>CM060907.1:1038188067-1038864185 GCA_030737815.1 Allium fistulosum | reverse complement strand
CGTAGACGACCTAAGAGGTAGCGCAACCTAAGAGATAGGAGACTTAAGGGTTTTGGCGAGTTAAGGACCTAAGGGGTAGGTCGGCGGCGACTTATGTGTTAGGTCGCGTGAGTAGTTATGTAGTGTGGGTTGTTAGGTCGCAAGAAAGCGGTCTATGTTAGGTCGTGTGAGTTGTTAACTCGTAAGCGACTTAAGGAGGATAGCTAAGTGTTAGGTCGCGTCTTGGTTAAGTCGCAGATGCGCATTGTTTTAAGTCATAGATCGTATCCCAGTTGACTCGTTAAGGCGGTATTATTGTTGAGTCGAGTGTGCTGAGTCGTTAGGTCGTATAGGCACACAGGAGCTTAGGTCGTAGGTTGCTAGGTACGTTAAGTCGTAGACGACTTAGGAGTTGAGTCATAACCTAGTTATCTATTAAGTCGGAGGCCCTGCTAAGTTATAAGTCGTAGACTAGTGGGTTTTGATAAGTCGTAGGTTGGCATAGTAGTTAAGTCGTAGGTCGTCTGGGATGTTAAGTCGGAGAGGAAGTTAAGTCGGAGACGACTTATAGAGGCACGACCTAAGATTTCAGCTATAAATACTCATCCATTTCTCACTTTTTGGGGTCCGGATTTCGAAGCGACGAAGTGCTGCCATTTTGAGAGCTCGACTTCTACACTTCTTGACTTCTTTTCTCCACTCTAATCTAGTGCTTCCATCCATCCAAGTTGATGAAGATTCAAGAGCTTAGATTGAAGATCTTCTACATCCATTGAAGTGAGATTTCATCGTTTGAAGCAGATTGGTGATAGATCGAGATTGATCCTTCATTGTCCAGATCTGAAGCGTGTTGATTTGAGGTTGTTTAGGTGATTTGGTGAGTGGTGATTATCTCTCACACGGATCCAAAGGAGTATATCGGATCGTCGGCTTGATTTTGTGTTAAAATAGTGATTTCCATGCATTTTCCTAATCATATGTGTAGATCCATGTAGATTCATTGTTCATGATGATTTGGCATCCATTTTACTACATGTTAACCTATGCAAGTTCATTCATCAAGTTATAGAGATATTGTTCATGTTTTCATGCTTGTTAGACTTTCAACTCTTTAATTACGAAATTGCCATTATTGTTATAATTGTCTATTTAGATCATATTTGAATGCTTGTTTAATTGGATTAATGTCTGACTTGATTGATTGTTATGTATTAGATGATTGATGATTTGATTTAGACAAGTT
This sequence comes from Allium fistulosum, assembly GCA_030737815.1. Taxonomy (NCBI): domain Eukaryota; kingdom Viridiplantae; phylum Streptophyta; class Magnoliopsida; order Asparagales; family Amaryllidaceae; genus Allium; species Allium fistulosum. The sequence goes on along the minus strand of CM060907.1, from coordinate 1,038,862,963 downwards.
TGGTCGAAGATAATTCAAAAGCTAAGGGAAATGCTCTTGAATTGGAAAAGCTGCTTGTGGCATATGTGGCGAATGATGAAGCTCTTATGCATAGATTTGACGACGATGTTGAGATGAGACTTTGCGAGGATGTGATGAAGCAAAGCATGATATGAGATAGTCTTGGTTTAATCCAGATGGGATCATTCCAAGCATGTTGATAACTCTGGGCAGATTCGATAGTCCTAGGCACGTGCTGCGACGACGTGCGGAGTTATGTCTAGAACCGGGGTTACCATTAGCCCTTGACGGACGGCTGAAAGAATGTGCCAGTCATTCAACTAACGGTGATATCGAAGCAATGATAACAGTGATAGCCAGAGTCATGGATGTTTGGTTGTTCCGTCATTCGGTCTCAAGAGTAGTGTTTTCGAGGTGCTTATCTGATCTTGGTTTAGGCCTTGGGGGTTTGTGCTTGGAAAACATTGCCCTTCACTCGAGTGATAATTGCTTTACTTTAAATTGTATGCTTTGCTATGTTTGTTTCTGCTTAGTGTGTCTGGGGGCTATCACTGTAGAAAGAGGTTGGAGTGGGAGGGTTGTATTCCTATTCCTTTTTCCTTTGTACTCTTTTGGTATGTTGTTAGTTAATTTACCGCTCACTAAGACTGTTGTCTGACTCAAGGCTTTATGTTTTAACTCTTATTGCCTTGGGCTGTTCGTCCATTTTGGGACGGGCAGACTAGGTAGCAGGTGACAGGTGCTGTTCTTGCTTTCCACGGTGTTGATGTCGAAGACGAGCTGGAGGGTTGCATATTATCTTCTTACTATATGTACTGGATGTTCCGCTGTTTGTATATTCTCTGAGTGTTATGTAGTGAGGCTTGATGTATTGACTATTCAGATGCTTGTACTCAACTATTATGAAGTTTTATTAATGAGATTCTATTCTATAAAGCTTCACTGTATACATATGTTCTATTGTATTTTGTCCATGCACTGTGAGTAATACGATAGATTCTGTGTTTTAATTTACCCTGGCCATCGTCCATGGCTGCCTGGCACACTTTACAGCGCACTATCTCTAGGTTCAGTGCAGGGGTCATGGGCGGTCGTCACAGATATATCTTATATATATAGTAGCTTCATGAACTACTATCTCTTTTACTTCCGCTGCATTATTTTACTCTGTGTCTGTGATCTGTGATTATTTATTTACTGCATATTCTGAGATTTGCCAAATTTTTATTTACAATGCGGTATTTTGAGCAATTCAATTCCGGCATGAGTGTCTACCTATACACTTATAATGGATGCGAATTGTTGAAAATATCGGGTCGTTACATCATCTTTCGTTTTTCAAAATTTGGACTTCTGTTGCTCTGTTTATCTTATTTCTGTTAGAATAGCAGCATTTCTGGTACCGGTTATCGACTTTTGATCGGATGACTGTACCACTGATATCTGTGTACCATTTTGATCGTCTCGTCGCGCTGATCTCTACGGTATATTCAACTCTGTATTTTGAAGCCCGGTACGCGACAAAGACGATTGAACAGTCCACTGCACCGGTACCGCATTCGTGACTTTTTAATTCTCTTTACCCGTTCAAACTAAATCGTGCACTCCAAGCAACATTAAATGGCGTTAATAATTTTCTGCTAAAACATAGCTCCTGACCGTTGGAATTTCTTTTATATTTTTATTGATATTCGTTCTCCTCTCCTCTGTTCGTTTGCCAAGCAAAGAAAAAAACTTTATATTCCTAAACTTGTTCATATTTGCATGTTCCCTTTTTTCTTTTTTCTGCCATTCCTTTTCTTCCCAAAACCTATAGCCTCCGCCTTCAATACAACCCAACCACCAAACCCGATCTGCTCCTCCGTCTCCGCCCTCACCACCGAGGCCATCACCATCTTCCTCTCCTTTCTCCCCTTCCTCAACAGCCTGCGAGCAACTCCAAACACCCCACCGACCTCGCTCTCATCTCACCAGATCCACCGCCCATCCCCTCCACGTTCGGCAGCCCTACCTAGCTCCTCCTCCTTAGCCTTGCTGCTCTTCAAGCCTCCAAAACCCCAACCAATCACCCCTCTCTTTCTCTCGACCTGCCACACCGCTGCCAGCTTCGCCCATCCTCCCACAACCTCCGCCACGTCAGCACTCGGCAACACCACCACCACAAAAACCCGAACACTCCCACCTTCACCTTGTTGCCCGGGCTTTGCCATCTATCCCCTCTGTTCTCGTAAGTATATATGCTAGATTATATAAATTTGTTTTCATGTTAGTTAGTTCAGTCACAATCAGCAAATATACATATATATATATGGGTTATATAATCATATCGAGTTATATAGATGTTGACAGAATTGGTCTAAAATAGTTACTTTTATGTATAGAATCTGATTTTTAAAAACGTGTTTGAGTTTCATGTTATATACGTATGTTCATATTTTTGTATAGATTTCAATATACAAGTATAATATATGTACAAGCACCTTGGTTTCCAGAAATTGTATGCAGATCTTAAATTTAATACATTTTGACATCTGGAATTAAAGATATATGTTCGTTGATAAACGCAATGTTGTAAAAGGCTGTAACATATGTAAGCTTTTACAGTTTATATATATATATTAAAGTATATAAAGTTGGTTACTATATAATATATTCATCTCAGTTGTATATTTGATTTCCTGAGTTGTTTTCGAGATCTGACGCATATTAACAAGTTAAGTTTAAAATTTGTTTTTTTATCTGATTTTTTTGAGATATAACATATATAGGTTATTGAGTTGTGATGTACTATAATAAGACATGTTATGTCGATTGTGTTATAAACGTTTATCGTAAATTATAATAAGCCTGCATGCATATATTGTAAATATATACTTTTTGATTTATTTGTTTATACATGTTCTGAGTTGTAAACTATTATCAGTTATATATGATAGATATTTTGTTTTAAATTATGAGTTTATAAGTATATATATATAAGTGGTTACTTCAAATTTTATGATGTATATATGTTGATTTTAATATATGTGTTTTAATGTAAAACAATGGTTTTGAATTTCATATATGTTTAATTTAGTATATGATTAAATTTAGAATATGATGTTATAGGTATATAGTTATATATATAAGTTCACTTATATCAATTTTCTTCATCGATCCAATTCTGATTTATTTCGTCTATTCCTATTTATCAGCCCTATTCGTCAAATTCGTGCCAATCTTGCTTTGCTTTGGAAGTCGTGCTTGGATTTGTAATTCATTCCATTCTCGTTTATCTCTAGCCTCGAAAGGTGAGCAATCACTCACGATTAACGTTCTTTTATTTATTAAATTTGATTTCAATTGAAACGACAATTGAAATATGCTGCTGTAGTTATTTAAATTGTTATATATGCTATTATCTGTAACTGTTCACCTATGGGATATGACACCATATCCTGTTGTTTACATTTTGTTGTTATTTATGATATATGCCTGTTGTTGTATTTTATATTATCTGTTATCACTCTGCAAGTTCCCTGTTAGTGGAGAAATCACTATGGGTTGAAATGATACATACCCGAACGGACTTTAGAATAGGAGAAAATCGTTATGGGTTGAAATGATAAACCCAAACGATTTTCATTTGAATTAAAATTGGGATTACGGGTCGAAATGATATCTACCCGTATATATTTAAATTTCGGATTGAAATGATAAATATCCGTATCACTTAACCCTATGATAAATATATATACAGACACCGTTGGTCCATATATATAAATATTTTGAAAAATGAATTCTATGGTTTTGGAAAGAGATATATGGTTTTAATAAATGTTGAGCCTTAAATTATTATATATAAATGGGAATGATTGACTAAATAGGTCATCACAAAGGAAATCTCTATACCGTAGCTAACGGTGCAGAGACAATCAATAGGTCATCCTATCGTTTTCACAAATACCCGGTCTTCACCACCGGTCTTCAATACGATCCATATCGTCGTATCACTAATTCGGAATAGGTTATATGACACAAAGGTCTTTTCCCGGCTAACCCGAATAGTGAGCACAATATTTAAAACATATGGATATAGAGATTTCAATTAAGTCACAACTTATTACCAAAATCCTTTCCTTTATATGGTTTAAACAAATTAACATTTTAAATCTTTAAACAAAAAGATTTACTTCACAAAGTTCACCCAATTTCACAAAGATTCATTCACAGATTTCCAAATCAATTTCCATTTCAATTGGATTAACCCATTAAATCTTTAAATTAAGATTTAACTTATAGCTTTCAAAACTATTCACCATTCAAGTCTTTTGTAATATAAAAGATACACCTTTTAAAATCTTCTTTGATTTCAAAATAAAGCTTAATCATCTTACCAAAGGTCAATTCATAGTTTTTCCAAACTACTTACAATTTCATTTCAACTTGAAATATTTCGATACAAATTGGAAATCTTTTCACTTTATGAAATTTATTATTATCTGAAAACAGATAGTTTTCGTTTTTGGAAAAACTGGTTACAATTACACAGGATAAAGCCATCCAAGTATAAAACTTGGATTTAAATTTAAATTTCCAAAACCATATTTTAAAAGGTTAAAAACCCATATAAACACCTTTTATACTTGTAAATTCTTTTAGACCATAATTCCCAATTCATTGAATTCAATTTCAAGTATTGAATTCAAAATTTAAATCAAATGATTTAAATTCCAATTTTTTTATTAAGTTATTTAAAATAACTCTTATTTTTGAATCTCATTTTCAAAAACTTTCAATTCCAATTCCAAAACTAATTTGGATTCAAAAATTCAATCTTTAGAATTGTTAAAAATCTGTGACTTAACCGATTTCCACATGAAATCCACATTTGTGTGTGTATTGTATAGTCCAAGGGTTTAACACAATAGTGCAACAACATTCAACCATCATAGATTAGAACACAGAAATATAGTTAATAAGCGGTATAAACTATAACGCTTATCTTTAATTCACAGATCACAGATATTCATATCATAGATAAATAGATCACAAATCACAACACAGAACAGGATATATCACAAAGCATCACATATCAGGGATATCAAACAATTCAACATCCAATATAATCCAAACATCCATAAGTAGGATTACTTTAATTATCTGATTAATTTAAATCAGATAAATTTCTATAAATCAATTTTACTAGTTATGGTAAATTAAAAATCAATTAGTTGCAAATTGATTTTCAAATTTATTTCAAAACACCAAATCAAATTTCATTCAACGAATTTCCAAATTATTTCCTTTTTAAAATAAATTTCTTTATCTCTTCAAATCTATTTAAAAATCCAAATTTTTAAATAAATTTTTTCAACTTATAAATAATATTATTAAAAATCCCTTTATTTAGCCCCTTTTCCCATATTTGGAATTTTTTTTTTCAATATGATTCAAAAAACACCTTTTTAATTCATCCAATTCTCAAAAATAATTTTTCGATAAATTTTCAACTTGAATTTCGAAAATCCAATTTTATTTATTTCTGGTATCCAACGACACCAAAAATATATTCGGCTAAATTATAGCCTTCAACAATTTCAATCACAATATAATCACACAAAGATTATATATAAATCAACACACAACATTGAAACAAATTCAAATGTTTGAGCAATCCTGTTGGATCCCTCCAACCTGTTTCCCTACATCCACAGATGTTAGCACAATACCAATTCCACTTCGAAGTGAAATATCGCGGTATATGGGATTTATAAAATACTATCCGCTATTATGCGGCGCAATAGGGTCTCATCCGCTATATAATGCGGGAAATCAACTCCAAATACATATATAATACCAATTCCACTTCACGGTGGAATTATCGCGGTATATGTTTTTAATAAATAACCTCCACTTAATATACGGCGTATATGGTCTATTTCAGCATAATAGATAACAACCATCATTCAATTCACACAATCAAGCAATTTTAAATCTAACTATTTAAAATTTAAATCGAAACACAATTCGATTGAGTGAGGAGTTCTCACCTTGCTTTCAATAACAGTTGTAGTGTTTTGATTCGGATAAAATTAAATGAACGTTTAATTTTAGCCGAAATTATCACTGGCTCCAATCAAACCCAATCCAACTCCATTGCGTAGTGCTCGTCAAAACGAACCCGACGCAATTCGTTTCGTCAGTTTTCGACCTCGTATCAAAAAGATATGATTTTTCAAAGTTTGAACGATTTATTATATATAAATTTACACATTTTCTTTTTATTTTTTAAACCTTTATCAAAATCTGGCCATTTATTTTCGAATTGCAGACCAGGGCCGCATGATACTTCTTCTTCCCCAGGTAAGAACGAACGCAACCGAACCCATTACTCACGTTCAATTTTGGAACGCCGCCCCCACTTTACTCGATCGGAGAACGATCTACTGCCGCCAAAACGCGCGCCGTGGCCAGCCCCACCCACATCACGAATGGCGTTGAACTCGGCTGCCCCAATCCCAAGAAAAACGTGAATGAACATCAAACGTTTGAATGAGGATTGCCGTTGATTCGCTTGACTATATTTGATCATCTCCGTATGGATTTCAAGATCTCATCGTCCTCTACAACATTGCAGTTGAACGTTTTTGATAATTGTTGGTGGATTGGAAGATATTAGAGAAGAAACAAAATGAAATTCTGGCCATTGGTTTTGAAAATGGTGGCCAGCCCTAGCTAGGGTTTCTTTGTGCAAAATGAAGATAATGGGTCCTTTTATAGAAAATTGCAAAACACTATTCATCTCGAAATTTTCCGAACTCCAAACGAAGCGTGCCGGTTGGCGTTTCTAAGGTTTTACCCGCGTTCCGAACATAATGGAACGTGTTTCGAGAGCTAATTTGATCGTATGTGCGAGTTACGGAATTAAAGGATCAAATTAAAATTAAATCGATTAAAACAGTTCCTATGCGTTTCAGCTCGCCCCGGACAAACGGTAAATCCGATTGACACGAAATTTGAAACCTTACAATAATTTAACATTACGGATCCGATGAAAGGGGTTTCGTCAAAATCCGAGACTGTTTGAAAAATGACTATTTTCACTCGTCAATTAAATATTAAAATAATCAATTTTCACAAATTAACTTTTAATTCAATTTGAAAAGTTCAATAACATCATTCTAACTTCAATATGATTTAATATAACTTTATAAATCATTTTTATACACATTAAACCCAATTATCAATTATTTCTGAAATTTCAAATATTAAATTATCGATTTAATTAAACAATTAAATCTCTATATTCGAAATTAAATTTATTCGACTTACAAATTTCACTTGTTAATATTTAAAATCAATTAAATATCTGAATTTCAAACGGCAGATATTCTAGGTCGTTACAATTGTAACGACTCGGAGTTTTCGAACCCGAAAATTCCAGATAGTTAGGAGAAAAAGAAAAGAGATAGGAGAAAGAAACAGAACAAGACATAGATTCTTACATTCGCAGCGGATCAAAATACAATATCAAATAATAATATCAGTTATACAAAGAAAACTGTATTTATTAATTACATTTTTATACATCAGAGTTACAACATTCACAAATATACTAGACAGTTAGATTTAATATGTCTCATACAACTATAATATATCACAGCGGAATACACTCCATACGTTCCTACCATCTAGCTTGCCTCCTGAGCTCCAGAACGTCCTTACCTGAAATCTTTAATACTCGGTCTGACCCGAGCATTACCACAAAGTAACACCCGGGTCAGGCTGGAAACCAGCGTGAATAAACTCATCTAACAAGAAATTCCAATCCATAGAATTTATTTAAAACCCAGGGTAACTCGTACTTACTATACGTAAACAACTTATATAGTCATCACTTATTTTCACAAACAATATCTAAGTATCCAACTTAGTTTAAATGGTCCATATTATCCCAATCCAGCCCATTGATTCCACATATCAATCTAAAAAAAATTATAGAAGATTTCAAATCGAAGTGGTTTCGGGTATTACCAATACCCGACCCCGGTCTCTTCGAGTCCCATGTCATCTTAACCCAAGTTATTCTAATGAAATACAATTCAAACTTTAGATGCAAGATATCGCTCTTACATAGTAATTCATCAACAAGAGATAACTTTATTTTCACTATTGAAACATAACATATCACAAATCTCTTCATATAGAAATATCAACCAATTCAAGACATTTAACATCATTCAATTAATTATAAACTAATGATCCCTAATTACATCTTTAATTATTTATTCTATTTAAATTAATTACATTAAGTAATTAATCTTAATTAAACCACAATTATTAATCACCTTTGATTAATCTCATCCAGTAATTAACTTCCTTTAATTACTTCCATTAATTAATTACTTTTTAATTAATTACCTTAACAAATAATTAATTACCTTATTAATTAACCTTAATCCTTTAATTAACTTTATTAAATAAATTATTTAATTAATAACACTAGGTAATTAATCCTTAATTACTTCCATTAATTAATTACTTTTTAAATCATTTCCCTTTACTTAATTACATCCAGAATTATTCCTTAATTAATTCATCAAGTAATTATACTTAATTAATATATAAGTGATTATCTTTAAATAATCACTAATTAATTACTTAGTTAATTATTTAACTAATTATTTAAAATTAATCAAATAATTTCTTAACTCCTTATATTTAAAAGATTTTAATTAAGAAAATCATTATCTTAATTAAATTAATTAGATTGACCAATAATTGAATTATCTTCACATATTAATTATCTTTAATTAATCAGAACTCTTAATTACTTAAGATAAATCTCTATTATAATTGATTACCAAATCTTAATCATTAAACTTTAAAATAAAATACTTTAGAAATCAATTATAATTAAAACAATTTAAACATTCAAATTTGACTTTTAAATCTTTAAAACTTTTCTAAGTTACTGAATTAAATTTTAATACTAAAATTTTGAAAATCTACTTTTTATCCTTTAAGAACTCATCTATTTAAAACATATTTAAAACTTGTTAAAACATTTATTTTTGAAAACAATTTATTTTACAAGTAAAAACTTATTTTAACTTTGCTTTTAAAACTTGGAAATGTTTTCAAAATCAAATCCCTTTTGTTTTAAAAACTTAAACATTTGCTGTTCAATTTTTAAAGCCTGAACAACTTAAAATCTACTCAATATAAAACTCGAGCGAAACTTCCAATCACTCGAACGAAACCCAAAGTTCCCACCCTCTTTCAGCTTCGAGTAAAACACGAGTATCCCCGATGTAAAACCCGAGCATATGCTTCTTCCCCAAAACCAAACCCAGATGCACGAAAATCGTGCACGTTCACGTGCACAACTCCTCTGATCGACGGCGAACTTCGCTCCGGCTTCTGACAAGTCGACTTCAACCACGGCAACACCACGCCATCGTCCAACCATCTCGATTTGCTCTAACATCGATTTCGACTCAAAGAACCCATCAACCTGAAATACAACTTCATCTTAATTTCCACCTCTCCGATGATCCTTGCCTCGAGACACCACGCCACCTTCACCGTAGCTCCGTCATGTCTCCCCTCATCTCCAGAACACCACGCGATCGACTCCGGTTGCTTCACGTCGTCGCGAAACTCGATAGAACACTCACGACAAACACAGGGAATAGAACCCTATTTCTACGATTTCTGGCCATCACGGCCAACGATAAATCACCGGAGTATTTTTCCGATGATCCTCGTCTTCACCTCGATCTTCAGATCCAAACACTCCGACCATCTCGCTGTTGATTGATAGAAATCGACCAAAACATCACAATCGTTCAACTCAAGAAAGCCCACTAATTTCCAAACTAAAAATCATGATATATCCATTAAAATTCATGATTTTCTATATTGAATTCAATTATGTAATCAAAACTTAAAATTTAATCTATCAATTTTTGACCCAAACATATATATTACTGTTATTTATAAAATTTCCAGACAAATAATTTATATAAATTCCAGAACTTATTTTTAGTAGTGATATTATATGATTTCAAACATCTTTCATTTACAAATCAAGGTCTATCAGAGATTAAATGATGAAATATTGGTTTTATTAAGAAATCAAGTCTGTTATCACTACACAGAGGCTATATTATAACTATACAGGCATTCAAACACTCATATACAAACATGCATACATTTAATTCCAAGTATTTCAGATAACAGAATAATTTTCATTCACAACATCTAAATGAAATCCAAAATTAAACTGTTTTTAAAATATGTTTACTCACCTGTAATTGATAAACAGAGGAAAGCTATTTTTTTTTGAAAAACTGGCCATTGATGTGAACTTAAATCTGCAAGCTTGAATTTAAAACTGCAATTTGATCTGATATGTTCTTTAATTCTGATCTACTACTGGATTAGATGATCCTTGGAACTGAAATGCTTTCTGGGTTGATACTTGGCTTTAATTGAATTCTGAGTCGAACTTGATTTGCTTAAAACTTTTGCTTGAGCTTTTTATAATTATCTCAGTTTTGAATTAATTTGCAGTGGTATCTGAACTTGTTTCAGATTTCTTTTCTGATTTTTATTTACGTTTTCTATCTTCCCAGATTTTTAGTTTTTGTCAAGGAAAATGAGAGAAAGTTTAGAATAATGTATATGTAAAATCTTGTTTTATTTTAAAATAAAAGATAATTAAAAGATATGACACTTGTTTTAATAATTCTACATTTGTCATTTTCATAAGGTAATATCTCAACACTTGTTTATTGCATGATAACATTAGCTTACACATGTAATTACATCTAATCTTAGACTTACATTTGTTATTTAGTATGATATATCTTACATTTGTAATTATACATGAGTTAATTAGTTTTTAAATGGTTATAAAGCTTTTATATTAAATTTCTTAATTAATAAATACATTTCTTATCTATATAAATAAAATCTTTTTAAAGAAAATAATATAAAACAAACTATATTCTAAATAAAATCATATATAATATATTTTTAAATTGTTTGAAAATAATAAGTTTGCCCATTTTAAATAATTATATTAGAGAGATTATCAAACCAATATTTATCCATATATATTTTATTATCAGAATTATTTATTCAATCTATAAATCAGTATTCCTATTAATTAATCCAGTTAATTATCAATAAACAAATGTCCAAAAACCTGGTTATCACATTCCTCCCCCCTTAGAATCTTTTCGTCCTCGAAAAGGAACGAAGCCAGAGTTTATTCAATGCTTAAAATTAGATAAATTATTCTTTGATCATTTTTAAAACACTTTTAAAATCTATACAATATTATAAAATAGTTTTTATAAAAATAATTTTTTTTATAACTCGATGTTTCAACAAATCCATCCTTGTTCTCATAGAAATTCGGTCATACGTTGATCAGGCGTAAGACTGAAAATCTATAAGTACTCGGTAAACCCGTTTTCAACACCTAGTGAAAATATTTGAATTTTTTTTTATTGAAAATAGCGAAAACGTTTTTGAAAATAGAGGAAATATCTTTGGTGAAAATGCTCTGGAAATCATCACCCCCATCCATGGTCACAGTTACATCACGGGTTACGTTGCCATCATAGCAAAAGTCCATGTAACTGATGATAGCATGGAACCCACAACAGATCGCAGTTACATTCCAGGGTTACGTTGCCATCGCAGCAAAAGTCCATGTAACTGTTGGCTCTCAGCGGCACACAGGATTTCGCTGTCAAAATGAAACTTCTCCACTCTACATAGGTCTCAGTCTACCGATATAGAATCAAACGCAGACTGTTGGCTCTCAGCAGCACACAAGACTTTCGCTATGTTACCATAGTGTCACAGTCTACCGATATAAAATCAAACATAGACTGTTGGCTCTCGGCGGCTCACACGACTTTCGCTATGGTCTGCAGTAGATCGTAGTGACATCGAGTTACACTGTCGTCACAGCATAACCCAAATGCCTCTGTGGGCACCAGCCCCTCGACTTTTGCTACACAAATAATCCTCAGGAACAAGTTTTGTCCGGACTCCTCACAGGATCAACTTTAGAATCCCCCCTTGGGGTTCAAGGCAGTACCACCCTGTGGCACTCCTGAGAAGTTCATTTCAAGGGAGCGCCTTTTTTCCCAGAGCTATTCTCAAAACACTTTATACTATACACTTATAGTATCTTCAAATCATATCCTTTATGATTTATATCAAAATCATCTTTACACAAAATCGATATCCAAAATCGATAGTTCCAAACTTGGCTTTCAAAATTCCCAAATTGATTTCCCCAAAAATCAAAAGCCTTTCCCAAATTATATAGGTTCCCAAAACCTTTTCCCAAAATCCTCATAAGATCCTTTATATATATATATATATATATAACTTTGAAAATCTTTGGATCATTTCAAACTTGTATAAAACCTCTTTTATACTTCAAATATTCTCAAAACCCTTTTCTTCTGGCAATAGATTCAACAAGGGAAGATTTATCTTGTTATATATAACTTTATTTTATTCCAAATCAAATATTCAAATTTGATAAATCTGTTATAAAGTTATTAACCATATCACTTTTTTATAAAATGAGTTCTAATCATAGAAATATTCAACTCACATTTTATTTCATCATTTATTTCTCAGAATATACTCTTCTATTTCAAAACCATTTACAGTTTTTATCCACAAATTTTCAATATCAATTTCATTCAAACTCGTACGATGTACACATATCATCCGTACGCAATATCAATCTGATCGCTCACTCGATCACACAATTTCTCTTCTGAACTAGTATCGTCCACCCGACTTCCTAGTGCGGACTCAGATCTGGTTTCCTGATCAGAAACCGTCATTCTCCTTGCATAGTCACAACTATGATAGAGAATATCCAGAACCAATCAAAATCCATATCCAGGTTCGCCATCGAAAATCTAGCGAAAAATCCTAACTCGGATCGATAATACTATCTCAAAATTCTGTGTTCGAATCTGGATCAAATCACTATGCGAACATAATAATATACGTACATCCTATGTATTTAACTTCATTGATTATTAGCCAAATCAATTCTCTTTTCTATTCACATTTCCTTTAATTCCATTCACTTATTCTCAATTGCTTCCATTTCCAATTGAGTTATTACTTCAATTACAAACAGTTTGCACTCTGCCTATTTAAAATTTAAAAAAATAGCTTGAAAAAGTTTAAAATAGATAAGTAGTTGAAAAATAGTTATTAGTTTGTAAAATAGCTATAAAATAGTTAAATAGTTATAGAAATCTTAAATAATTGCAAAATAGTTGTAAAATAGTAATTAGTTATAAAGTAGTTAAAAACAGTAATTAGTTTACAAAACAGTTGAAAAATTATTAAATAGTTCCAAAAATAATTGTAAAACAAGTATAAGATAGTTTTAGGTTTTTAAAAAGAAAAGTTGTATAGTAAATAGTTTGGAAAATAGATTTATATTAAAACAATTTATTTTAAAAATAATCCAGAGTCAAACTGTTCAATTCTCATTAATTTAATTTAAATTTCCACTTCCATTTAAATTGACTCAATTCCAATTTAAATAACTTCAATTTCCATTAAAATTGATTTAACCCCAATTCAAGTTGAATTAATCTTAATTCCTTTCCAAATTCAAATCAAATTCCATTTGAATTTTAAACCTATTAAACTTTAATCACAATTTCAATTAATTCACATAAATTTTAATTCATTTCAATTCCAGTTTGAATAAATCCCAATTCCCATTTCAAGTTTTAAACTTTATATTAATAAACTTTCCCACATAAGTTTTAAAAACTTATCACATTTCCAGAAAATTTAAAACTCAACACTTAGTGTTTACTTCAAATCATCTTTGATTTTATGTATATCCTCATTTATACATATTTATTTTCTTTACATACCAAGTTATACCTTAAATTTTTAAACCACCTTTGGTTTTAATTCAAAATAGATTTCTTTTAAAACAAATTTCAAGTTTTCTGGATTTAGATTTAAAATTTCACAATTTTAAATTATCTTCAATTCCAATTTATAAGTCATACTTATCTAAAAATTTACTTCCCTAAAACATTTCATTTTACTTAATCATTTACATCATTTCATTATTAAACACAACAATCATTTATGATAATAATCAAGATTACCATATCCGGAAACCAATTCATTATTATCTTTATTCTGATAACACTTCTACAAATTCAGGATTTTAATTTCAGTTTGGATCCATTTCAACTTATTTTCATGCAATTTCAATTTGGTTGTATTACTATTATCACTTAATTCTCATTATTTTATTTAATTTCAATGATTCAACAACCAATTTCTTAAATATATTTAATAATTAGAAATTATTTCTTAATATATCAAAAGATAAACTTATATAAAAATCATTTTTTTTAAAACCATTTTAAAATCATTATATAAGAAAATAACAAGTACGCTCCCATATATAATACACTCAACTCATCCTAGGGTACTATTGACCCTATCCTTAATGAGTAAATCCCACCAGAGTCAAGGTTCTCGCTTAACCTCGCTCTGATACCAATGTAACGACCCGGAGTTTTCGAACCCGAAAATTCCAGATAGTTAGGAGAAAAAGAAAAGAGATAGAAGAAAGAAACAGAACAAGACACAGATTCTTACATTCGCAGCGGATCAAAATACAATATCAAATAATAATATCAGTTATACAAAGAAAACTGTATTTATTAATTACATTTTTATACATCAGAGTTACAACATTCACAAATATACTAGACAGTTAGATTTAATATGTCTCATACAACTATAATATATCACAGCGGAATACACTCCATACGTTCCTGCCATCCAGCTCGCCTCCTGAGCTCCAGAACGTCCTTACTTGAAATCTGTAATACTCAGTCTGACCGGAGCATTACCACAAAGTAACACCCGGGTCAGGCTGGAAACCAGCGTGAATAAACTCATCTAACAAGAAATTCCAATCCATAGAACTTATTTAAAACCCGGGGTAACTCGTACTTACTATACGTAAACAACTTATATAGTAATCACTTATTTTCACAAACAATATCTAAGTATCCAACTTAGTTTAAATGGTCCATATTATCCCAATCCAGCCCATTGATTCCACATATCAATCTAAAAAAAATTATAGAAGATTTCAAATCGAAGTGGTTTCGAGTATTACCGATACTCGTCCCCGGTCTCTTCGAGTCCCATGTCATCTTAACCCAAGTTATTCTAATGAAATACAATTCAAACTTTAGATGCAAGATATCGCTCTTACATAGTAATTCATCAACAAGAGATAACTTTATTTTCACTATTCCACCCGAAACATAACATATCACAAATCTCTTCATATAGAAATATCAACCAATTCAAGACATTTAACATCATTCAATTAATTATAAACTAATGATCCCTAATTACATCTTTAATTATTTATTCTATTTAAATTAATTACATTAAGTAATTAATCTTAATTAAACCACAATTATTAATCACCTTTGATTAATCTCATCCAGTAATTAACTTCCCTTAATTACTTCCATTAATTAATTACTTTTTAATTAATTACCTTAACAAATAATTAATTACCTTATTAATTAACCTTAATCCTTTAATTAACTTTATTAAATAAATTATTTAATTAATAACACTAGGTAATTAATCCTTAATTACTTCCATTAATTAATTACTTTTTAAATAATTTCCCTTTACTTAATTACATCCAGAATTATTCCTTAATTACTTCATCAAGTAATTATACTTAAGTAATTTATAAGTGATTATCATTAATTAATCACTAATTAATTACTTAGTTAATTATTTAAAATTAATTAAATAATTTCTTAACTCCTTATATTTAAAAGATCTTAATTAAGAAAATCATTATCTTAATTAAATTAATTAGATTGACCAATAATTGAATTATCTTCACATATTAATTATCTTTAATTAATTAGAACTCTTAATTACTTAAGATAAATCTCTATTATAATTGATTACCAAATCTTAATCATTAAACTTTAAAATAAAATACTTTAGAAATCAATTATAATTAAAACAATTTAAACATTCAAATTTGACTTTTAAATCTTTAAAACTTTTCTAAGTTATTGAATTAAATTTTAATACTAAAATTTTGAAAATCTACTTTTTATCCTTTAAGAACTCATCTATTTAAAACATATTTAAAACTTGTTAAAACATTTATTTTTGAAAACAATTTATTTTACAAGTAAAAACTTGTTTTAACTTTGCTTTTAAAACTTGGAAATGTTTTCAAAATCAAATCCCTTTTGTTTTAAAAACTTAAACATTTGCTATTCAATTTTTAAAGCCTGAACAACATAAAATCTACTCAATATAAAACTCGAGCGAAACTTCCAATCACTCAAACGAAACCCAAAGTTCCCACCCTCTTTCAGCTTCGAGTAAAACACGAGTATCCTCGATGTAAAACCCGAGCATATGCTTCTTCCCCAAAACCAAACCAAGATGCACGAAAATCGTGCACGTTCACGTGCACAACTCCTCTGATCGACGGCGAACTTCGCTCCGGCTTCTGACGAGTCGACTTCAACCATGGCAACACCACGCCATCGTCCAACCATCTCGATTTGCTCTAACATCGATTTCGACTCAAAGAACCCATCAACCTGAAGTACAACTTCATCGTAATTTCCCCATCTCCGATGATCCTTGCCTCGAGACACCACGCCACCTTCACCGTAGCTCCGTCATGTCTCCCCTCATCTCTAGAACACCATGCGATCGACTCTAGTCGCTTCACGTCGTCGCGAAACTCGATAGAACACTCACGACAAACACAGGGAATAGAACCCTATTTCTACGATTTCTGGCCATCACGGCCAACGATAAATCACCAGAGTATTTTTCCGATGATCCTCGTCTTCACCTCGATCTTCAGATCCAAACACTCCGACCATCTCGCCATTGATTGATAGAAATCGACCAAAACATCACAATCGTTCAACTCGAGAAAGCCCACTAATTTCCAAACTAAAAATCATGATATATCCATTAAAATTCATGATTTTCTATATTGAATTCAATTATGTAATCAAAACTTAAAATTTAATCTATCAATTTTTGACCCAAACATATATATTATTGTTATTTATAAAATTTCCAAACAAATAATTTATGTAAATTCCAGAACTTATTTTTAGTAGTGATATTATATGATTTCAAACATCTTTCATTTACAAATCAAGGTCTATCAGAGATTAAATGATGAAATATTGGTTTTATTAAGAAATCAAGTCTGTTATCACTACACAGAGGCTATATTATAACTATACAGGCATTCAAACACTCATATACAAACAAGCATACATTTAATTCCAAATATTTCAGATAATAGAATAATTTTCATTCACAACATCTAAATGAAATCCAAAATTAAACTGTTTTTAAAATATGTTTACTCACCTGTAATTGATAAACAAAGGAAAGCTATTTTTTTGAAAAACTGGCCATTGATGTGAACTTAAATCTGCAAGCTTGAATTTAAAACTGCAATTTGATCTGATATGTTCTTTAATTCTGATCTACTACTGGATTAGATGATCCTTGGAACTGAAATGCTTTCTGGGTTGATACTTGGCTTTAATTGAATTCTGAGTCGAACTTGATTTGCTTAAAACTTTTGCTTGAGCTTTTTATAATTATCTCAGTTTTGAATTAATTTGCAGTGGTATCTGAACTTGTTTCAGATTTCTTTTCTGATTTTTATTTACGTTTTCTATCTTCCTAGATTTTTAGTTTTTATCAAGGAAAATGAGAGAAAGTTTAGAATAATGTATATGTAAAATCTTGTTTTATTTTAAAATAAAAGATAATTAAAAGATATGACACTTGTTTTAATAATTCTACATTTGTCATTTTCATAAGGTAATATGTGACGACCGCCCATGATCCCTGCACCGAATCTAGAGATAGAGCGCTGTAAAGTGTGCCAAGCGACCATGGACGATTGTCAAGGTAAGATTTTAAACAACAGAATCTATCGTATTACTCACAGCGCATGGACAAAATACAATAGAACATAAGTATAGTGAAGCTTTACAGAACAAGGTGACATCATATAAAACTCCATAATAGTTGAATACAAGCATCCACACAGTCAATACATCAAGCCTCACTACATTTCTCTCAGAGAATACAAAAACAGCGGAATATCCAGTACATATAAGAAGATAATATGCAACCCTCTAGCTCGTCTTCGATATCAGCATCGTGAGAAGAGAACAGCACCTGTCACCTGCTACCTAGTCTGCCCGTCCCAAAATAGACGAACAGCCCAAGGCAATAAGAATTAAAACATAAAGCCTTGAGTCAGACAACAGTCTTAGTGAGCAGTAAATTAACTAACAACATACCAAAAGAGCATAAAGGAAAAGGAATAGGAATACAACCCTCCCACTCCAACCTCATTCTACAGTGATAGCCCCCAGACACACACTAAGTAGAAGCAAACATAGAAGAGCATACAATTTAAAGTAAAGCTACTATCACTCGAGTCAAGGGCGATGTTTTCCAAGTACCAAGGCCTAAATCAGATAAGCACCCAGAAAATACCGCTCTTGAGTCCGAATGACGATACAACCAAACATCCATGACTCTGGCTATCACTGTTATCATTGCTTCGATATCACCGTTAATTGAATGACCGGCACATTCTTTCAGCCGTCCGTCAAGGGCTAATGGAAACCCCGGTTCTAGACATAACTCCCGCACGTCGTCGCAGCCCGTGCCTAGGACTATCGAATCTGCCCAGAGTACTCGACCATCAACAGTTGGCCGTTGGGACTATCGAATCTGCCCAAACGTACTCTTGCTTAGAGCATGCTAGAACCTTCAACAACGATGCTACCCAAGCCTCCTAGTCATCCTCCTCGACGACTATTCTCATATCCATTCATTATCCTCAACTCGAATCATATCACCGAGTTATCAACATGCTTGGAATGATCCCGTCTGGATTAGACCAAGTCTTCATCATATGATGCCTCGCTTCATTACATCCTTGCAAAGCCTCATCTCATCATCACATCATCAAATCTATGCATAAGAGCTTCATCATCCCGCTACATATGCCACAAGCAGCTTTCCCAATTCAAGAGCCTTTCCCTTAGCTTTTGAATCATCTTTGATCTAAATCTAATCATCAATCATCTAGTTCATAACAAGCAATCAAATCAAACATCAATCCAAGCAATCAAGCATTCAAATATGATCTAAGTAGACAATTATAACAATAATGGCATTTCCGTAATTAAAGAGTTGAAAGTCCAATAAACATGAAAACATGGATTATATCTCTACAAACTTGATGAATGAACTTGCATAGGTTAACATATGATAAAATGGATGTAACATCATCATGAACAATGGATCTATATGGATCTACACATAGGATGAAGAAAATGCATGGAAATCACTATTTTAACACCAAATCGAGCCAACAATCCGATATACTCCTTTGGATCCGTGTGAGAGATAATCACCACTCACCAAATCACCTAAACAGACCCAAATCAACACGCTTCAGATCTGGACAGCAAAGGATCAAGCTTGATCTATCACAAATTCGCTTCAAATGAAGAAATCTCTCTTGAAAAGATAAAGATCTTCAATCTAAGCTCTTGAATCTTCAATCTTGATCTTCGATTTGGATGGATGGAAGCACTAGATTAGAGTGGAGAAAAGAAGTGAAGAAGTGTAGAAGTCGAGCTCTCAAAATGGCAGCACTTCGTCGCTTCAAAATCCGGATCCCAAAAAGTGAGAACAACCCCTCCTATTTATAGCTGAAAACTGCCCTTAAGTCGAAATCTGGCTATCTCCCTAAGTTGCTTCCGACCTAAGCCTCTCCGACCTAAGCTTCTCCGACCTAACAGATAGATCTACGCGACCTAAATCCTAGCGACCTAACAACTTAGCAACCTACGCGACCTAACAGTGTTACGACCTAACACATAGCCTAACTCTTAAGGTCGCTAACAAGCTAACTCCTTAGGTCGCTAACACAGCAACTCCTTAGGTCGCTAACAAGCTAACTCCTTAGGTCGCTAACACAGCAACTCCTTAGGTCGCTAACAAGCTAACCCCTTAGGTCGCTAACACAGCAACTCCTTAGGTCGCTAACAAGCTAACCCCTTAGGTCGCTAACACAGCAACTCCTTAGGTCGCTAACAAGCTAACCCCTTAGGTCGCTTACGACCTTTCCACCCAAGCTACCAGACGACCTAACACATAGCGACCTATCCCTTAACTCGGTTACTACGACCTAACTCTAACCTTAAGTCGTTGCCGACCTAACCACACACCCAGTAACCACTAGGTCGCTAACTCGCCCTGCCGACCTAACACTCAGTCAAACCCTAGGTCGCATAACTCTATAGGTCGCTCCAACTAACCCACGACCTAACACTAACTCGCCGAATTCCTTAACTCGGTCACGACTTAGCTCTTAGGTCGTTCACGACCTAGGACTTAGACAAATTTCCCTAAAAATCTGAAATGACTTAAAAACGCTAAAATTCCAGATTTGACAAACTTTTCGATCCGTGAAAAATACGGGTCGTTACATAATATCTCAACACTTGTTTATTGCATGATAACATTAGCTTACACATGTAATTACATGTAATCTTAGACTTACATTTGTTATTTAGTATGATATATCTTACATTTGTAATTATACATGAGTTAATTAGTTTTTAAATGGTTATAAAGCTTTTATATTAAATTTCTTAATTAATAAATACATTTCTTATCTATATAAATAAAATCTTTTTAAAGAAAATAATATAAAACAAACTATATTCTAAATAAAATCATATATAATATATTTTTAAATTGTTTGAAAATAATAAGTTTGCCCATTTTAAATAATTATATTAGAGAGATTATCAAACCAATATTTATCCATATATATTTTATTATCAGAATTATTTATTCAATCTATAAATCAGTATTCCTATTAATTAATCCAGTTAATTATCAATAAACAAAAGTCCAAAAACCGGGTTATCACAACAATCTTCCCCCCTTAAAAGAATTTCCTCCTCGAAATTGCAAAGTAAGAAAATGCCCAAATCCATTAACTTTTCAAACAATTCGTTCAAATTTCATTTCAAAATCACTTAAGTGTACAACTTCCCCAACATCCAATAGTTAAACTCTTTCAAAAATTTTACTAAGTTTTTCAAATCTATACTTAGTTATACTTTTCAAAACAAACTATATCATTTAACTTTTAACTCCAAATCCAAAATTTAGTTTTCACAAATTTTTCAAAATTTCCCGAAAATTTTCTAACGCCTTATATTTTCAGAAAAATTCGCCATAGCCTCCTTTGCGCGGTTCAATCGTAGTAGGATCACAATATATATAAATATATATACATCGACCCACATGATCGAAAAAGGAAAAAAACAGTTCATATTTCCAATTTTTATATTGCGTAGGCGTACTTTTTTAGCATTTTTAAGCAAAGCAGTTATTTATTAAGCATTTTAGCATAACCAAATCCAATCGAACGGCAGCCACGACACCTGAACTTACTCAATTTAAATATGTAAGTGACATATATATAAAGTTATTAACAATTTCCTCTTTTAAACAACTACAACATATGCATATTAAAAGAAATGCATACTAAACAAGGTTTATAAGCAACTTATATAATTTCGACATCACTTGTAATTGTTTACAACCAATTCATATACAACGACATTCATTTATTCATTTTCAATTAGTTTACATTCACTAATTTAAATTCAATTTGATTCGCTTTCAATTTAAATCCAATTACATAGCTTTCAATTTTTATCAATTCAATTTCATTAATACTTAATGAATTATATACAATCAACCAACAATCATATAACAATCAAATTATAACCAACATAACCAAATTATTAAATTTACATTCAATTTGGTTTAACACTTTTAATTTCAATTGGTTTAATATTAAGTTGACTTCCATTCGATTCATTCAATTCCCAATTACATTAGCTTTTAATGAATTAACACTTATATCCATTATTCTATATCAATTTATTTACATTAGATTGATTAACATTCAATCCATTAGTTCAATTCAATTGCTAATTCATTTTACAAATAAAGTTGAATCTCCTTTATATAACTCAAGTTCACCTTCATCACTTCATTTCATTAATTCACTTTATTAATTTACTTTGATATCAAAATCAACTTCATTTAACATCACTTAAGTTATATTCCATTTTAAATTTCCACTTCACTTATACAACTTAAGCCCATTTCTAATTTATTTTAAATTCAATTTCATTTAACTTTTCCTTAAAGTCAAATTCATTACTTAATCAAAATCAAATTTTATTTTGCTTAACAAAA
This sequence comes from Allium fistulosum, assembly GCA_030737815.1. Taxonomy (NCBI): domain Eukaryota; kingdom Viridiplantae; phylum Streptophyta; class Magnoliopsida; order Asparagales; family Amaryllidaceae; genus Allium; species Allium fistulosum. The sequence continues at coordinate 1,038,840,532 of CM060907.1, read as the reverse complement.
CTTGTTTAACCATTTCTTTTACAATTGGTTTTGCTTACATTCACTCATTTTATAAGTTATACAACTTATTATTTAAACTTCCAAATCATATTATAAGTATAAAACTCATTTCATTTATAATTATCAATTACAACTTGGATTTTTAATTTCAAATTTGTTTATCACAACAAAACTTCAATTTTCAATTTACTATGGTAGCAAATCCATTACACAGAAACTCGAAAATGATACTGATGATGCTGCAATAATCACCCTTTTTATTTCCCAGTAACAGTAGTGAATCCAGTGCTTTTTGTTCTTTTAAAATTTATTTTATTTATAAATCACATATATAAATCTTTTTCTCATATAATTTCAGCATTTTACTTTACTTATGCAAGATTATTTCACAATTGTAAATCATCTTAATTATAATTCTATACTTAATAATTCATTTGCTTATATACTTCATTCTTTTACAATTGTTGTTTTCATTTAGATTATTCAAACAACTTTTATTAACTCATATATATTCTTACATTTTCAACAACCAAACAATTCAATTTTATATACACTTTAATAATTCTTAAAGAATTATTTCCTTTATATACAAAATATAATTAAGGTAAAATTATTTCATTTACCTAATTTAAAATGATACTATGTCGGTTTATCTCGTTCAAGGGTTTAGAAACCCCTATCGATTACAGTTAGCTAGACTGCACCGACCAGAATCTATAAACAATCAACCGATAAGTCAACACAATACAAAACAATTTCATATTCACTAACAAATATGCGCTCGTATCTATTATTACACTCACACTCATTCTAGAGTACTTGTAACGACCTAGAATTTAGAACAATTTAAGTTGAAAATATTTAATTAATTTTAAATATTTGAATGATGGTTTGACTTGAATTTCAAATTATCAGAATAAGTTGGCGATTAAATTATAAAATTTAATCTATTGATAGTCGAATAAAAATTTGAATCTTCAGTTTTAAGCTGAAGAAAAATATTTCAAAAGCTTTTAAAATTCATATTAATAACACTAAAGATAATAGAAGCTTCAGAATTGAATTTTACAGTTATTTGTTCAGTTTTGAAATTATATCGTTCGAATCGATATTTAAAAATAGCGTTCCGAGGCACAGTCTCGGAATCCGACAAAACCAGTTCCATTGGTTCCGTAATATTGAATTATTACCGGATTTCAAATTTCGTATTTTTCGGAGTTGATATGTGAGCACATGATAGGTAAACGCATTGAAAATTAAATTGAATTCAATTTATATTTAAATAAAAAAAATTGATCAAAGGACAACACGTTATCTTCCCTAAAATCACGCCTAATATCACGAAATAAGATCGTGTAAACCATGCCGTCGTCAATTTTAAATAGCCCTCCTCAGTTCAAAAATCAAATCGAACGAAACAAATATGAATCAATGGCCACTCTCGTTACTCTAGCCGTGTCTTCATCGTTCGTTTGCCCCCCCCCTTTCAAATTCATTGAAACAAAATAATAATGCCGAGCTTCTTCAATCTCGTACTATGTCTCGTAATCGATTTCAAATCGAAAATCTCGAAATCGAAAAAAGAAAGAAAAGAAAAGGCGAGCAGCGCGATGGGGCTTCGCAAACTCGGGGGGCGGCGGCGATGTGAAGGGTTGCGATTGGATTCGCGCGCGCGTAGACCGGTGTAGGTGGGAGGTAGCGCGGCGACGAGGTAGTATCGCACGCGAGCGCGTGGGAGACGGGGATGATGATGTGGCAGCGATGATAGTGGCGCGCGCGAGGATGGATGCAGCTAGGGTTTCGCGAGTGGAAGGGATTGTCGTCGGTGGCGGCTTCAGGGCTGGGTCGCGTTCGTGAACTGCTGCGGCGAGTTTGGGGTTCGACGCTCGTGGAATCGGTGTGGAAGTAGGCTCGCGACTGAGTTTTGGTAGTCAATGCAGGGAGTTCGACGAATTTCATTGCATTGGAATAAGGTATAAATTCATTTTTTCTTTCAGATTTATAAATGTTATAATAGTAAAAAAAAAATTAGTTACAAATTTAATTTTTAGAAATTGGTTTAGATAAAACGGTTAGTTAATTAAGCTATCAAAAACAGAAATTTATATTCGATTTTTATATAAGTATGTATAGGATTTTGAAAGTATAGAAATGATATAAAAATAAATATATTATGAGGATTAATTAGCTTAACAAAATTTATTTGTTTGTTTTAGTGACTAAAAGATATTTTATTAAAGGAAAATTTATTTAAATAAATAATTAGTTAAGTAAATTTATCAAAAGGAAAATTAGGTAAGATAAAAATTTTAGGATAAAATTTAATTCATTTAACGATTTTTAAGTGTTCGATTTAATTCGAATATTAATAAATTGTGTAAATATTTATACAAGGTATAAATCAAGAAAATCGAGTCAAGATGGAAATGGATTGCAAAAATTTAAAGCTAAGGTGAGATTTTCTCACTCGATTGAAAAGTGGATTTTACAGTTATTGATTTGATTGATTGACTGTTTGGATGTGATATTAGATATAGTAGGATATATCTATATATATATATAGCAATATATACATATTGGCATATGTATATATTGGATTGATTGATTTCTCGCACTGTATAGCGGATGAGACCCTATTGCGCCGTTAGTAAGCGGATGATTTTTTATAAAACCCATATACCATGATATTCCACCTCGAAGTGGAATTGGTATTGTGCTAACGTCTGTGGATGCAGGGAAACAGGTTGGAGGGATCCAACTGGATTCCTCACCAGTATTTATTTATTTACAGATATTGTGATGTATATTCTGTTATCATATGATGTATATGATGTATGGTTGTCGTGATTGACGAATTTGTGTGTTGCATCATCGGATTCATTTTTAAAGTTAAAAATAACGATGATGATCTTAAAAGAGATTTTAAAAGTGATTTTTGAAAGTATACGTTTACTTTATTTTTGAAGTGATTTATTTTAAATAAATAAACGTTCAACTTTTAAAGTTATAGAAATAATGATTTTTGTGAAATATAACCAAAGTGTCATTTTTGAAATAAATAGTTGATTGATTTATAAAATGGTTTAAGTTGGGATTTTTGAATATTGTAAACGGTCTATATAAAAGATTTATAAAGTTGATATCTATAAAATTAAAAGTATTGGAATTATAAAACGAGTTTTTATAAGTGTTAAAAATGAAATATTTATGGAATTCGTAAGTGAATGAAATTTATAGATTTATGAATTGTGGAGTTACAAAATGAATAGATTTTGTAAAACAAAAGATTTTTAAGTAAAAATCTTATAAATGGGATTTTGGCATTTAATTGAGATAGGAATGGAATTGGTTAATAAGGAGATTTATAAGTTGAAGTTTTTATAAATAGGAATGGAATTTATAAACATTGTTTGTAAATTCGAAATCAATTGAATTTGATGAATAAAACGTAGAAGTTAATAAAGGAGATATATTCGTGATTTTGGACAGCGAATTATCTTTTAAGTTAAATGTTGTAATAATAAGAGTTGGTTGGGAATTTTATTCACAATTTTGGATAGTGGATAATTCTTGAAATAAATGTGTAGAAAAGATTGAAATGCGGTTAGTGAAGTATATTCATGATTTTGGACAGTGAATATATTTTTAAGTAAAATGGATATTATTTTGGGGAAGTGACATTTAAAAATGAAGTTAATTGTTTTAACGATGTTTTAAAATGTGTTAAATATCGAAATCATAGATTTCAACATTCATTGTTGAAATAGACGTTTTCGAGGAAATAAGGAGATGGTGGACTATAACACTGTTGTTATAGTAAATGATTTCCGAAAGGAAATGTTTCTATATAGTATTGGGATTTATATATCTATCTAAATTTTGAATCCCTATACTAGTGATTTTGGGTCGTCGTAACGATGTTTTACGTAACATTCGTTTTGACTAAAATAGATGTTGTTATAGTAAATGATTTCCTTAAAGAATGAAATATATACTTAATATTGATTTAAGTATATCGAATATTTTCAAATGTTGAAAATAAATAGATTTGTGAATACTTATTATTAAATAAGTATGGAAATGCTTTTCCAAAATGAAATGAAACGTTTTTGAGAATTTATCTTTGTAAAGATAAACTGAAAGTGAATATTTGAAATCGATTGAAAATTGTATATCAGTAGATATTTTGAAATATAAATTCACTATAGAATTTATAAAGGAAATGGAAATTCGTTTTAAAAATAAACGTTGATTTATTTTTGAAGTGTGGAAATTTTATATCTGGTAAGGATATCTTAGGAAAATAAATAATTTGGAAAATTATTTGGAATCTGATGATGTTGCGCATCTTTATTGATAGTTAAATAACCGACTATCAATAATTACCTTTAGATAGGTATTTGTTGTGAATTGGATGAATTTGAATGCCACACTTATTTTTTTTGAATAAGCGCTCACTATTCGGGTTAGGGATGTAAATTTTGTTCGACTATCCGATGTCCGTTCGCGTCCGTGGCCGACATACGTCCGTCCGAGTTCATTCGATTTTCATTTAGGACATGAATTAGGACAACAAAATTTGTACGAGAAAAAACCTTGTTCGACCGATGTTCATTCGAATTCGTCCGAATTCGTTCGAATTTCTTATAAGTCGGTATATCCATTATGTTCTTCAAAATATTTATGACAACTGTTTGGTTGGTTGATTAAGTAAAGATCATTAAAATGCTTTTTCTTAAGTATATATACTGATAAAAATAATATAATTGATAGAAACTATATTAAAAATATAAAATATGAAGTAAATAGCAATGTTCGTCCGTGTCCGTCCGAGTCCGTGATCGAAAAACGTCCGTCCGTGTCCGTTCGATTTTATTTAGGGCATGAATTAGGACAACAAAATTTGTCCGATCATAAATCTCGTTCGGTCCGTGTCCGGTCCGATTTCATTTAGGACAGAAACTGAACACACCTCCGTCCGGTCCGGTCCGACCGATTTACACCCCTAATTCGGGTTAGCCGGGAAAGGACCATGGGGTTGTATAACCCATTCCGAATATGTGATACGTCGTTATGAATCGCATTTGATGACCGGTGTTGAAGACCGGATATTTTTGAAAACGGAAGGATTACCGTCGAGTTACTCTACATCGGCTGATCTCCGATTTAGAGGTTTTATCACCCTTAGTGACGGGAAGTCCGAACGTGATTAGAAAATATCCGGATGTGCAAGGGCTTCGTGAGAAGTGCCTTCGGTTCTGTTCGATCCCGGAACAGACTTGTATGGTTGTGTGTCTGACGTTACAAATTGAGATATAAAGCTGATTTCTTTCAAATACATTTCTGTTGGTGGCGGAGAATTTATTCTCTTAGCTTAACACCCTTCTCTGAGACGTACGAGCTCAGAGGTTATGTAGTTGAAATTTATCAGCAATATACTCCCAATTTGGTAACGTGGCATGCTGAGTGTTGCTGTGAAATGATCGTTGTTTGATCATTTGTGATATGATCATTTGTTTGATCATTTATCTTTGTGATCATTTCTTTGATCATTTGTTTGACCCGAAGCATGGCTTTGTGACAAAGCGTAGCTTTGTGGACGAGACTTCGTCGAGCCTCACACCCCGGAAATGGTCATAACAGGAAGGATGCGGCAAGGTTCTAGGGAGTAGCGCCCCTTATTGTATGTCATTCCTTCTGGATAGAGGTGGTATCATGGTATGGAGCCCAGATACTTAACCTATGTTGATACTGCTTATTATGTGGTTGTTGCGAATCGAGGATCCTCGGGAAGATCGGTTACGATCGGGGGATGGCATACGCGTGTCAATAGTTACCTACTTTTGCAGAGGTAACCCGGCCTTGTGTTGGCAGAGATCTAACTGTAATGTTAGGTTATTTCTCGGGTCGTCTTTCTAGGGGCGTACCTATCGTGGCAATGGGAAGTTCCTTAGCTTGACCATTTGTTGGAAATCCAAAGAAACAATATGAGCCTTGTACGGTTTTAGTTGTAGAACCTGCCATTTAATATGGTAGTTATAGTAGGCATACTATAATGGTACCTATGCTGGCTAAGATTTATATTTTACTTTCGGAATGTTTTCTACACTATGCACTAATAATAATATCAAAAAGGATTTGATTTTTGCGTAGTAAGCATCTTTGACTATCATAAGAAGAAATCTCCTCCAATTCTGCGTTTGCATTGTGTGTGTGGCGGGAGGTCTTATGGTAGTTACATTTTCCAAAAGCATTGCGAATTGACTTTAAAAATTTTCCTGTTGTTTATTTTAAAGATAAATAACTATTTTACGATCTCACACCAGTCACCATGACTGACTCGGAGTTTATTGTTTCCCTTCTAAACTCTGGGTGCCCACCAATTTCCACACGGGCAGCCTAGTGTTATGTTATCAGGATATTCTGGATATTCTGGAGCTTTGGAAGCAAGCTGGATGGCGAAACGTATCACATATACATTGTTTATTTATTCCGTTGTGTTTCTGTTTGAGGACAAGTTTATATAACTGTCCATTGTTGTATTGAGTTGTATATTGACTCTGATTGATGTATGTATAAAATGATATAGTTCTTTGTTTTAAAAGACTAATGATTATCTATTATATATTGTTCCGCTGCGATATGTGAGATTCTGATATTGTTTCTGTTTCTGATGTTGTTCTGTTGTTCTTCTTTCTTTTTCTTCTATCTTTTCTCTACCTCTTCTTTTAAACCCTAAGAATTCGGTTTTCCGGCATTCGTTTGTTCGGCAGTTGATACAGTGGACGTATTGATGTCGATATTCGGAAGTTGATGAATCGGGACCTTACAACGTGGTATCAGAGCATATGGTTAAGCGACAACCCTGCTCTGTTGGGTGTTACTCATTAGAGATAGAGTCAGTAGTACTCTAGAATGAGTTTGAGTGTAATAATAGATATGAATGCATATTTGTTAGTGAATATACAAATTGTTTTGGATTGTGTTGACTTATCGGTTGACTGTTTATAGATTCTGGTCGGTGCAGGGTGGCCAACTGTAATCGATAGGAATTTCTAAACTCTTAAACAAGATAAACTGACACAGTATTGTTTTAAAATAGGGTGAATGGAATAATTTTACCCAAAACTATTTTTTTATAGAAAGGAAATGATTTTCTATGAATTATCATAATATATGGATGCTTGGTTGTTAGGAAGAGATAACATTGAAATATTATCATTGTTATATTGGAATTGAATGAGAAATTAAAATAATAACCAAAGATTTGGAGATAAATTCATTTAACAAATGAAATTTATAAATGAGAATTGAAAGATAAGGAAATAAATTCATATACGAATAAAAATTGTGAATGTGAATGTGGATGTGATATATAATTTGAAAAAAAGTTCCAGAAAAATATTTGAAGTAAAATTCAATAAATGGAATGTGATTTGATTTGAATCACGTTGAATAGAAATTCCTAACTTGGAGAAAATAAAATAAAATGGATTGAATTCAAGTAAGTTAACTTAATAATTTATTAATTCGTGAAATGAATGAATTGGAAGTTGAATTAGTTAAATTAAAACTTGAATTGTGAACTAAATAAAAGAATGGTTAGAAATTGCAAATATATTCAAGTAAGTGAAAATAAATTTCCAAATAAATGAATGGAATTTAAAGCTGAATGTTGAACTTTGTTTTGAAATTGTTAGTAAAAGAAATTCAAGCTAGATATTGAAAAATTGAATTTGATTTGTAATAAACAAAGTGAAGTATTGAAATAAGAAAAAAAATTTAATAATAATAGTGATATGAATCAGCTATAATTGAAAGATAAAATTCAATATTTCAGAATTGAAAATAAATAGAATCCAAATTGAATTGAAAGTGTAAATTGAATTTAAATGAAATTTGAAATGTAAAATTGAATGAAAAAGAATATATAACTTCAATAGTAAGCTAAAAAAAATGTATAAGAAGTTTATATAGGATTTTTGTAATGGAATTCGCAAAATGGTTTGAATGTTGTAACTAGATATTATTGCTAGTAGAATATACAAGTATTATAAAGGAAATTGGATTTGATTTTCCAAGATAAATTAGAATTGCTCAACAAAAGGTATGTATTTGAATTTTAATATGAGATTTGCTGATTTCTTGTCTAGCCGCTTGACTCTTTCTTTTTCTTTTTGAATTTGAGAGTCCGTAGGGACATTTTGTAGTCGTGCCATGTTAGCCGCGCAAAGGAGACGCTGGCAAAAATTTTCGGAAATTTCGAGTGTTAGAAAATTTTGAGAAAATTTTGAAAGTTTAAAATTCGATTTAAATTTGAATTTTGAAGTAAAACAATATTGTTTGAAAACTTATAATTGAAGTTGGAAAACTAGTTGAAATGATAACGAATCTTTAGTAGAAAGATTTGTTTTGAAAATTGATAAAACTGTTGGATTGTGAAAAATAGTAGACGAGTTAAGGACCATTTTTCCTAACTTGTAATTTCGGGACGAAATTCTTTTAAGGGGGGAAGATTGTAACGACCCAGAATTTTGAACAATTTAAATTGAAAATATTTAATTAATTTTAAATATTTGAATGATGGTTTGACTTGAATTTCAAATTATCAGAATAAATTGGCGATTAAATTATAAAATTTAATCTATTGATAGTCGAATAAAAATTCGAATCTTCAGTTTTAAGCAGAAGAAAAATATTTCAAAAGCTTTTAAAATTCATATTGATAACATTGAAGATAATAGAAGCTTCAGAATTGAATTTTACAGTTATTTGTTCAGTTTTGAAATTATATCGTTCGAATCGATATTTAAAAATAACGTTCCGAGGCACAGTCTCGGAATCCGACGAAACCAGTTCCATTGGTTCTGTAATATTGAATTATTATCGGATTTCAAATTTCGTATTTGTCGGAGTTGATATGTGAGCACATGATAGGTAAACGCATTGAAATTTAAATTGAATTCAATTTATATTTAAATAAAAATAAAAATTGATCAAAGGACAGCACGTTATCTTCCCTAAAATCGCGCCTAATATCACGAAATAAGATCGTGTAAACCATGTCGTCTTCAATTTTAAATAGCCCTCCTCAGTTCAAAAATCAAATCGAACGAAACAAATATGAATCAATGGCCACTCTCGTTACTCTAGCCGTGTCTTCATCGTTCGTTTGCCCCCCCCCCTTTCAAATTCATTGAAACAAAATAATAATGCCGAGCTTCTTCAATCTCGTACTATGTCTCGTAATCGATTTCAAATCGAAAATCTCGAAATCGAAAATCTCGAAATTGAAAAAAGAAAGAAAAGAAAAGGCGAGCAGCGCGATGGGGCTTCGCAAACTCGGGGGGCGGCGGTGATGTGAAGGGTCGCGATTGGATTCGCGCGCGCGTAGACCGATGTAGGTGGGAGGTAGCGCGGCGACGAGGTAGTATCGCACGCGAGCGCGTGGGAGACGGGGATGATGATGTGGCAACGATGATAGTGGCGCGCGCGAGGATGGATGCAGCTAGGGTTTCGCGAGTGGAAGGGATTGTCGTCGGTGGCGGCTTCAGGGCTGGGTCGCGTTCGTGAACTGCTGCGGCGAGTTTGGGGTTCGACGCTCGTGGAATCGGTGTTGAAGTAGGCTCTCGACTGAGTTTTGGTAGTCAATGCAGGGAGTTCGACGAATTTCATTGCATTGGAATAAGGTATAAATTCATTTTTTATTTCAGATTTATAAATGTTATAACAGTAAAAAAAAATTAGTTACAAATTTAATTTTTAGAAATTGGTTTAGATAAAACGGTTAGTTAATTAAGCTATCAAAAACAGAAATTTATATTCGATTTTTATATAAGTATGTATAGGATTTTGAAAGTATAGAAATGATATAAAAATAAATATATTATGAGGATTAATTAGCTTAACAAAATTTATTTGTTTGTTTTAGTGACTAAAAGATATTTTATTAACGGAAAATTTATTTAAATAAATAATTAGTTAAGTAAATTTATCAAAAGGAAAATTAGGTAAGATAAAATTTTTAGGATAAAATTTAATTCATTTAACGATTTTTAAGTGTTCGATTTAATTCGAATATTAATAAATTGTGTAAATATTTATACAAGGTATAAATCAAGAAAATCGAGTCAAGATGGAAATGGATTGCAAAAATTTAAAGCTAAGGTGAGATTTTCTCACTCGATTGAAAAGTGGATTTTACAGTTATTGATTTGATTGATTGACTGTTTGGATGTGATATTAGATATAGTAGGATATATCTATATATATATATAGCAATATATACATATTGGCATATGTATATATTGGATTGATTGATTTCTCACACTGTATAGCGGATGAGACCCTATTGCGCCGTTAGTAAGCGGATGATTTTTTATAAAACCCATATACCGTGATATTCCACCTCGAAGTGGAATTGGTATTGTGCTAACGTCTGTGGATGCAGGGAAACAGGTTGGAGGGATCCAACTGGATTCCTCACCAGTATTTATTTATTTATAGATATTGTGATGTATATTCTGTTATCATATGATGTTATATGATGTATGGTTGTCGTGATTGACGAATTTGTGTGTTGCATCATCGGATTCATTTTTAAAGTTAAAAATAACGATGATGATCTTAAAAGAGATTTTAAAAGTGATTTTTGAAAGTATACGTTTACTTTATTTTTGAAGTGATTTATTTTAAATAAATAAACGTTCAACTTTTAAAGTTATAGAAATTATGATTTTTGTGAAATATAACCAAAGTGTCATTTTTGAAATAAATAGTTGATTGATTTATAAAATGGTTTAAGTTGGGATTTTTGAATATTGTAAACGGTCTATATAAAAGATTTATAAAGTTGATATCTATAAAATTAAAAGTATTGGAATTATAAAACGAGTTTTTATAAGTGTTAAAAATGAAATATTTATGGAATTCGTAAGTGAATGAAATTTATAGATTTATGAATTGTGGAGTTACAAAATGAATAGATTTTGTAAAACAAAAGATTTTTAAGTAAAAATCTTATAAATGGGATTTTGGCATTTAATTGAGATAGGAATGGAATTGGTTAATAAGGAGATTTATAAGTTGAAGTTTTTATAAATAGGAATGGAATTTATAAACATTGTTTGTAAATTCGAAATCAATTGAATTTGATGAATAAAACGTAGAAGTTAATAAAGGAGATATATTCGTGATTTTGGACAGCGAATTATCTTTTAAGTTAAATGTTGTAATAATAAGAGTTGGTTGGGAATTTTATTCACAATTTTGGATAGTGGATAATTCTTGAAATAAATGTGTAGAAAAGATTGAAATGTGGTTAGTGAAGTATATTCATGATTTTGGACAGTGAATATATTTTTAAGTAAAATGGATATTATTTTGGGGAAGTGACATTTAAAAATGAAGTTAATTGTTTTAACGATGTTTTAAAATGTGTTAAATATCGAAATCATAGATTTCAACATTCATTGTTGAAATAGACATTTTCGAGGAAATAAGGAGATGGTGGACTATAACACTGTTGTTATAGTAAATGATTTCCGAAAGGAAATGTTTCTATATAGTATTGGGATTTATATATCTATCTAAATTTCTAATCCCTATACTAGTGATTTTGGGTCGTCGTAACGATGTTTTACGTAACATTCGTTTTGACTAAAATAGATGTTGTTATAGTAAATGATTTCCTTAAAGAATGAAATATATACTTAATATTGATTTAAGTATATCGAATATTTTCAAATGTTGAAAATAAATAGATTTGTGAATACTTATTATTAAATAAGTATGGAAATGCTTTTCCAAAATGAAATGAAACGTTTTTGAGAATTTATCTTTGTAAAGATAAACTGAAAGTGAATATTTGAAATCGATTGAAAATCGTATATCAGTAGATATTTTGAAATATATATTCACTATGGAATTTATAAAGGAAATGGAAATTCGTTTTAAAAATAAACGTTGATTTATTTTTGAAGTGTGGAAATTTTATATCTGGTAAGGATATCTTGGGAAAATAAATAATTTGGAAAATTATTTGGAATCTGATGATGTTGCGCATCTTTATTGATAGTTAAATAACCGACTATCTATAATTACCTTTAGATAGGTATTTGTTGTGAATTGGATGAATTTGAATGCCACACTTATTTTTTTTGAATAAGCGCTCACTATTCGGGTTAGCCGGGAAAGGACCATGGGGTCGTATAACCCATTCCGAATATGTGATACGTCGTTATGAATCGCATTTGATGACTGGTGTTGAAGACCGGATATTTTTGAAAACGGAAGGATTACCGTCGAGTTACTCTACATCGGCTGATCTCCGATATAGAGGTTTTATCACCCTTAGTGACGGGAAGTCCGGACGTTATTAGAAAATATCCGGATGTGCAAGGGCTTCGTGAGAAGTGCCTTCGGTTCTGTTCGATCCCGGAACAGACTTGTATGGTTGTGTGTCTGACGTTACAAATTGAGATATAAAGCTGATTTCTTTCAAATACATTTCTGTTGGTGGCGGAGAATTTATTCTCTTAGCTTAATACCCTTCTCTGAGACGTACGAGCTCAGAGGTTATGTAGTTGAAATTTATCAGCAATATACTCCCAATTTGGTAACGTGGCATGCTGAGTGTTGCTGTGAAATGATTGTTGTTTGATCATTTGTGATATGATCATTTGTTTGATCATTTATCTTTGTGATCATTTCTTTGATCATTTGTTTGACCCGAAGCATGGCTTTGTGACAAAGCGTAGCTTTGTGGACGAGACTTCGTCGAGCCTCACACCCCGGAAATGGTCAAAACAGGAAGGATGCGGCAAGGTTCTAGGGAGTAGCACCCCTTAGTGTATGTCATTCCTTTTGGATAGAGGTGGTATCATGGTATGGAGCCCAGATACTTAACCTATGTTGATACTGCTTATTATGTGGTTGTTGCGAATCGAGGATCCTCGGGAAGATCGGTTACGATCGGGGGATGGCATACGCGTGTCAGTAGTTACCTACTTTTGCAGAGGTAACCCGGCCTTGTGTTGGTAGAGATCTAACCGTAATGTTAGGTTATTTCTCGGGTCGTCTTTCCAGGGGCGTACCTATCGTGGCAATGGGAAGTTCCTTAGCCTGACCATTTGTTGGAAATCCAAAGAAACAATACGAGCCTTGTACGGTTTTAGTTGTAGAACCTGCCATTTAATATGGTAGCTATAGTAGGCATACTATAATGGTACCTATGCTGGCTAAGATTTATATTTTACTTTCGGAATGTTTTCTACACTATGCACTAATAATAATATCAAAAAGGATTTGATTTTTGCATAGTAAGCATCTTTGACTATCATAAGAAGAAATCTCCTCCAATTCTGCGTTTGCATTGTGTGTGTGGCGGAAGGTCTTATGGTAGTTTCATTTTCCAAAAGCATTGCGAATTGACTTTAAAAATTTTCTTGTTGTTCATTTTAAAGATAAATAACTGTTTTACGATCTCACTCCAGTCACCATGACTGACTCGGAGTTTATTGTTTCCCTTCTAAACTCTGGGTGCCCACCAATTTCCACACGGGCAGCCTAGAGTTATGTTATCAGGATATTCTGGATATTCTGGAGCTTTGGAAGCAAGCTGGATGGCGAAACGTATCACATATACATTGTTTATTTATTCCGTTGTGTATTCTCTATGAGGACAAGTTTATATAACTGTCCATTGTTGTATTGAGTTGTATATTGACTCTGATTGATGTATGTATAAAATGATATAGTTCTTTGTTTTAAAAGACTAATGATTATCTATTATATATTGTTCCACTGCGATATGTGAGATTCTGATATTGTTTCTGTTTCTGATGTTGTTCTGTTGTTCTTCTTTCTTTTTCTTCTATCTTTTCTTCTACCTCTTCTTTTAAACCCCCTAAGAATTCGGTTTTCCGGCATTCGTTTGTTCGGCAGTTGATACAGTGGACGTATTGATGTCGATATTCGGAAGTCGAAGAATCGGGACCTTACAGTACTACTGACTCTATCTCTGATGAGTAACACCTAACAGAGCCAAGGTTATCGCTTAACCATATGCACTGATACCACATGTAACGTTTCAAGATTTTTGACTTCCGAAAATTGACATTAATACGTCCACTGTATCAACTGCCGAGCAATCGAATGCCGGAAAACCGAATTGTTATGGTTAAAAAGAAGAGGTAGAAGAAGACAGAAGAAAAGGAGAACAGAAAAACACAGAAACAATATCAGAATCTCACATTCACAGCGGAACAACATATAATAGATAAATGAATAATCTTTAAATCGAAGAACTATATCAGTTTATACATTACATCATCATTAGAGTGTACAACAACAATATACAACACAATACATCAATGGACAGTTATATAAACTTGTCCTCACAAATGAATCTTTACAGCAGAAAGATAATATCATATACAAATGGTACGTCTCGCCATCCAGCTCGCCACTAGAACTCCACAGCACTTCTGAAATCCAGAATGGCCTGATAACCTGACTCTAAACTGCCCATGTGGAAATTGGTGGGCACCCAGAGTTTAGGAAGAAAACAATAAACTTCAGGTCAGTCATAGGACTAGTGTGAGAACTAAAACATTTATTTATCTTTAAAACAACAACAACAAAGGAAGTGGAAAATATCCGCAATGCTTTTAGAAAATGAAACTACCATAAGGTCTCCCGCCACACACACAATGCAAACGCAGAATTGGAGGAGATTTCTCCTTATGATAGTCAAAGATGCTTACTACGCAAAACAATTCATTTTTGATATTATTATTAGTGCATAGTGGAAAACATTTCGAAAGTATAATATTAATCTTAGCCAGCATATACATTTCGCACTTATGCCTACTATAGCTACTATGTTCAATAGCAGGTTACCGCTACATTCCATAGCAGGTTATACAACTAAAACCGTACAATGTTCATATTGTTTCTTTGGATTTCCAACAAATGGTCAGGCTAAGGAACTTCTTACTGCCAATGGGTACGCCTCTAGCGGGACGTCCCGAGAACCTAACCGGATCTCTGCCAACACAAGGCCAGGTTACCTCTTACACTAGGTAACTACTACACGAATATGCCACCCCCCGGTCCTTTGGGACCTTTATCCGAGGCGCCTCGATCATACAACAACAATCACACAGAGTAAATGAGATTGGAGCAACCACATAGGTTAAATACCAGGACTCCATACCTGATACCACCCTTTTCCAAATAGAAATGACATACCCCAAAGAGAGCGACCCTCATAACCTTGCCGCATATTCCTGTTTCGACCATTTCCGGGGTGTGAGGTCCGATGAGGTCTCGTCTACAAAGCTACGCTTTTTCACAAAGCCACGCTTTGATCACACAGATCAATAAATGATCAGCACACTGCAGCACTCAGCATGTCACATTACCAAATTGGGAGTATATCATTGATAACCTTCAACTACATAACCTCTGAGCTCGTACGTCTCAAAGAAGGGTGTTAAACTAAGAGAATAAATTCTCCGCCACCAAACAAAAATGTATTTGAAAGAAACCAGCTTTATATCTCAAAATGTAATGTCAGACATGTAACCATACAAGTCTGTTCCGGGTTCGAACAGAACCGAAGGCACTTCCGACGAAGTCCTTGCAATCCGGGTATTCACAATCCCAATCGAACTTCCCATCACAAAGGAAATCTCTATACCGTAGCTAACGGTGCAGAGACAATCGATAGTTCATCCTATTGTTTTCACAAATACCCGGTCTTCACCACCGGTCTTTAATACGATCCATATCGTCGTATCACTAATTCAGAATGGGTTATATGACACAAAGGTCCTTTCCCGGCTAACCCGAATAGTGAGCACGATATTTGATACATATGGATATAGGGATTTCAATTAAGTCACAACTTATTACCCAAATCCTTTCTTTTAAATGGTTTAAACAAATTACCATTTTAAATCTTTAAACAAAAAGATTTACTTCACAAAGTTCACCCAATTTCACAAAGATTCATTCACAGATTTCCAAATCAATTTCCATTTCAATTGGATTAACCCATTAAATCTTTAAATTAAGATTTAACTTATAGCTTTCAAAACTATTTACAATTCAAGTCTTTTGTAATATAAAAGATACACCTTTTAAAATCTTCTTTGATTTCAAAATAAAGCTTAATCATCTTCACAAAGGTCAATTCATAGTTTTTCCAAACTACTTACAATTTCATTTCAACTTGAAATATTTCGATACAAATTGGCAATCTTTTCACTTTATAAAAGTTATTATTATCTGTAAACAGATAGTTTTCGTTTTGGGAAAAACTGGTTACAATTACACAGGTTAAAGCCATCCAAGTATAAAACTTGGATTTAAATTTAAATTCCCAAAACCATATTTTAAATGGTTAAAAACCCATATAAACACCTTTTATACTTGTAAAATCTTTTAGACCATAATTCCCAAGTCATTGAATTCAATTTCAAGTATTGAATTCAAAATTTATATCAAATGATTTAAATTCCATTTTTTTAGTTATTTAAAATAACTCTTATTTTTGAATCTCATTTTCAAAAACTTTCAATTCCAATTCCAAAACTAATTTGGATTCAAAAATTCAATCTTTAGAATTGTTAAAAATCTGTGACTTAACCGATTTCCACGTGAAATCCACATTTGTGTGTGTATTGTGTAGTCCAAGGGTTTAACACAATAGTGCAACAACATTCAACCATCACAGATTAGAACACCGAAATATAGTTGATAAGCGGTATAAACTATAACGCTTATCTTTAATTCACAGGTCACAAATATTCATATCATAGATAAATAGATCACAAATCACAACACAGAACATGATATATCATAAAGTATCACATATCAGGGATGTCAAACAATTCAACATCCAATTTAATCCAAACATCCATAAGTAGGATTACTTTAATTATCTGATTAATTTAAATCAGATAAATTTCTATAAATCAATTTTACTAGTTATGGTAAATTAAAAATCAATTAATTGCAAATTGATTTTCAAATTTATTTCAAAACACCAAATCAAATTTCATTCAACGAATTTTCAAATTATTTCCTTTTTAAAATAAATTTCTTTATCTCTTCAAATCTAATTAAAAATCCAAATTTTTAAATAAAATTTTTCAACTTATAAATAATATTATTCAAATTCCTTTTATTTAGCCCCTTTTCCCATATTTGGAATTTTTTTTTCAATATGATTCAAAAATAAAACTTTATCTTTTAAAACTCCTTTTTAATTCATCCAATTCTTAAAAATAAATTTTCGATAAATTTTCAACTTGAATTTCGAAAATCCAATTTTATTTATTTCCTGTATCCAATGATACCAAAAATATATTCGGCTAAATTATAGCCTTCAACAAGTTCAATCACAATATAATCACACACAGATTATATATAAATCAACACACAACATTGAAACAAATTCAAATGTTTGAGGAATCCTGTTGGATCCCTCCAACCTGTTTCCCTGCATCCACAGATGTTAGCACAATACCAATTCCACTTCGAAGTGAAATATCGCGGTATATGGGATTTATAAAATACTATCCGCTATTATGCGGCGCAATAGGGTCTCATCCGCTATATAATGCGGGAAATCAACTCCAAATACATATATAATACCAATTCCACTTCACGGTGGAATTATCGCGGTATATGTTTTTAATAAATAACCTCCGCTTAATATACGGCGTATAGGGTCTATTTCAGCACAATAGATAACAAACATCATTCAATTCACACAATCAAGCAATTTTAAATCTAACTATTTAAAATTTAAATCGAAACACAATTCGATTGAGTGAGGAGTTCTCACCTTGCTTTCAATAACGGTTGTAGTGTTTTGTTTCAGATAAAATTAAACGAACGTTTACCCGAAATTATCACTGGCTCCAATCAATCCCAATCTAGCTCCATTGCGTAGTGCTCGTCAAAATGAACCCGACGCAATTCGTTTCGTCAGTTTTCGACCTCGTATCAAAAAGATATGATTTTTCAAAGTTTGAACGATTTATTATATATAAATTTACACATTTTCTTTTTATTATTTAAACCTTTATCAAAATCTGGCCGTTCATTTTCGAATTGCAGATCAGGGCCGTGTGATACTTCTTCTTCCCCAGGTAAGAACGAACGCAACCGAACCCATTACTCACGTTCAATTTTGGAACGCCGCCCCCGTTTTACTCGACCGGAGAACGATCTACTGCCGCCAAAACGCGCGCCGTAGCCAGCCCCACCCACGTCACGAATGGCGTTGAACTCGGCTGCCTCAATCCCAAGAAAAACGTGAATGAATATCGAATGTTTGAATGAGGATTGCCGTTGATTCGCTCGAATATATTTGATCATCTCCGTATGGATTTCAAGATCTCATCGTCCTCTACAACATTGTAGTTGAACGTTTTTGATAATTGTTGGTGGATTGGAAGATATTGGAGAAGAAACGAAATGAAATTCTAGCCATTGGTTTTGAAAATGGCGGCCAGCCCTAGCTAGGGTTTCTTTGTGCAAAATGTAGAAAACGGGTCCTTTTATAGAAAATTGCAAAACACTATTCATCTCGAAATTTTCCGAACTCCAAACGAAGCGTGCTGGTTGGCGTTTCTAAGGTTTTACCCGTGTTGCAGACACAATGGAACGTGTTTCGAGAGCTAATTTGATCATATGTGCGAGTTACGGAATTAAACGATCAAATTAAAATTAAATCGATTAAAACAATTTCTATTCGTTTCAGCTCGCCCCGGACAAACGGTAAATCCGATTGACACGAAATTTGAAACCTTACAATAATTTAACATTACGGATCCGATGAAACTAGTTTCATCGAAATCCGAGATTGTTTGAAAAATGACTATTTTCATTCGTCAATTAAATATTAAATTAATCAATTTTCACAAATTAACTTTTAATTCAATTTTAAAAGTTCTATAACATCATTCTAACTTCAATATGATTTAATATTACTTTATAAATCATTTTTATACACATTAAACCCAATTATCAATTATTTTTGAAATTTCAAATATTAAATTATCGATTTAATTAAATAATTAAATCTCTATATTCGAAATTAAATTTATTCGACTTACAAATTTCACTTGTTAATATTTAAAATCAATTAAATATCTGAATTTCAAATGGCAGAAATTCTGATTCGTTACAATCTTCCCCCTTTAAAAGAATTTCGTCCTCGAAATTGCAAAGTATGAAAAATGCCCAAATCCATTAACTTTTCAAACAATTCGTTCAAATTTGATTTCAAAATCACTTAAGTGTACAACTTCCCCAACATCCAATAGTTAAACTCTTTCAAAAACTTTACTAAGTTTTTCAAATCTATACTTAGTTATACTTTTCAAAACAAACTATATCGTTAAACTTTTAACTCCAAATCCAAAATTTAGTTTTCACAAATTTTCCAAAATTTCCCGAAAAATTTCTAACGCCTTAAATTTTCAGAAAAATTCGCCATAGCCTTCTTTGCGCGTTTCAATCGTAGTAGGATCACAATAGACATAAATATATATACATCGACCCACACGATCGAAAAGCAAAAAAAACAGTTCATATTTCCTATTTTTATATTGCGTAGGCGTACCTTTTTAGCATTTTTAAGCACAACAGTTATTTATTAAGCATTTTAGCGCAACCAAATCCAACCGAACGGCAGCCACAACACCTGAACTTACTCAATTTAAATATGTAAGTGGCATATATATAAAGTTATTAACAATTTCCTCTTTTAAACAACTACAACATATGCATATTAAAAGAAATGCATACTAAACAAGGTTTATAAGCAACTTATATAATTTCGACATCACTTGTAATTGTTTACAACCAATTCATATACAACGACATTCATTTATTCATTTTCAATTAGTTTACATTCACTAATTTAAATTCAAGTTAATTCGCTTTCAATTTAAATCCAATTACATAACTTTCAATTTTTATCAATTCAATTTCATTAATACTTAATGAATTATATACAATCAACCAACAATCATATAACAATCAAATTATAACCAACATAACAAAATTATTAAATTTACATTCAATTTGGTTTAACACTTTTAATTTCAATTGGTTTAATATTAAGTTGACTACCATTCGATTCATTCAATTCCCAATTACATTAGCTTTTAATGAATTAACACTTATATCCATTATTCCATATCAATTTATTTACATTAGATTGATTAACATTCAATCCATTAGTTCAATTCAATTGCTAATTCATTTTACAAATAAAGTTGAATCTCCTTTATATAACTCAAGTTCACCTTCATCACTTCATTTCATTAATTCACTTTATTAATTTACTTTGATATCAAAATCAAATTCATTTAACATCACTTAAGTTATATTCCATTTCAAATTTCCACTTCACTTATACAACTTAAGCCCATTTCTAATTTATTTTAAATTCAATTTCATTTAACTTTTCCTTAAAGTCAAATTCATTACTTAATCAAAATCAAATTTTATTTTGCTTAACAAAACTTGTTTAACCATTTCTTTTACAATTGGTTTTGCTTACATTCACTCATTTTATAAGTTATACAACTTATTATTTAAACTTCCAAATCATATTATAAGTATAAAACTCATTTCACTTATAATTATCAATTACAACTTGGATTTTCAATTTCAAATTTGTTTATCACAACAAAACTTCAATTTTCAATTTACTATGGTAGCAAATCCATTACACAGAAACTCGAAAATGATACTGATGATGCTGCAGTCATCACCCTTATTATTTCCCAGTAACAGTAGTGAATCCAGTGCTTTTTGTTCTTTTAAAATTTCTTTTATTTATAAATCACATTTATAAATCTTTTTCTCATATAATTTCAGCATTTTACTTTACTTATGCAAGATTATTTCACAATTGTAAATCATCTTAATTATAATTCTATACTTAATAATTCATTTGCTTATATACTTCATTCTTTTACAATTGTTGTTTTCATTTAGATTATTCAAACAACTTTTATTAACTCATATATATTCTTACATTTTCAACAACCAAACAATTCAATTTTATATACACTTTAATAATTCTTAAAGAATTATTTCCTTTATATACAAAATATAATTAAGGTAAAATTATTTCATTTACCCAATTTAAAATGATACTATGTGTCGGTTTATCTCGTTCAAGGGTTTAGAAACCCCTATCGATTACAGTTAGCTAGACTACACCGACCAGAATTTATAAATAATCAACCATAAGTCAACACAATACAAAACAATTTCATATTCACAAACAAATACACGCTCGTATCTATTATTACACTCACACTCATTCTAGAGTACTACTGACTCTATCTCTAATGAGTAAAACCCAACAGAGCCAATGTTATCGCTTAACCATATGCTCTGATACCACATGTAACGTTTCGAGATTTTCGACTTCCGAAAATTGACATTAATACATCCACTGTATCAACTGCCGAGCAATCGAATGCCGGAAAGCCGAATTATTATGGTTAAAAAGAAGAGGTAGAAGAAGACAGAAGAAAAGGAGAACAGAAAAACACTGAAACAATATCAGAATCTCACATTCGCAGCGGAACAACATATAATAGATAAATGAATAATCTTTAAATCGAATTTATGGTTAAAGTATTATTGATTTTTCTATGAATTTAAGTGGTTAAATAAATGAAAGTTTAAATGTGATCTTTTAAAATATAATTTGACTTGGAAATGTGAAATTTGGTTTTAATTAAAGGTTTAAGTTAATTAAATAAAATTGGAAATTTAGTTAAATTTGTGAAATGGTAATCTAAATTTGAAGTATTAAGTTTATTTGTTGAAATGTGAAGAATTGGAAACTTTTACACTTAAATTTATTAAGTAAATTGTTGAAAATTGGATTTAATTATAAGACATTTATTGTGAAAAAGATATATGTTAAATGATATGTTAATGAACATTTTTACTGTTAAAAAAATGATTTTGAAATGTTTAAAGGATTTAAAATGAAGTTTATTATTTGCTGGAAATACACTAACACCTGAAATCTAGTTTTAATAGCATTCAGAAATGCTATAGTTTCTGAATTGAACTAAAATTGTATAAAAAGAGCTATTACAGCATTTCTGAAATGCTATAGTTGCTGTAATTGAACTTATAGGCTAATATTGAACTCAAGTATATCATAGCACTCTATGGAAATGCTATAGTGGCCTGCAGTCTTTGCTGAAATCAAATAAAACCTTTGTTTTAAAATCTAAACTACCGCAGCACTTCTAAAATGCTGTCTTTTCTGTTTTGAACTATAATTCAACTAAAAACTGAGTTTTAACAGCAGTTTTAAGTGCTGTCTTTGCTGAATTAATTTTTTTTTTCAACCAAAGATCATAACAGCTTTTCTTAAATGCTGTGAAAGGCTGAAATTTTAATAATTATGGTTTTGACTTAGAAAATGAACTCAGAATGACTTGAAACTTTGGAAATTGAATACTTAACTTGTAAGAATAATAATTTCACTTTTAAAAGGCTTAAAAGGAATAAATTTAATTGGAAATATAAACCATTTAAAGGTGATTTGAAATGATAAAAAATGAATGATATCTTTGAATTAAAAGGGTATTTAAAGTTGAATATTTGGATTAGAACTGATATGATATTTTATTTTATTAAAATGGTTTGAAATGAAGTTTGGAAAGATATGATATTTTGATATATAAAAATGATTTGAAATGTAGTTTGGAAAGATATGATATTTTGATATATTAAAATGATTTGAAATGAAGTTTGGAAAAATATGATATTTTGATATATTGAAATGAATTGAAATGAAGTTTTGGAAAGATATGATATGTTAATATATTGAAATGGTTTGGAATTGATTTAATCTTTACTTTGATAAAGATTTGGATTTGAAATGATATTCTATTTTGAAGTATAAAATATAATTTTAAAATTATAACCACGGGTTATAATAACGATTGGTTGTTAAAGAGACCGGGATCGGATATGGACATACTCTCTGTCGATACCGAAAACCACTTTGACAACTGTGTATGCGGTGGAGTATCCAGAATGAAGTAGGATGGTGGCGACGATCCTAAGGTATATATGTGGACCCAACTCCCGTGAGTTGGCATAAGGTGACTAAAACAGGAGCGATTGACGGACCAAGGAGGTAGCACCTCTTATCGGACACATCTTCGATACCATTCTATTACTTGTGATTGATTTGGTAGCCACCCTTGATTTGGGAGTGTTGTTCGAGGTGGGCGGTAGTGGCTGCTATGCGTCACCACTAGTCCGGATGCGTAATTGGTATATCTTCCCTGGCATTGCCTAGTTGTGCCGTGTCACCTACCATATCGAGCTTTACTACGATTATGATTTTAAGATCCGACCGCGTTAAGGTTCTCCATCACCTTAACGCTATTTTCTATATGATTATACTTTACTTATTAGACATTATTATAATAGCGAATATTACTACATAGTAGATATTTTAATGGATCCTTAGAGGATGGGCGGTCCCAAGCATCTTCTAAGTTACTTGTACCTTTATTACAGTTCACTTGAGTTGGTTTACATTATATAAGTATATATTGTCCTGTCTCGAGTGTTTTGTGTTTTGTTTCACACTCGGGTCAGCCTGAGTATTCACAGATTTAGATTTCCACCTTCTGGAGATTTGAATCGCTGGAGATTATCTGCTAGTCTTGTTCTATCAACTTCGGTTCCGTTGTTCTATTCAGCCTGTACTTGGTTATTGTATTGAGACTTCTGCTGTACTTTATTTCTTATGTTGTATCTTAGGTAACTCTGATATATTTACATAGTAGCTTCATGAACTACTATTTCTTTTACTTCCGCTGCATTATTTTACTCTGTGTCTGTAATCTGTGATTATATTTATTTACTGCATATTCTGAGATTTGCCAAATTTTATTTACAACGCGGTATTATGAGCAATTCAATTCCGACACGAGTGTCTACCTCTACACTTATAATGGATGCGAATGGTTGAAAATATCGGGTCGTTACAGTTGGTATCAGAGGTCTGGTTTTAGGCAAACTCAGCATATAGAGTAATTTTAATTACAGAATCACTTTCGTTCGAACATGAATTCCTTCTTCTTCGATTCAGTTTCCTTTGAATTTTGGAACGTTCCATACGGTTCCAAAATCCATTCTTGTCCCTCACTATTCATCTTCTTTTGATTCTAGAGTATCCCATAACTCCACTTCGAATGATCTTTATAGTGAATTGGCGGTCTCGCCAATATTCTAATTTTCTTGTAAAAGGGTGAAAATCCTTTACAATCAGCATCGATTCACCAGAGATTTATATTTATCCTTGGTTTAGATGCTAATATCTTTTGTTATTCCAAACTCTATCGTTTAAGATCGGATGTAGATTTACCCCAGAAAAAAATCCACACTTGATCTTATTCATTAAGTCACGGTTGACCCGGTTAAGGTTGTCCGTGGTTATCTAAGCTTACCCATCTCCCTACTTTGTTATTTAATCATCTTGTATTTTGTTTCCAACCTACCTTCAAAACATTTTGAATTGTATTTGTAAATCTATGTTTTGTTTTATATATTGTGTTGTTTGAGTTGTTGATGTTGATTTGGGTTTTCGATCGATTCGTCTGATCAACGCTATCGATAGGATTTCTAAAACACTTTGACAGAACAAACTGACACAATATTATTTTAAAAAAATGTTAATGAAATAAATTTTGATATATAGGTAAATTTATGGAACTTAATAAACTGATTTAAATTGGTAATTTGAAATGATAATACTTGATTTATCATTTATTGTTCTACAAATGAATTTATAAATAGTTGTTTATAAATTTATTTGGGAACTGAAATGAATTTAAAACAAGAAATTTAAGAATTTAATTTTCGATGGATTCAAACCTTGTGTTTAAAGTTTTAAAAGGATATAATATTTAAAGTATTTCCAAGTAGAAATTTGTTTCTAAAGGATTTTAAAGTTTAAAAAATTAGTGCTCTTCTCTTTGTCGTTGGAAAATAATTTCGGTGATGACTGCAGCATCATCGACGTTCATTTTTGAGTTTCAAAGTGAAGAGACTGTTCTGTAGTCTTGCTATAGCGTTGTTTTGGGGAATTTAATTAATTTGAATTTCTAAAATATGACTTGATTTATAATATATATATAGATATATGATTTAAATTTGATTTGACATATTATGTATATATAATTACATATCTCCAAATGGTTTGAAGATATTCGAAAATTTAAATTCTTAAATTTTATCTTGAAGAATAATTTCAATTATAAAAAGAAAAATCAAAAATTTGGATAAATGATTCAAACTTGAGATAATTGAATTGGAAAGTTTTATTTGTATAACACACAATTTCATTCCAATATAACTTACCTAAATTACATAGAAGTTGAATATGAAATTGGGTAATATATAATATAAAAAGGATTTTATAAATAAAATTTGAGTGGTTATAATAAATGTTATACACTTAAATTTTAATTATAAAAGATTAACAGAGGTAAATAGTGAAAAAGGAATTTAAAGAGATTTTATTTAAATAACTTAATAATCAAATTTGATTTAATATGGAACCTTAAGTCTAACCTAGGAATTTTAATAAAAGTTATTTTCTGAAATGAATATGTTGTATAATAAATAATGTATCTTTGAATAGATAAAATAAAATACATTTGAATTGGACTTTTTGTAATAAAGTTTATTTAACTTGAATTCATAGTTTAATTGATGTCTAAATGAATAAATGTGTAAAGAAATTTGATTGTTATATTTGCTATGATAAATATTTTATTTATGAAATAGATATGTCTTTAAAAAAATGAATAATTATGATTTAAATAGTTAAAATGTATTTTACAATCACTACATTGATAATTGAGAATTTGGTTTTCAAATGGAATTTTAAGTGTAACTTATTAAAGGAATATCTATTTATGAAATGAGTATTTTAAATAAAGTGTTAGGTTATGTGTTAAATTAAGAGCTAACTAAAATAGGGAGCTTTTGACTTAATAAACGAAGTATAGTTTAATTTGGATATTCCATTCATAAAAGTTTGTTTTAATAAGTCATAAGTTAAATGATATCCAAATAAATATTTCTGGAATTAAACTGATTTGAAATATTAATATATCTACTTAGCATTTTATAAGTGTTGCTATTTTTAAAAAGACAATTTTTTGGAAATTTTTATAATTGAATGAACTTAGAAATGTTACAACTTTAAAATGAATATTATTTGACCTTGAATTAAAATGGTTTAAATGAAGATTTTTTTTAAAGGGTGTTATGATTTTCTAAGTATTATGTTTTTTTTTAAAGAATAACTTGTCCAAAGTGTTATGATTTTAGTAGTGTGATTTCCAAATGATAAACATCCCTAAATTGTTATGATTTCAAAGCATTATGGTTTCAAATTTATTATCTTTTTTTGTTTTTTTTCCAAACTATCTTTTGGTTGTCCTTATTTCTCTTATCTTGTTATAGAATGGGAAGGCTATTGCTTATACCAGTCTATTTAGAAATCTTTCTGTAATCTTTGATAATCTTTGTTACTCATCTGGATCTGAACACTGTTTTTCCATTCATAGACCATCGGTCAAGTGAAAAGGGAGATTCAGACTCTAGAGGATCTTTTTCGTGCTTATATTCTTGATTTGATCACCTCCATCTTGTTAAACTTACCTATAACAATAGTTATCAGGTGTAATTCCAATCTTCTTATCATCTTGTCTTAATTCTATTTCATTCTATCTTTTTCTGTGCTTTCCCGTACCTCGTTCCTTTTCGGGGACGAAAAGTTTTGAGTGGGGGAGAGTGTAACAATCCTGTATTTCACAAATATTTTTAAATTGATTTTTCCAGATTCAAAAGCTTTATTTATGAAAAAGAATAAATTTTGTTATTTTAAATATAAACTTTGATTTTGATGTGGATTAGAATTCCAAATATGACTAAATTTAATATTTCCAGAAAGAGTGAATTTTGGTTAAAATAGTCAAACTTTGACTTTTAAATTTAAATTTTAAATATTTGAAATTATAAATTTTATCTTTTATTATGAAAATAGATTTAATAACATGAATATTGCTTTTCGTTTCGTTGAAACGGAGTTAAAATGTAAAAGTTATGTACATTTTAATTTTTAGTATAATTTGTTTTATTGTGCAATTTTGCCTATTTTAAATTTTATAAATCATATTTTCTTTCTTATATTTTGTTTTAATATGTGTTAATATGTTATTTCATGTATATTTTTGTCTTTTTATATTTTTAAAATGATAATAGAATTTTTCCAAAATTTACTGTATTTATTTTTCATTTTTAAAGGCTGTTTTCCTATTTTCTGCTATTTTCTTCATTAAAAATTATATGTAAATTAAATTTTAAATATTTATTTTGTGAATATATTTTTATTTTATGTTATTATTTATGTTTAAAAATATATTACAAGCTCATATGAATTTTCTAAAAATTTATTCTATTCAATTTCAAATTTTCTAGACTAGTTTACTATTTTTAGCTATTTTCTTAATTTAACTTTACATAATTGATAAATATTTATATAAATTATTATATTTTGGTAAAATTTCGAAATTTATCTGGTATTATTATTATCACCAGAAATATAAATTTATAAAAAAAAATTTATATAGTTTATTTTAAAAGAAAAAGGAAATTCAAAGAGACAAGGCTCTTCATTTCTTGTGACTTTTCAATAGCTAGTCTCTTCATTTCCTTGGCTTTTCATTTTCTCCTTGATAGCCGTACATTTCCCATTGCCATTCACGTGAGAAAACTCCTTTATCTCCAAAAACTCATGGCTAGAAAAAAAATTGGTAAGTTTTCTAATGTCTTCTTCCTTTATCCCTTCTCCTTATCATATTTTCTATTGATTTTTACCTTCGCTTCTTCTAGCTTGCTCGACCTGGCTACTACACCATCAGTAGCCATTAGCTCCTCCTATGACCAAAAATTCAGCCCATGACCCTTCACATGAAGCATCACCACAAAAACATTGCAAAGCTTTGCCAAACTTCACCAAAACAAGGCTAGCCTAGCCTATACTCCACTATTACCTTCATAGTTGCCTTTGGACACTCCTTAGCCACCACCACCATTATCTACATCACTTCTGGCTGCCACATGACCACTGACCAGATCTGGAACCCCCTATGGCCGAGCTCCAATTGACCTAAGCTGAGCCAAAAAGTTAAACAACTTGCCTCTTTTGCATTGTCTTTGGTATGCTTCATGTTAGCACCACTACACCTTCATCTCCACTTGTTTTGATGCCATTACTTGACCCAAACCTGACCTATATGATGCCAAACGTGAGCTTAACACATCATCGGCTGAGCTCATGATCCACCTTGGTCGAGCATTCGAATGGTAAAGACAAGGTCTTGTCTTTATTGCCTTGTATTTCAACTTGTTTCTATATAATTCTGTGTTGAATATTCATATGTTATATTGTCTTGTTTTGGGTTGTTTACAAGATAAATATCAAGGCTCTCCATTCCTTCAAATCAAGAGTCATGCTATATCGTGCTTGTTGTGCTTTCTGGAATCTATTCTATGTGTTTTGGTCGCTAATCTCCAGCTTTAACAAGTGAGTATTTCTCACCAGACAATATGTACCTATATAACTAGTAAATTGACACCCTGTGAATCTGTAGAAATATATTATCATGTTATACTTGACTATGTTATGATCATATGATGTTTATACACCTGTTATATCATCCGTTACTGTTATATAATGTATTTTGTTCATTTATATCTGTTTATCACACTGCAAGTTCCCTGTAGACTAGAATCACTATGGGTTGAAATGATACATACCCGAACGGACTTTAGAATAGGGAAAAATCGTTATGGGCTGAAATGATAGGCCTGAATGGTTTTTATTTAATTTATTTTAACTTGGGATTGCGGGTTTGAAATGATATAACCCGGATTTTTCTTTTTTTAAACTACGGGTTGAAATGATACATATCCGTATCACTTGACCTAGGTTAGAAAACTATATACAGGCCTGTGGTTATTTTATAAAGTGTTTTGGATGATTTTAAGTATTTTTAAAAATAAATTTATGAAATTTGATTTAAATAGATTTTGAAATGTTTTAGAATAAAGAAATTATGATTTTTCTATGAGTTAAAATGTAATTAATGAATGGTAAAAGTGTATTTTTGAAATATAACTTAAGTTTGGAAATTTGGAATTTTGGTTTTAAAGTGAATTTAAGTTATATGAATAAAATGGAAATTTAATTATATTTGGAAAATGGTAAATATGATAATTTGATTTAATTTGAATTTAAGTGATTTATTAAAATATTATTGATTTTTCTATGAATTTAAGTGGTTAAATAAATGAATGTTTAAAAGTGATCTTTTAAAATATAACTTGACTTGGAAATGTGAAATTTGGTTTTAATTAAAGGTTTAAGTTAATTAAATAAAATTGGAAATTTAGTTAAATTTGTGAAATGGTAATCTAAATTTGAAGTGTTAAGTTTATTTGTTGAAATGTGAAGAATTGGAAACTTTTACACTTAAATTTATTAAGTAAATTGTTGAAAATTGGATTTAATTATAAGACATTTATTGTGAAAAAGATATATGTTAAAAGATATGTTAATGAACATTTTTATTGTTAAAAATATGATTTTGAAATGTTTAAAGGATTTAAAATGAAGTTTATTATTTGCTGGAAATACACTAACACTTGAAATCTAGTTTTAATAGCATTCAGAAATGCTATAGTTTCTGAATTGAACTAAAATTGTATAAAAAGAGCTATTACAGCATTTTTGAAATGCTATAATTGCTGTAATTGAACTTATAGGCTAATATAGAACTCAAGTCTATCACAGCACTCTCTGGAAATGCTATAGTGGCCTGCAGTCTTTGCTGAAATCAAATAAAACCTTTGTTTTAAAATCTAAACTACCGCAGCACTTCTGAAATGCTGTCTTTTCCGTTTTGAACTATAATTCAACTAAAAACTGAGTTTTAACAGCAGTTTTAAGTGCTGTCTTTGCTGAATTAAAATTGTTTTCGACCATAGCTCATAACAGCTTTTCTTAAATGCTGTGAAAGGCTGAAATTTTTATAATTATGGTTTTGACTTAGAAAATGAGCTCAGAATGACTTGAAACTTTGGAAATTGAATACTTAACTTGTAAGAATAATAATTTCACTTTTAAAAGGCTTAAAAGGAATAAATTTAATTGGAAATTGATGCAGCGCAACCTTTATTTGACCAAGGCATAAGTCGTCTACGACTTAAGGAGGCATTGATGAGTCGTCCACGACTCAACTGGACAACCAAAGGTGAAGATATAAGTCGTCTACGACTTAAGGAAGCGATGATGAGTCGTCCACGACTCATAAAGACAGGCATGAGTCGTCTACGACTTAAGGAGGCGGTGATGAGTCGTCCACGACTCATCTGGAAGACCAAAGGGAAAGAGGTGACGAGTTTACGACTTAACGAAGCAACTATAACTCGTCTACGACTTAACAGGGAGATGAGTCGTTCACGACTCAAGGGGAAGAATACACAAGTGATAAGTCGTCCACGACTTATCGAAACTGGGTTAAGTCGTAGAGGCCTGGAACTGTATTTTCTGATGCCGCTTTAATCCATGCCGTAGATTCTCCTGACGAGTTAATCTGAACCAATTGTTTCTAAGTCGTTACTGGAGTATAAGTCGTATGGCGTCTGTTGTAAATAAGTTGAGTCGAATGGAGTTGATGAGTCGGCAACGACTTAAAAGATGTAATTTTCTATGTTGTATTTTCTGTTTTAAGTCGTCTGTTGTAATAAGTCGTATCCTTGGCTGAGTCATGAGTCGGAGTATGTTGAGTCGTGTGTTATTGTAGTTGTTATTTTGCAGTTTGATAAGTCGTTTTGGATGAGTCGTATACGACTTATGATGAGTCGTAGAGCATAGTTATGAGTCGAAAACGACTTAGGAGTTGGAGAAATTTCTGTTGTAAAATTGTTCGCCTATAAATAGGCCGTGAGTCTCATTTGTAAGGTTGTTGAATATTGAATAAAATTCTCTTTTGTTAGCTTTGTGCTTTCAATTTCAATTGGTAGTCGAGTGTATCTCCTATCTCCACTTACGTCATTCTAGTGCGCTCGAATCATCGTTTGCTGAAGCCGATTCACGGAATCTTGTGCGCAAGATCAAAGTTGAAGAATCGTAGATCTCTTTCCCGGTATCTTCGGATCAACGAGTCAAAGATAGCTAGAGTTCGGTATCTTCGGATCAACGAATTCAAGCATTTCAGTATCCATCAATCCACAGATTGCTACTTTCATCGATTGAAGATCGTCTAGAATTATCCGCTGCGTCAGTTTTGGTATCAGAGCTTGTTTTAGCCAATCATAGCTAGATCGAGACTTGGAGCCTATTCATTTGAAGTTTGAAGAGATCTGCCGAGCTTGAAGGGAAGGTTTGGGTTTGTGTTTATCACGGCCGAGAGTAAGAGGAAGAAGAGTCATCATTGTTCGAAGATTGGTTGATCGGATTTGCATTGGAGGCCGAAACTTTGTCCATCGTGTTCATCGCGATTTGCTACAAAGTGGAAGTTTTCGATCCGTTTCATTTTGGATCAAAGTCCGAATTGTGTTTGAAATTTGAAGTGTTGGAAGATTTTCAAGTATGCCGCCAAGAAGAGCTAATCGCCACCAAAACGTAGAAGCTTTGTATCGAAGAGAAGAAGCTGATGAGATGGAGCAAAGAATCAATGAGAATTTTAGTGAAAAACTTAACGAAGGAATTGGCCGGTTAGAGAGACTTATGACGGAAATGAATCAAAATCGGAGAAGGGTTTCACCTGAATCTAATCATGGAGGTAGTAGAGTCTCACCACATTCCAATCGAGACCGAAGTGTTGAAAATGACCAAGGGCGTGGGGGGAACGTGAATGGTCGTGAACGGAGGAATGTAGATAGAAGGGATGGTGGTAGGCGTGAAGGTAGTAGAGATGTTGGTGGTCAGAATCGACATCGTTATGCATCTGATTTTGAAGAGGAATATGATGGTGGTAGTGTTCGAGGGCAAGGAAGAAATCACTCTGAGTATGATCACAAGTGGGAATCGGGGATGAAGACAGAAATTCCTGAATTCAAAGGTGGTATGCAAGCGGAGGAGTTTCTAGATTGGGTAGCTAATGTTGAAGAGATTTTTGACTTTAAAGAAGTTCCAGAACATCGTAGAGTGAAGTTGGTTGCTACGAGGCTGAGGGGTAGAGCTTTGGCATGGTGGCAGCAAACCAAGCTTACACGTGAACGTATGGGGAAGTCAAAAGTTGAATCTTGGGAGAAGATGAAGAAATTGATGAAAGCAACGTTCTTACCTTACAATTATCAATCTTTGATGTATCAACGTTTGCAAAACTTGAGGCAGGGCACAAAGACAGTTAATGACTATGCTGTTGAATTCTATCAACTTATTGCAAGGAACGATATTATGGAAACGGAAGAGCAGTTGACATCTAGATTCATTGGGGGATTGAGAATGCAGATTCAGGATATGGTTAATATGTTCGATCCAAGATCTGTGGCAGAAGCACATCAGAAAGCATTGGCTTGGGAAAAACAAGGGAGACGAGGAAGTGGTGTGTTTACTAATTCTAGCAATCAAGCAAAGAATGTTGGAGGAAGTTCTAATGTTTCCAAACCTATCAGTAGACCAGTGTTGAAGGAGGTTGAGAAGGCAAAGGTTAACAATGGTTTCAAATGTTACAATTGTCAGGAATTGGGTCATAAAAGCAGTGAGTGTCCAAAGCCAAAGAAGAGAACCATGATTGCAGAAGTTGACGATGAGGATGTTGACGAAGATTGTTCTAATCCAGTTGAGGAGGATGAACAGGATATTGCGTCAGGAGACGAAGGTTGTAATCTAATGCTGAGGAGATCGTGTTTAACACCGAAGCAGGAAGAAGCTAGTTGGTTGAGGAGTAATATCTTTCAGTCAACATGTACTATTCTGGGGAAGGTGTGTAAATTCGTAATTGATGCAGGAAGCTGTGATAATATTATCTCAACCGAGGCTGTGACAAAGTTGAAATTGAGGACAGAGAAACATCTGAGTCCATACAAGTTTGCATGGTTGAGAAAAGGAGGAGAAGTGAAAGTGGATAGACGAGTTCGTGTTCCATTCTCTATTGGGAAGAAATACAAAGACGAAATCTGGTGTGATGTCGTAGAGATGGATGTTTGTCATTTATTATTGGGAAGACCATGGCAGTATGATCGAGCAGTACAACATGACGGTCGGACCAATAGTTACAGTTTTATGTTTGAAGGCACGAAGATTATCCTAGTTCCAAAGAAGAGACCACAAGGAGAAAGTAAGTCAGAAGAAATCGAAGAGCTGAAAACTTTATTATCTTTGAAGGAGTTTGTTAAGGAGGTTGAGGAAGAACCGGAAGTATTCTTGTTGATTGGGCGTGAGAGCAGTGAAGAAGTTGAAATTCCTGAAGAAGTTAAACCAGTTTTGAAAGAATTTGACGATGTATTTCCAGAGGAATTACCAACGGAGTTGCCACCGTTGAGGGACATACAACATCAGATAGATCTTGTTCCAGGTGCTGTATTGCCACACAGACCGCATTATCGAATGAGTCCGAAGGAACATGAAGAGTTGCGGAGGCAGGTAGAGGAATTGCTTGAACAGGGGCGTGTGCAGGAGAGTTTAAGTCCTTGTGCTGTACCAGCTTTATTGGTACCCAAAAAGGATGGAACGTGGAGGATGTGCACTGACAGTCGAGCATTGAATAAGATTACTGTGAGATATAGATTTCCAATGCCGAGGTTGGATGACTTGTTAGATCAAATAAGCGGAGCTACTATCTTTTCGAAGATTGATTTGAAGAGTGGATATCATCAAATTCGTATCAGACCAGGAGATGAGTGGAAGACTGCTTTTAAAACCAGGGAGGGTCTATACGAATGGTTGGTCATGACATTTGGTTTATCCAATGCACCAAGTACTTTCATGAGGGTGATGAATCAGATTTTTCGACCGTTCATTGGGAAATTCGTGGTGGTGTATTTCGATGATATTCTTATATACAGTGGGAGTCCAGAGGAACATTTGAATCATCTTAGAGAAGTGCTGATGGTATTGCGACAAGAACAATTCTACGCTGCAACGAAGAAATGCGTGTTCATGACGCATAGTGTTTTATTTCTGGGGTATGTTGTTTCAGAGAAAAGAATACAGGTTGACCAAAGTAAAGTTGAGGCGATCAGAAATTGGCCGCAGCCCAAGACGATAACGGAAGTTCGTAGTTTTCATGGGTTGGCTTCATTCCATCGAAGGTTTATACCACACTTCAGTAGTGTGATGGCACCTGTTACTGATTGTATGAAGGGTAAGCAATTTACATGGTCAGAGGAAGCAGGGAATGCTTTTGGGAAGATCAAGGAGTTGCTAACATCTGCACCAATTCTAGTATTACCTGATTTTCAGTTGGTGTTTGAACTACATACTGATGCATCCAAGGTTGGGATTGGAGGGGTGTTGAGTCAGAAGGGACGTCCAATTGCATATTTCAGTGAGAAGTTGTCAGGAGCGAAGATGCGATACAGTACATATGATGTGGAGTTTTATGCTGTTGTGCAATCTATTAAACACTGGAGACACTATCTATTTTAGAAGGAGTTTGTTCTTTACACTGATCATGAAGCATTGAAGCATTTACAAGGGCAAGACAAGATTTCAGCGAGACATGCATCGTGGATTGCATATCTGCAACAGTTTACTTTTGTTGTTAAACACAAGTCAGGGGTGACAAATCGTGTGGCTGATGCTTTGAGTAGGAGGAGTCATTTGTTGACTACACTAAAGGTTGAAGTGACGGGGTTTGAAATATTGCCAGACTTATTTACTAATGATTCTTACTTTGCAAAATTTGTTGATAAAGTCAAGGAGGGAGAGACGGATGATTTCGTGATGGTAAATGGTTTTC
This sequence comes from Allium fistulosum, assembly GCA_030737815.1. NCBI lineage: Eukaryota > Viridiplantae > Streptophyta > Magnoliopsida > Asparagales > Amaryllidaceae > Allium > Allium fistulosum. Next base: position 1,038,805,466 of record CM060907.1, on the reverse strand, counting down.
TGTTCAAAGGGAATCGATTATGCATACCGGAGGGTAGTCTGAGAATGAAGATTATCAAAGAGTTACACGAAGAGGGACATGTCGGGAGAGACCGTACCTTACAGCTGATTTCACAATCCTACTTTTGGCCATCGATGAGGAAAGAAGTGGAGAGGTTTGTTGAGAGATGCCATATCTGTCAAGTTTCGAAAGGAACTGCGACTAATGCGGGTTTATATATGCCGTTACCTGTACCAACTAAACCATGGGTTGATGTGAGTATGGACTTTGTGTTGGGGTTGCCGAGAACGCAGCGTGGTAATGATTCCATTTATGTGGTGGTTGATCGATTTTCGAAAATGGCACATTTTATTGCTTGTAAGAAGACGGCGGATGCTGTTCATGTTGCTCAGTTGTTTTTCAGAGAGATCTATCGACTTCATGGATTGCCAGAATCGATTGTGTCGGACAGGGATACTCGTTTTCTGAGTCATTTTTGGCTAAGTTTGTGGAAAATGGTGGGAACGAAGCTGAAGTTTAGTAGTGCTTATCACCCACAAACGGATGGACAGACTGAGGTGGTCAACAGATCATTGGGAAACTTGTTGAGGTGTCTTGTTCAAGACAATTTGAAGAGTTGGGACTTAAAGTTGTGTCAGGCAGAGTTTGCTCATAATCATGCTGTTAACCGAAGCACTGGTTACAGTCCATTTCAGATAGTATATTCGAGCTTACCGAAGGGACCGTTGGACTTAACGGTAGTGCCACAATCAAAGGGGACATGTAACGACCCGGAAATTTCGAACCCGAAATTTCCAGATAGTTAGAAGAAAAAGAAAAGAGATAGAAGAAAGAAACAGAAGAAGAAGATCAGAAACATCAACATCTCACATTCGCAGCGGATAAAATATAATACTAAATGATAACAGTTTTACAAAACAATATTATATCTGTCGATTACATTTTAATACATCAGAGTTACACATTTATACAGACACTGGATATACACAATTATCAAGTCTCAAATATACAATAATATAACACAGTAGAAACACTCCATACGTTCCTGCCATCCAGCTCGACTCCTGAACTCCAGAACGTCCTTACCTGAAAATCTGTAATACTCGGTCTGACCCGAGCATTACATCAAAGTAACACCCGGGTCAGGCTGGAAACCAGCGTGAGTAAACTCATCTAACATGAAATTTCAATTCATAGATCTTATATAAAACCAGGGTAACTCGTATCTTCTACGAGTTCTTACTTATTATATTCAAACAATTTATTTCACAAAATAATATCTAAGTATCGTTACTTAGTTCCAATGATCCAGATTACTCGATTTATTTCATTCCAGCCTATTTGATTTACAAAACAAATCTATAAAGAATTATAGATTACAAATCGAAGTGGTTTCGGGTATATTTCTGATACCCGACCCCGGTCTCTTCGAACCAAATGTCATCCTTTAAACCAAGATTTTTCAGTTAAACAATTTAATTTAAATTCAGGATATCATATTCATATAACAAATCTATCACAAATAGATAACTTACATTATCACAATTCATCCAAAACATCTCATATCATAATCACATATCAGATATCAACTAATCCAAGGCATCTAATATCATTCAACCAATCCATAACAAGTTAATTCATTCTTAATTAATTTAATTAATCTCTAATTAAATTAATTACTAACCTTTAATTACTTGGATTACCTTAATCCATCTTACTTAACATTAATTAATTATAAATTAATTAATCATTTCTTAATTATTTATCTTAATTAATCTTCCTTGATTAATTATTCCTTAATTACAATAAGTAATTATTCTTAACTTACCCCTTTTTATTAATCATTCTTGATTAATTTCTTTTAATTACATTAAGTAATTAGCCTTTAATTAATTATATAAACGAATTAACCTTAACCATTTATAATAATTAAACTTTAATCAATCCCATTAAGTAATTAATTAATTAATAAATAAATGATCCTTTAATTACTTCCATTAATTTATTATTCTTAAATAAATTACCTCAATTAATCCATATTTAAATAAATTATACTTAAGTAATTAATCCTTAATTACTTCCATTTAATTACTTTCAAAAAGTAATTATCTTAATTAACTTCTAATTTATCATTAAAAATCATATTAAATAAACCTTCTTTTTTTTTAATAAAGGTTATATATAGATTAACACTTAACTTAATAAATTTGAAATAATTTTTATTTAAAAACCTTTAACTAATTTAAACTTGGATAAACATTTCATTATTTACAAAAGAAGTAGTTTAACAAACTTTGTTTAAATAAAACTTGATTTGTTTTAGTTTTTATAAAACCTGTTTTTACACTATAACAGCAGACCCGAGCATTTCTATGATTTTCCCGAGTATAACTCGAGTTTCCCCCACGTTCCTTTTTCCCGAGTATTTTCCACGAATTCCTCGAGTCCAACCCGAACACTTCATCTTCTTCCCCCAAACGTATGCACGAACCCAGACACGTATGATTATGCGTGCACGTGCACAGATGGTCGGAGTATCTCCGACCCTTGCCACCACCTCCGACAAGTCAACGACAGCCCATATCTACGAAATCGAACTCCCGAACATCGTATCGATTGCCAAAACAAAATCGAGCAAATTGACTACCTACTGGAACCCAACTCGATCAACCAAGAACGCCTTGCTTCGACGATCTCGACCACCAGAGAGCTCGCCCCTCCACCTAGAGTTGCTCCACGATACGTCGTATTGAACTAGCCTCCTCCGATCGCTTCCGGTCCACCCAAGACGAAGCACGAACTCGAGAAACATTGACGATCAAACAGCTCCCAAAAGCCCTAAATCGCCATCATCCGATCACCATAACAACCTAAAAATCCTTCGAACATTTTTCCATGGATCCCCTGACTTCCAGTTACCTTCAGCCCCAAGCCCGACAACCATCACCCTGCCGATCGCCAGAAAATGCCCAAAGTAGGTTTTCCGTTCAACCCCAAAATTACACCCCAAATCAAAACTAAAAATTATGATTTTGTTATTAAAATTCATGGTATTTACATACGAATCTGATGATGTATATGAGTCCCAAAATCTTAACATTTGAATTTTTGACATGCATTGGGCTTTTACTGTAATTTCTAATTTTCTAGCAAATACTCAAACTATACTTACAGTAATTTTAAAATCAAGATCTTGATAATTTAATCACATTTTGTTTGAACAACAAAGCTTAAAATAAATTAGGTGAAGAGAAATTGGAAATTGAACTTGCTTAAAGCCTGTAAAACTTTAAACAGAGGCATATTTGCTTGTTCACAGACATGCACTCAATTCAACATACATATATACAGACATGCATACTCAAAATTCATATATATAGGCATGAAATCTTATTTTATATCTATACAAACCATTTTCACAATCATACTTTCAAGTATTTATCCAAACATCAAAATATAATATAAGTTCAAGATAGTTTACTCACCTTAAAATTAACAGAGAACAAAGCAGAGCAGTGTTTTCCAGGTTTTTAAATTTGATTTGTGAAAAGCTTTTGATTCTCCTTTGCATGCTTGTTAATAGTTGAAATCTGGAAGCTTGTTTAGTTGAATCTCTAACTTGAATTGCTCAGGTTTGAAAGTTGCAGATTGAGCTTTATTTGAATAGCAGGTTGAAGTTGCAATTTTTATTGTTGTGAAGAACTTTGCTTGATTTTGAATTTCAGGTTTCAGATTTTGATTTTCTTTTGAATTTAGAAAGATGGAGAGAAAAAGAAGATGGAAAAGATTTGAACTGAAAAGAAAAACTTTGAACGGGAAAGAAATAACCAGGTTTCTCTAACATATGTTATTTAAGATAATTTAGTTTTCTAAATTTTCAAATAAATTAAATGAAGGCCACTTGTTAACTTGCATGCATATACAAATGTTAAGGCATGTTAATTATCTTACAAATGTTAAAATCTAGTAGAATTGTGTTTAAATCCTTATTATAAAAGTATTTATGATTCTCTTTAAATTATGTAATATGAATTTGTCTTGATATTTATGTATTTATGTAAATGTGAATTAGTACTAAATTTATTTATGTTTATATATACAAACCATTTAAATTAAAGAGATATTAAAAGGAAAGCTTATTTAAAACTATATATATATTTATAACTATTTTATGCTAAGCACTTTAAAGAAAACAAAACTTTATTTAAACTATCATATTTTTAAAATAAATAACTATCTTATATTTTGAAAACAAATGAATTAATCTTTAACTTTTGAAAGATATTAAATTTAAAACAAAGCTTTAATCACAATATATTCATATTATATATAAATTATCAATAGATTAAAATAAATTTCAAACAATATCAAATTATAACATATACTTACACATATATATTACAATTTGAAAATTCATTTTTTATTTAAAACAAAAGATATTTTCATTCACAATATATATCAAATATATATATTATAAATAGAATAAAATTTTATTAGCTTTCACAAACAAATCTTTTCAATATTGCCAGATTATATATTTATTAACCTTTAAAATTGAGTAATTTACTCCTTCTAATTACTTTAAGTAATTATCCATTAATTACTTCTTTAAGAAATTTACTCACTTAATTATAAATTGATTATCTTAAATTAATTAGTTAATTAATTAAATATAAATATTTATTATCAGAATTATTTAATCTATAAATCAGTATTCCTATTAATTTATCCAGTTAATTATCAATTAACCAGATGTCCAAAAATCCGGGTTATCACAGGACAATTAAGAAAGCTGCTGATTTTGTTGAAGGGCTGACGGAGTGTCATAAAATCGTTCAAGAACGATTGGAGAAAGCAAATGAGAAATATAAACGAGCTGCAGATTTGAAACGAAGAAATGTAGAATTTCATGAAGGTGATATGGTTTATGCAGTATTAACAAAAGATCGTTTTCCAGTGGGCGCATATAACAAGTTGAAAGCCAGGAAAATTGGTCCGGTGGAAGTTGTGAAACGAATCAATGAAAATGCTTATAAACTGAAGCTGCCAAATGATGTGTATACATCTGACGTATTCAATGTTAAACATCTTGTACCATATCATGGGGATGAGTTTGTGGGGGATGAAGAGTGTGCAAATTCGAGGTCGAATTTCTCACAACCTGGGGAGGATGATGCAGCGCAACCTTTATTTGACCAAGGCATAAGTCGTCTACGACTTAAGGAGGCATTAATGAGTCGTCCACGACTCAACTGGACAACCAAAGGTGAAGATATAAGTCATCTACGACTTAAGGAAGCGATGATGAGTCGTCCACGACTCATAAAGACAGGCATGGGTCGTCTACGACTTAAGGAGGCGGTGATGAGTCGTCCACGACTCATCTGGAAGACCAAAGGGAAAGAGGTGATGAGTTTACGACTTAACGAAGCAACTATAACTCGTCTACGACTTAACAGGGAGATGAGTCGTTCACGACTCAAGGGGAAGAATACACAAGTGATAAGTCGTCCACGACTTATCGAAACTGGGTTAAGTCGTAGAGGCCTGGAACTGTATTTTCTGATGCCGCTTTAATCCATGCCGTAGATTCTCCTGACGAGTTAATCTGAACCGATTGTTTCTAAGTCGTTACTGGAGTATAAGTCGTATGGCGTCTGTTGTAAATAAGTTGAGTCGAATGGAGTTGATGAGTCGGCAATGACTTAAAAGATGTAATTTTCTATGTTGTATTTTCTGTTTTAAGTCGTCTGTTGTAATAAGTCGTATCCTTGGCTGAGTCATGAGTCGGAGTATGTTGAGTCGTGTGTTGTTGTAGTTGTTATTTTGCAGTTTGATAAGTCGTTTTGGATGAGTCGTATACGACTTATGATGAGTCGTAGAGCATAGTTATGAGTCGAAAACGACTTAGGAGTTGGAGAAATTTCTGTTGTAAAATTGTTCGCCTATAAATAGGCCGTGAGTCTAATTTGTAAGGTTGTTGAATATTGAATAAAATTCTCTTTTGTTAGCTTTGTGCTTTCAATTTCAATTGGTAGTCGAGTGTATCTCCTATCTCCACTTACGTCATTCGAGTGCGCTCGAATCATCGTTTGCTGAAGTCGATTCACGGAATCTTGTGCGCAAGATCAACGTTGAAGAATCGTAGATCTCTTTCCCGGTATCTTCGGATCAACGAGTCAGAGATAGCTAGAGTTCGGTATCTTCGGATCAACGAATTCAAGCATTTCAGTATCCATCAATCCACAGATTGCTACTTTCATCGATTGAAGATCGTCTAGAATTATCCGCTGCGTCAGAAATATAAACCATTTAAAGGTGATTTGAAATGATAAAAAATGAATGATATCTTTGAATTAAAAGGGTATTTAAAGTTGAATATTTGGATTAGAACTGATATGATATTTTATTTTATTAAAATGGTTTGAAATGAAGTTTGGAAAGATATGATATTTTGATATATAAAAATGATTTGAAATGAAGTTTGGAAAGATATGATATTTTGATATATTAAAATGATTTGAAATGAAGTTTGGAAAGATATGATATTTTGATATATTAAAATGATTTGAAATGAAGTTTGGAAAGATATGGTATTTTGATATATTGAAATGAATTGAAATGAAGTTTTGGAAAGATATGATATGTTAATATATTGAAATGGTTTGGAATTGATTTAATCTTTACTTTGATAAAGATTTGGATTTGAAATGATATTCTATTTTGAAGTATAAAATATAATTTTAAAACTATAACCACGGGTAATAATAACGATTGTTTGTTAAAGAGACCGGGATCAGATATGGACATACTCTCTGTCGATACCGAAAACCACTTTGATAACTGTGTACGCGGTGGAGTTTCCAGAATGAAGTAGGATGGTGGCGACGATCCTAAGGTATATACGTGGACCCAACTCCCGTGAGTTGGCATAAGGTGGCTAAAACATGAGCGATTGACGGACCAAGGAGGTAGCACCTCTTATCGGACACACTTCTTCGATACCATTCTATTACTTGTGATTGATTTGGAGGTCACCCTTGATTTGGGAATGTTGTTCGAGGTGGGCGGTAGTGGCTGCTATGAGTCACCACTAGTCCGGATGCGTAATTGGTATATCTACCCTGGCATTGCCTAGTTGTGCCGTGTCACCTACCATATCGAGCTTTACTACGATTATGATTTTAAGATCCGACCACGTTAAGGTTCTCCATCCCCTTAACGCTATTTTCTATATGATTATACTTTACTTATTAGACATTATTATAATAGCGAATATTACTACATAGTAGATATTTTAACGGATCCTTAGAGGATGGGGAGTCCCAAGCATCTTCTAAGTTACTTTTACCTTTATTACAGTTCACTTGAGTTGGTTTACATTATATAAGTATATATTGTCCTGTCTCGAGTGTTTTGTGTTTTGTTTTACGCTCGGGTCAGCCTGAGTATTCACAGATTTGGATTTCCACCTTCTGGAGATTTGAATCGCTGGAGATTATCTGCTAGTCTTGTTCTATCAACTTCGGTTCCGTTGTTCTATTCAGCCTGTACTTGGTTATTGTATTGAGACTTCTGTTGTACTTTATTTCTTATGTTGTATCTTAGATAACTCTGATATATGTACATAGTAGCTTCATGAACTACTATTTCTTTTACTTCCGCTGCATTATTTTACTCTGTGTCTTTGATCTGTGATTATATTTATTTACAGCATATTCTGAGATTTGCCAAATTTTATTTACAACGCGGTATTATGAGCAATTCAATTCCGGCATGAGTGTCTACCTCTACACTTATAATGGATGCGAATGGTTGAAAATATCGGGTCATTACAGTTGGTATCAAAGCTCTGGTTTTAGGCAAACTCAGCATATAGAGTAAATTTAATTACAGAATCACTTTCGTTCGAACATGAATTCCTTCTTCTTCGATTCGGTTTCCTTTGAATTTTGGAACGTTCCATACGGTTCCAAAATCCATTCTTGTCCATCACTATTCATCTTCTTTTGATTCTGGAGTATCCCATAACTCCACTTCGAATGATCTTTATAGTGAATTGGCGGTCTCGCCAATATTCTAATTTTCTTGTAAAAGGGTGAAAATCCTTTACAATCAGCATCGATTCACCAGAGATTTATATTTATCCTTGGTTTAGATGCTAATATCTTTTGTTATTCCAAACTCCATCTTTTAAGATCGGATGTAGATTTACCCTAGAAAAAAATCCACACTTGATCTTATTCATTAAGTCACGGTTGACCCGGTTAAGGTTGTCCGCGGTTATCTAAGCTTACCCATCTCCCTACTTTGTTATTTAATCATCTTGTCTTTTGTTACCAACCTACCTTCAAAACATTTTGAATTGTATTTGTAAATCTATGTTTTGTTTTATATATTGTGTTTTTTGAGTTGTTGATGTTGATTTGGGTTTTCGGTCGATTCGTCTGATCAACGCTATCGATAGGATTTCTAAAACACTTTGACAGAACAAACTGACACAATATTATTTTAAAAAAATGTTAATGAAATAAAATTTGATATATAGGTAAATTTATGGAACTTAATAAATTGATTTAAATTGATAATTTGAAATGATAATACTTGATTTATCATTTATTGTTCTACAAATGAATTTATAAATAGTTGTTCATAAATTTATTTGGGAATTGAAATGAATTTAAAACAAGAAATTTAAGAATTTAATTTCCGATGGATTCAAACCTTGTGTTTAAAGTTTTAAAAGGATATATTATTTAAAGTATTTCCAAGTAGAAATTTGTTTCTAAAGTATTTTAAAGTTTAAAAAATTAGTGCTCTTCTCTTTGTCGTTGGAAAATAATTTCGGTGATGACTGCAGCATCATCGACGTTCATTTTTGAGTTTCGAAGTGAAGAGACTGTTCTGTAGTCTTGCTACAGCGTTGTTTTGGGGAATTTGATTAATTTGAATTTCTAAAATATGACTTGATTTATAATATATATATATATATATATATGATTTAAATTTGATTTGACATATTATGTATATATAATTACATATCTCCAAATGGTTTGAAGATATTCGAAAATTTAAATTCTTAAATTTTATCTTGAAGAATAATTTCAATTATAAAAAGAAAAATCAAAAATTTGGATAAATGATTCAAACTTGAGATAATTGAATTGGAAAGTTTTATTTGTATAACACACAATTTCATTCCAATATAACTTACCAAAATTACCTAGAAGTTGAATATGAAATTGGGTAATATACAATATAAAAAGGATTTTATAAATAAAATTTGAGTGGTTATAATAAATGTTATACACTTAAATTTTAATTATAAAAGATTAACAGAGGTAAATAGTGAAAAAGGAATTTAAAGAGATTTTATTTAAATTACTTAATAATCAAATTTGATTTAATATGGAACCTTAAGTCTAACCTAGGAATTTTAATAAAAGTTATTTTCTGAAATGAATATGTTGTATAATAAATAATGTATCTTTGAATAGATAAAATAAAATACATTTGAATTGGACTTTTTGTAATAAAGTTTATTTAACTTGAATTCATAGTTTAATTGATGTCTAAATGAATAAATGTGTAAAGAAATTTGATTGTTATATTTGCTATGATAAATATTTTATTTATGAAATAGATATGTCATAAAAAAATGAATAATTATGATTTAAATAGTTAAAATGTATTTTAACATCACTACATTGATAATTGAGAATTTGGTTTTCAAATGGAATTTTAAGTGTAACTTATTAAAGGAATATCTATTTATGAAATGGGTATTTTAAATAAAGTGTTAGGTTATGTGTTAAATTAAGAGCTAACTAAAATAGGGAGCTTTTGACTTAATAAACGAAGTATAGTTTAATTTGGATATTCCATTCATAAAAGTTTGTTTTAATAAGTCATAAGTTAAATGATATCCAAATAAATATTTCTGGAATTAAACTGATTTGAAATATTAATATATCTACTTAGCATTTTATAAGTGCTGCTATTTTTAAAAAGACAATGTTTTGGAAATTTTAATAATTGAATTAACTTAAAAATGTTACAACTTTAAAATGAATATTATTTGACCTTGAATTAAAATGGTTTAATTGAAGATTTTTTTTTTAAAGGGTGTTATGATTTTCTAAGTATTATGTTTTTTTTTAAAGAATAACTTGTCCAAAGTGTTATGATTTTAGTAGTGTGATTTCCAAATGATAAACATCCCTAAATTGTTATGATTTCAAAGCATTATGGTTTCAAATTTATTATCTTGTTTTGTTTTTTTTTCCAAACTATCTTTTGGTTGTCCTTATTTCTCTTATCTTGTTATAGAATGGGAAGGCTATTGCTTATACCAGTCTATTTAGAAACTTTCTGTAATCTTTGATAATCTTTGTTACTCATCTGGATCTGAACACTGTTTTTCCATTCATAGACCGTCGGTCAAGTGAAAAGGGAGATTCAGACTCTAGAGGATCTTTTTCGTGTTTATATTCTTGATTTGATCAACTCCATCTTGTTATACTTACCTATAACAATAGTTATCAAGTGTAATTCCAATCTTCTTATCATCTTGTCTTAATTCTATTTCATTCTATCTTTTTCTGTGCTTTCCCGTACCTCGTTCCTTTTCAGGGATGAAAAGTTTTGAGTGGGGGAGAGTGTAACAACCCTGTATTTTACAAATATTTTTAAATTAATTTTTCTAGATTCAAAAGCTTTATTTATGAAAAAGAATAAATTTTGTTATTTTAAATATAAACTTTGATTTTGATGTGGATTAGAATTCCAAATATGACTAAATTTAATATTTCCAAAAAGAGTGAATTTTGGTTAAAATAGTCAAACTTTGACTTTAAAATATTTGAAATTATAAATTTTATCTTTTATTATGAAAATAGATTTAATAACATGAATATTGCTTTTCGTTTCGTTGAAATGGAGTTAAAATGTAAAAGTTATGTACATTTCAATTTTTAGTATAATTTGTTTTATTGTGCAATTTTGCCTATTTTAAATTTTATAAATCATATTTTCTTTCTTATATTTTGTTTTAATATTTGTTAATATGTTATTTTATGTATATTTTTGTCTTTTTATATTTTTAAAATGATAACATAATTTTTCCAAAATTTACTGTATTTATTTTTCATTTTTAAAGGCTGTTTTCCTATTTTCTGCTATTTTCTTCATTAAAAATTATATGTAAATTAAATTTTAAATATTTATTTTGTGAATATATTTTTATTTTATGTTATTATTTATGTTTAAAAATATATTACAAGCTCATATGAATTTTCTAAAAATTTATTCTATTCAATTTCAAATTTTCTAGACTAGTTTACTATTTTTAGCTATTTTCTTAATTTAACTTTACATAATTGATAAATATTTATATAAATTATTATATTTTGGTAAGATTTCGAAATTTATTTGGTATTATTATTATCACCAGAAATATAAAGTTATAAAAAAAAATTATATAGTTTATTTTAAAAGAAAAAGGAAATTCAAAGAGACAAGGCTCTTCATTTCTTGTGACTTTTCAATAGCTAGTCTCTTCATTTCCTTGGCTTTTCATTTTCTCCTTGATAGCCATACATTTCCAATTGCCATTCACGTGAGAAAACTCCTTTCTCTCCAAAAACTCACGGCTAGAAAAAAAAATTGGTAAGTTTTCTAATGTCTTCTTCCTATATCCCTTCTCATTTTCATATTTTCTATTGATTTTTTACTTTCGCTTCTTCTAGCTTGCTCGGCCTGGCTCCTAGTCCATCAGCAGCCATTAGCTCCTCCTCTGACCAAAAATTCAGGCCATGACCCTTCACATGAAGCATCACCACAAAAACATTGCAAAGCTTTGCCAAACTTCACCAAAACAAGGCTAGCCTAGCCTATACTCCACTATTACCTTCATAGTTGCCTTTGGCCACTCCTTAGCCACCACCACCATCATCTACATCACTTCTGGCTGTCACATAACCACTGACCAGATCTGGAACCCCCTATGGCCGAGCTCCAATTGACCTAAGCCGAGCCAAAAAGTTAAACAACTTGCCTCTTTTGCATTGTCTTTGGTATGCTTCATGTTAGCACCACTACACCTTCATCTCCACTTGTTTTGATGCCATTACCAGACCCAAACTTGACCTATATGACGCCAAACCTGAGCTTAACACATCATTGGCTGAGCTCATGATCCACCTTGGTCGATCATTCGAATGGTAAAGACAAGGTCTTGTCTTTATTGCCTTGTATTTCAACTTGTTTCTATATAATTCTGTGTTGAATATTCATATGTTATATTGTCTTGTTTTGGGTTGTTTACAAGATAAATATCAAGGCTCTCCATTCATTCAAATCAAGAGTCATGCTATATCATGCTTGTTGTGCTTTCTGGAATCTATTCTATGTGTTTCGGTCGCTAATCTCCAGCTTTAACAAGCGAGTATTTCTCACCAGACAATATGTACCTATATAACTAGTAAATTGACACCCTGTAAATCTGTAAAAATATATTATCATGTTATACTTGACTATGTTATGATCATATGATGTTTATACACCTGTTATATCATCTGTTACTGTTATATAATGTATTCTATTCATTTATATCTGTTTATCACACTGCAAGTTCCCTGTAGACTAGAATCACTATGGGTTGAAATGATACATACCCGAACGAACTTTAAAATAGGGAAAAATCGTTATGGGTTGAAATGATATGCCTGAATGGTTTTTATTTAATTTATTTTAACTTGGGATTGCTGGTTTGAAATGATATAACCCGGATTTTTCTTTTTCTAAACTGCGGGTTGAAATGATACATATCCGTATCACTTGACCTAGGTTAGAAAACTATATACAAGCCCGTGGTTATTTTATAAAGTGTTTTGGATGATTTTAAGTATTTTTAAAAATAAATTTATGAAATTTGATTTAAATAGATTTTGAAATGTTTTAGAATAAAGAAATTATGATTTTTCTATGAGTTAAAATGTAATTAATGAATGGTAAAAGTGTATTTTTGAAATATAACTTAAGTTTGGAAATTTGGAATTTTGGTTTTAAAATGAATTTTGCTTTTAAAATGAATTTAAGTTATATGAATAAAATGGAAATTTAATTATATTTGGAAAATGGTAAATATGATAATTTGATTTAATTTGAATTTAAGTGATTTATTAAAGTATTATTGATTTTTCTATGAATTGAAGTAGTTAAATAAATGAATGTTTAAAAGTGATCTTTTAAAATATAACTTGACTTGGAAATGTGAAATTTGGTTTTAATTAAAGGTTTAAGTTAATTAAATAAAATTGGAAATTTAGTTAAATTTGTGAAATGGTAATCAAAATTTGAAGTGTTAAGTTTATTTGTTGAAATGTGAAGAATTGGAAACTTTTACACTTAAATTTATTAAGTAAATTGTTGAAAATTGGATTTAATTATAAGACATTTATTGTGAAAAAGATATATGTTAAATGATATGTTAATGAACATTTTTATTGTTAAAAATATGATTTTGAAATGTTTAAAGGATTTAAAATGAAGTTTATTATTTGCTGGAAATACACTAACACCTGAAATCTAGTTTTAATAGCATTTAGAAATGCTATAGTTTCTGAATTGAACTAAAATTGTATAAAAAGAGCTATTACAGCATTTATGAAATGCTATAGTTGCTGTAATTGAACTTATATGCTAATATTGAACTCAAGTCTATCATAGCACTCTCTGGAAATGCTATAGTGGCCTGTAGTCTTTGCTGAAATCAAATAAAACCTTTGTTTTAAAATCTAAACTACCGCAGCACTTCTGAAATGCTGTCTTTTCTATTTTGAACTATAATTCAACTAAAAACTGAGTTTTAACAGCAGTTTTAAATGATGTCTTTGCTGAATTAAAATTGTTTTCAACCATAGCTCATAACAGCTTTTCTTAAATGCTGTGAAAGGCTGAAATTTTAATAATTATGGTTTTGACTTAGAAAATGAACTCAGAATGACTTGAAACTTTGGAAATTGAATACTTAACTTGTAAGAATAATAATTTCACTTTTAAAAGGCTTAAAAGGAATAAATTTAATTGGAAATATAAACCATTTAAAGGTGATTTGAAATGATAAAAAATGAATGATATCTTTAAATTAAAAGGGTATTTAAAGTTGAATATTTGGATTAGAACTGATATGATATTTTATTTTATTAAAATGGTTTGAAATGAAGTTTGGAAAGATATGATATTTTGATATATAAAAATGATTTGAAATGTAGTTTGGAAAGATATGATATTTTGATATATTAAAATGATTTGAAATGAAGTTTGGAAAGATATGATATTTTGATATATTAAAATGATTTGAAATGAAGTTTGGAAAGATATGATATTTTGATATATTGAAATGAATTGAAATGAAGTTTTGGAAAGATATGATATGTTAATATATTGAAATGGTTTGGAATTGATTTAATCTTTACTTTGATAAAGATTTGGATTTGAAATGATATTCTATTTTGAAGTATAAAATATAATTTTAAAATTATAACCACAGGTTATAATAACGATTGGTTGTTAAAGAGACCGAGATCGGATATGGACATACTCTCTGTCGATACCGAAAACCACTTTGACAACTGTGTATGCGGTGGAGTTTCCAGAATGAAGTAGGATGGTGGCGACGATCCTAAGGTATATACGTGGACCCAACTCCCATGAGTTGGCATAAGGTGGCTAAAACATGAGCGATTGACGGACCAAAGAGGTAGCACCTCTTATCGAACACACTTCTTCGATACCATTCTATTACTTGTGATTGATTTGGTGGCCACCCTTGATTTGGGAGTGTTGTTCGAGGTGGGCGGTAGTGGCTGCTATGCGTCACCACTAGTCCGGATGCATAATTGGTATATCTACCCTGGCATTGCCTAGTTGTGCCGTGTCACCTACCATATCGAGCTTTACTACGATTATGATTTTAAGATCCGACCGCGTTAAGGTTCTCCATCCCCTTAACGCAATTTTCTATATGATTATACTTTACTTATTAGACATTATTATAATAGCGAATATTACTACATAGTAGATATTTTAACGGATCCTTAGAGGATGGGCGGTCCCAAGCATCTTATAAGTTACTTGTACCTTTATTACAGTTCACTTGAGTTGGTTTACATTATATAAGTATATATTGTCCTGTCTCGAGTGTTTTGTGTTTTGTTTTACGCTCGGGTCAGCCTGAGTATTCACAGATTTGGATTTCCACCTTCTGGAGATTTGAATCGCTGGAGATTATCTGCTAGTCTTGTTCTATCAACTTCGGTTTCGTTGTTCTATTTAGCCTGTACTTGGTTATTGTATTGAGACTTCTGCTGTACTTTATTTCTTATGTTGTATCTTAGGTAACTCTGATATATTTACATAGTAGATTCATGAACTGCTATTTCTTTTACTTCTGCTGCATTATTTTACTCTATGTCTGTGATTATATTTATTTACTGCATATTCTGAGATTTGCCAAATTTTATTTACAATGCGGTATTATGAGCAATTCAATTCCGGCATGAGTGTCTACCTATACACTTATAATGGATGCGAATGGTTGAAAATATCGGGTCGTTACAAGAATGACCTGATAACCTGACTCTATACTGTCTGTGTGGAAATTGGTGGGCACCCAGAGTATAGGAAGGAAACAATAAACTCCAGGTCAATCATGGGACTGGTGTGAGAACTAAAACAGTTATTTATCTTTAAAACAACAACAACAAAGGAAGTGGAAAATATCCGCAATGCTTTTAGAAAATGAAACTACCATAAGGTCTCTCGCCACACACACAATGCAAACGCAGAATTGGAGGAGATTTCTCCTTATGATAGTCAAAGATGCTTACTACGCAAAACAATTCATTTTTGATATTATTATTAGTGCATAGTGGAAAACATTTCGAAAGTATAATATTAATCTTAGCCAGCATAGACATTTCGCACTTATGCCTACTATAGCTACTATGTTCAATAGCAGGTTACCGCCACAGTCTATAGCAATTTATACAACAAAAACCGTACAAGGTTCGTATTGTTTCTTTGGATTTCCAACAAATGGTCAGGCTAAGGAACTTCCTATTGCCAATGGGTATGCCTCTGGCGGGACGTCCCGAGAACCTAACCGGATCTTTGCCAACAAAAGGTCGGGTTACCTCTTACACTAGGTAACTACTACACGAATATGCCACCCCACGGTCCTTTGGGACCTTTATCCGAGGCGCCTCAATCACACATCAACAATCACACAGAGTAAATGAGATTGGAGCAACCACATAGGTTAAATACCAGGGCTCCATACTTGATACCACCCTTTTCCAGAAGGAAATGACATACCCTAAAGTGAGCGACCCTCATAACCTTGCTGCATATTCCTGTTTCGACCATTTCCGCGGTGTGAGGTCTGATGAGGTCTCTTCCACAAAGCTACGCTTTTTCACAAAGCCACGCTTTGATCACACATGATCAATAAATGATCAACACACAGCAGCACTCAGCATGTCACATTACCAAATTGGGAGTATATCACTGATAACCTTCAACTACATAACCTCTATGCTCGTACATCTTAGAGAAGGGTGTTAAGCTAAGAGAATAAATTCTCCGCCACCAAACAGAAATGTATTTGAAAGAAATCAGATTTATATCTCAAAATGTAATGTCAGACATGTAACCATACAAGTCTGTTTCGGGTTCGAACAGAACCGAAGGCACTTCCGAAGAAGCCCTTGCAATCCGGGTATTCACAATCCCGATCAAACTTCCCATCACAAAGGAAATTTCTATACCGTAGCTAACGGTGCAGAGACAATCGATAGGTCATCCTATCGTTTTCACAAATACCCGGTCTTCACCACAGGTGTTCAATACGATCCATATCGTCGTATCACTAATTCGGAATGGGTTATATAACACAAAGGTCCTTTCCCGGCTAACCCGAATAGTGAGCACAATATTTAAAACATATGGATATAGGGATTTCAATTAAGTCACAACTTATTACCCAAATCCTTTCCTTTAAATGGTTTAAACAAATTACCATAATAAATCTTTAAACAAAAAGATTTACTTCACAAAGTTCACCTAATTTCACAAAGATTCATTCACAGATTTCCAAATCAATTTCCATTTCAATTGGATTAACCCATTAAATCTTTAAATTAAGATTTAACTTATAGCTTTCAAAACTATTCACAATTCAAGTCTTTTGTAATATAAAAGATACACCTTTTAAAATCTTCTTTGATTTCAAAATAAAGCTTAATCATTTTCACAAATGTCAATTCATAGTTTTTCCAAACTACTTACAATTTCATTTCAACTTGAAATATTTTGATACAAATTGGAAATCTTTTCACTTTATTAAAGTTATTATTATCTGAAAACAGATAGTTTTCGTTTTGGGAAAAACTGGTTACAATTACACAGGTTAAAGCCATCCAAGTATAAAACTTGGATTTAAATTTAAATTTCCAAAACCATATTTTAAATGGTTAAAAACCCATATAAACACCTTTTATACTTGTAAAATCTTTTAGACCATAATTATCAATTCATCGAATTCAATTTCAAGTATTGAATTCAAAATTTAAATCAAATGATTTAAATTCCAATTTTTTTTAGTTATTTAAAATAACTCTTATTTTTTAATCTCATTTTCAAAAACTTTCAATTCCAATTCCAAAACTAATTTGGATTCAAAAATTCAATCTTTAGAATTGTTAAAAATCTATGACTTAACCGATTTCCACGTGAAATCCACATTTGTGTGTGTATTGTGTAGTCCAAGGGTTTAACCCAATAGTTCAACAACATTCAACCATCACAGATTAGAACACAGAAATATAGTTGATAAGCGGTATAAACTATAACGCTTATCTTTAATTCACAGGTCACAAATATTCATATCATAGATAAATAGATCACAAATCACAACACAGAACAGGATATATCACAAAGCATCACATATCAGGGATATCAAACAATTCAACATCCAATATAATCCAAACATCCATAAGTAGGATTACTTTAATTATCTGATTAATTTAAATCAGATAAATTTCTATAAATCAATTTTACTAGTTATGGTAAATTAAAAATCAATTAATTGCAAATTGATTTTCAAATTTATTTCAAAACACCAAATCAAATTTCATTCAACGAATTTCCAAATTATTTCCTTTTTAAAATAAATTTCTTTATCTCTGCAAATCTATTTAAAAATACAAATTTTTAAATAAAATTTTTCAACTTATAAATAATATTATTCAAAATCCCTTTATTTAGCCCCTTTTCCCATATTTGGAATTTTTTTTAATTGTTATCCCGCCTTTTGGCAAGGCCTGACACCAAGAGCTTGATTAGAATTCAGCGACAGTTCGTCTTGGAGATCGGTTACACGAAGGCTCACTACGGATATCCATGAATTTTACCCGAGCCCGGATCGGGCTGCAATTGATAAGACGCGTCGAGCAAGGCCGTGAAGGTCAACGTTCCAAATATCAAGTCAATCCGTGGTCGTATGCTCAAGATGTTATCGACGCAATCAGAGGACATAGCCCCAGGTTCGTATCCATATGAGTCGAATTCACTAAGACCGAATCCATATGGTTCGAATCCATTCACTTCGTATCCATCTAGCCTCGGAGCTTCGTAACCACCGGAGAACACTCATGTTCGATTCCATCAGGTCTCACCTACTTCGAATCCACGAGGAGTGTCTTAGCTTCGACTCCATCCCATAGCTACTTCGAATTCACACTGTTGAAGTAGCTTCGAATCGATTAACCAAGGAATACCTTGATCGATTCGAACGAGCATGTCTACGAGTCCACTGCCTCGAATCCACTAAGTCAAGACGGCTAGAACCATGGATTCGACCCAGTCATCTCGGAGTGAAAGTAGGATCGATACGAAGAAAGCGCGCCACGTCAACAATGCTACGCGCGAAACCATCGAGTCGGCCCTATTGATTCGAAGGGATCGATTCGAACCAAGCTAGTCAACCAGAAATGCAATCTTGAATCGATCATAACTTGAGATCTATAAGTCCATGCTATGAAATTTTCACAGAAGCTTGAGCACATGCTGAAGAATGTCCACACCAAATTTCAGCTCGATTGGACAATTTCTTGATCGATTCGAACATAGCTTCGAATCGATCCCAAAGTAGGCCCGGATTTCCAGAAAGCGGGCATATGGGCCCCCTGACGTACTGGAACTGGTCTCCCTTCAGTTTAGGCGAAATATCAGCCTCCTACACCTATAAATAGAGCCCCTGGTCATTCAGAAAAGGGGTCAGATAATTCTAAGAGCTAAAGAGCGCCCAAACTCTGCCAGATTTACTCAAAATCGCCACGGTTGTCTTAAATTCAGACTTAGCTCACGAAACTAGTTGTACTGCGTTGTAAGAAATTGTAATCTTCGAGTGTCGAGCAATAAAATCATCAAACTTCATAGTGGACGTAGGCTAAAACGCCGAACCACTCTAAATCGCTTGTCTTTGCACTTTACCTTTCTGTTATTTGGAGTTTTTGTTAGATAATCCACAATGTTAAATTTCATTCTTCGCGTTTATCTCTTCAAAGACTTCCGAAGAGTGTTGTGCCCATTTTTGGTACAAACACTTTGGTGCTTTCACTGAGAAAAAACTAGCTTTTTCTCCTGCTCTTTGGATCTACCATCGATACTGGATTGCATAAGTCCAAGAGGAAGATCCATATCTCTACTCCGGAATCCTTCCATTCTATTCAGATTTGCATAAAATCTAGGAAAGGAATCTGATTGCACAAAATGGTTAGCACAAGAACTACTTCCACAGCTGCTAATCAAGAAGTTCAAGATGGACAGAATCCCACCCAGTAGTTACAGTCCAATCAAGACAACACTGCTCACTCCGGTCCATCTGGACCAGTAACTAGACAAGAGTTCCAGACGTTACTCCAGGAACTGACCCAAAGCCGGCAATAGTTGGTCGAACAGTTGCGTGCCAACATTGAATTGACCAATCAATTAAACCGCCAAAGGCGCAGGAAAACAAGGAGGGATGATGCTTCCCACTCGTCCACTGAAAGTTCTGCTTCATCTGACTATCACGGCAGAACTACACGCCCCCGTTTGGACGCAGGTCATACGCTAGTTACCGAGTATCAACCCGCCTTGACTGTAGGACAATTGAGGGTCGGACCATCAACTAGCTCCCAGGCCGGGCCCTCATCACGAGGAGGTGTTGTCCCACAGTACACCACAGGCGATCGCGCTACAATGGCCACGGTAGAGACAAGGGTTGATACCCAAAACCTGTCAAATCCAAATGATCAACAACGTGGGCGTACTCCTGAACCATACGTCCCAGAAGATGTGGAGCCAAGGAGGCGAGATATAGGCCGTCGACAACGTCTGGTCCAAGCTCGCGCTGTGGAACCCGACCACACCTTAGTTCAGCCTACACGGAATGTGGCTATGCCCGACATTTCAACCATGGTACGTCAAGTGATTCGCGAGAGCCAGGGACTTATCAACGACGACTGGGGGATCTCCCGTAGTCAAACTCCTTTCACTGACGAAATACTGCACGCTGAACCTCCTCGGCGATTCAGAATGCCAACACTCCCTCTGTACGAAGGAAATTCTGATCCCAATCAACATATTTTAAAATATGAATGGTCAATGAGCGTCGCAAGGGCTGATGATGCAGTAAAATCTCGAAGCTTCCCCATCTCTTTGGGAGGAATTGCAACAATGTGGTTCACAAGGTTGCCACCAAGATCCATCTCTTCGTTCGACCAACTGGCTAAGAAATTTGCCGAACAATTTCGTATGCATGCCACTAGGCCTAAAGACGTTAACACCTTATCTAGTGTCACCCAGGCTAAGGGAGAGACACTCAGGCGTTACCTGGAGAGATTCCATGCAACATGCGTGGAAATTAGCAATCCCAACGACGACTCGATTCTGATGGCGTTAACCAAAGGGATCGATCCCGACTCGGAATTTGGAAATTGGTTAGCTGGGAAACCACCCGCATCATTGGACCGTTTCTACTCCAAAGCCGCTCAATTCTTGCGACAAGAGGACGCAAAACATTCTAGGAAACAGGGCGATGCGATACCCAGAACTGAAGGAATACAGAGTAATGTGGCAGTCAAGCAGTCCGGTGAGAGTTCCGGAAAAGTCCAGCTAAATATACAGAATAAACAAGCTCAGTCGAGAGTCAGCAGTGGTCAGGATAAGAAGAGAGACCAAAATCGAGGCCCGCAACGTAGGATCCCGATGTTTGACAGTTACACACCATTGAATACATCGTTGGAAAACGTGTATCTGCAAACCTGCAACGCTGAGCAATATAAGAAACCTGCTCCGAAGCAATCATCGGAGAGACAGATTCAGACAGGAAAGTTTTGTAGATTTCACGAAAGTTACGGCCACAATACCAACGAGTGTCGACATCTGCAAGACCTCGTTGAAAAATTGATCAGGGAGAGAAAGTTGGACCAGTTTGTACGGGCACCACCGTCTGGTGGAGTGGGCCCCTCAAAGCAAAATCATACACAGAATCAAGCAAGACAGGAAGAACCGGGTCGTGACGGAGGAAGATTGGTAATTAATGCTGTAAGTGGTAATCCTCATCCAGTGTTCCGAAGCTGGGAGGAAATGGAATCATATAGCAACTTAGCTAAACGCTCAAACTTCGAGTATAATGATAACTTGGACGGTAAACCTTCAACCAAATGAAAGAGAGCGATGACTAACGACATCACTTTCCGGGACATCGACATTGACTACGTCGGAAGCCCGACTACTGACCCACTTGTGATATCGACCCGGGTAGGCCCAATATGGATGAAGAGGATCCTGATTCACTGTGGGAGCTCTGTGAATATCATATTTGTACATGCTTATAATCAAATAAAGACGAAGGCTGGGGATCTAAAACCTTGCCAAACTCGTCTCTATGGATTTAATGGCAGCGCTACCGTACCAGTTGGGATGGTAGAGTTACCAGTTGAGTTGGGAGCCGGAGAATGTAGGTCGATTCGAATATTGCAGTTCGTGGTGTTGGATGTAGAGTCGCCATATAATGCCTTTTTAGGTCGACCTGCCCTTGCTGAATTCAGGGCCATAATAGCCCCATGGTGTTTAACTTTAAAATTCCCAACCGTCAAGGGAGTTGGGGTCGTCCAGGGCGATCAGGTTGATTTGAGAACAATCATACATCGAAATCGAGTTGCCCGATTGCACAATGCCAAGGACCGACTTAAAACTTTTGAACTTGGTGAGCTAGTCGCTAAAAAAGATTATCCGACACTCCCGCCCGTGAGATCAATGTGGAGAGGGTCGCGCAAGATTAAGCGAAAGCTCAAGGATGGCGAATTCAAGTTATCACCCAATGATGGCTTAACTTTACCAGGGGCCTGGAATAGCGAAAGCCTTCATCGCTACTGCAATTAACAGGCTATGTTTATTTATTTAGTTTAAATTCCGTTTTAAAATTTGTTTCAGCATTTCGAAATTAGAACTTATAATAAGGCAACTGACTTTGCCATATTTTCTGATTTCAGCAATAAAATGCCATTTCTTCGGGTCAGAGCTGTGATTCATTAAATACAATGTACAACATCACGATGCACGGAGAGCTAAAATTCCATCATGCAATGGGATTTATTCAAGAACGGAATGGCTGTGATACGACCAACCACTCGCTAAGTGAAGCCCGAGCTCGGGGGCAAGTCATCACATCAAAGCTAAAATTGGATTGATACACGACGATCCTTCCTTAACTCCGTACTCCCAGAGTGTGAGGCGGAGTATAAACATTCCTTAACTCCATACTCCCAGAGTGCGAGGTGGAGTACAAACATTCCTCAACTCCGTACTCCCAGAGTGCGAGGCGGAGTATAAACATTCCTTAACTCCGTACTCCCAGATTGCGAGACGGAGTATAAACATTCCTTAACTCCGTACTCCCAGAGTGCGAGGCGGAGTATAAACATTCCTTAACTCCGTACTCCCAGAGTGCGAGACGGAGTATAAACATTCCTTAACTCCGTACTCCCAGAGTGCGAGGCGGAGTACAAACATTCCTTAACTCCGTACTCCCAGAGTGCGAGGCGGAGTATAAACATTCCTTAACTCCGTACTCCCAGAGTGTGAGACGGAGTATAAACATTCCTCAACTCCGTACTCCTAGAATGTGAGGCGGAGTATAAACACCTACTTAACTCCACACTTCCAGAATGTGAGACGGAGTATGAACATACATCAACTCCGTATTTGTCCCCAAGACTGGGGGCAGGACCAAAAACAAATATCGAATTGAAGACGGAAGAGAATATCTTTCATTTCCATTATCAACAAAAAGAATTCGATTACAAGATGATTCAGAAAAGGAAAAAAATTCCTGCTAGTGGGAGCCGAGTCCACATCTATACACGGCTATAGAGAAAACCAAAAGACAAAACACTACAGAGAACTGAAGAAGGAGCTCAATCTTTCTTCTTCCTTATCTTTTTCTTCGGGGAAGTCCCACTAGAGCCGCTACCCAACTTCTTCCTCCTTCTCTTGCTCTTCTCCGGTTTTCCCTCAGATGGCGACATAATGTCCACTTCTTCCTCAGAGCTAGAGGCAATAGAGATTCTTTTGGAGGGTGGAGCCGGAGGAATAGAATCAGTAGCAGGAGGTGGAATAGGAGCACTCGCAATTACCACAGTGCCGCCAGGCGATATCATCATTAGTGGGGCATGGCCTGACGGGTACATACCGGCAGTCACTGCGTCCATCTCAGTATTAATCTCAGCCAAGATCTCATCTTCACGAGGTACTTGGGCCGCGCTGGATATGCTAATGGTTGGCATGGAAGTACTAACAGCCGGGGTGGTCCCACTCATAGAAAAGGATGGGTCGATGAAGGGATCGTTAGGTTGATTAAGGAGTTCCTCAATCATCTGAGCATCAAAAGATAACGTATTCACTTCCCCTTCTTCACCAACCACAGAAGATGTCATAGTAGCTTCGGTGACGATAGCCCCATGCGCTTGATAAGAAGCCTGAGATGCAGGAGGCGCGGGGATAACGACTTCAGTCACTGAAATGTGAAAAAACGAAGATTGTTAGCTATGGGTATTGATCCAAATTCGCCACACTAAATGTATACGGAAGGCGTTCGATTACCTTCCTTAGCCTGGCTCACGGTATGGGCAGATACAGAGGCAGAAACATCAGTAGAAGATAAATGCAGCTGGTCAGGATTATAAGCAGGGACGGACTGAGGATTGACCGCACCGATGTTTTCAGGCAATGTCAGAATTACAGCTCCAACACTCGTTTCGTGATGCTCAATCCCCAAGCCCTCGCCTGTCTCTATCTATTGGAACCCGAGCCTCTCTCTTGCCATAGAAACCACCGCCTCATGAAGACCTTTCCTCTCTTCCTCAGTAAGCAAGCGCATCTCAAGCTCGAAGTCATCCAATGTTTCATCCGGATGCGCCGCTTTCTTCTCCTCCACCAATCTAGTCCAGGCGTTATATAAAATCATGGAGTCGTCTCCCAGCCACGATAAATTTATGTGCTCTACCACATTGGCATTGTATGTAACCAGGAGATCATCGAAATCAGCATCCATCCTGGACTGCTCCGCCATAATCTTTTCCTGGATTTCTGCATCCACAGACTTGGACTTGGCCACTACCGCAGCAAGTTCGGCCCGAAGTGACACAGCTTGGTCACACGCCTCCTGAGCAGTGGTGTTAGCAGCATCTTTCTCTTTCACCACTTCAGCAAATTTGGCCTTGAGCTCATTCAGCTCCTTAACGGCTGCATCTCGCTCAGCTACAACGTTGGTGTAGCGGTGGCCCATCTCTTCAACCGTGGCACAGTGTGCCTGCTGCATTCTCGCCATTTTGGCCACAGTATCCACATACTTTTTGAGTGCTTGGAGTTCCGAGCTTCGAGATGACTCCATCTCAGACTGAAGAACTTGAATGATGCGGTCTTTCTTGACAATCTCAGCATCTCGCTCCTGAATAACTTTCGTCCGGTCAAAAGCTACCTTTGAAGCTTTCGCGGCTGCTTTGTACCATTCCTTGTATTGGACATAGAAGTCACGAATATAGCTGTGCGCAATATTTTCAGCATCCTGAGGAATCCTCTTGAGATGAGGAGGAAAAACGTATGCGTCCATACAGATTTCTAGGAAGTCCTTCTTCATTTGAGCAAGCTGGATAGCACCTTCGCTTGTCAACTCAACCGGAGCCTGCTCAACGATAGCAGCTGCTGATGGTTCAATTCTAGGCCGCTGAGTCTCGGGCCTTGAAGATTGGGAAGGCTGCTGCTGCTGTGAAGGCCCAGGGGTATCTACGGGGGCCCTAGGAGGCGGAGGAGAATGAGATCGTGATCGGTACTGATGGCCCCGATCTCTGTCAGTACGATCATGGCCAGAACGGCCGTGCCAATAATCTCTATCCCTGTCATAGCGCTCCTGGCTAGTGTAACCTTGCCCGTGGTCCCTATCCGATTCTCTCCTACGAGAATCATAATATGGGGAAGATTGACGCACGTTACGGAGCCTATCCAAAGTAGACCCGCGACCCGACATCTCACCTGCAATAAGAAGGAGCTACAGATTAGAATCCTACAAAACAGTGATTAATATGCGAAAGTCATGTAGTGGTGTGGAAGTGTGTGAAAATGTGTAAACCCCCAGACCAACCGGAAGTGTTGACCGCACTCAAAGGAAAGGGCTCGCTCATATTTAATACATCTTGAAATTCCTCCAACCCAGGATTACATGGAATCAATATAAAATCCAGGATGGGAATGTCGTCAAGCCCTTTAAAAGTATCTCTCGAATGAGAAGGGGCGGCCTCAGAAATCTTAACTCCGGAAGTGGGAGGAAACACATCCACGGATTTCCACCCCTTAGACTTAAACTTTTTAGAAACGACGGTCTTGCTTTTCCGACTTTCTCCCAACTCTTCGAAGTTGCCCGAAAGATCAGCCATCGGCTCTACATCTGTATGGGTCCTTTCTTCATCGCTCACTTCGGTTATTGTAATCCCGCGCATTTTCTTCGCCATTGTCTTCTCCTTCTTCTCCTTTTTCTTCTTCTTTGAGGCAGGCTTTGACATCCCCTCGATGACTATACTCTGATTTATTTCAATCAAGCCGAGAGTTCTTAAGTTATAGTCATTCAACACCAAGTCGATGTGTCTCAGCTTGCTCGGAACTTCTTGGAGACTATGGACTATGCCCTTGTAGTACCCGCCATCGGGTCTGGAGATAATGGCTGTATGAGAAACAAGATGTTAATACCAATGCCAAAAAGCTATCGACCAAGAAAAGTCATCGGCATATGAGGACACTTACGCCTAGACAACCATCGCCTAGCGAAACAAGGAGGACACCGGACATAGAACCATTCATTCTTGAAGTAGCTTAGTCTGGTCCATGCTCCAATAATAACTTGGCAATTTCTGACTGCCTCCAAAAATGTAAAGGATGGGCTATCGCCCCTGCTCTTGAAATTAAATATGTGTCTGATCTCAGTTGGCCTTGGCGGGCGAAAGAGACAATCCATAAATATGACGAAGGCACTATTCAACAACACATGTCCGTTGGGATGAAGTTGCGAAGGAGAAATTCCTAAGTATGACAGCATTTCCCTGATGTATTGATTAAAAGGAGGAAGAGTTCCAGCCGCACAAGCATGGCGGTATAAGGCAGTATATCCTTCGGGCGGATTATACGGTCTGTCATTAGCACTAGGTAGTAATACATCGTTTAGAGATATGTTGTGTTTCAAGCATATCCGGCCCAATAAGGATTCAGAGATATTAGACTGGACGGAATCCACGGGATTCTCGATAAATATAGCCTCTGGCAATTCGTCTGGAGCTGGTTCGATTACGTCGGCAGGAATATTGGGAATCTCAAGCACCGGAGGAGGCGAACTCTGTGCTTCTTGTTGTTGGGAGCTCGAAGATTCCATAACTGACTACTTATCAGAAATCAGTATTAAAACAAACAATGAACCCGTGCGTCCCGCAGTGTAAGGTGTATGAATGTGCCATGCAGTGTAAGTGTTGTGCATTACTAAAGCAATTTTACGGAATGAAACAAAATGTGCGAACGACGAAACCATGGAAATCGGGGATGGGGATGACCGTCATCGCTGACCGTC
This sequence comes from Allium fistulosum, assembly GCA_030737815.1. Classification (NCBI taxonomy): domain Eukaryota; kingdom Viridiplantae; phylum Streptophyta; class Magnoliopsida; order Asparagales; family Amaryllidaceae; genus Allium; species Allium fistulosum. The sequence goes on along the minus strand of CM060907.1, from coordinate 1,038,778,249 downwards.
ATGTCCACAACATCCAAATGCTACCAACCGACCCAAGTGTAAATCTGTTATGTTTTTGGTTAAGTCATGGTTCCATCGACGAGCTACAAAGGGCAGTCAAATATGCACAACAAGAACTTAGTCCAAATATGCAAAGATGAAGCTCGTCGGAGTCATGCTAGTAATTATGTGAAATTCTCGTATCCATGGAAGCCCATTCGTGTCAACCAAGGTTCGAATCCATGAAGCTTCGAATCGGTCTAATAGGTATGCCTTCGAACCAATACGAGTTCGAGTCAATGCAAGTTCAAACCAATACGAGTTCGAGTCAATGCAAGTTCGAATCAATACAAGTTCGAGTCCATTGCAAGTCTATCCTTCGAATCGATCTCTGAAACAACAGCATGTCGAATAAACGTAGCCTCGTATCGGTTGTAGAAGTGTAATCTTCGAATCGATCGTAGGTGAGTATACCACAATTACACGTATCAATCACTTCGAATCGATACGTTCGATTCCCCACCAATGATTGATTCGATCGATGTACGTCCACAGATCGATACGAACGCCATGACAAAACTTATTTTCCAAGATCGATTCGATAACCACCATTCAAGATCGATGCGAAGAAGACGTCTTTCTTTTCACCCCTGGATTCGATCCTGCTCAGATCGACACAAACGCAAACAAAAGAAGTATTCATCAATCCCAAAGTTTGAAATGCTCAGCCAAATTGCCTACCTAAATGAGGAGTGAAATTGGGAAGGATTAGTTCGATTCGGAGAAGAACAGAAGGCTTTAATTCACGCAAATACTAGATCGATTCGAAGGCACAGGAGTTCGGAGCGAGAAGTGAAAAAGTAAAAAATGAACAGGACCCCGGTATATATAGGGAGTAGTGAGACGATTCACATCCCGATCAAGTACAACCAGCCATAGCGGGTCTGACCCATTGATTCGAAAAATATCTCCGAATCGATCACTGAAGGTTTCCCTCGATTCGAAGGAAAAATTCGAATCCATCAACTCGAATTCCAACATACATCCATTCCGAGTCAACTTTGAATCCATTCCTCCGAATCCATCGCATCGAGTCAAGCGACACCATCGAATCCACCACCAGTAAGTTCCATCGATTCGAAGCCCATGATTCGACTCCATCCGCTGCATATCAATACGAACAAGCGTTTCATATCCACTGACTTAAAAATTCGCTGGTACAATGTCGGTCCTTCGACCTTCTATGATTGGTTTATGAGAGGATCAATACGAAGGAACTTCCTAAAAAACAACTGAACGGGTATATTCAGCCTGAAAGACTGCAGTTTTTTCAAAGCACGTCATGTTTACACAAGACGTACTTTGGGGGGCAAATGTTATCCCGCCTTTTGGCAAGGCCGTGACACCAAGAGCTTGATTAGAATTCATCGACAGTTCGTCTTGGAGATCGGTTACACAAAGGCTCACTACGGATATCGATGAATTTTACCCGAGGCCGGATCGGGCTGCAATTGATAAGACGCGTCGAGCAAGGCCATGAAGGTCAACGTTCCAAATATCAAGTCAATCCGTGGTCGTACGCTCAAGATGTTATCGACGCAATCGGAGGACATAGCCCCAGGTTCGTATCCATATGAGTCGAATCCACTAAGACCGAATCCATATGGTTCGAATCCATTCACTTCGTATCCATCTAGCCTCGGAGCTTCGTAACCACCGGAGAACACTCATGTTTGATTCCATCAGGTCTCACCTACTTCGAATCCACGAGGAGTGTCTTAGCTTCGACTCCATCCCATAAGCTACTTCGAATTCACACTGTTGAAGTAGCTTCGAATCGATTAACCAAGGAATACCTTGATCGATTCGAACGAGCATGTCTACGAGTCCACTGCCTCGAATCCACTAAGTCAAGATGGCTAGAACCATGGATTCGACCCAGTCATCTCAGAGTGAAAGTAGGATCGATACGAAGAAAGCGCGCCACATCAACAATGCTATGCGCGAAACCATCGAGTCGACCCTATTGATTCGAAGGGATCGATTCGAACCAAGCTAGTCAACTAGAAATGCAATCTTGAATCGATCATAACTTGAGATCTATAAGTTCAAATGCTATGAAATTTTCACAGAAGCTTGAGCACATGTTGAAGAATGTCCACACCAAATTTCAGCTCGATTGGACAATTTCTTGATCGATTCGAACATAGCTTCGAATCGATCCCAAAGTGGGCCCGGATTTCTAGAAAGCGGGCATGTGGGCCCCCTGACGTACTGGAACTGGTCTCCCTTCAGTTTAGGCGAAATATCAGTCTCCTACACCTATAAATAGAGCCCCTGGTCATTCAGAAAAGGGGTCGGATAATTCTAAGAGCTAAAGAGCGCCCAGACTCTGCCAGATTTACTCAGAATCGCCACGGTTGTCTTAAATTCAGACTTAGCTCACGAAACCAGTTGTACTGCGTTGTAAGAAATTGTAATCTTTGAGTGTCGAGCAATAAAATCATCAAACTTCATAGTGGACGTAGGCTAAAACGCCGAACCACTCTAAATCGCTTGTCTTTGCACTTTACCTTTCTGTTATTTGGAGTTTTTGTTAGATAATCCACAGTGTTAAATTTCATTCTTCGCGTTTATCTCTTCAAAGACTTCCGAAGAGTGTTGTGCCCATTTTTGGTACAAACATCAATATGATTCAAAAATAAAACTTTATCTTTTAAAACTCCTTTTTAATTCATCCAATTCTCTAAAATAAATTTTCGATAAATTTTCAACTTGAATTTCGAAAATCCAATTTTATTTATTTTTGGTATCCAACGATACTAAAAATATATTCGGCAAAATTATAGCCTTCAACAATTTCAATCACAATACAATCACACACAGATTATATATAAATCAACACAACATTGAAACAAATCCAAATGTTTGAGGAATCCTATTGGATCCCTCCAACATGTTTCCCTGCATCCACAGATGTTAGCATAATACCAATTCCACTTCGAAGTAAAATATCACGGTATATGGGATTTATAAAATACTATCCGCTATTATGCGGCGCAATAGGGTCTCATTCGCTATATAATGCGGGAAATCAACTCCAAATACATATATAATACCAATTCCACTTCACGGTGGAATTATCGCGGTATATGTTTTTAATAAATAACCTCCGCTTAATATACGGCGTATAGGGTCTATTTCAGCACAATAGATAACAACCATCATTCAATTCACACAATCAAGCAATTTTAAATCTAACTATTTAAAATTTAAATCGAAACACAATTCGATTGAGTGAGAAGTTCTCACCTTGCTTTCAATAACGGTTGTAGTGTTTTGTTTCGGATAAAATTAAACAAACGTTTAATTTTACCCGAAATTATCATTGGCTCCAATCAATCCCAATCCAGCTCCATTGTGTAGTGCTCGTCAAAACGAATCCGACGCAATTCGTTTCGTCAGTTTTCGACCTCGTATCAAAAAGATATGATTTTTCAAAATTTGAACGATTTATTATATATAAATTTACACATTTTCTTTTTATTATTTAAACCTTTATCAAAATCTGGCCGTTCATTTTTGAATTGCAGATCAGGGCCGCGTGATACTTCTTCTTCCCTAGGTAAGAACGAACACAACCGAACCCATTACTCACGTTCAATTTTGGAACGCCGCCCCCGCTTTACTTGACCGGAGAACGATCTACTGCCGCCAAAACGCGCGCCGTGGCCAGCCCCACCCACGTCACGAATGGCCTTGAACTCGGCTGCCCCAATCCCAAGAAAAATGTGAATGAACATCGAACGTTTGAATGAGGATTGCCATTGATTCGCTCGACTATATTTGATAATCTCCGTATGGATTTCAAGATCTCATCGTCCTCTACAACATTGCAGTTGAGCATTTTTGATAATTGTTGGTGGATTGGAAGATATTAGAGAAGAAACGAAATGAAATTCTGGCCATTGGTTTTGAAAATGGCGGCCAGCCCTAGCTAGGTTTCTTTGTGCAAAATGAAGAAAATGGGTCCTTTTATAGAAAATTGTAAAACACTATTCATCTCGAAATTTTCCGAACTCCAAACGAAGCGTGCCGGCTGGCGTTTCTAAGGTTTTACACGCGTTTCGGACACAACGGAACGTGTTTTGGGAGCTAATTTGATCATATGTGCGAGTTACCGAATTAAACGATCAAATTAAAATTAAATCGATTAAAACAATTTTTATGCGTTTCAGCTCGCCCCGGACAAACGGTAAATCCGATTGACACGAAATTTGAAACCTTACAATAATTTAACATTATGGATCCGATGAAAATGGTTTCGTTGAAATCCGAGACTGTTTGAAAAATGACTATTTTCACTCGTCAATTAAATATTAAAATAATCAATTTTCACAAATTAACTTTTAATTCAATTTTAAAAGTTCTATAACATCATTCTAACTTCAATATGATTTAATATAACTTTATAAATCATTTTTATAGACATTAAACCCAATTATCAATTATTTCTGAAATTTCAAATATTAAATTATCGATTTAATTAAACAATTAAATCTCTATATTCGAAATTAAATTTATTCGACTTACAAATTTCACTTGTTAATATTTAAAATCAATTAAATATCTGAATTTCAAATGGCAGAAATTCTGGGTCGTTACAATATCTATTTTTCACTCATTTCAAAATAACTCATATTATATTATTATAATATTAAAATTGCCATCTTTTAAACTTTATTAACCATGTACTATTTTTTTTGAAACTTTAAACCTTTAAAATTCATTATCTTTAAAATCTCAAATATTAACTTCTATTTCAAAAATAATTTCAATTATCTTTTTTTTTTAACTTCTGGATTTCCAAATAAATTTATATCTTTTTCAAAAATGAATTTCTTTCCAAAAGTTGATTTTGAAAAGAGGCTCACTATTCCAAATATACCATATAAATGGTCTTTTTTAACAAAGGGAATGGTTAATCATTTCAAATAAGTAAACATAATCAATTTAGCTAAAATGCCAATAAATTATCATCAACAATTCCATCCATTCAACCAAACTCATCCATATAACATCCAAACATTCATATTGACAACTAAATGGCGTTAATAATCATAACATCATAAGGGTTCAAACATGGTCATCATAGCATAACAGTAAATATGATTTTTAAAAGAGATAAAAGTTCACTTACCATTAACCAAATCGTTTTTCTTCCTACCAACATTCATTATACCAACACTTCTTCTAACATTTTATACTCCATTAAAACATCATCCAAAACTATCCTCTTCCTTCACAAAGCTCATGGCCATCATCACCACTCCAATGCTCACGGCCAAGGAGATATTTCTCCATACTCCACCATTCTTCAACTTTTTAGGTGCCAAATCATGTTTAAATGATATTCTAAGGTCTTTGGCAAAGTTTGGTAGAGTTTGTAATTGATTTGATATGTTTTTAAAAAAGTTAGTAAAGGAAGAGAAGAGAAGAAGCCATTAAAACTCTAAGAAAGAAGAAGAAGAAAGTTTTTAGAAAAGAGAGAAGAGAAGGTGTGAAGAAATAAGAGAAAGGAAGGTGGTATTTATAAGAAGAGTTTTGGAATAAAATATTATAACTTGAAATGACAAAAAGCCCTTACTTAACCTTTAAGTAAACTTACTTTTTCAACACTTACCATCATCCATCACTTCATTGCTTTATTCATTTTTTACTTAATACTTAAGGAATGTATTTGGATAGAAAAGTGGATTAAATAGAAATATTTGTTTGATTTTGATGTGATTTGATTTGATGTTTACTTTTTTGACTCTTTTCCTTACTTTTTTTAATTATATTCTAGAAGTTTTCTAATCATAATTAATAAAAGTAAACCTGTTTACTTATTAAAATGTGTAATATATATGTTAAAACACGCTAACAAAGGTGCAACAACGTTGCGACCACTTATATTGAACAAAACGTTGATTTTCGAAAAAATGTTTTACGGTCATATTTTGATGTTTTTGTTAAACTATTTATTTATGTAAACAAACTTGAAAATAAGTTTCTTATTATCTTTAATTAATTAAAACAAGTTTATTTTAGTTAAAAAACCATATTAAATAATCTAAAATCTAATTGTAAAAATACGACATTGATTTGTCAACGTGCGACAAAATTTGTCAATCATTATAAAACAAGTATACATGGTTATAAAGTCATTATAAATCAAATTTATATTATTATCATATCATTATATAACCATTAAAAAGAGGTATTTAATCAGAGTACATTATATTTTATCGAAAAAAAAATTAAAATTAAAAATTGTAGAAAAATAAATTAGAATGAAAATGGTGACTTCCTTGCATTCCCTCTTCCCCTTCGCTTTCACTCTTCGTCTCTTCTAACCCCATCGCTCTTCGCTCTTCGCTCTTTGTCTTTTCTGATCCCATCATGTCATCTCTCTGATGACCAAGAATTGCAAGGATAAACCTCGCCTCACTCCTTCATCGCATACCAAATTTGGCTGAATCTTTTCAAATTCAGAGTCGCTTCCTTCACCGAAGGTGAATTCATCGATCCCTGTCTGCAATCCTATCTGTGCCTCTTCAGATTCAGTCTCCCCCTCTGCCAGCTATATCTAATGCATGTAGCCCGCTCAATTCATCGCTCGCTGCTAGCCTAGTCGCAAACCCTATGGATGCAATTCCTTTGGCTAATCCTTTTTCGTCCTTGTTGAACAACATTGACGTCGGAGCTTGTCTTGGTGATTTGGGATGCTCTATCCCTGGTGAGAATTTTTTATCTCCTATCTTGCTTCTACTGCTATCACTCCAAGTTGGTCGGAAACTGTTGGTTTACATTGTGATAATGATAATGATAGTGGTGATTGGTTCGTATCCAAGGTTGGTTTGGTCGTGGATGTGGTTGGCCGATCTGCTGCTGTTTGCAACCCTTCTTTGAAGTGCACTCCATCTATTTGTAAAAATATGGAATTGAATGTTCCCCAGTTAAATTTTGACTCGGCTTTTGGTTGTAATCTTGATAGTAATATCTTGAATGTTCATCATGTCACTCTTGGTGGCTGATCCCGCCCTCCATGCGAAAATTCCATACGTGTAGGCTCTATTGAGAAATGAAAAAAATTAAGTCTTGTGCACCTAGATAGGCATATGCCTGTTAACAAAATGCCTAGCCCTATCTCTTTTGGATCTGATATGATTCCTTCTGCTGGCGAAGCTAATCTCGTGGATACTTTGCCGAAATGGTTATCTCTCTTCAAATCCCTTCCCAGGAATGCAGGTTCTTTCTTGCCTAGATCTTTTGATACGGTTGTTATTGATGGTGTCAATGTTCCACCGACCGAGGTCGTTCAAGAAGGTGTGAAATATTGGTCTGAATATTTGGTTGGCTTTTTCTTAGATTCTTTCGCTCCATACAAGGAGGTTCGTGACCAATGTAAACGTTCATGGAATTTGAAAGGTAGTCTTCATGTCCAGTTTTTCAACACTATATTTTATTTCAAATTCTCTAACAATAATGACAAGATGAGAGCACTTGAGACCAATCCACTTATCATAGAGGGAAAACCGTTTATTGTTACACCATGGAGCCTTACTATTGACAAAGCTAGGGAGCATGTGCTTTCTATTCCTATTTGGGCTATTTTTACTCATATTTCGTCTGCCCTACAGCCTCTTTTAGGTCTGAACTGGCTTGCTAGTCTCATTGGTGATCTCAAATGCTTTGATTCTAATACTGAAGCCCATAAATATTTACACTATGCTAGAGAATTAATTGAGATCAAGCCTTCTAAACCATTGCCATTGCAACTACCAGTGAGACTTGCTGATGGTCATGATGTGATTGTGGATGTGCAGTACAAATGGAAACCTGTTATTTTCTCATATTGTAAGTCCTTTGGTCATACTCCTGATGCGTGCTCGATCGTGCCAGATTCCCAGCCTCCTCCGATTAAGGTTCTGCTTCCTCAACTAGTTTTGAAGTGGGTTCCTAAGGTAAATATTCCGCCCCAGCCATCCTTAGTTGAAACTACTGCTACGTTACATGTGTCCCCGACTATTTTATCCCCTGCATCGTCGTCTCCTGATTTGGATACCATTTCGTGGTTCCTGGAAGAGCGTTCTTGGGTTCATTACGATACAGAAATGAGATATGATCTGGTTTTGAATAGCTATTATTTGTTTGTGGGCGAAGATGGGGAATCGAGGATGTTGTTTTATTGGGTGGAAGGTGAAGGTCTGACTCTTCATACTAGAGGCAAATTTGGTCTACGCAATGGGCTATTATTGTTGGACTCATCTTGGGATCAGAATTATCTGTACTCTTCCATGTCACAATCGTTTGTGCCTTCTCTTGCTATGATGTTCAGTCAGGTTCTTCATGTCCTTGGTCCTACGACTGACGCGGTCGCCAGTCCTGTCATTGAGGGATAGTTGTCTTTCTTTTTTGTAGTTTAGACTTGTCTGTCTAACTCATATTTTCCTTTTATTGTCCTAGCTGATCTGGAGCCTATTCCGATCACCTGTTCTTTTAACTGTTTGGGTTAATAATTGTGGCTGGCATACGTTAAATGCCGGCTGGCTTTGCCAAAAAAAAATATTTTATCGAAAACTGACTTTTGTCACTTTTCGAAGAAAATCCAAACTTCTTGATTTTGTAATCAAAATCTAAAAATAAATTCATCATTCTTATTTATCACATAAAACATAATGATTACGTTTGAAAATTCTATGTCTAAATATTTTAAATAAATTAAATATCACATTTTAAAAGTGGTAAAATTACGGGTCATTACACATAGTGACTCATCGTATATACCTGCGCTCCGCTCTCGATCGTAGTGGCAAACTGCCTCTTTTTGCCTAATCCAGTGTTCACCGCGTGTGAATCATCGGTAGGGCGGGGCTCCCACCAAGTATTGTCGTATTTCCTATGGCCACTTATTGTCTAGCTCCATCATCCACTCGTACCATGTTGCGCAAGAAAACGTGTCGTAGCTAAATCTTCTGTTAGGATCGGGCCTCCCTCAGGAAGTGTCCCCACCAGTGCTGCATCCACTCGTATGTAACACTTCCTGGAACTAACGTGAATAAATTACCCTCATTTCACTAAATACAGTTCCGACATCCGCCTAACGGACTACCTCATTTCATATGTTTACATATCTTGTCCACTTATCGAAGTAAATTCGCCCTACAACTCAGATAGAGAACAAACTTCCTTACTCCCTTGCACATACATCATGGCCCAAAATAGTGCAATATATCATTCATTACTCATCAAATTTATTTTATTTAATTGGACCAAAGGCCGAGGTTAAAATCATCGTTTTTGAATTGTGGTTTGTCCACGCGTTAATTATCAAGTTGTATGCATATTAGTGAATCCTAACTTTGTTCTAATTATCAATTTACAATTAAAACATAACAATTTAGGATTTGTTGTTTAAGGTTTACAACTTGATGATAAAATAGGCTAATAATTTGATGTACTTCCAATTTAGATCCAATTTATTATCCAATTTGTGTCTATTATTCTCATCCATACGCAAGTTCAATTAATTATTCAATTCATGGCTAGTATTTTAATCCATACACATGTTCAATTAATTATCCAATCGTGCATACTATTCTAATTCATACGCATGTTCAATTAATTACTCAACATATTCAATTTTAAACAAAAGGGTTCATAGTTTGACATATTCACGTATCTAGATTTAACATAAAATTCTATTTAATTTATAGATCTATAACTTATTAGTTTAGTTTAGATGTTTCTAGGTATAATAAACTTAAAATAAAATTAAAACTAATTTATTTAACCGTTTGATTAGATATGTGCCCATTCACCTCTGTCCTTAGCTCTAGATCTGGTTCCAACTTCGCTTGTTTCCCTAGATCTGCTTAGTCACCCTTCTAATTACTTAATTCCCACTTTAATTTTTGCTCTAGATTTGTTTAATTGAGATTTAGGTTTGATTTGGGAATTAGGTTTTAATTTGAGGATTAGGTTTCCGAGAGAGATTAGAATTGGGTACTAATTTATAGAGGAAATTCACTAATGTCAGCCATCAGATCAACCTCAAATCCTATCTCAACCATTTGCTCAATACTTCACCCTGAAGCAATAGATCTCAACTGCAAAAGCGAAGCAACACAAAAACCATAACCCTGCAATTTACATGAGGTCGGGTCGACCGCCTTTGAGGCTAGGTCGACCGCCCAAGGTCAACCTAGCCCCAATGAGGGTCGACCTGACCACTTATATATTTTCTACTTTCTTTTTTAATTTTTGTTTAATCTTCTCATTTTTGTAACACTCTCATACTAACTTGAACCGCGACATGTTTTGTATGAAAATTATTCAAAAAATTGCCACGGACCTAATGGTGCAAATCGTGTAGTCAAATTCGGACAATAACGAAAATTTTACCTTTAAACCCTTGTTTAATTTTAATTTTAAATTCTCTTATTTAATCCAAAAAAATCCTAGGGTGTTACACCGTTCTATTTGATTTTGTTAAGTATATAAGTACAGAAAATACCATTTCAGAAAAATAGTTTCAAATCTCACAGTGGAAGGAATTAAAATATAAGTATAGAAAATAACATTTCAAAAAAACAGTTTCCTAATCACTTGCTTACATATATACTACGCTTAAAGTACAATTTAAACTTTACAAATATTTAATACAATAGATGGTTGTAAGATAACAATCAATAATGTGATAATTCCAACGTGAAGCTCTTTTTCCAAGTCCTATGTCTAGTCATCTGCTAACCTGACATCCTTTGGTGGTAGGGAAAAGGAAAGAAGGGGGTGGGTCAGACATAAAGTCTGGTGAATGAGAACAAGACTAATAAGATGATTAAGTGCAAATATTTCTAAATCTACTCTAATTGTCATAGAGTGTATGTGCATTCCTAAGGTCATATACCTAAGGATAGTTATCTAACTCGCTGGGTCAGATCTACAAGACAAAACCTCACACTATTGATCAGCCAAATCGGGATCTACCATCCCTTGTCTACTCACACTACGCTTGGAGAGGTAGAACACGGTACACAAACTCTTATAGTGACTCATCATATGTGCTTGCGCTCCTCTCTCAATCGTAGTGACAAACTGCCTCTTATTGCCTAATTCGGTGTTCACCGCGTGTGAATCACCGGTGGGGCCAGGCTCCCACCTAGTATCGTCGTATTTCCTATGGCCACTTATTGTCTAGCTCCAGCATCCATAAGTATTATGTTGCGCAAGAAAACGTGTCGTACCTAAACCTTCTGTTAGGACCAGGCCTCCCTCAGGAAGTGTTCCCGCCAGTGCTGTGTCCACTCGTATGTAACACTTCCTAGAACAAACGCGAATAAATTGCCCTCATCTCACTAAATCAAGTTTCAACATTCGCCTAATGGACCACCTCATTGCTTACGTTTACAGATCTTATCCACTTATCAAAGTAAATTCGCCCTATAACTTAGATAGAGAACTAACTTCCTTACTCCATTGCACATACATCATGGCCCAAAACAGTGCAACATACCATTCATTACTCATCAAATTTCTTTTATTTAATTGGGCCAAAGGCCGAGGTTAAAATCATCTTTTTGAATTGTGGTTTGTGCATGCGTTAATTATCAAATTGTATGCATATTAGTGAATCCTAACTTTAGTCTAATTATCAATTTACAATTAAAACACAACAACTTAGGATTTGCTATTTAGGGTCTACAAATTAATGATAAAATAGGCTAACAATTTGTTGTACTTCCAATTTAGATCAAATTTAGTTATCAAATTTGTGTCTACTATTCTAATCCATATGCATGTTCAATTAATTACTCAATTCGTGCCTACTATTCTAATTCATATGCATGTTCAATTAATTACCCAATTCGTGCATACTTTTCTAATCCATACGCATGTTCAATTAATTACTCAACATATTCAATTTTGAACAAAAGGGTTCTCAATATGGCATATTGACATAATTAGATTTAACATCAAATTCTATCTAATTTACAGATCTATAATTTATTAGTTTAATTTAGATGTTTCTAGGTATAATAAACTTAAAATAAAATTAAAACTACTTTATTTAACCATTTGATCAGATTTGTGTTCACTCACCTCTGTCCTAAGCTCTGATTTGGTTCCAACTTCGCTTGTTTTCCGTAGATCTGCTTAGCCCCCTTCCAATTGTTTAGTTCCCTCTTTAATTTTTGCTCTAGATTTGATGTAATTGAGATTTAGGTTTGACTTGGGAATTAGGGTTTAATTTGAGGATTAGGGTTTAGAGAGAGATTAGAGTTAATTTATAGGGGAACTTCACTAATGTCAGCCATCAGATCAACCTCAAATCCTATGTCAACCATTTGCTCAATACTTCGTCCCAAAGCAATAGATCTCAACTACAAAACCGAAGCAACATGAAAATCACAACCCTGTGATTTATATGAGGTCGGGTCGACTGGCTCTGAGGCTAGGTCGACTGCCCAAGGTCGACCTGACCACTAATATATTTTTATTTTCTATTTTTATTTTTATTTAGTCTTCTCATTATTGTAACTCTCTCATACTAACTGGGACTGCGACAAGTTCTATATGAAAATTATTCAGAAAATTTCCACGGACCAAATGGTGCAAGTCCCATAGTCAAATTCAAACAATGATGAAAATTTTACTTTTAACTCCTTGTCTAATTTGAATTTTAAATTCTCTTATTTAACCCGAAAATATCCTGGGGTGTTACACCATTCTAAAACCGACCAGGACGGCTTCATATTCCGCTTTATTGTTTATGGCCTTGAAGAGAAGCGGATAGCAAAGCAAAGTTCTTTACCATCGGGCATGATTAAGACCATTCCTACCCATGCAACCTTCTAATTGGATGCACCGTCAACATAGAGCTGCCTAGAAGGTAAGTTGGGTGTTTCCCCTTCATCGCCGCCGTCTGAGCTAGAACACTCTACTATAAAATCAACCATAGATTGGACCTTGATCGAGGTGTGAAGGTGGAAGTTGATGTGATTGGACTGGTCACTACTCATTTCATACTTATCTATATAAGGCAAGACATACCTATGGTGGATGTAAGTGCTCAGGATTTCTTTGGAGAAGGGATGTCCATTCTCAACATCTAATTCCCTCATACCAGTGTGTCTCATTTGAGTCATGCACATTTGCTAGCGTAGGGCAGCCATCTCTTCTCAAAGACTGGATTTTGCATGTCATAAGTAACAATGGCCCCATGTCGGGGAGAAGCTTCTTTGTCGCCTATCTGGCATTGGGACCTGTGGTGGTAATACGACAAAGATGAATGACGATGCCTTCTTGGGGTAGGAGACCTTCTCCTAATAACTGACGGTGATCTAGGTGGATAAGGGACCTCCTCAAGACTTAGGGGGAGGTGCCTCCTACGGGGCCGGGCGTGGACTGATGGTTCTTTAGGTCCTGGGTCTCTACCTTGTCTGCTGCCACTGATGCGTTCAAAATGCAGGTCACTATCCCCGTCCGCTGCCCATAGGCGATGGAAAGCAGAATGTCTTTTGGCCAAGGGAAATCAATGGTGTAATGCCGGTTCTGGTTCTAGGACCTCACAAGTGTCTTCTTGCTTTTATGTGGTGCTAATGTTCCTGTGGTGAAAACGGGCATCCCTGATTAGGGTTTCTAGCACTACTCTTTCTAGGGCTCTAGCGGTGCTCATGAGGTTGTATGTGACTCAAGGAGCCGGTTGAGGAGTCTGTTCAACCACTGGAGGGACAGGTGGAGCAAAGTTAACTACTGTCTGGACGTCCAACCTAGTCCTCAAACTTTGCACTTCGTGGATCAAACCACTCACATTTGTTAGTTGCTACAACATATTGTGCCACATATCATTGCTTAACCCAGGGATAAGGCATGCAGCACTAGCGATGTATTGTTATTGGTTTCATGATCGTTGGAGTTTTTATCCTTAAGCTAAGGAGCTAATTCCATGGTAACAAACTAGAATATGTTTTTTGTAGGGAAAAAGTGATGAAAGTTGAGAGCTTTAAGGGGATGCCCTTCTTCTAACGCCAAAATGTTAACTAGAATTTTAGCCAATCTCGAAAGTGTGATCAAATGGCGATATTAGAAAACGATTGGTTATTAATATTTCAGTTAAAAATGTAGAATGAAGAGGCAATACAACAACAACAACCAATTATTCCCAAACAAGTTGGGGTCGGCTAGAGATGGAACCCAAAACTAAATGACAAAGTCAATTTAAAAGTTATAATAATAATAATAATAATAATAATAATAATAATAATAATAAAAACCATGATAATAATAATAAAATAAAGTCAAATAAGTAAACAAATAATACTAATAATTAAGTAAAAAAATGATAATAATAATAATACTAATAGTTATAATGGTACTAATAGTAATATTGGCCGAAGACCAAACTTTACATCGTAGGCTCCTGTTCACTAGTTCTATAATCTAAAACTTATAACAGTACCCCTAAACCAACCCTAAACCAAAAAAACTCCTAGCTTATGGTTCTAGTATGTGGATTGCTAGCTTCCACACACACCCGTCCGACACCAGCTCTTCGGATATATTCTAATCCTTCAAGTCCCTTTTTACTACTTCCTCTCATGTCAACCTTGGTCGACCTTGGTCGACCTCTACCTCTCTTTGAGCATTCAATGCGACCTATAATTCCAACGCGCATAGGTGCATCGAGAGGCCTCCGTTGGAGATGTCCAATCCATCTTAAGCGGTGTTGGGCTAGCTTCTTCTCAATTGGTGCTACTCCAAGTTTATCATGTATATCATCATTTTTAATTCGGTCTCTTCTTGTATGATCACACCTCCATCGCAGCATATGCATCTCTGCTACACTTATCTTTTGGACATGTTGATTTTTAGTAGGCCAACATTCTGCACCATACAACATCGCAGACCTGATTGCCATTCTGTAAAACTTTCCTTGAAGCTTCTGTGGGACTTTCCTATCATAGAGAATGCCAGATTCTTATCGCCATTTTACCCATCCCGCTCGAATTCTAAGAATAACATCTTCATCAATCTCACCATCATACTGCAACATTGATCCTAAATATCGAAGAGATATCTTCTTGGGCACTACTTGTCTGGCCAAAGTGACATCTCCATCCTCTGACCTGACCACGCTGAACTCGCACTTCATATACTCTATTTTAGTTCTGCTAAGTCTAAAACCCTTTGATTCTAAAGTCTGTCTCCATAGCTCCAGTTGTTTATCAACATGAATCCTACTTTCATCAATTAGCACAACATCATCAGCAAAGAGCATACAACAAGGAATCTCACCTTGTATACACTTCGTAACCTCATCCATCACTAGGGAAAAAATATAGGGGCTCAAAGCTGACCCTTGATGTAATCCTATGTTAATGGAAAAGTCATTGGTTTCACACTTGCATGCTCTGACACTAGTCACAACATCATTGTACATATCCTTGATAAAGGTAATGTACTTTGTTGGGACTCTCTTCTTTTCCGGAGTCCACCACATAACCTTTCTTGATACTTTGTCATAAGCTTCCTCCAAATCGATAAACATCATCTGTAGATCCTTCTTTTGCTTCCTAAACCTCTCCATAAGTTGTCTTATCAAGAAAATCTCCTCTGTGGTCGACCTCCTAGGCATGAAACTAAATTAGTTTCTTGAAATGCTTGTCATCCTTCTTAATCGATGTCCAATGAATCTCTCCCAAAGCTTCATTTTATGACTAATAAGCTTAATATCTTTGTAGTTTGTGCAACTTTGAATATCTCCTTTATTCTTAAAAATTGGAACTAATATGCTTCTCCTCCACTCATCTGGCATCTTGTTTGATTTGAAAATATTATTGAACAACTTAGTTAGCCAGGCTATCCCTGCATCTCCAAAGCATCTCCACACCTCAATTGGGATGTCATCACACCCCAATGCCTTGCTTGCTTTCATCCGTTTTAGCGCCTCCTTTACCTTGAACTCTTGAATTCTTCAACCAAAATGTCTACCGGTGTCATCAGAAGATTCGTCCAGCTCGATCATAGTGCTATCACCTTGCTCACTTATTACCATACCCGAGCCTCAATATGGCGCGTCGATAAGAGGGTCAACGAAATATAATAAGGTTCCATTTCCATAAGAGAGGCTATGGTTTTTATGTTGGTTTGTCAAGCCTATCACAACCCTCCTCCTTTATCCTGCCTTGGGACAGGCTGCATAGAAAACTACACAGGCGGAGTTAATGAAGAGGCAATAATACATAAAAAAATAAGGAAACAAGAGTTTAGAGTGGTTCGACCAAAGATGATCTACTTGCTCTTATGAAATTTCATATTACTCCACTACTATTACAACAACCTAAATTAAAAGAAATAATGACTAGAATGTAAAATACATGAAAGCTAGCGTTGTTCAACCCTTGTTAGAATGTATGCCTTAGTCCCTATATAGTTATTGAATTTGATGCTTGAACGGCTGAGATTGTGTTGATTCAGCTCATTAATCATTCCAAGCCATCTATAGAGATACACGGTTGATATGTACGCCAGCTCGGGTGTCAGGTGTCCTGCATTGGTGTGGATGACGATGGCTGTCGGGCTGTAAAACAGACATGTCTGAAATATGGAAGATGGCGTGGGATCAGGAAGTGGTTACAGCAAAGTAAATACGGTAGCAGGAAAGGACGTGAAGGGGTCACTGTACAGTGGCGCTTTTATCAGGTGAACAGTGCCTGTTACTGCCAATCTCTTTAGAGGAGCAGTACATGCGAAGCTACTCTAGGCAGAGGTTGTTCAGTGTTTTTAGACATGGACGAATACTATTAAAGGGCCTTATGGGTGAAGGTGGATCAGGTTGAGAATGGGCAAGGGACCTATCCATCGATCTATTGAGTGGGCAAACTGGCCATTGGTAGAGGGGCTCCTCAAAGTGCAACTTGCCCTGGCCATGTTATTCGATGCCTGCAGGGAGGCTGGTCCAACACCCCTATCGATGTAGACAATGTGTTCCTTGAAAGAACCTTATAGGCCTGGGTTAGTCGTTTGGAAAACCAGGTAGGGAAGCCATGTTCTGGGCTAGTGCAGCGTGTAGAACCCATTGCTACTATCTGAGCTAGGCTGGGTAAAGTGCTGGACCATTGTGGTATGTGGGCCAAGATGGATATAGCTGCCTATGCGGGTCAGTTGGACCATGCGAGCCGATCTGATTCACTATCGCGAGAAATTTGAGCAACAAAAATGTTGTGTTTTTGATGTCCCTTGATGGATTCAGCCTCTTGGACTTGCTACTTTTGTGCTTTATTGGTGCTATCAGTGTTTTATTTTATCATTTGTTCTTGGCTTTTGTTATATAGTTCTTAGTTCTCAAACCTAGCAACTTATTGTGGTCTCTATTTTTTAGGTTTGGGATGTGCCTTTTCTTTTCCTTTTCTCTGTATGGGAGGTTTTCTACCTACTAGGTTTGTTGACAGCTCCTTTTTTCTAGTGTTAAATAAAATTATGTGAATGTTTTTCTCCTTGAGAAGATTGCTTATTTTTCTCAAAAAAAACATTGTATAAACTAATTAAATCGTGTAGTATTTTGGAGGTTTCACAAATACAATTGTGAAAATCAAAGGTATGAACTCAGTCTGCGATTGATATCAAATAATTTAAATATTAACGTTCACACAACTGTTTTGCTAGTTGTGTGCCAGTTTGGCCAAATTCATCACTAACATATCTTTTAGGTAAAATGCAATTTTACATTTTCTTAAGCGATACCTTTTAGTAACCATAATTTACATTCATTCTCTTTCTCAAAACTATATCACTATAGGATATATGGAATTTGATATTGGTTAAAATCCCAATGTTACCCACATTCAACTCGATCTAAAAACAAAGTCCTTGGTTAAATAATAACATGTATTATTAATTGTATTACTTTGGCCATGCATTTTTACTTTGAGTTGACTACAATTGACCATGATACTAACCTCAAACAACTAAGGAGACAAATTCTCTATTGAATAGTGTTTCACTCTAATGTTTCAACTCAGACCTAACTATAGTTGTTCAATGGATCATCATGCCATGATTTACTATAATCAAAATAGAGTATTCACATTGAAGCTCTATGGTATTTTCAAGTTGAGGGAACTGCGTAACATTATCACCTTGAGATTTCTGGTTTGACCCAGCTGTTATTAACTAACTAAAAACTTCAGATGAGTCATTCCATAATAATCTGATAACTACAAGTGCATAGTCTCGTGGTGCCCCTAATAGCCATGAGTAATACACTGACAAACATTTGGAGAGCTTACGCACTTTGGTCTTAACGGATGTATCGATGTTCTTTCTTAAAACATCTCAACCAAGAATATTTAAAACAAAATGTTATTTTGTTTTGTGATTAATTACTCACGATTGAAGCTATTAGCAAATATAACCACATGACATTTTATTTAAGGATTTTCTTATATACTTTAAATTAATTGCTTAATTAATTATATCATAATATAACAAAGTATATAACAAAAATCAAACACCTTTACTATGAACAGGATTGACAACAGAGTTAGATATATGTAACAAATTGCATAACTTCCTATATAGAATACCTTTAACTTTTTCACTTATGTGATTATGCACGTGATATAATAATTTGATATTATATGAAATGATGTAACTATTGTTGGTGATTTAGTAAGGGAAAACTCGTTCGGCTGGATGGCGTGGTCTCACAATATTTGTGTGTATACCTAGGTATACAAATTTGTGTATACATATTCGTATTATCAAATCCAATACCAATTTCAATATATATGCCACATTCATACATGAAATGAAAATTCCATGATTATTTACGATCAAGGTTTCAAATCTCGGATTTTGGCCAATATCTCGGGCAAATATCTCGGCTGTCTCGGGCGATATTTAAAAGACTTATAACTAACCAAGCTGCCAAATCTCGGATTTTGGCTAATATCTCGGATTTTCATCTCGGCTGATCTCGGGGAGATTTAAAACCTTGTTTACGATTATTTACAAAGTCCAATAAATAAAAAAAATTCAATTTCAGTATCTATACCACATTCATATTAAAAAAAAGGGGGTGTCAAATTTTCACTCAATTATAAAAGGATATAGGTTAATTAACAAAAATATATAACAAACTTTAATAATAAAAAAGTTTAACTTATAATGATTTACCACAATATACATACCATACGGATCATAATAAATTCTATTTCTAACAATATCTAGAGCATGAATACTATGATTTTACAATATTAATGTGTACAATGCATGAGTTGAACGCTTATATGTGTAGTTGCATCCATACGATACTATTAGTACCAATATTATATGTGTAAATTCAATAAGTAATAATAAATATAACATAAAATAATATATAAAAAGATTAATTAAATTTTAAACTACAAAACTCTCCTATATCAAACAACATTAAATTTGATTTAATGTATGAAAATTATTCAAGATAACACAAGTTGGATATTTAGTGCAATAATTAATACGTATATTTTTTAAAATCTTTCCATGTTTGCCTCATTGCCAATACACCTGATCCAAATGGTGTACTATTTTTATATGGATTTTATGGTATTGACTAATTCATCTGAAATGTGTAGAAACTCATTAATCAGACATTGAGTGGTAGGGATGCTCTAGAATCTTTTTGATTGCTCATTCGGGAACAACAATCTTTAGCTATAGAAATAAACCATTTTCTTGTATTTGAGAAGAATTTTCAAATTAATCAGAAGAATATTTGACCTAAAAGCATCAGAATTTTTATTCTAAGATAGGTCGATATGTTTAATTCTAAAGCAAATGGTCGAGAAACTCAATGATCTATTACTGAACAAATTACAGCAGGGCCTTCCTTTCGCACTACTATGGACAAGCGCCTTTTTTGTGGTAGTGTTAAGAGATTTAAGTGTTGGATTGAAGGTCGCTAATTGCAATTTAGGAACTGAATGGGGACAACATTGTAAAATTAGGGCTAAGATAACCAGCGCAACCATGCAAATTGATGAATGGGAATCATAATTTTGTTACAGTGTGTAGGAAAATATGTTGTCCCTCGTATCATGCTACCTAGGACAAAGTCTTGATAGATTGGGCCTTAGGCCATGTTTGGAAAATAATGAGAAAGGCGACGAGAAATTTGGGAATGGTTGTGGGTTATAAGTTGTGTGAAAATGTAAATTGTGTGTATTGTCAATTAAATATACTAATTAGTTTTGTCCAAATAGCTTAACTGATATGCATCTTATCTTTCTAAAGAAAAAAATATTTGGGTAATTATGCTAACACTCCCAACAAATCATGTTTACCCCCCACTAAAACAAGACTTGCAGATCAAATTACCCTTTTGTTGTTTACATTTAAATGTGAGTAATTAAGAAACATCATGTGTCTGATCCAGGAATACCTCGCTTATCACTCGCGTGATAAATATTCGAATTGCATATATCATCATAAAATAAGCTTTTCCTATTTTAGTAGACACTAATTTAATATAACCTAGAGAACAAAAAATAAATACAAATTATATAAAAAAGAAGTTGAGAAACAAAAAGAATGATATTAGCTTATAAAACAATAAGCACTAAATATTATAAAATCATACCATAAATTCTTTATTAAGTATTAAATTAAAATAAGCAACATGAGCCAAAAAACAAAGATAAATGAAGAGATGAAGCAAAGATGGCAAAAATTCATATCATAGCAAGTTTAGGTTGATATGAATTATTGTACTAGGTTTATTACATACTAGTACTAATGCACATGCATTGCACGTGTGCAAAGAAAAATTAAAAGTTACTAAATTAATGAATATGTATATAACCGATAGTAAATAGATTGAAACTTGCAAAGGCACTTAGTAGTTTTAATCGGAGGTATATGGTATAATTGACTCTTTTATAACTGAAACATGTGTTTATATTCATATCAATTTGATCTTCATGCCCTTAGCCTTCTAATATACAACACACTTTTTACCTCCGAACTATGATTGCTTACCATCGACTCATTATTTACACCTTTACTTGTATATGAATTTATTAATTTAAGTCTTTGTGTATTTAGGCTTTCTAGTCAAGGAAAAAATGCTTTAAATTTGGTCATGTATGGTAAGAATTATTAATTTTTTATTAGACAATAATCTGAATATAACTCTTGTTCTGGAATACATGATTAAAAGGTTTAGGAATACATGATAAAAAGTACGACTGGCTGTATGTATTATAAATAATAAAGGAAGAGTGTTGGGATTAAATGGAACTGGAACAAAAAAGAGTGAATGAGTACTTATGCTACTGTTGTTTACTTGGTGGACAAATCCAAGCGCTTGACCGTTAAGATTTTGCCTGATTACTTCCACATACTAAAACGAATTAGTTGCTTGTGGGAAGAGATTAGATACTACGGATCAAAAAGTTGAAAAGCTTTGATGTATTCTTGATTTGTTTAGTCTTTGAGAAAATCAGTCATGATTCCAGAAATTGGTTGAAGATCCTTCATCAATAATTTGACTGTATTCACGAAACATACCATCACGGCCATATATTTAGATAATATATATTAGAATTTGACATATAAAAACATTCTTTCCAATGTACATACGTTATGAACAAATTTCATTGCCTTGAATAAAATGCCAAGTGCCAAAGATAATTTAGAAATAGCACATGATTTTTTTATTGTGTCGTAAGGCTATAAAATTGCTCTCCAACTCTTTTGAACTTCTGTTCCAATATGCCTTCCCTTTACCTTACTTACCCACAATAATAATTAAGTTTGATAAACTAATCCAAAAATTCAATGAAGTATAAAACGTCACAAACCATTGATCAGATTTTGCTGAGACACTTTGCCAAACTGTTTAGGAATTGGTCTACATGCAAACCAATTTAACAAAAAGAAAAAAAGAGAAAAAAGCCTCACGTTGAACTTGCACAACAAACCACTTCTGCTTCTTCTTGATTTCAGATAGTTCAGGTATTGAAGGTTTTGCGCCTCTTGGATCTTTACTGCCACTGATAAAAGAAGCTAAATAAAGTTATGTTTGAAGAAAGAGGGATCGGATTTTTTACATAAAAAGAAAATTAGTAGGGTGGAGGGTTGAGGAAATGTGCACTGCCGTTGGAATAAGCACGTAATCACGTAAGCAACTAAATTACAAAAATATCCTTATTGCACAGTAGAAAGCAAAGAGGGTGTTTTAGACAATTTAAAAGCTTCAAAACAATGTATTCCTACTATATATTGATTAGCAAGCAAACCATTCTCAATATCGTCACCATCTCTAATTACATATAAGTTTCGTTGTTTACGCAAAGAATATGACAAAAGTCCAGGCTAATTCAATTAAACTGAAAGTTGAAAATTTCAAACTAATCTAATTAAATGAAATCAAAAAATTGAAAAAGAAAACTAAAAATTAATGCCGGATAAAAATTAGATGAAGAAACAAGAAAGACAATAGAAATCGACCCCCAAAAAGACAATAGATCTAATCTTCAAATTCAAATTAGTAAAACATCATTAATAGGGGTGCCATGAAACATCTGACTTATTCGGAACTGGAATTAATCAGACTAAGGGTGGTTCTTTTTTTAAACGAAAGGGGCAAACGAAAGGGATTGTAAAAGGGGTAAGTTTGCGAAAGGGGAATGCGTTCTTTTTACGAAAGGGGTAACGCGAAAGGGGTAAAATTATTATTTATATTATTATTTTATTTGTGTTAATTATTTTTAAATAAAATAGATGTATATCGAAGACAGAATACATAATACATAATATTGAATACATAGTTCAGTATTCAAAATGTAGAATACAAAATACGAAATACAAAGCAGAATCTACAATACAAACTACTGTGGTGGGTATTGTGGTGGATAGGTAGGTGGAAAGTTCGGTGGAAATGTAGGTGGAAATGCAGCTGAAAAGGCAGGTGGTGGTAAAGACATCATATACATGTTGGTATCTGATTGTATGATTGCATTTGTCGATCTCGTATCGCAATCATTCTCAGGCTTCGTCGTCATCCAAAAGTGTGACAGTATCTCTGTTGTCCTTAATTTGGAGTAGTGAAATTGCTTTGGAAAGTTGAATATCTTCAAATTTCTTCACACGCTCAATTGTAGCCTTCAAATCCGAACATGGGGTAGTGGACTGTGGGCTTGCATTAGCATAAGGGGAGCTACTAGCATTAGTGGATGAACTAGAGGATGGACTATTTATGTCAGAACGATATTTCTTGTTTTTATGTTTTTCATACATCATATCAACAAGTGCATCCATTTTTTCATCGTTCTCCGTCCGTCTTCTTCTGCTTGATCGAGACTTGGAAGAAGAACCTACGCCACGTGTTTGTGTAGGTTGTTGAAACGACTGTTGCGTGTTATGTCTTTCAAGTGTAACTTGAAAACCTTCTGTTCCCCATGTATTGTCGAAATACGTGTTTGTGAGGTCTTCTTGAGGATGAGAACGAGGTGACTGTTGCGTGTTGAGACCTTCGGTAGTGCCAGGAGTGAAAGCATCGGCACTAGTTGCAATACTGTTACAAAAAATTTGTTCGGGTTCGTTCAAATTCTCTATCGGCTACCTCCTATACTTCAAAATCGAGTTGCCAAACTCCTAAAATTTAAAAGAAACATAAATTATTTGCTGTAAATTAGAAAACAAAAAAGATAAAAAGTATTACCCCCGCATGATCGATCCACCAATGTTCGCTTCCACTAATCGTTCCTCGAACATTATCCCATCCTGCGCTCGTTTTATTTCTCAAATTGCGCCAGACCGCCCATTTCTTCTTCAGCGAGTCGTATTTGGCTGTAATTTGTTCGACGGTGAACGGTGCTTCGTTCGGAACACCCACTAAAGTCTCGTTCAGTTCTGTCATTATCTTCTTATAGATTTTTTTTTGATTTACCGGCAGCTTGATAAGCTTCGGCAACTATTCATAAAAATTCAGAATATGCGTGAGCGGACAAAACTCTTGGGCCACGCCGGGAATTTCTTGGTACATTTCGTTCGGCCATTTCTAAGACAAAATATGTCAAAAAAACCAGAAAAACAAGAAACGAAAATAAATAAAATGAACAAAAACAGAAATAAAATTACCGAAATACGGTGCTGTTACTACGAAAGCTCGGATTAGTGAATTTTTAGATTGAGAATTGAAAGTGAGTGTGGATAGTGGTAGATGATGAGGGATTATATAAGAGATGGGGAAAATATGACGGTTGTAGGGGAGCCGTTTGCGTCCAAGTCATGTCGGACGCGAACGGCTCCCCTACAACAGTTAAGTTGAACTGGGCAAACTCGTGGGGTTCACCTTCGATGTGTCCGACGCATCGGACGCAAACGCCAACTTCGTCTCCGCAGTTCGTCATAAGAATGATACCTAAATCTAAAAGTTGGAACTCATTTCCCACTGCTGGTATGCCAGAAATTTATGCCGACATGGTAAAAGGTAATACAAAATCAAAATTCTACGAACCACGTAATGATAGTTATAGTGAATTTGCTGCTCTCAGTAGTGAAGCTGTGTTAAAAAATAAGGATAAATAGAAAAATTACATTACATTTATGCTATGGGTAAGAGACCAAACTATGCTTACTTAAAATCAAAACTCATAAAATCATGGCAAGCGAAAGGTAGTCTTGACATGTACTTGTAGGAAAATGGACTTTATTTAACAAAATTCAATGTTCAAACTCATCTTACTAAAGTATTGAAGGAGGTTCATAGCTAGTTGAAGGAAAAAACTCTCATTATTAACACAAGTGGGAACCTGAACTCAAAATCGATAAAGATTTTTTGTTATCGATTCCAGTTTGGATCATAATACCATTTCTTAGTACATTCACATGGAATGAAGAAAAAAATGTAGAACTGCAAGTGTGGTGGGAAAGCCAATAAAACTCGATGACACTATAGAACACATGAACAGACTAAATCGTGCAAGAGTTTTAGTGGAACAAAAAGTGGAAGACAAACTCAAGGAACTAATAAGAGTAAAAATCGATAAAGCACAAATATATATGTGTAGCAAATTGAATATGGGTTCATTCCTTCAAAATGTGAACTATGCAAATTTATGGACATATAAATACATAATGTCCAATATCAGTCAAGTGCTCAAAATGCAACACTCTAGGGTTCGTGACAGCTCAATTTAATATGAAATGGAGACCAGTGCAAAAATATTGGTAATAACGGAATTCGAGCACTGATAACGCACCAAATCAAAGCATCAACTGCATGTCTGAAACTGAAATGGAAAAAAACCATTGTGAATAGCGTAGTTCAAAGGAAACTCTGGATGAAATTCCATGAACACCGTCAAGAAATTATACTCCACAAAAACAAGTAGTAACAAATCCATAAATTATCATCGGTGAGCAGTAATATGGTGAACACGCTTTGCTGGTTAATCAAGAAAATTTGCAGTCGTATATTGATATCTTAAATGAAAATGCATAAAGTTGACACAAGTGTAGCATCTAAGGCATTACTTGTTCTTATCAAGATAATCTATACTATATTACTATTAGTGAGTTAAATTTCAAGCTCATACAGGCCCCCTTGAAATTTGGCAACTGAACAGTCTCCGATTTTATATGTATTTTTATCTTCCCCTTTTCCTACGTATTTTTATCTTCTCTTTTTTCATTCACCAAAACCTTATGTTCTCTCCGGCCCTACACTCTTCCTCCCAATTTCCTCCAACTGAAATCGATCAAATCCCTTCCGCTTCTCTCCTCATTCCCCCTTTTCCTTCCATCTTCTCATTTTCCTCCAGCAGCCCTTCCCTTTTGTACGCCTCTTCTTCGATTGAGTTGCATTTGAAGAACGTAGAAGCCACTTCGAGTATTTCTGAACTGAACGCCTCTTACATTCGTATCCTTCGTTCTATGCTTTTCCATCTCTGCTCTCTCCACCCTACACCTTACCCTAGATCCTACAATTTCTTTCTCCTCCCGTCCGCATACTCCTAAATGAAGACTGCTTCTTTTCCTTTTTTCACTTTGCAATTTTATTTTCATCCATTTTTACGTTTCCTTTCCCTTACTTATGTCCAATTATAGAATCAAATTTTATGATATCTGTGGAGAATCTTCATTATCCTCACATTGATTGCTGTACAATTTTTCTCCATTAAAAATCCACTTGCGGCCTAGGTTAGTCCAGTATGTACTGGAATTTATGCATGTGGTTAATTCACCTACTATATAAAACTTTTAAATAGATCGTCGATGTTGTTAAATTTGATGGAAGCCTGAAATAACCAATCATTCAAGGTAATTATTTTATTTGGCGTCTCAGATTTTTAATTATTGGAATTGGCTTTCGGTCTACAATTTTTTCTCTATTTTACGGATCCCTATCCAAATTTAGTTTGTTAATCTTCAATGGAGAGGAACTCTTCAAATTTATTATAATGATGCACCATTATTGTCAAGCATAATGAATGCACTCTTATTAAACCAAGTTTCAAGTGAATGCGATACTTTTTATTGGATCTTTGATTTCTTTGTTTACTGGTTTGTCAGTTCACTAACACAATAGCAATTTGTAACGACCCGCCTTTTTGGACAGTTTAAATCGACAAATCAAACACACATGCCGATTCCAAACCATTCAAAAGGGCGGATGGTTAATGGGGTAAAAGAAAGAAGAGAAAAGAAACAAGAAACAATCACAGAATCTCGCAGCGGAAAGATAAAATATAATAATCAAATAAACAGTTCATGAAGCTGTTTAATATACTTTTGATTATCATTTATACAACATTTATCAGAGTTATACATATACAACAGAACAAATAAAATAATGCAGCAGACAGCATGATGCAAAGATAATAATAGTAATAGTATACCAAATCTTCGTCTTCGTCCTCCAGAATAGATCTTCAAAAATCTGAAAAACTCAGGACTGACCCGAGCGTAATGAAAAGACAAAACACTCGAGTCAAGACTAAAACATCCTTATGTAAGTTAAATCAATCGTAAATAAATATGAGTGTAACGGCGTCAGAGATGTTTACGGGGTTTGACATCTCCTATCCAGTGCCATCGTGCGTGCAATAACTCAAGTGATGTTACGGGATTTTTCCAACTCTTAAGGATCCGTTAAACTATCTACTATGTAGTACATACGCTATATACAATAATGTCTATCATAAAGTAAAATATCAAACTAGCATTAAGCCATGGCCCATTCCACCCTTAACACATTTTTATTCCCAAGAGCATATACAAGACCGTAGTTTCCCCAAAACCGGAAGTCACCAGAGGGCAATCCATATACTAAAGGTACAAACCAAAAAGTAGTGGTCGCGAATAGGATAATCAGTATGACAAGGTACATGAGGCGATACCAACTAGGATACTAGTAGTTGCGTGATCCGGACTGATGTTGGGCATAGCAGCTACTACCCCAACACCGCGAAACAACACTCCCAAATCAAGGGGTGCACCCAAATCGAATCACAAATGTAATAGACATGGTATCGAAGAAGTGTGTCCGCTAGAGGTGGCGAACCTCAATGGCCCGGCGCGGCTCCTGTTTTAGTCATGTCAGGGGTCATCTAATATCGTTCCCTTTCTTCAATCAACGCGTTCATCAAACCATCCACTTCGTTCTGGATCAACACTCCGCGTATAATAGTTATTAAAGTGGTTTTCGGTATCGACAGAGAGTATGTCCATATCCGATCCCGGACTCTTCAATAACTACGTAATTATTACACCGATGGCTCTTTTACATTTTCAAAATCAATTCATAATTGATTATCAAAATATCATATTCGCTTCAAAAATCAAAGCCATTTCAAAATCATCATATCTACTCAAAATATACGATTTCATTTCAAAAATCATTTTGCCTCACTATCTCATTTCAATTTCAAAATCGTCATATCTACTCAAAATATACGATTCCATTTCAAAATCATTTTCGCCTCAATATCTCATTTCGATTTCAAATCATTTTCACCTCAAAATCTCATTTCGATTTCAAATCATTTTTCGCCTCAATATCTCAAAACGATTCACATAAACTCTAATTCCAAAATTTAAAATTTAATCCAATTTCAAATCATCAATTTCAACTCGATTCAGCTTCTCAATAAACCATTTCAAATTATCAATTTCAAATACATATTTGAACCGCAAATATAAGCCATTTCAATTCAATATATTTCGAAACTTTAAATATTTCACATTTCAAAACAGCTCATATATTTATATTAGAATATAAGATTCGCTTTAAAACCATTTCGTATTCAAATTAGAATATACTTCAAATTAAACATCCGTATTAAGTAGTTTACTTAATTTCTGGAACAATTTCAATTCAATAAACTTAGATTAATATTCGGATTTCAAGAATTCATTTAAGTATTACATTCCAAATCAATTTCAGTTCAAATCCTATTCAAATCAATTTTGTCTTCAAATTTAATTCAATAGTTTCAATTTAGTCCAATTCACAAATTTCTTTGAATTTCAATTAAATTCCAAATTAATTAAATCTCAATTTCAAATAAATTTTCAATTCCAAACTCAAACTTGAAATATCATTTCATATAAATTTTCTTAGAAATATTCAGAGTTCGATTAAAAGTCCAATCTTTAAAACAAATCAACTTTCGAAAATTTACGCCGTAATTCAATTTTTTTTCTTAAAAATCTAAACTTCGAATAATTAAACAATTTCATTTACCAAGTTTAAATTCCAACATCTCGAGCTTCAATTCAAAATAATTCAATTCCCATAAATTTGATTTTATTCTTAAAATCAATTCATTTAAATAATTTCAAAACAACTTTTAAAATCATTTAATTTAACCAACCCGGTGTCTGTATATAATTTTCTAATCTATGGCCAAGTGATTATTTATTTCAATTAAATGTCAGGGATGAATATATATCACATAAACCAATCACAGTGTCATATGTATGTATAACAGGATACATATAAGCAAATAAACATCCAAACATTTAAATATCAACCAATAGCATCCATCGAAATAAATCATCCAATAGCCAATACAATTCACGGTAATTTCATAATTATCAATATCGTGAAATTTGATTTCAATTAAATCCTAATTTCAATTTTACTGTCAATTTAAATTTTCAACGGTGAATTCACACGACAATCTATATGACGATTAAATTTTTTTATCAAACAACGACAAATAAATTCATATCACTTCATAATGTCAAATTTAACTACCATAAAGATATTCAGTACGTTGTGAGCGTTATGAAACACTCACCTTGATTTTCTGTTGTCGCCGAGACGTTCCGGTTTGGAACTAAAACTGGACGACGTCCAACTTTAGCCCAAATTTCCACCGTCTCCAAATCCATCCAAACCAGTTTCATTTCAAAGCTCTTGTCATTTCGATCGCAACGCAAAAAGTTTCGTTCCAATCGGACCTCGTATGAAAAAGTTATGCTATTTTAAAGTTTGTACGAATTATATAATATAATAATTCAATTTCTATTTTTATTTTCTAACCCTAAAAGCAAATCTGGCCATTGATTTCTGCTCCATCAGATCTGGGCTGTTGGTATCCTTCTTCCCCCATCAGGTTTGCACGTTCAAACCTAACCCATAGCCGCCGTCTCTTTATCAATTTTCGCGACCACCTCGACGACTTCCAGAACGATCAGCTAGTGCCACCACGAAGCCCATCACCAGAGCTACCAACGCCGTGAACCCTAGCAAGCTCAGCCACCCCCTCTACCTCGAAATGCATGAAAAACGCAGCAGCTTCAAGCACGATTTCCCGTTGATCCATTGCTCCGTTTTCGATCATCTCCGTATGGATTTGAAGCTCTCATCGTCCTCTACAACTTTGTAGTTGACGACTTTTGCTAATTCTTTATGGATTGGAAGATATTAGAGGAGAAAGAAGATGCATTTCTGGCCATTGATAGGAAAGTGGCGGCTAAGGGCTGAAAACCTAGTTCTTTTGCAAAATGAAATAAGTGAGGGGCTTTTTATAGAAAAATACGCGACACTATTCACCCGAAATTTTCCGAACTCCAAACGAAGCGTGCCGGCTGGCGTTTCTAAGGTTTACCCCACGTTCCGAACGCAATGGAACATGTTTCGGAGGCTAATTCGGTCATCTGTGCGAGTTACGGAGAAAACGATCAGTTTTAAGTTAAACCGATTTAAACCGATTTCGATGCGTTTTGGCTTGCCCCGGACAAACGGTAACTCCGATTGACACGAAATTTGATACCATACAATAATATCACATTATGGATCCGATGAAATCGGTTTCGTCGAAATCCGAGACTTTTTAAAAAAATGACTATTTCTCTCGCCGAATTAATATTAAAAACAATTCGATGCGTTTCGAGCTGCCACGGTCAAACGATAACTCTGATTGCTACGAAAATTGAAATCCAACAATAACAAACTATTACGGATCCAATGGAACTAATTTCGTTCAATTCTGAGACTGTTGGAAAAATGGCTATTTCTCGGTCGATAATTAAATATTAAAATATTCAATTTTCACAAATTAACTTTAAATTCAATTTTAAAAGTTCAATAACATTACTATAACTCCAATATGATAAGATAAAATTTTACAAATCATTTTCAATCATATTCAACTCGATTTTCAATTATTTCTGAAATTCAACTTATTAAATTATCGATTTAATTGTCTAATTAAATCCAATATTCAAAAAATAAATTATTCGACTGTTTAATTTCAATATAAAATTCCCAATTTTAAATTATTAACTTTTAAATCAAATTTCAATTGTTCACAAATCCCATTTTTAATTTTACAGTAATTAACAATCTTTTACAATGCAATTTTCCATTATAAATCCAATATAAAAGATTATATTAGATTCCACGTTCAATTATATTGTAATTCAAATTCAAGTTATTTAATTCCAAATGAATTCTTTTATTTCGATTTACACTTTCATTATTGAATCAACCATTTACTTATACATTATTATCAATAGTTTATAATTCATTCACTTTCATTTTCTTCAGCTATCATCTTATTTAAATTCACAGTAATATTAAATTACATTCATTTACATTGATTTCCATATTATAACTTCAATATTAAATGTAACATTTTATTTATTTCATTGTTTACAATCAAATTCAATTCAATTCAATTACTTGTTACGTTCAAATTTTAAATCTTTACTTACGTTCAATTACAAGTTAACATCTTTATCGAATTATAGTTTCAGTCATTATCTGCTTTCAATCAACTGTAATATTAAGTTACATTTATTTATATTAGTTTCAATAACATAAACTTACACTATTCAATCTACCATTTTATTTATTCTTTGTTTACAATCATAACCAATTTGGTTTACAATCAAATTCAATTCATTATTTACATTCAATATAAGTTAACATCCATATTTAATTTACAAATAAGTTATTTCAGAATTCAGTTTGTATTTTAACTTGTAATTCACATTTAACAACACAAAATTTTATTTCCTTCGGATTTTTATCCAAATTTTTTTATTTTAATTCGTATTTTTAAAGTGTTAAAAATACGGGTCGTTACATTCTCCCCCACTTAAAACTTTTCGTCCTCGAAAAGGAACGGAGAAGGGAAAACCATCATTTAGATATAATTCATTCAAAATATTCTACTTATTTGCAAAATTTAGTTATAGAAAAAAAAATTTTCACAAAATTTTCTAACTCCCTGATTTTTGAAAAATTTCGGCAGCACCTCCTTTGCGCGGCTAGGACCGAAAAATTTCACAGTGGTAATAATTGCGTGATATACATCTCATTACAAGAATGAGGCATCCCAAAACATGGGGAACACAATAATATACCACAACATAAACCCTAATCCGAGAACGTACCTTTTATTAAGCATTTATTAGCATTTTAACTTACATTTTGCATTAAGCGCAGAAGCGAGCTCCACAAACGAAGCGCAACCCCTTTGCTACCTACTAAAATGCTCAATAACCAAGTTAGAACCATGCATATAAAGATAGATCGATATACTTATCATAAAACACACATATAACATGTTTAGCTTCAAAACTGAAATATCAAAATTCTGGATAGCGAGTAGAACATAGTTTTTAGCTAGCTGAACGACATAATTTTGCAAGGTAATCAAAATGAAAGTTGTGGCATTTGTTTCAGGGTTTCCGGAATGTCCAAAATCGTCTAATTCGGACTACCCGTTCAAAAGTTACGGCCGTTTTACTACGAGAATACGTTTCAGGTCCGTGCAGGTCAGCGACCTTCACGCACACTTTCGACCTTCTAAACTTCAGCAAAATGCAAGGCTTATAAAACAAAAGTTGGGGCATAGGTTCTGTGGTTTCCAGAAAGTACAAGATCATGAAAATCCGATAAACCAGTAAAAAGTTATGTCATAAATACTAAGGTCAAATGCTATTGGTTTTGCTTATTCTTACGCAGGACAGCGATAGACATTTACATTTTTAACCTAGTAAACGAATGAATTTTCTGAAATACTTTAAACAAAAGTCGTGCTATAGATTCTAAGCTTTCCGAAAAGTCCAAGATCATCAAATTCCGATTATTCACTTAAAAGTTATGGTACTTTTAGTTTCAGCACATACCGGACAATTTTAGATTTTCACATTTGTTTGTTATTACAAATACAAACTATCCAATTTAAAGTTTCCGGAAAATCAAGCATTAACACAAAGTTGTTAATTTCTTTTATATTTTTATGAAATAAGTTTACATTAAATTCGTTTTCCGGTTTATTCACTTTATTACATCCACATTTAACTCAAGACGATTTTTCTTCAAATTAAATTGAATACACTTATATTCAACATCACCTTACTTCAAATTGAATTTAATTATTTAAATTTATATTCCATTTTGACGCAGCGGATTAATCAAAACAAACTTCAATCGGTGAAAGTAGCAATCTGTGGATTGATGGATACTGAAATGCCCGAACTCGTTGATCCGAAGATACCGAATTCTAGCTATCTCTGACTCGTTGATCCAAAGATTCCGGGAAAGAGATCTACGATTCTTTGACGTTGATCTTGCGCACAAGTTACCGTGAATCGGCTTCAACAAATGAAGATTCGAGCGCACTCGAATGACGTAAGTGGGGATAGGAGATACACTCGACT
Organism: Allium fistulosum; assembly: GCA_030737815.1. NCBI lineage: Eukaryota > Viridiplantae > Streptophyta > Magnoliopsida > Asparagales > Amaryllidaceae > Allium > Allium fistulosum. Next base: position 1,038,745,054 of record CM060907.1, on the reverse strand, counting down.
ACCAATTGAGATTGAAAGCACAAAGCTAACAAAAGAGAATTTTATTCAATATTCAACAACCTTTACAAAATGACCATACACGCCTATTTATAGGCTACAACTCAACACAACAGAAAACTTCAAAATATTACAAGTACTTAGGTCGAAAACGACCTACGACCTAGAACAGACGCGACCTAACAAAGTCTCTGACTCAACATAAGTCATACACGACTTACAACTCAACAGAATACAGACCATTCGACTTACAACAGACAACATATGAAAAACAGACGACTTAACCTATAACAGTTGCGACCTACGACTTAGTATAAGACGGTAGCGACTTAACAGCAGCTTCTTCACAATTTGAAGAATCAACGGTTTTAAATTAACTCGGCATAAGATTCTACGGCATCCAGAGCTTCTGCGACTTAAAACATTAGCGGCATCAGAAACTTTGCGACCTAAGCTTTAGGTCGGTAACGACCTAAAACATGTAGCGACTTAAGGACTTCACGCCTTAACTTCTTGCGACCTAACTCCTTGCGACCTAACTCAGGTCGTTCCATTTTAGCTCGTAGCATCTGTAACTCGTTGAGTCGTTCCAGCGTTCTACCTTCCAACTCGTTAGGTCGTAGACATTCTTCCATAAGTCGTGAGCGACCTAAAAACCCATTAGGTCGTAACTCGTCTTCAGTAGGTCGTCCCTTGGCTACATGACCCAACTGCTTACTATCTCGCTTATCTTCCTTAAGTCGTACCAACGACTTATAAGCTTTGTTAAGTCGTAGCATTTTCTCCCTGACTTGGTTAAGTCGTAACCCTTCCCCGTTAAGTTGTAGCTCCTCCTCACGTGGCTCCTTAGGTCGTAGACGACCTACAACTTCTACGTTAGGTCGCAAAGCTTGGTCACGACTTATGCCTTTGACAAATGAGGGCTGCGCTGCATCATCCTCCCCAGGTTGAGAAAAATTCGACCTCGAATTTGTAAATTCTTCTCCATCAGCTAGTTCATTCCCGTGATATGGTACGAGATGTTTAACATTGAACACGTCAGACGTATACACATCATCTGGCAGCTTCATTTTATAAGCATTTTCATTGATTCGTTTCACAACTTCCACCGGACCAATTTTCCTGGCTTTCAACTTGTTATAAGCGCCTACTGGAAAACGATCTTTTGTTAACACTGCATAAACCATATCTCCTTCGTTAAACTCAACATTCCGTCGTTTCAAATCTACAGCTTGTTTATACTTCTCATTTGCTTTCTCCAATCGTTCCTAAACGATTTTATGACATTCCGTCAATCCTTCAACAAAATCAGCAGCTTTCTTAACTGTCTTCTTTGATTGTGGCACTACCGTTAAATCCAACGGTCCCTTTGGTAAGCTCGAATAAACAATCTGGAATGGACTGAACCCAGTACTTCGATTCACAGCATGATTATGGGCAAACTCTGCCTGGCATAACTTCATATCCCAACTCCTCAGATTATCTTGAACAAGACACCTCAACAAGTTTCCCAATGATCTGTTCACAACCTCGGTCTGTCCATCCGTTTGCGGGTGATAAGCACTACTAAACTTCAGCTTCGTTCCCACCATTTTCCACAAACTCAACCAAAAGTGACTCAGAAATCGAGTATCTCTATCCGACACAATAGATTCTGGCAATCCATGAAGTCGATAGATCTCCTTGAAAAACAATTGAGCAACATGAACAGCATCCGCCGTCTTCTTACAAGCAATAAAATGTGCCATTTTCGAAAATCTGTCAACTACCACATAAATGGAATCATTTCCCCTTTGAGTTCGAGGCAAACCCAAAACAAAGTCCATACTCACATCAACCCATGGTTTAGTTGGTACCGGTAACGGCATATATAAACCAGCATTAGTCGCAGTTCCTTTCGAAACTTGACAAATATGACATCGTTCCACAAACCTCTCTACTTCTTTCCTCATCGATGGCCAAAAATAAGATTGCGAAATCAATTGCAAGGTACGGTCTCTCCCAACATGACCTTCTTCATGTAGCTCCTTAACAATTTTCATTCTCAGACTACAATCAGGTATGCACAATCGATTTCCCTTGAACAGAAAACCATCCACCATCACGAATTCATCCGTCGTTCCCTCATTGACTTTATCAACAAACTTTGCAAAGTAAGGATCATCGACAAATAATTCTGGTAACACATCAAACCCCATCACTTCAACCTTCAGCGTAGTCAACAAATGATTTCTTCTACTCAATGCATCCGCAACACGATTCGTCACTCCCGACTTGTGTTTCACAACAAATGTAAACTGTTGCAAATATGCAATCCATGATGCATGTCTTGCTGAAATCTTGTCCTGCCCTTGTAAATGCTTCAATGCTTCATGATCAGTGTAAAGAACAAACTCCTTCTGAAATAGATAGTGTCTCCAGTGTTTGATAGATTGCACAACAGCATAAAATTCCACATCATATGTACTGTATCTCATCTTCGCTCCTGACAACTTCTCACTGAAATATGCAATTGGACGTCCCTTCTGACTCAGCACTCCTCCAATCCCAACTTTCGATGCATCAGTGTGTAGTTCAAACAACAACTGAAAGTCTGGTAGTACTAGAATTGGTGCAGATGTCAGCAACTCCTTGATTTTCCCAAAAGCATTCCCTGCTTCCTCTGTCCATGTAAACTGTTTTCCTTTCATGCAATCTGTAACAGGTGCCATCACACTACTAAAGTGTGGAATAAACCTCCGATAAAATGAAGCCAACCCGTGAAAACTACGAACTTCAGTTATCGTCTTGGGTTGTGGCCAATTTCTAATTGCTTCGACTTTACTCTGGTCAACCTGTATTCCCTTTTCCGACATAACATATCCCAGAAATAAAATGCTATGCGTCATGAATACGCACTTCTTCGTTGCAGCAAAAAATTGTTCTTTTCGCAATACCATCAGCACTTCTCTCAGATGATTCAAATGTTCCTCTGGGCTCCCACTGTAAATCAAAATATCATCGAAATATACCACCACAAACTTCCCAATGAATGGTCGAAAAATCTGATTCATCACCCTCATGAAAGTACTCGGTGCATTTGATAAGCCAAATGGCATAACCAACCATTCGTATAGACCCTCCCTGGTTTTAAAAGCAGTCTTCCACTCATCACCTGGTCTGATACGAATTTGATGATATCCGCTCTTCAAATCAATCTTCGAAAAGATAGTAGCCCCGCTCAACTGATCCAACAAATCATCAAGCCTCGGCATTGGAAATCTATATCTCACAGTAATCTTGTTCAATGCTCTACTATCAGTGCACATCCTCCACGTCCCATCCTTCTTGGGTACCAATAAAGCTGGTACAGCACAAGGACTCAGACTCTCCTGCACACGCCCCTGTTCAAGCAACTCTTCCACTTGCCTCCGCAACTCTTCATGTTCCTTCGGACTCATTCTGTAATGTGGTCTGTGAGGTAACACAGCTCCTGGAACAAGATCGATTTGATGTTGAATGTCCCTCAACGGCGGTAACTCCGTTGGCAATTCTTCTGGAAATACATCGTCAAACTCTTCCAGAACTGGTCTTACTTCTTCTGGTACTTCAACCACTTCTTGATTCTCTCGTCCAATCAACAAGAAAACTTCAGGTTCTTCCTCAACCTCCTTAACAAACTCTTTCAAAGATAATAAAGTTTTCAGCTCCTCAATCTCTTCTGACTTACTTTCTCCCTGTTGTCTCTTTTTTGGAACTAAGATAATCTTCGTGCCTTTGAACATAAAGCTGTAGCTATTGGTCCGACCGTCATGTTGTACTGCTCGATCATACTTCCATGGTCTTCCCAATAATAAGTGGCAAACATCCATCTCTACTACATCACACCAAATTTCGTCTTTGTATTTCTTCCCAATAGAGAATGGAATACGCACTCGTCTATCCACTTTCACTTCTCCTCCTTTTCTCAACCATGCTAACTTGTATGGATTTGGATGTTTCTCTGTCTTTAACTTCAACTTTGTTACAGCCTCAGTTGAAACGATATTGTCACAGCTTCCTGCGTCAATCACAAATTTACACACCTTCCCCAGAATAGTACATGTCGACTGAAAGATATTACTCCTCAACCAACTAGCTTCCTCCTGCTTCGGTGTTAAACACGATCTCCTCAACATTAGATTACAACCTTCATCTCCTGACGCAATATCCTGCTCGTCTTCCTCAACTGGACTAGAACAATCTCCATCAACATCCTCATCCTCAACTTCTGCAATCATGGTTCTCTTCTTTGGCTTTGGACACTCATTGCTTTTATGACCCAATTCCTGACAATTGTAACATTTGAAACCATTGCTAACTTTCGCCTTCTCAGCCTCCTTCACCACCGGGCTACTAATAGGTTTAGAAACATTAGAACTCCCACTAACACCCTTCACTTGATTGTTAGAACTAGTAAACACACCACCTCCTCGTCTACCCTGCTTCTCCCAAGCCAACGCTTTCTGATGTGCTTCTGCTACAGATCTTGGATCAAACATATTAACCATATCCTGAATCTGCATTCTCAATCCCCCAATGAATCTTGATGTTAGCTGCTCTTCCGTTTCCATAATGTCATTCCTCGCAATAAGCTGATAAAACTCATCTGCGTAATCATTAACAGTTTTTGTGCCCTGCCTCAAATTTTGCAAACGTTGATACATTAAAGATTGATAATTGTAAGGTAAGAACGTTGCTTTCATCACTTTCCTCATCTTCTCCCATGATTCAATCTTTAATTTCCCCATTCGTTCACGTGTAAGCTTGGTTTGCTGCCACCATGCCAAAGCTCTACCCCTCAGCCTTGTAGCAACCAACTTTACTCTACGATGTTCTGGAACTTTTTTGAAATCAAAAATTTCCTCAACATTAGCCACCCAATCTAGAAACTCCTCCGCTTGCATACCACCTTTGAATTCAGGAATTTCAGTCTTCATCCCCGACTCCCATTTGTGATCATACTCAGAGTAATTTCTTCCTTGACCTCGTCCTTGAATACTACCACCATCATACTCTTCTTCAAAATCAGATGTATAACGACGTCGGTCCTGACCACCAACATCTCTACTACCTTCATTCCTTCTACCAGCATTCCTCCGATTACGATCTCGATCATCATCATTTCTATAATTGTCTCTACTTGCACTTCGGTGATCATTATCGACACTTCTTTCTCGGTTGGATTGCGGTGAAACTCTACTTCGTCCATGATTAGATTCTGGTGATATCCTTCTCCGATTCTGATTCATTTCCAACATCATCTTCTCTAATCGCCCAATGCCTTCATCCAACTTTTCGTTGAATTTGTCGCTTATGCATTGCTCCATTTGCTCGGCATCTTCCCGCTTATACAAATCTTCAACATTTTGGTGACGATTAGCTCTTCGTGGCGGCATGATTGAATACTTCACAAATTCTTCAAATTCAAACACAATTCGAACTTTGATCCAAAATGGAATGGATCGAAAACTCCAACTTTGTTGCAAATCGCGATGAACACGATGAACACAACTTCTCCAAATGATAAGATTCGATCTCCAAACTTTAAGAGTATGCACCCACTTCAACTAGTTGCTCTCGGCCGTGATAATCAAACTTCAAATCTTCGAAATGATTAGGCTCCAAGTCTCGATCTAGCTATGATTGGCTAGAACAAGCTCTGATACCAAAACTGACGCAGCGGATTAATCAAAACAAACTTCAATCGGTGAAAGTAGCAATCTGTGGATTGATGGATACTAAAATGCCCGAACTCGTTGATCCGAAGATACCGAATTCTAGCTATCTCTGACTCGTTGATCCGAAGATTCCGGGAAAGAGATCTACGATTCTTCGACGTTGATCTTGCGCACAAGATACCGTGAATCGGCTTCAACAAACGAAGATTCGAGCGCACTCGAATGACGTAAGTGGAGATAGGAGATACACTCGACTACCAATTGAGATTGAAAGCACAAAGCTAACAAAAGAGAATTTTATTCAATATTCAACAACCTTTACAAAATGACCATACACGCCTATTTATAGGCTACAACTCAACACAACAGAAAACTTCAAAATATTACAAGTACTTAGGTCGAAAACGACCTACGACCTAGAACAGCCGCGACCTAACAAAGTCTCCGACTCAACATAAGTCGTACATGACTTACAACTCAACAGAATACAGACCATTCGACTTACAACAGACAACATATGAAAAACAGACGACTTAACCTATAACAGTTGCGACCTACGACTTAGTATAAGACGGTAGCGACTTAACAGCAGCTTCTTCACAATTTAAAGAATCAACGGTTTTAGATTAACTCGGCATAAGATTCTATGGCATCCAGAGCTTCTGCGACTTAAAACATTAGCGGCATCAGAAACTTCGCGACCTAAGCTTTAGGTCGGTAACGACCTAAAACATGTAGCGACTTAAGGACTTCACGCCTTAACTTCTTGCGACCTAACTCCTTGCGACCTAACTCAGGTCGTTCCATTTTAGCTCGTAGCATCTGTAACTCGTTGAGTCGTTCCAGCGTTCTACCTTCCAACTCGTTAGGTCGTAGACATTCTTCCATAAGTCGTGAGCGACCTATAAACCCATTAGGTCGTAACTCGTCTTCAGTAGGTCGTCCCTTGGCTACATGACCCAACTGCTTGCTATCTCGCTTATCTTCCTTAAGTCGTACCAACGACTTATAAGCTTTGTTAAGTCGTAGCATTTTCTCCCTGACTTGGTTAAGTCGTAACCCTTCCCCGTTAAGTTGTAGCTCCTCCTCACGTGGCTCCTTAGGTCGTAGACGACCTACAACTTCTACGTTAGGTCGCAAAGCTTGGTCACGACTTATGCCTTTGACAAATGAGGGCTGCGCTGCATCACATTTATTCAATTTATTAACAAAATGAATCATATTTAATCAATTAACATCCATCTAACAACCATTGCACCACAACATTAACATCCATACAAAATTTCCCACCAAGTCAATCAATTTCAAGTTTATTGACATTTAGTTTATTCTAATTTACTTAGTTTCCATTTACAAGTTTTATATTTCATTGATTTAAATCTAATTCATTCCTTTGTATATTTCTTTCACTCTAAATTTTAGCTTAACTTTCCATCTTTTATAATTCCTAACAAATCCAGTTTACTCATTCATTTGCTTTGTTTAAGTTAAAGCAAATTCCCTCATTCAATTTATTTGTTTACTTTATTGTTTCAATTCGGTTAATTTACTTGTTTAAATTAAATTCACACTATTAACTAAGTATATATTATTCAATTTCAATTGAATTTCTTTTATATTCACAACTATCAAAGAATCTCCACATTTTGTTTTCACAATCGTACTTGTATATTATTTCTTACTTATCAGAATATGCATTTTAAACTTTTAAATATTAGGTAAGTTATGGTTATGCAAATTTAGTGTAGTTGATAATATACAACTTATTTTCATTAAATTATAGTGTTGAGCCTATTTAATAAATCTTCAATTTATTATTAATCACATTAAGGTTTACTATTGCAATTTAAATTTTCATTTTTAACCTTCAAATTCTATTTTATATTTTAGAAAAATTTCAATTTCCATTTTATTCAAAGAGTACAGAAAACATTGAGGGTCTCCCCCACTCGGACTTTTGAAAAATAAACGTCGATAATGCGTGCACTCATTACCGAAACTTACTTTCCAAACATCAAGCGGGGCATACACCACTTATTTATTTCAAAATCATTTGGCAAATCATTCCTATTCAAAATTTTCAAATGATACGTAGATTTTTTCCAAACCATTGGTACAAATTTCAAAACATTGGAGTTTATATTCTAAAATTTAAAATCATATTCATTTAATTCCATTTCCAATTATATTTTCCAAATTCATTTTTTTTTCATTTGTCAATAATTTAGAAATATTGACAAGTCAACCAATTGACGACGATAATCTAATATTATCATCTCCTACCAACCAATAAAATCAAATTTATATATCCGTAGTAATATTTATATATATAAGTCAAAACATTATTATGTCAATTTGTCCTATTCGAGTGTTTAGAAACCCCTATCGATGCCATGGCGTCCCATGTACTGACCAGAATTTATAAATACTCAACGGAACATATCAACACAATATAAAACCATTTTATATCAAAATAACAAATACGCTCTCTCGTACCCTTAAACTCATTCATAGGTTTCAACCCTATTTCAACGAGTTATTCCTCACTAGAGCTAAGGTAATCTAAACCAAAGCTCTGATACCAACTGTAACGACCCGCCTTTTTGGACAGTTTAAATCGACAAATCAAACACACATGCCGATTCCAAACTATTCAAAAGGGCGGATGGTTAATGGGGTAAAAGAAAGAAGAGAAAAGAAACGAGAAACAATCACAGAATCTCACAGCGGAAAGATAAAATATAATAATCAAATAAACAGTTCATGAAGCTGTTTAATATACTTTTGATTATCATTTATACAACATTTATCAGAGTTATACATATACAACAGAACACATAAAATAATGCAGCAGACAGCATGATGCAAAGATAATAATAGTAATAGTATACCAAATCTTCATCTTCGTCCTCCAGAATAGATCTTCAAAAATCTGAAAAACTCAGGACTGACCCGAGCGTAATGAAAAGACAAAACACTCGAGTCAGGACTAAAACATCCTTATGTAAGTTAAATCAATCGTAAATAAATATGAGTGTAACGGCGTCAGAGATGTTTACGGGGTTTGACATCTCCTATCCAGTGTCATCGTGCGTGCAATAACTCAAGTGATGTTATGGGATTTTTCCATCTCTTAAGGATCCGTTAAACTATCTACTATGTAGTACAATACGCTATATACAATAATGTCTATCATAAAGTAAAATATCAAACTAGCATTAAGCCATGGCCCATTCCACCCTTAACACATTTTTATTCCCAAGAGCATATACAAGACCGTAGTTTCCCTAAAACCGGAAGTCACCAGAGGGCAATCCATATACTAAAGGTACAAACCAAAACGTAGTGGTCGCAAATAGGATAATCAGTATGACAAGGTACATGAGGCGATACCAACTAGGATACTAGTAGTTGCGTGATCCGGACTGATGTTGGGCATAGTAGTTACTACCCCAACACCGCGAAACAACACTCCCAAATCAAGGGGTGCACCCAAATCGAATCACAAATGTAATAGACATGGTATTGAAGAAGTGTGTCCGCTAGAGGTGGCGAACCTCAATGGCCCGACGCGGCTCCTGTTTTAGTCATGTCAGGGGTCATCCAATATCGTTCCCTTTCTTCAATCAACGCGTTCATTAAACCATCCACTTCGTTCTGGATCAACACTCCGCGTATAATAGTTATTAAAGTGGTTTTCGGTATCGACAGAGAGTATGTCCATATCCGATCCCGGACTCTTCAATAACTACGTAATTATTACACCGATGGCTCTTTTACATTTTCAAAATCATTTCATAATTGATTATCAAAATATCATATTCGCTTCAAAAATCAAAGCCATTTCAAAATCATCATATCTACTCAAAATATACGATTTCATTTCAAAAATCATTTTGCCTCACTATCTCATTTCAATTCAAAATCGTCATATCTACTCAAAATATACGATTCCATTTCAAAATCATTTTCGCCTCAATATCTCATTTCGATTTCAAATCATTTTCGCCTCAAAATCTCATTTCGATTTCAAATCATTTTTCGCCTCAATATCTCAAAACGATTCACATAAACTCTAATTCCAAAATTTAAAATTTAATCCAATTTCAAATCATCAATTTCAACTCGATTCAGCTTCTCAATAAACCATTTCAAATTATCAATTTCAAATACATATTTGAACCGCAAATATAAGCCATTTCAATTCAATATATTTCGAAACTTTAAATATTTCACATTTCAAAACAGCTCATATATTTATATAAGAATATAAGATTCGCTTTAAAACCATTTCGTATTCAAATTAGAATATACTTCAAATTAAACATCCGTATTAAGTAGTTTACTTAATTTCTGGAACAATTTCAATTCAATAAACTTAGATTAACATTCGTATTTCAAGAATTCATTTAAGTATTACATTCCAAATCAATTTCAGTTCAAATCCTATTCAAATCAATTTTGTCTTCAAATTTAATTCAATAGTTTCAATTTAGTCCAATTCACAAATTTCTTTGAATTTCAATTAAATTCCAAATTAATTAAATCTCAATTTCAAATAAATTTTCAATTCCAAACTCAAACTTGAAATATCATTTCATATAAATTTTCTTAGAAATATTCAGAGTTCGATTAAAAGTCCAATCTTTAAAACAAATCAACTTTCGAAAATTTACGCCGTAATTCAATTTTTTTTCTTAAAAATCTGAACTTCGAATAATTAAACAATTTCATTTACCAAGTTTAAATTCCAACATCTCGAGCTTCAATTCAAAATAATTCAATTCCCATAAATTTGATTTTATTCTTATATTCAATTCATTTAAATAATTTCAAAACAACTTTTAAAATCATTTAATTTAACCAACCCGGTGTCCGTATATAATTTTCTAATCTATGGCCAAGTGATTATTTATTTCAATTAAATGTCAGGGATGAATATATATCACATAAACCAATCACAGTGTCATATGTATGTATAACAGGATACATATAAGCAAATAAACATCCAAACATTTAAATATTAACCAATAGCATCCATCGAAATAAATCATCCAATAGCCAATACAATTCACGGTAATTTCATAATTATCAATATCGGGAAATTGGATTTCAATTAAATCCTAATTTCAATTTTACTGTCAATTTAAATTTTCAACGGTGAATTCACACGACAATCTATATGACGATTAATTTTTTTTTATCAAACAACGACAAATAAATTCATACCACTTCATAATATCAAATTTAACTACCATAAAGATATTCAGTACGTTGTGAGCATTATGAAACACTCACCTTGATTTTCTGTTGTCGCCGAGACGTTCCGGTTTGGAACTAAAACTGGACGACGTCCAACTTTAGCCCAAATTTCCACCGTCTCCAAATCCATCCAAACCAGTTTCATTTCGAAGCTCTTGTCATTTCGATCGCAACGCAAAAAGTTTCGTTCCAATCGGACCTCGTATGAAAAAGTTATGCTATTTTAAAGTTTGTACGAATTATATAATATAATAATTAAATTTCTATTTTTATTTTCTAACCCTAAAAGCAAATCTGGCGATTGATTTCTGCTCCATCAGATCTGGGCTATTGGTATCCTTCTTCCCCCGTCAGGTTTGCACGTTCAAACCTAACCCATAGCCGCCGTCTCTTTATCAATTTTCGCGACCACCTCGACGACTTCCAGAACGATCAGCTAGCGCCACCACGAAGCCCATCACCAGAGCTACCAACGCCGTGAACCCTAGCAAGCTCGGCCACCCCCTCTGCCTCAAAATGCATGAAAAACGCAGCAGCTTCAAGCACGATTTCCCGTTGATCCGTTGCTCCATTTTCGATCATCTCCGTATGGATTTGAAGCTCTCATCGTCCTCTACAACTTTGTAGTTGACGACTTTTGCTAATTCTTTATGGATTAGAAGATATTAGAGGAGAAAGAAGATGCATTTCTGGCCATTGATAGGAAAGTGGCGGCTAAGGCTGAAACCCTAGTTCTTTTGCAAAATGAAATAAGTGAGGGGCTTTTTATAGAAAAATACGCGACACTATTCACCCGAAATTTTCCGAACTCCAAACGAAGCGTGCCGGCTGGCGTTTCTAAGGTTTACCCCACGTTCCGAACGCAATGGAACATGTTTCGGAGGCTAATTCGGTCATCTGTGCGAGTTACGGAGAAAACGATCAGTTTTAAGTTAAACCGATTTAAACCGATTTCGATGCGTTTTGGCTTGCCCCGGACAAACGGTAACTCCGATTGACACGAAATTTGAAACCATACAATAATATCACATTACGGATCCGATGAAACTAGTTTCGTAGAAATCCGAGACTTCTTAAAAAAATGACTATTTTCTCTCGCCGAATTAATATTAAAAACAATTCGATGCGTTTCGAGCTGCCACGGTCAAACGATAACTTTGATTGCTACGAAAATTGAAATCCAACAATAACAAACTATTATGGATCCAATGGAACTAGTTTCGTTCAATTCTGAGACTGTTCGAAAAATGGCTATTTGTCGGTCGATAATTAAATATTAAAATATTTAATTTTCACAAATTAACTTTAAATTCAATTTTAAAAGTTCTATAACATTACTATAACTCCAATATGATAAGATAAAATTTTACAAATCATTTTCAATCATATTCAACTCGATTTTCAATTATTTCTGAAATTTAACTTATTAAATTATCGATTTAATTGTCTAATTAAATCCAATATTCGAAAAATAAATTATTCGACTGTTTAATTTCAGTATAAAATTCCCAATTTTAAATTATTAACTTTTAAATCAAATTTCAGTTGTTCACAAATCCCATTTTTAATTTTACAGTAATTAACAATCTTATACAATGCAATTTTCCATTATAAATCCAATATAAAAGATTATATTAGATTCCACGTTCAATTATATTGTCATTCAAATTTAAGTTATTTAATTCCAAATGAATTCTTTTATTTCGATTTACACTTTCATTATTGAATCAACCATTTACTTATACATTATTATCAATAGTTTATAATTCATTTACTTTCATTTTCTTCAGCTATCATCTTATTTAAATTCACAGTAATATTAAATTACATTCATTTACATTGATTTCCATATTATAACTTCAATATTAAATGTAACATTTTATTTATTTCATTGTTTACAATCAAATTCAATTCAATTCAATTACTTGTTACGTTCAAATTTAAATCTTTACTTACGTTCAATTACAAGTTAACATCTTTATCGAATTACAGTTTCAGTCATTATTTGCTTTCAATCAACTGTAATATTAAGTTACATTTATTTATATTAGTTTCAATAACATAAACTTACACTATTCAATCTACCATTTTATTTATTCTTTGTTTACAATCATAACCAATTTGGTTTACAATCAAATTCAATTCATTATTTACATTCAATATAAGTTAACATCCATATTTAATTTACAAATAAGTTATTTCAGAATTCAGTTTGTATTTTAACTTGTAATTCACATTTAACAACACAAAATTTTATTTCCTTTGGATTTTTATCCAAATTTTTTTATTTTAATTCGTATTTTTAAAGTGTTAAAAATACGGGTCGTTACATAATTGAAACTGGAACATGTTGAAGAGCAAGAAATGAAGCTATATCTGAAGCTCAATCTTAGAATGAGGACCGTCTATCAACTATTAAGGTTTGGCATTCTAATTGCAGTTTGTTCTTATCCAATAACTTATATTTGATGGTTTCTTTTGTTTTCTTTGGCATACTACCTACACAAAAAGGTGAATTCAGTATAACTCCAGGGACCACTAACATATCCCCTAAAGGTGCAAAGACAAATGATGAATATGGCAAAGCAAGAAAATAATAAAGCACATGATAAAGCTTACAAGCGGATGCATTAGAATTGTCAGTTTGGGATGAATTTTTTGCATGACTTTCTTTTATAGTTACAGGTATGTTTTTTTCTTACTTTTCCTACATTGAATGTTGTATTTTTGTGATATATATATTTGATAATTTATTGGTGATTTAACTATTGAGTTACTACAATAGATCCAAGGTCCATGTAAGCAATGATATTATATTCATTTTGTTTCTAAATTTAAATTTAAGATTAAAAAAGTTGTTCCATTTTTAAACAATTTATCAAGTTTTGTTCTAGTTGGGTTATAGTGTACGCGCGAAATATGCTACTTGAATGCAACTGTTTTAAGTAAGAAGATTAGAAACTATGAATAATATGTTAATGTTTTGTTCCAATTATATATATATATATATATATATATATATTCAAATGTAGAGGTTACCTTAACCTTGCTTTACTTCAAATTTTATTCCACATTTTCTTTGAAGATAATTTCTTTTTCTTCATTCCGTAATCTATTTGAATTTGGTAAATGAGAATTCATTGTTATTTTGTTTGCATATTAATTAAGCATTTTCTCATCTGTAGAGAGCTTCAGGTAAGTTAATTAGTTTGGGTTATCGATTATATGTAATTTATATGTTTTTTATACATTATTTCATCGTTTGTAATCTCATAAAAACTCTCAAGTTGCTAATTGAACATTCTATTGGAGTTTTGTTTCATTCATTGATTACATTAAACTACTTGCTAATTGATAATTTGCAAGAGAATATTTTGAGAATGCTGATTAAACTACCAAAAGTTTTGTTTTTTTGCAAAATTTAATTTATGTATGAAAAACGTGAATGAGGTAAGGAGATGTATACTAGCATATCACATCAGCTCTTTTGAACAAGGTAAAATTTTGAGCTTTAGCAAAGAAACTGTTATAATTTATTTATTATTATGATAATTTATTAGACTTTTTTCCTTTTATATTTTATTGCTTACATGTATTTATGTATGATATCTTGGAAACAAAATAAACTGATAAGGCTGTTTTCCAAAAGAATTCACGTATGCATGCTGTTCTGTTATAAGTTTTTATCTTTCCTGTTCTGATTCCAAGAAAGTTTCTTCTTGCACCACCATTAAATGTATACTAGAATAGTTTAGGAAGTATTTTTTTGGGTGGTGATAGAGTATTTATTTTTAAGATTTAAAACCGAATAAGTTAAGGAATCAATATTTTTATATATTGGAAACTAAATAGGAAGACAAAGTTTTCAAAAATGTGGACAAGGAGCATGTCACATCAGCTCTTTTGAATAATGTAAAATTTTAAGATTTAGCATAAAGATGCTATAATTTATTATTATGATGTATATTATATTATTAGTGAGTTGCATTTCAAGAGCGCAGAAGCCCCCTTTCAATTTTGAGAAACCAACAGTCGCATTTTATACTTCCTCCTCTTTTTCTACCGCTCTCCGCTTCATCTTTTTGTCTAAACTAAAAATTAAAAATGCTATGTTTTCAACTGATTCTTCTACCCAGATTCTTCTAATATGGTTACACTTGACTATAATCCTAGAAAACTATTGGCATCAGTATAGCGTGGATCTGCCTTCGTAGTGCTACTGGCCACGACATATAGTGCAGCTACCGACATCGGGTACAGCGGATACTATCGGCACGAGTACAGCGTGGATCTTCCTTCGACCTACTTTTGACACTGATTTCAGTTTGATTTTTGTTCATTTTTTTCAAGTTTTAATTCAAATTTTGATGAAGTCTTATTTGGATTCTTTTATATCTAGATTTTGATTTGGATACAAATGATGCATCTGTCCTTGGCAGCATGATTTACTTCTGCAATTTTTGATGGTAATTCCTATAATTTTCTACAAGTTATTTTATTGATAATTTTAGTTTATTTATCACTTTCTGCTAGCAAAAAATGTTTAATCTCTTTTTTAGTTTAGTTTGGGGTTTTCAGTTTCAAACTTAAGATTCCCATAATTTGGTTTCTTTGCAGCCGTAAGTTGGCACTGATTGAGTGGAACTTGATTTGTTACATGATATACTAATTACCGATTCAAGTTTTAAGTCTGCTCATATGAAACAAATGAGTCAGTCACCTAAAGTTATATTTCCAGCATGGTAGGAATTTTTTTATAGGTTATACTCCAAATTTAGCACCACTGGTAAATTTGATGATAGTGAAAAAAGACATGACGATTATATAAAGTTTTCCTCTTTGCTCCATTTAGCATTCAATATAATGAAAATTATTACCCATGGTTTTTCCAAGTTGTGGGGTTAGGAGTAAAATTGTTAATTTTCTATCATAGATGCGAATGGTTGACGTCGACTGAATTTTATTCGATCTCGATGTTGAAAAAAGTTTATTTTATATTTTTTCCTTTTTACCAATGACTTTAGCGCTTTGTTTGTTTTGGTAGTTTAATGAATTGAATGTTAACGATATTTAGCTAATAAGGAAAAATTGAGTAGACAATCAATCTAGCAGTGTCAGATTTTGGGATACGTGAAACAACGTCCGTTTTCTTTCTAAAGATTTTAACACTTTCAATTAATTTCAGTATTACAATAGGATGATGGATTTGAACACCACTATTTCGATGCTATTTCTTAAATTACTTCTAAAAGATAATAAGAAAACCAAAATTTTGTACGTTTTCCTTTTGGAATTTGATATCCACATATAATTTGTTTTATAGGAGATGTTTAAATTTATCTTTTTGGATCCAATTGAAAGCTTAGTGGATAGCATGCTTTTTTTTGAAAAATATATACCATTTTTGAATCATGATGAGTAAAAGCCATTATTCAAATCATTTATTTTCTTTAAAAGCAAACGTGTAGATACGAAGATTCATGAAAAAATTACTTCGTGAACTTTATATACTTCATATTCACTTGATGGAATGGAATTTAAATTATCACTGATAATTGCAACTTGCAGCTTTTGTACAAAATTACAAGGAATCTGCAATGGATCGACATTACTAATTATATAGTCATTATCAAGGTACTTGACTTTTTCGAGCTGGTAGTCATTTTCTGTTGTGTTTTCACTAATCAAAGAAACTATAACAAATCATACTTAATTAATGAACATAATACATGTAATAATTGTTTTGCCAACTAAATTACGATGAAAATATATATTGTTACAACCGAGGCATTGGCCTTTTTCAATTCATATTAATGTGAGCGCGCTGTTAAAATAAGTAAAGCGATCTAATTTTTCCAAACCCTGCTAAAAAATTTATTAACTATTTATTTTGTTGGAGTGTTTTAGAGTATGATTTTGGTTTTTTTGTTATTTCTCTTAGTTTTATGAAAATAGTTGGTTACTATTTATAAGACCACTGAATTGATCATAGGAAAGCAGAATCACAGCAGTCTAGCTAGATGATTTGTCTAATGTCATTATTGTTTCTTTTTTTCATTTTAGATTCTCTACATTATATGTACGCTGTATTTTTTACATCAAGGGATAATGGAGAGCCGGTTATAAAATCTAGAAGTTATATTATTTCAATATATATTTTGCTTGCTATGACATATACTGATTCTCTAGAACTTAGGAAGTGTACTGTTTACATGTTGTCTCCTTTTTGTTATGGTCACTTAGAACTCAGGTAATTATTTCTCTATTTTTTAATTATAAATTAAACATTAATTACCTGTATTTCTTTTTACAATTTAGTAATTACATTACTCCATACGAAAGTTTCAAATATTTTTCTTCGTTTTTACTTTGTCCATTTGCTTAAGATTTTAGTTTCAATTTTACAATCAATGGATTGACTTTTCATGATGTTGTGATATGTATAGTATAGAACAAAAAAATTTAGACACTTATCGATCAATTCAGTTCTAACCAAAACACAACTTTTCTAACAAGAGATTCGATCAATTTTTTATCTCAATTTGTTTTCTTTCCTTTGTCTAGACAACTATTGGCATTGAGCTTATTACATTGGATTTTTTTGTGCCATTTCTGTCAGTATGCAGTTACCCATTTTTTCACGATATGTAGAGTATTATGGTGTTTTATACATTGGAAACCCAAAGAGACACCAACTGATAAGTTATACACATGATTCATGTTGCTGATGCTGCTCCGTAAAATTTTAATCTTTGTATTCTATAAAAATTATGGTGGTAATGTACAATATTTAATGTCTTCTGTTCATATGGTATAGCTCCACTCTAGGCATCATCAATTTGTTAATCATGTACTTTATGCATGGCGATTAAATAGGTTCATATTTCTTCCTGTAATTTATGTGTTTTACATTCCATCATTATAAATTGCTCAACAATGAAAACCTGATTTTTTTCAGAAAAAAGTGTTCAAAGAGGTTGGTTGGCCTAAGCATTTGTCTTTTGCATAAAATCTTTACAATTGTACCACATTACTTTTGCAGTAAAGTAATAGTAAAAGATTTATATATTCTTTTATAATCATGGTATAACCAAAGTATAAGTGTACAAATTGGAAACAAATGTTTGGTCGAGTTGTTTCAATGTAGAAAGAGAATATATTGATGCTAAAATAATCTTATAGTTCGACATAAATGTGCAGTTTATATCACTTTAATTATATCATTTTTTTATTATTGTTTGTTTCTGTGTTGTTATGTGATTCAAAATTGTGTTTGAATATACAACCTGTCAGAGTATAATATGTTACAGCTACGTTTATTTCCGTCTGTCGTAGCAGAAGATGTAATATGGCCTTTTACTATGAAGGTTCACTGTTTAATTATATTTTTGCAATACATGGAAAAGTACTCAATCTTTTTAGGAATATTTTTCTTTCAATTCTTTTTGAATTTATTTTAAACATATAGTGTAACCTGCAAAGGCCTATTGAATTTATTATAATTTGTGAGTATATTCTCTTTGTTTATCATAGGTGTGATGTAATGGTATTTATCATGAAGTGGCTCTCAAACTCTATATGATAGCCGCCACAAGGAATGTGTTTTGCTTGCTCTGCTTCTTCTCTCTTTTCTTTAGCTCTGCTTTTTCCTATAAGGTATTTATCATGTTGTTTCAATTGAGGTTATCCTTTCCCATAAAATTATTATACCTGTAAATAGCAATAGTCTTAAGGAGCTCCCCAGAGACATGACATCAAATTTCATTATCATCTACCCAATGAAATAATTGTGATTTGAAAATTTACATACTCTCTAAAAAAATTGATGTGTTAAATTAGCTAATTAATCTAATATTTGATAACATTTTTATTTTCCTTAGTGCCAAGTATACCATCAATCTTAAATTAATAGTAGCAATATATCTTATTTAAGAAATTAACTTAAAATTTTATTCTTTCCTTAAAATGGAGATAAGGTACATGCATCCGTTTACAGAGTGGTGGTAGCAATTAATTATCTTGAATCTTGGTTTATTCATATAAACATGTAAAATTGATTTTTTCTTTCTAATTTAATGTTCTATTTTGAATTGCAGCGAAAAAAAACACTGCCCTTTTTGACATGTCCAAAAATTCACTGGACATGATGTAGACTGGATCATTTTCTTTCGTATGTTCCCAACTTAACTTCTATGGTACAAAAGAAAAAATTAGATAATTTACTTTTTTTGTATACGAAATTTTTTATAATAAAAAAATAATATAAAAGAGTTGATTATTCTTTTTTTTTGAAACATGAGTATAAATAAACTGCCTTTCATAATATACAACGGAGTGTAAATGAAGATGAGGAAAACTTCATATAACTAGCTTGAATTGGACAACACCAATAAGAATATGAATTTTAATGCAATAATACCTATAATTATAATGGGTGCATTTTTTTAACATAATACTTTCCTTCATATTTTTTTTGCTCACACGTGCCTTCCGTATTGGCCTTTGTGGAAGTAGTACCTTAAGTTGTGTTCTAATGCATAACATTGATTATTGTTTTTATGCACACTGATTTGGAGGTAACTACTGTAAGTTTAATTTGTTGCTAAATCAACCTTTACTAAAAATAGTAAATTTTGGTAGGAAAATGTAAACTAATAGTTTACACTCTCCAACAATTAATTCCTCACCTGATAATTTTTTTCAAAGGCTAAACTAGCTATGATGGCCAGCATATACTTAAATTACAAAATATTAACAATTACATAGATAACTGTTAGGCTGATGGTCGTTATTAAATATTGACTATATTATTTTAAAGGTGCAACAATAGTTAACGATGAACTAAATTTTCGAACATATAATAATAATAATAAATTTAGTTATTATGATCAGACATCTGGTAGTTTTTCATGCTCATTTTTACCTCGGGGTTCTTGGTAATCTTATTATCTTCTTGAGTATTTTTATTTTTATTTTTTTAGTTGAGTGTTCCCCTTTTTCGGACCTGTAAATTTTAATAAAAGATTTTAGAGGTTGAGTATGATTAAGTCATCAAGTGCGTTCTTTGTTTCTACTTAAAAATCCCCTTGATTTTACCAAGGCATACTTTTCTTGCGCATGAGGAATTCTATGTTTCTTTTTTATTTAAGTTACAATATTATTTGTATAGTGTTAATTGTAGGCTTTAACCCCAATGGACATTAACTATAGAAAATTTTGGCTCCTATTTTTCGAGCTTGCTGGCTTATATGTATAAAGATTATTCTTCAAATAATAGTAGTTTGTTTATTTAGTTTGCTAGAGGAAACACAATTATCCATTGAAATTGTTAGTGGTCTTATTATATAAAAATGGCATGTTACTAAACTACTATTTTATAGGCTTCTAATTTCTCATGAATTTCGTTAAGAAATTCTATCGATTTGAAAATGTTTTTATTTCAACCGACATAATTCAAGTCCACATCCACTATTTTCGTATATAGTTAATTCTACTTCATCTACCTATTCGATTCATTATTTTCTCTATCTCATCAGTGGTAAATACCCATAACATATGTAGAAAAACTTTAATTTCATAAAAACCTATTGACCAGAATTCTACCGATATTTTACTATTTCCATCGCCGATTCCTTTCATCAAAGTCTACATAGTTGAGGTTCCTTCTCACTCTTTAACATCTTTAAAAAAAGCATATGATTGTATGGTTTTGGATTTAGTTTTTTGCTTACTCCAAATGAACCTAAGCTTTGTCTACATGGGTAAGCTAATATTTAATCTCTTTCACCTAATATTTAAATGTTTTTATAGATTATTAAATTCGCCCGATGAATTTATTTATTTATCTTTTTGTTAATATATTTTTCATTCAGATCTGTCATATACAACATATTATTGTATCAAATTAAATTAGTTAGACGTGTTTCTGTTTTCTGTGATGAAGTGGCATACAAACACTTTTGTCATGACCATTAAAATTATCTCTCATACTTTGACCCATAATAGTAAGCATGTCAATAGATCTAACCCTTCCCATAATCATCTTTAGTTATGTTCAAATGGATTTTATGTGATGAAGCGTTATGTGGCAAACAAATAATTTATATGTTGCTATATTTCTACAATGTGCATATAAAGAATTGCTATATATGAATATTTTATATGATTGAGCTCCGTTTGAAACTATTGCAATAAATTTGTTTAGAAGATTTTAATTTTTGTAAGTTGTTTCAATATGATTGCTTGGTTATATTATTAGTAATCCTCTATTCATTAACAATATTTTCAAGAAAACCAAATAAAGGTAAATAAAAATCTAACCACCACATCGTCCTTTGCGTGGATTATGGGGCCATAGTCCCAACTGTGGGAGGAAGCAAAACGTCCTTGCCCGATTAATCGGCGATGGATGAGAACAATAGAACTGTAATCCTTACTACAGTGACGGTCAAAATCTACCTTAGTAAATTCTCCAACAATATGCCACTTACTACATCTATTTCACATTACAACGATCTCCTTTTGATGATATCTGCATTTTATTATAGGTAAGCAAAACCTTGGGTCAACGATAGAAACCCGAGTGTACACTAATCTTGATATTAGTGAGGGTACTGAGCTGCTGAGGAAGTGAGTTTTAATGCATTCAACCCTTTTACAATCAATATTTGGCCAACAAATTTCACATGGTTTATACTATTGCTATACCACAGCTTCCGAAAGAAGAAACTTTCGGCAACCAATGATCAGGAGAGCCGACCGAAAAAAACGTGTTGATGTAATCAATGGGAAAAGCCTGTCAGAAATAATCGTCTTAGATCTAAAAAACAAATCCAAGGTAACCACATATATGTCGTTGAAAATTACCTGATAAACCTCTGGATATTTGATCCATTAATATTAGAGATATAAAAATGCTTGGTATCTCCTTCTTATTCTTCTGCAGAAAATAAAAATGTCAATTAATATTGCTATAACTACTTATTAATTAAATTTAATATGAAACTCTTAAGTCAACATTTTATTTCTACCTCACGCTGTAGGAGTAGCAATTAAAGACGCTTTTCTTTCTTAGTTTACTTCAACAGAAAGTTTGTCCCTTATAACCATATAATAATTGCAAAAAATGTAATTTGTATTTCCATTATTCGTCTTAAAAAGCCCTTTGCTCAAAAAAATGCACATACCTTCAAACTGTATTTTTTACATACTAAAAATGAGTATTTTACTTACAAATTCATGGACAATAGTTTTTGATATGATTCTCACTTTGCATTATTATTTTTATCCACTCTGAAAAAAGCTTTGAATCTGGTAGTTTTCTCATTCAAAATCATTCCATTGAAAGATGCAACTGCCAATTACTGTTGCTCTAATTGCTTAATTTTTTTATATAACAAGTCATGGGGACAACATATCCCATGTCAAATAAACGTTCGAAAGCAAGTTTCGAACTTGTGACATCCTGCACCAAAGCCGAATCAATTAACCACTTGGACAAAGGTGCTTGTCGTTTCGTACATATATTTTTACAATGATCTCAGTACAACTATAAATATATGTTAATTTCATTAAATTTATACAAGACATAAATTGCCATTATAAACATTTTGTTACATACTATATACAACAAATATACATTTGCATTATCTTGGACATCTAATAGATAGTTTAGTGAGCAAATTTTTTGATGAAATACCGCAAAAAGAAAATCAATTTTTCATTTATTTTTGTACATGTTAAGGTTAGACTTCTTATATTCACAGCATACCAATATGAAATTAGGATGTTGGATTTTCTCTTATTAATTATTTTATTTTATTAAAAAGTCTATTTTTTTCCTTACTGCAATAACTGTAATGACAATCATGCTAGAAGTTGTCCATATAAACTATTTCTTTCACAATATAAAGAACTAATTTAAATCTATAAATTTACAAGTCTACATTCACCTTTTTTGCATAATTTTAGCATCGTTTATTTTCATGAACGAATGATATTTGTCATTACCTTTTTTAATCTAATTCATATGGACTATTTAAACATAATTAACAGCATATTTTTGGCCTTAATTGTTTATCAAGAACAATAAACCATTTTTGTAAAGAACAATAACTGATAGATTAAAATGCTTTGTTTACAAAATTTCAAACATTGTCATATTTTATCTAATTCTGATTTCTAATTCATATTACTTTATTTTCATAGAATATAATGTAAGGTTTTAATCATTAAATTTTCCAAAACTTTATTTTTTTTAACTACAAATAATTTTAAGCCTTTGTGCAACTAAAATTTTTGATTCATTAAATAAATGACACAATTAAAGGATTAATGAGGGTAAATCTATATAGGATTCATTAAATAATTGCAAAATTGTAAAACTTTTTTCCTTTAATTTCCTCCCAACATATGCAAACTATTTCTTAATATTTATGCAGTTTAATGTACAACTCTAATCCTGTCAACTACTGTCCCCCTTGAGGCCATTACTAATAGGTAAAATTTGTATTCTACAGTAATTAAATGTATAAAATACATATATAATTTAAGCTGTCAATAGCTTTAGAGTAATTTTATTTAGGCCATTATTTTAATTTATTCATATAAGCACATTTAGAATTGACTTAGCAAATTGACTTATCAAACAATGCATCTCTAATAAACTACTTATGTGACTACCATATGAGTATGACTTTTTCTTGCCTTATTAAACATCTTTTCACATGTAACACTCCATGTATGACCCTTTCTTACATAATCACTTTCTATTCACATAGGCAGTTGCTACTTTTAGAGAGAAATAAAATTAAATTCATGTCCAACACAAAGAATTTTATTCTTTTTTTCATTTCAAATGTCCTATAACCATATATATTTTACTCCGTACATGTTTTTTTTGCATTCTACTAAATCACGTCCATAACATACTCTTCCATTTTCTTTACTTTCTATACTGTAGGTATAGAAAGAAACAATGATTCATTCCTGCTTTAAAAATTAACTTTTGTTATTTTTTCAAAATAATAAAACTTACACTGTTATTTTCTTTCTACTGCTTTGTAACAGCTTCCAAAAAGGCTTGATCGATTACTGACTTTACCAAAATTAAATTGTAGGAATGAAGCGACTACTACCAAATCCTCACATCACATCTTTGTAAAAGAATAAAGAAGCATTATTACTCCCTGCTCATCTGCTTGCATTCCGACATTAACATTTTCCTTCACTCTGCATTATTACTTTCCAAGTTTGTTGTCATGCTGTTATAATAACATATATAAAGCATCTTTGTCACTTCTAAAGTCCAGCTTCTTTGTTGCTTTTTTATTCTTTAATGTTTTATCACTCTGTATTACTAATTTCCTATTGTGCATAAATACTATTCAAACTCAATGTTCAAAGGGAAGATAATACTTTAATCCTGATTACACTATTTGCTGTTGTGATACTGTTATAATCTTCATAATGTTTTTCTCATTTCATCGCAAACACTTATCATGTATGTCAACATTATAGTGTATGTTCCACTATCTACTTTATAAAATCATTCATAATGAGAAATTAACACAACCTATTATATAACATGTTCTCTACAATTCGTTATATTATGAATCTACTGAAATAAATATATGCTGGGTAGTGGAAACATTATTTTCTTATCCACCTTTATTCCTATTTTATAAGACCCATGTTTTTTTACCTACTTTAATGTATGCTTTTGTATTTCACCATTATTTTCTTATACAACTATATTTTTTCCATTTCCGTGTGCGAAGCACGTGTTTGCACTAGTGTCAACTAATATGCTAAAATACGGGAGACAGAAAAAATGAGCACAGATCATCTGATCCTCTTGAGCTTCACTCAAAGAAAAACTATGTCCACTTAGAGTATCAATGGAAAATGATGGGAAAGAAAAATAATTCATCCAATACTCCTTTGATTCAAATCCAATTTTAAATTCAAATTAATCTAGTCTGAGTTTTTGTATGTTCTTGAAGCTTAGAATAATTTTCAGAAGCAACAAACTGTGTGGACAGGTAATTCTTTTGAAAATCAATCTGTAATAGCCAGACCTGAATCAATCGCCCAACCACAACTCATTAGTTACCGTGCCTAATATAGTTAAAATTAATTGGGGGAAAGCGTAATCAATGAAGTTTCAATAGTTCCACTTCTACAATGAAAAAATAGGCAATAAATGGATTTACAGTAGAAAATCAAGCATGGAAAAAAATAGCAATGGAAAAATAAACTAAGAATATTGAAAGTAGGGGTAATTGTTCTACCCAACCAGCAAGAAAGAGCAGCGTGCTCAACAAAATCTAATAATGGTTGTGTTATGTTGGAATGTAGGATCTAATGGACTAAATAAATGGTTAGATATTTCTAATTTTATCAAAAAGTATAATCCCTCCATAATTGTATTGTTAGAAACTGTTGGAATTCCTTAAGAAATAAAATGAATAGAAATATACAAAGTCCAAAGTCCCACATCGCCAAATTGTTGAGAGCTATATTGGTTTATATATGGTTTTCTCATGAGGAGGTTGGGGGCCTGGGGCTCCCAAATATATGCTTCGCTGTGAGGAGGAAGATCATGCATCACCACCACGCGCGCGCCGCCGTCCGTCCATCCGACCGAACTGGGTCGGTTTGGGTCTAATATGATACTCGTATTTTTACTGCAAACTGGACCGGGTTTTCTGACAAATGCAGATCAAAGCGGACGCGGGTTGAACAGGCGCGAACAGTGGCGGGTGCGACCCGTTAAAGGGCAGCGATGGGAAAACTGATCACTTTCCCAACCATTTTAAATCCAAATCTTCTTCTTCTCTTCTGCTGCTATACTCACTACAATCTCGAGCAGAATACGTCTGTTGTATCTTGGGGGAATTTTGAAATAAAATTCTTAAGGAAATCGTTACGACGAGCCTCAAACATAATCGGGTTAGAATTCTAGTCTGTTAGTATATTTATATACATTATTCTACATTCTATCCTTTAATTTTGTTATACTATTTATTCAAAATAGTATAACGCCGTTGTTGTAATTTATTTACAACATTCATATTATTATAATAATTAATACAGAATTCCAATGTAGTGGAAATCTAAGCTATAAACTTGTGCGACGAGTTTATATTTGATTATTCTCTGTTTTGGTATACTAGACGTATAACATCTTAAGAATTTTACTGTTTTCACTAAAACAGAGATGGCAACAGTAGAGCTCTCAACAAAGGCTACTACACACAACAGACCCGATCCTTTTAAAGGAGATGGTGACGACTTTTTAACATGGCAGAATCAGATGTTATTTTACCTCACCACACTCGGTCTGCAACGGTATCTCGAGGAGGAGGAACCGATTTCTGCACCAGGCAAGGAAGCAGATGTTGCTACATGGAAACATTCTGATTTCCTATGCAGAAACTATATTCTAAATTGTCTAGACAAGGTGCTATACAAAGTATATCAACCTCTAAAGACAGCAAAAGCACTCTGGAATGCACTTGCCATTAAGTATAAGACGCAGAATATCAGTCTTAAGAAATTCATTGTAGACAAATTCATGGACTACAAGATGGTCGACTCCAAACGGTGACTGCTCAACTGCATGAACAACAAATCATTATTCATGAACTCGAAGCGGAAGGTCATAAGGTTGGAGAATTGTTTTTGGTTGAAGCCATCACGGGAAAACTGCCACCGTCGTGGAGAGATTACCACAATTATCTAAAGCATAAAAAGAAGGAAATCTCCTTATAGGATCTCATAGTCCGATTGAAAATTGAGGCAGATAACCGTGGAATTACAAAACAAAGCGAGGAGGCATTTGTGGCTGAAGATTCAAAGACCAAAAACAAAAAGAAGAATTTCCAGAAGAAAAGGGAAGCTCCAAACAACAAACCAAAAGACAACAAACGAACCAAAAAGTTTAATGGTGAATGTTGGGTTTGTGGAAAGGTTGGACATGCCGCTAGAGATTGCAGACTCAAAAAGGACCGCAACAAAGAGGCAAATTTAGTAGACAACATGGAAGTGGATGAGTCCAACTTCTCGGCAGTTGTATCTGAATGCAATATGGTTCAGAATCCTAACCAATGGTGGGTGGACATAGACGCTACTCGTTATGTATGCTCTGACAAATCCATGTTTTCTACATACAAGAAATTCGATCATGAAGAAAAACTCTATATGGGTAATTCTGCAGTATCTATGATCGAAGGCAGTGGCACAGTAATCCTCAAGTTTACTTCAGGAAAAACTGTCAAGTTGAATGACTTGCTCCACGTTCCAGACATACGCAAGAATCTCATCTCTGGTACAGTATTATCAAAGAAAGGATTCAGAATGGTGTTCGAGTCAGACAAGATGGTTCTGTCCAAAGCTGGAATGTATATTGGAAGGGGATATTTATGTGATGGCCTATTTAAGGCAAATGTAGCCGTTATCGGCAATAAAACAATGTATTCTGATTATGCTATTAATAAAATTAAAGTTTCTTACTTGCTTGAGCATGAAATTTTACTATGGCATGATAGATTAGGACACATAAATTTCTGAAAAATGAAAATATTATCAAACTTGGGATTAATTCCAAAATTCCAAGTAGATAAGAACTACAAATGTGAGACATGTGTATAAGCAAAAATGGTTAAAAAACCATTTCAATCTGTTGATAGGAGCACCGAACCACTAGGTTTGGTTCATACAGATTTATGTGATTTTAAATCATTATCTATAAGAGGTGGGAAAAAGTACTTTATCACGTTTATTGACGATTATACGCGATATTGCTATGTATATCTTTTGAATAGCAAAGATAAAGCAATTACATCATTTATAAAGTACAAGGCCGAGGTAGAAAATCAGTTAAATAAAAAGATCAAGATATTGAGATCTGATCGAGGTGGAGAATATGAATCACCATTTGAACAGTTCTGTGCCGAAAATGGTATAATTCATCAAACAACAGCTCCATATTCACCATGACAAAATGGTGTAGTCGAGAGGAAGAACAGAACGTTAAAAGACATGATTAATGTCATGCTTTTAACCTCTGGTCTACCAACGAACTTGTGGGGGGAAGCCTTAAATATGTCTAATCACATATTAAACAAAGTCCCTCATAATAAAACAGGAACAATTCCATATGAGATATGGAAAGGACACAAACCAAGTTTTAAATGCCTCAAAGTGTGGGGGTGCTTGGCAAAAGTTCTAGTTCCGCCTCCCAAGAAAGTCAAACTTGGACCAAAAATAGTAGATTGTTACTATTTAGGGCCAGCCTAAAATAGTAGTGCCTATAGATTTTTGGTATTCAAGTCTGATATAGCTGATATTCATGTAAATACAATCATGGAATCTAGAGATGCCTCATTCTTTGAAGACGTGTTTCCGCTAGGGGTGGGCATTTAACCGATTTACCCGACTTAACCGACCGAACCGACCACTACCGAACCGACTTAACCGCTAAAATCGATTAACCGACATCATTGGTTAACCGACCGACCTTAACCGAATATTTTCGGTTCGGTTAACGGTTAACAAAAATTAGGTCGGTCGGTTAATCGTAAATCGACGAAATATAAGTGAACCAGTCCAAAATGCAACACAGCCCACTACCCAATTTCTATTTTCTATTTTATAATCTATTTCGTTTCGTACCCAACCCAGATCGTAGAGCCCACTACCCAATTTTATACCCACTACCCGTGCCCTAGTTTTGAGTATTCTCGCTTGCCTGCAAATTCGTACTTCAGTTCAAAATAGAAAACACGAAGGAAAAAAACCCTAGATCTATTCTAATTCGTTAGTAAAAGTTAGTCGAAGCCTCCCAAATCCCAATCGATCGATCGCCGATTCATCGCTGCGATTACTGTTGATTATTGAGTGCTAGGCTGCTAGTCTTGATTCATGTTTGAAGTGTATTTCCTCCCAAATCCCAATCAACTGTTAGAGTTCGAAGTGTATTTGGGTTTGAGACTTTGAGTGCTAGGCTGCTGCGATTACTGTTGATTGTTGAGTGCTAGGCTACTCCCAAATCCCAATCAACTATTCGAGTTCGAGTTGAGTCGACTACTGCAGACAAACATGGCATCGAATCCATCGAGGACGACGAGAAAGAGAAAGCATGTGAGTATAAATTTTTAATATGCTAGATCTAGATTGTTAATTTGCTTTTCTAGTTGCTACTTGCTAGTTAATTGCTGTTATTATTTTATTGTCGATTTCGGCTAGTTCAATAATTAGTAAATGCCTAAACGATATCTGTATATTGCACCCGTTGTCACTAATTTATGCTATAATTATTTAGAATGCAATTGATTTTGTTATACATTTCACCTGTTGTCACTAATTTTTATTTTCAATCCCAAAGCTATCTGAGTTTACACCTGTTATCACTAACTTTGTAATTGATGTTGTTATATATTTCAATTACAGCATAGCTTAACAGGTGTAAATTAGTAACGAAGTTATTTATGCTTTGGGATAGCATAGCATTGATATACCTAATCAATAGTCAGAACTATGAAAATAAAGATAAATACCTAAATGATAGTGCATATAATCTATTTAAAAGTTGCATGTTATGGTTTATATTAACTCATTTAAAATTTATTAACACACTGCACATTCTTTGCCATTACAGCAATATTGTTGCAATTATTAAGGGTTCCTCTTTTCTTGGGTCAAATGCAACAATGATCACTCATTTGTTGAGCTTAAGTTAGAAAGCAACCTTTAAATCATCAATTCTTCTAAATTAATCAGTCCAAATACTTGAAAATGAAGAACAAATGGCTGCATTCGAAAGAAGATGAGAACCGAGGAGTATCTAGCCCTTTCACTAATTGTATAAAACAAATCTACATAAACCTTTAATAATAGTAGGGGCAATAAAAATTAAAGATGGAAAATTCATTATCCAATTTTTTTTTCTTTTTTAGAAAAGAATAAATATAAAAAAATAAGAATTATGAAACTTATTCTGAAATACAGATTTTTTTTCTGCATTCACATAATGAAATGCACCGGTGCATTCTTCTATGCTAGAAATGTAAAACATAATTGATTTGTTTTTTCAAACATTCACGTACAATTTGGAGTTTTACAAAACTTCAACAAACGGATGAGTTAGACCAAAAAATTTCCACCTCAATGAAATTGATGTAAATGGAGTCCAGTAAGAACTGGTGATGATCCTTTGAATATGACCAACATTAGGATGCATTGTTTTGGCTTCATATGTCTAAGAAATAAATGTAATCTAGTATGGATATTTGTTGCAAGGCAATGAACTATTTTAGGCCAAAAATAAAAATCAACGCACACACATATACATGCATCTGATGTACTAAAATTTATAATGACAAAATAATAGCACTGGGAAATCAACAGTAGTTTGAATTGGTTAGTCAAAAAATAAAGAAAAAGTCTAGCTTAGCAATCTCCAATAGACTAACACGTGTCAATGAGCTGAAAGCATTGTAGTGGATTGAAATTAAGTTAAACATAAATGAATGTGACCATTAAGGAAGTTATATATTTCACCTGTTAGTGGAAGTTAAACATAGTGGATTGAAATTAAGTTATATATTTCACCTGTTAGTGGAAGTTAAACATAGTGGATTGAAATTAAGTTATATATTTCACCTGTCATATTCTTTATGAGGAAGTTATTTATGCTGAAAATAAAAATTATTATGTGACAATTAAAGAATGATAAATGTGTATCTGCTAATATACAAACTTAAGTGCTGCTATTACCTGTTATCTGTAAGAGTAAGTTATACTCTTGAATTGTTTATATATTGCTATTGCTAATTCAGTTTTTGTAAATAAATAAGTTCAGCTTGTATGTGATATGTTTTATAAATAAATGTAGTATATGATATATGGTCTGATCAATGTTATGTAAATAAACCAGTTCATTAACACTTTAATGAACAATGTTATGATCAATGTTTATTCTATTATTTTCAGATGGAAGTTGGCACTGCTGATTTACTGGACAAAGATTGGGTAAAAGAAGAAACAATTCATGAGGACAGTGATGACGAAGAAGAACTGGTCGTAGAGCCTAACAATGTAAGAAGAACTGGGCGTGGTTCGAGAACTTCTTTAACCGTGGAAACTTCAATGGAGAATCGATCACCATCCATAGGCCTACATTGAGGTGGTCATACTAGTAGCCATTCAATTTGCTGTTGCAGAGTAATTATGAAAAATGGATTCTTGTTCTTATTGCTGCCTTGCACTTGCTGTTGCTGCCTTGCACTTGGTGGCTCACAGGCTGTAGTTGTTATGGTCCTGGTTGCTGCTGTATTATGAATTATGTAATGTTATTTTATGTATTGGTATGAGCATTGAGTAGTACTAGTGAGACTTGAGTGTGGGTTAGTTGGTTACTGGTGTATGCCTCTGTTGACTTGACTGTGCTGGTACAAATTTTCGGTTAACCATGGTTAACCGGTTTTCAATTAACCGATTTAGCTGAGCGGTTAACCAATACTTTAATACGGTTAACCACGGTTAAATTTGGGCGGTTCGGTCGGTAGAAACTGCCCAAATGCATGACCGGTTCGGTTAACCGAACCGTGTTTTTGGGCGGTTAAATCGGTTAATTAACCGAGCGGTTCGGTTAACCGAACGTGCCCACCCTTAGTTTCCGCACAAAAGGAATGAAGGGAATAATGTCCCTAAAAGGACAAGAGAAGAATCAAGCAATTCACATGAAGATGAAACTCATCATGAGATTGAGGAAGTTGAACCAAGAAGAAGCGTAAGGGCTAGGACTTCCAAGACATTCGGTTCGGATTTTTTCACATATGTGTTAGAACATGAACCTCAAACGTACAAGGAAGCAATGTCATCTTCTGAATCTTCATGTTGGAAAGAAGCAATCCAAAGTGAGTTTGATTCAATTCTAAGAAATAAAACTTGGGAAATTGTTGATATTCCACCTGGAATAAAACCTATTGGCTGCAAATGGATTTTCAAGAAGAAAATGAAAGCAGATGGCTCTATCGACTAGTATAAAGCCAGATTAGTAGCTAAAGGATATCGTCAAAAAGAAGGAGTGGACTTCTTTAATACATATTCGCCAGTAACACGAATAACCTCTATAAGAATGCTAATAGCAATTGCATCAATTTATGGTCTAGAAATTCATCAAATGGATGTAAAGACAACATTCTTAAATGGAGATCTCGATGAGGAGATCTACATGGAGCAACCTGAAGGTTTTATTTCCAAAGGAAATGAAAACAAAGTCTGTAGATTAGTAAAATCATTATACGGACTAAAACAAGCTCCAAAACAATGGCACGCAAAATTTGATAGTGTCATGATGAGAAATGGTTTTCATATAAATGAATGCGATAAGTGTGTTTATTATAAACAAATTGGACAATCATATGTGATGATTTGTTTATATGTAGGCGATATGTTAATATTTGGTCCAAATACTCAAGTAATAGAGACCATAAAGAAGATGTTAACTAGCAATTTCGATATGAAAGATTTAGGAGTTGTAGACGTTATTTTGGGAATCAAAATAATAAGAACTCCTAATGGAATTGAATTGTCTCAGTCACACTATGTAGACAAAGTGATTGAAAAATTCCAAGACTATGGAATTAAAGGAGTGAGAACACCTTTTAATCCATCAGAAGTACTGCATAAAAACACTAATGAAAGTGTAATGCAACTGGAATACTCTCGTGTAATAGGATGTCTCATGTATCTCATGAATTGCACAAGACCAGATATAGCTTATGTAGTAAGTCGACTGAGCAGGTATACAAGCAATCCAGGAATGGAACACTGGAAAGCACTAATGAGAGTGCTTGGATATTTAAAAAATACCACAAATTATTCCTTACATTATGGAAAATATCCTGCCGTCTTAGAAGGATATAGTGATGCAAATTGGATTCCTGATTCAGAGGAATCAAAATCAACGAGTGGTTATGTCTTTACCTTAGCAGGGGCAACAGTGTCATGGAAATCTACTAAACAAACATGCATAGCGCGATCTACTATGGAATCGGAGTTCATCGCTTTAGATAAAGCAGGCGAAGAAGCAGAATGGCTTCGTCACTTTTTAGAAGATATTCCATTTTGGCCTAAACTTGTACCGGCCATATGCATACACTGTGATAACCAAGCTGCGCTAAGCAGAGCGCACAACTTTGTGTATAATGGAAAGTCACGACATATTCGTCGACACCATAACACGGTTAGGCAGTTACTCTCAAATGGAACTATTTCCATAGATTATGTGAGAACAAATGATAACCTAGTGGATCCTTTTACTAAAGGTTTAGCAAGAGAGAAAATTGACTGCGCATCGAGGGGAATGAGTTTAAAAGCCTAAACCACCAAGAGTTATCTTATACCGAAACCTATCCTAGCGACTGGAGATCCCACGGACTAGGATCAATAGGCAAACCAGTTCTGAATAACTCAAGACGTAATGCATTTGCGTGGACATAGTCCAACTCCATTCCTATGGTGCACAATATAAATGCATGCCTACAGAAGTATTTAAAGGTTAAAACTATGTTTTTTAATGATGACCATATCTTGGAAATAACAAGTAATGTATATGCAGGATACTCTTAGTGGTTGCGATCACCTATGTTAGTGTGAGCTGGATCGGCTCTATGAGAATATTAAAAGGCTTTTATTCTCTAAAACACTCGCAGAACCAAAAATTGTTCAGGACCAAAATGAACACAACCAAGAGATTGGATGAGAAGGGAATCAATGCTTCGTAAAGCTTATTGTCTGGATATACAATAAAGGCCGATGGTTCAAGATGAAATAATTCACCGATTAGCCAAGTAGATCCGATAAGTTTTAACTAGGGAAAGTTCAAAGTGAAATATCTACTTATCCACGATAAAGCATTATTCCATATGTACTGTGATGCCCCACCTCTATACCCACGCTAGCCAAGAACACTACGGTGTAATGCTGTCAACTAGCACGGAGAATAAGGCTGTTGAGGAGCGACCATCCGTGTAATTGCTTTGTGCGAGCACCGATATGTCAGATAGTATAATATGCATTTTTATTTCAAGAGGAAATCCGACATACCGATACAAACTCAAAGCTACTACACAGTGGATATAATAGCTTAGGACAATAGATATAAAAATAACACAGATAACATAAATGCGGAATACAGATGGAACAAAAAATCTCATATATATATATAATAACTGATGTCAGTTACAATACATTTGACACAATACATATGATACAACTACAACTGTCAACTCTGGAAGTTATATACACAAATACATTATCAACTAATGTACATGAATACATGTCATCCTAATCAATACACTGATTACTACAAAAAGACAAAGACAACTTCAGAAGATGTGAAAAGTCTTCATAGCCCGAACAGCAACTCAAAGCAGGAAATCTACAACCTGAAATAACTCGGGTCTGACCCGAGTATTACATTCAAAAGAAAATAATACACGGGTCAGTCTAATTCAAACTCAGTTATTAGTGCATAGCAGCAATAATAATCAATCTCAAATAGATGACAGTCACAAAAATCTTGTATATCCTACTCTCGATACGAGAATTGGATAACGGCAGATATAACACTAAACAGTGATAAACAACAAATCAACAATCCAAATCAGAATACAACTCCAAAACATTGAAATTAACCAACGAAACAATTCAACAAATCGAAACATCAATTTAAAACTGTCAAAAATGAGAGGGCTGCAGTACACGCATGCGTGTACTGCCTCGCCACTATCGCAGGAGATGCGCAAAAGCTCAGTGAAAGTCACAATAATCGCAAGGTCAAACCCCGAAATCGGGTTCAACTCAAGTGAATTTGAAAACAGACCCAAATGCATTAATACAATGCAAATCAACGAGGGCAAAACTGCATATAAAACTAAACTGCAGTCACAAATAAATACGAGGGTCAAACTGCAACAAAACTGCAGCCACCCCAATAATCACAAAGGCGAAACTACATAAAAGAAAGCAGAAACATCTGCATAATAAAACTGTAGTTGAAACAAGCGAATAACCAGGAAACTAAACAGTCAAACAACGACCACTCAAGTGTCAAGCTCAACTGGATAGCACGACCTGGTCAAATGCACAAAACGATTACAAAGCAACCACCATAATTGAAACTGCAGT
This sequence comes from Allium fistulosum, assembly GCA_030737815.1. Lineage (NCBI taxonomy): Eukaryota > Viridiplantae > Streptophyta > Magnoliopsida > Asparagales > Amaryllidaceae > Allium > Allium fistulosum. The sequence goes on along the minus strand of CM060907.1, from coordinate 1,038,709,898 downwards.
TTCAAATACAAAGAAGACAGTGGCAACAGTTCAGATGACCATGAGCTAAGGTAAAGACCACAAAATAACATCAAAGGTAAAGACTCAGCAATGTCAAAGCCAAAGTGAAGCTTCAGAAATACAGAACACGAATCAAGTTAGCAGTGGACAGAGTTGAGACTACAACCCAAAACGTAAGACATAAAGAACAAGTATGCAAGTGGAGACAACAATGGTGCCAGCAGTCGCAAACACGTTTAGGGACATCAGAGTGACCAAAGTCACAGCCGTATTTTATCAAAAAGCCACACGAAAATAATCAAGCAGTAAGAAGAAAAATCAAAATGCCAGAGATAGTTTCATAACAGCTGTGCCATCGAACTAAGACAAAAGTGCAAAATTCACAATGAGCAAATCAAAATGTCAAGTGACCGAAGTCAAATACAAATATCAGTTTTGAACAGGACTTAAATAACAGAGTCAAAGCACATAGGGTCAACAACCACCAGGTAAAAGAATGCCAATATGATGAAGTCGGTGCCAACCATAATGACAGCAACTCGATCATCTCACGAATTATTAAATGCAGACATCAGTGAAATGTCATACACAAACCAACCAAATATCATCATACAAATATACAATGCAAAATTAAATGGTAATATGGTACAATGAACACTAAATGAAGCTGGACAGTGCAACAATTTTCCACAATGACACTGCAAACATGCACCTGGAAACCAGAGTGCACAACAACAAATGTCATCAATGATACTTCAAGTAAAGGCCGAAGTCCTAGCATAAAGGTCAACCCAGAATAAGTTCACAAAACTTACAAATTAAAAGGAGAAGCCATAGACAGGCGATCATCAACAGTAACCAAGTCAGAAAGCAAACTATCATCGCTAATCACCAGGGCCAAAGCCACGGAAATGTCGAAGTCAACATAAAAATCACTTGCCAGAAATTCAAAACAAATGAACCCAAAACTATCATCACAGCAAACCAACTTAACAAATCAAAGCCGAGAGTACCACTTAATCAAACAGCCAAAAATCACAATTTTAAACAAGACAGGAACCATCACAACAAATAAAGTCGAACGATAAAAGCACAGAAGGAATTCTCATAACAACATCGCTTATCAACATCGAACGAAAACCAATGGTCAAGATAGACGATAACGACTCAAAATCGAATTGCAGAAGCATCATAACGAGGACGAATTAGATGTGAGAATTACTCACCTTTGCCAAAACGAAGCAGAGATCATTAAAGTCGAACACGAACGAATTGAAGAAGCCGATTACCGAAACCCTAATTTTTGAGCGAGTACCAGAAATCGGCAGCAAAGCTCTAGCTGTTGATGATTGAACGAGCATTGAAGTCGACGCCCCTCATTTTGAAAAGCCCTAATTATTGAACGAAGAGGAAGGAGGACGAAGCCGCCACTTTCGTTTCTCTCGATCGATGTTGTTCGTGAATTAGGTTTCGAATGAACGAAAGAATAAAATAGGGGAACGGGCTTTGGATTATCACGGCATCAACAAGGGAACGTGGGCCAATATGATTTTTAAAGCCCACTAACACTTAACAGATTTTTATCAAAGGAATTTCAAACTGATTAAAAATAATTTCAAACAGCAATTAGCTAGGAAAAGAAATCGTGCAAAGACGATAATTAATCGGTATGAAATACCGGGTTGTTACAGACTCCCCTCCTTAAAGAAATTGCGTCCTCGCAATCATAAGGAATAAATGGATAAAAGGTAACAAGAAAAAGAGCATGGCAATGTCGAATGCATAAGCAAAGCAAATGTCAGCAGGGAAGTATTAGAAATAAAATCAAAAGGTTCGAGTGCTTCAAATCAAAAGAATCAACATCGTGGGGATCAAGGAATCAAAATCAGACGACTATATAAACAACCCCAAACATCATCATCGACTAACAAAAGCAAGAACAATCGAGTTCCAGCAATTAAAAGAAAAGGAAGACAGAGCAGAAATCACATCCTGAGCACGAATTGAATGTGAGTAAATCAAATTACTCACCTGAATCGCCAGAGAAAAAGACGAAACTCACATCTCAAAATCGCAAATATTCAATCATAAAAAACGATAATCGAATTTTCAAATCGCAAATATTTACTTATCTCAAACGATAATCAGAAGACAAATCAAATATCTAATTATCTCAAACGATAATCAAAAGACAAATCAAATATCTAATTATCTCAAACGATAATTAGAAGACAAATCAAATATCTAATTATCTCAAACGATAATCTGAAGACAAATCAAATATCTAATTATCTCAAACGATAATCAGAAGACAAATCAAATATCTAATTATCTCAAACGATAATCATAAGACAAATCAAATATCTAATTATCTCAAACGATAATCAGAAGACAAATCAAATATCTAATTATCTCAAACGATAATCAGTAATCAGAAATATCCGATTATCAAAAGCGATAATCGGAAACACAAATATTTAATTATCACAAATGATAATCAAACCTTTTTTTGTTTTTTTTGTAAGGCCAGCCTGTTTTTTGAGTGGGCAGTCCACTTTTATTAGAAACATAAAAGAAAAAAGATACAAAGCTTAGAGAAGCTTAAAAAAATGGAAAATACAAAGGCATAGACGCAAGCAGACAGACTGTATGAAAATATCAAAACAAAAAGCAAATTAACTAATAATTTTGCACAACACAGCAGATATGGAAGAGTGTTTATTGGCAAATCTGCGATTATTTCTCTCTTCCCATATGGCAGCCACCGTTAACTTGAGGTATTTGAGAAGGCAAATGGAAGATTGCGTTTTCCATCGTGTAGCTTTGAAGATACGAATCCATTCAATCTTGTAGTTACGGATAGGCGGATGAACATTTAAGTGTAATAGAGTACGACGCCAAAGTTGAAAGGAGAAGAGACAGTTGAAAAGAAGATGGCCAACGTTCTCAGGAGCACGGTTACAAAGAATGCATTTAGAGTGATCGATGAAATTCCTCCTCACTAAGTTGTCTTGAGTATGCAGAGCATTATTGAGGCATTTCCAGAGAAGTAAGTTATGCTTTGGTTTAGATCCCGATTGCCAAATTCTAGAGTGCCAAGCAAATTTAGAATTTGAAGTGCTGCAGATAATGGAATTGTAAACATTAGAGATGTTGTGGGATTTATCACACCATGCCATACCTTCTAAATTGGGTTTAGAGAAGTTTTCTCTGATATGTCTCCATACAGAAATCAGAGCGGACGAGGAAACATGGGGCAATTGAATACCATCATCAGTGATATAGTCATTAGCAGTCGCATGAAGATACGATTATCAAAAACGATATAATCAAACCTCACAAATATCCGATTATCAAAAACGATAATCAGAAATCAGAAATATCCGATTATCAAAAACGATAATCAGAAACACAAATATCCGATTATCAAAAGCGATAATCAGAAACACAAACATGTGATTATCAAAAACGATAATCAGAAGTCATAAATATTCAATTAACGAGTCCGGAATTAACCGAAGTAGTAAAAGTATGGTTCCATACTCCGTACTTTTGCTAAATCGTTTAAATCTCTTTATCGTTTCCTTGAAAGTGCAAGATTGTGTGTTTTAAAAATAACATTTCACATTCTCAAACGGACAAGTCCGGAATTAAGCGAACCAGTAAAAGAAAGGGGTCATAGTCCTCGATTTTGCTGAAACGTTTAAATCGCTTCCTCATTCTTTTGAAAATGCAAACTGTAAAATTTTTGAAAACAATTTTAATTTATATTTTGAAACAACTTTTAAAAATAACAAATTTTGAAAATACGTGATTAAATTAGCAATATCAGTATTGCGGGAGAACCGCTTGTAAATCCATTTCAAAATTGACGGTTACTGAAGTTAACACGTCAAAATCTCATCAAAATAACTGGTATCAAAATATAATACCAATGAATTTTCATTCATAAAAAATGTCACAAGAATCTTCTCAAAGATAGAAAGGGATATCATACCCTAAACTTGTATTCATAACAAGTCAATAACATATGAATTCACCAATGCACAAAAACGGATATCATATCACTGAAAATCATGAAAATTGGTGAAGCACAAAATTTCAGAAATCATCACAAGAAATCCAGAAAACACTAATTCTAGAATCCACATACGAAAACCAGAAATCACAAAGAGGGGGAGGCCTAACACATGAATGGGAGTATGAAAACTCACCTACGCGTAAAACACATGATGAGAAGCTATCTCATGGAAGCTATCCATTAAATTTTCACACAGGAATGGCCCGAAGACCATAGGGTGCTACCCTACATATGTGATGGCGAAACATCACACAAACGGGGTATAGTCTCCCTCGCAGACAAAGAGACATCGCACAATCGCTAGTCTAAATCATAAAAAAGGGGGGAAAGCCTATCACAAAATAGGAGCATGAAAACTCACCGACCGGTATCACATGAATCTTTTCAAAGATAAAATAGGGTATCATACCCTAAACTTGTATTCATAACAAGTTAATAACACATGAATTCACCAATGCAAAAAAACTGATATCATATCAATGAAAATCATGAAAATTGGTGAAGAACAAATTCCAGAAATCACACAAGAAATCCAGAAAACACATAAATAGGGGGGAGGCCTAACACATGAATGGGAGCATGAAAACTCACCTACGCGTAAAACACATGATGAGAAGCTATCTCACGGAAGCTATCCATTAAATTTTCACACAGGAATAGCCCGAAGACCGTAGGGTGCTACCCTACATATGTGATGGCGAAACATCACACAAACGGGGTATAGTCTCCCTCGCAGACAAAGAGGCATCACACAATTGCTAGCCTAAATCAAATCACAAAAATGATCGTCATGAACATCAAGAAGTGTCAATCACACCAAGCTAGTAAATATATGAGTTTAGCTTCATGTCCCATAACCACTAGCTTAACTTAAATATTTACGAACAAGTTGTAGGTCTTCACTAGAAAATTGTCACAAAAAAATTCAATCGAACAAGTCCAAGAGTTAACCGACGAAGTGAACGCAAGCGTTTCATACCACTTGTTTTACTAAGATGTTTAATTCAATTTCTCATACGAGTGAAATAAAGGTTTGTATATACTAATAGATTAGAAAACGGTTTAAGAAAAAGAGCTTTGTAGTAAAATAGTTTTGAAATCGTTTAGAGAAAAAGGATTTTAATATTTACTACTAGTATAGAAAACCTTTATATTTTTAAAGTGACAAATCACAAAAATGATTGTAGAAATAATCAATCACAAGAATTCACATACAAAGATGTGAATAGAATCCAAAGAAATCGATACCGAATCCATCCAAAAGTATGTTCATAAAAATCCCGAAGAAAATGTCATTAAAGTTGCTAATAAACGATAGCAACAAATCGGGGAAATGATCAAGAATCGATTAAATTAGGAAACAAATCAATTCACTAAAATTCACATTCGAAGACGTGAATAAAATCCAAAGAATTCGATTCCAAATTCACCAAAGTAGGAATACCCAAAAATTCCAGAAATAGAAGTTATCAAAATCGACAAAGGTGATAACAACTAATTGGAAAAGAAGAATCGATTATCAATTGGAAAAACAAAGCAAAACGAGCATAAATGCATAAATGACTTCAACAAAAATAAGAGTCAAGTCGATGTCGAAGTCAACAATTAATGGTCACTGTCGAGTACAAAATGAATCAATATCATCAAAGAATCCAATCGGCAAACAAAGTCAGAGTCTTGGAAATCAAGAAATTAGCAATTTCACAAAAACAAAGCGACCGAAGTCGAATGGAAATCAAGCAGAGGAAAACACAAAATATCAAGTTCAAAATAGTTGAGATTCGAACTAGATATGAGTGAAAAATCAAAATCACTCAATTTGCAACCGGTCGAGCTATTTTTCATCACAGTGTAACAGGTACACAATGACACCCATAACATAGCACAAAAGTGGGACAAAGTCCAAAGGTCAAAATAGCTTTAATTGACCAAATTCGAACAAAATCAACATCGGCTAAATAAATTCAAAGCCGAAAACAAAAGAACAAAAATCCTCATCATCAAAAACCCAACTTGAGTTCGCAAAGCAAACGGAGGCAGAAGTCAAAAATACCTTCACGAAATCAAAATCAAATACACATGAATAAGCGTTAGGAATTCATACCTAACGATCAAAGATAATCATATGTAAAGATGAGAGACAAAACATCGACAAATAGTTGTAACACATGCTTCATCTAAGTTATGTTTTATAATTGTCCTAAACCCTAGGCTCTGATACCAAGCTGTGACACCCCACCTCTATACCCATGCTAGCCAAGAACACTACGGTGTAATGCTGTCAACTAGCATGGAGAATAAGGCTGTTGAGGAGCGACCATCCGTGTAATTTCTTTGTGCGAGCACCGATATGTCAGATAGTATAATATGCATTTTTATTTCAAGAGGAAATCCGACATACCGATACAAACTCAAAGCTACTACACAGTGGCTATAATAGCTTAGGACAATAGATATAAAAATAACACAGATAACATAAATGCGGAATACAGATGGAACAAAAAGTCTCATATATATATAATAACTGATGTCAGTTACAATACATTTGACACAATACATATGATACAACTATAACTGTCGACTCTGGAAGTTATATATAGAAATACATTATCAACTAATGTACATGAATACATGTCATCCTAATCAATACACTGATTACTACAAAAAGACAAAGACAACTTCAGAAGATGTGAAAAGTCTTCATAGCCCGAACAACAACTCAAAGCAGGAAATCTACAACCTGAAATAACTCAGGTCTGACCCGAGTATTACATTCAAAAGAAAATAATACACGGGTCAGTCTAATTCAAACTCAGTTATTAGTGCATAGCAGCAATAATAATCAATCTCAAATAGATGACAGTCACAGAAATCTTGTATATCCAACTCTCGATACGAGAATTGGATAACGGCAGATATAACACTAAACAGTGATAAACAACAAATCAACAATCCAAATCAGAATACAACTCCAAAACATTGAAATTAACCAACGAAACAATTCAACAAATCGAAACATCAATTTAAAACTGTCAAAACTGAGAGGGCTGCAGTACACGCATGCGTGTACTGCCTCGCCACTATCGCAGGAGATGCGCAAAAGCTCAGTGAAAGTCACAATGATCGCAAGGTCAAACCCCGAAATCAGGTTCAACTCAAGTGAATTTGAAAACAGACCCAAATGCATTAATACAATGCAAATCAACGAGGGCAAAACTGCATATAAAACTAAACTGCAGTCACAAATAAATACGAGGGTCAAACTGCAACAAAACTGCAGCCACCCCAATAATCACAAAGGCGAAACTACACAAAAGAAAGCAGAAACATCTGCATAATAAAACTGCAGTTGAAACAAGCGAATAACCAGGAAACTAAACAGTCAAACAACGACCACCCAAGTGTCAAGCTCAACTGGATAGCACGGCCTGGTCAAAATGCACAAAATGATTACAAAGCAACCACCATAATTGAAACTGCAGTTGCAAATACAAAGAAGACAGTGGCAATAGTTCAGATGACCATGAGCTAAGGTAAAGACCACAAAATAACATCAAAGGTAAAGACTCAGCAATGTCAAAGCCAAAGTGAAGCTTCAGAAATACAGAACACGAATCAAGTTAGCAGTGGACAGAGTTGAGACTACAACCCAAAACATAAGACATAAAGAACAAGTATGCAAGTGGAGACAACAATGGTGCCAGCAGTCGCAAACACGTTCAGGGACATCAGAGTGACCAAAGTCACAGCCGTATTTTATCAAAAAGCCACACGAAAATAATCAGGCAGCAAGAAGAAAAATCAAAATGCCAGAGATAGTTTCATAACAGCTGTGCCATCGAACTAAGACAGAAGTGCAAAATTCACAATGAGCAAATCAAAATGTCAAGTGACCGAAGTCAAATACAAATATCAGTTTTGAACAGGACTTAAATAATAGAGTCAAAGCACATAGGGTCAACAACCACTAGGTAAAAGAATGCCAATATGATGAAGTCGGTGCCAACCATAATGACAACAACTCGATCATCTCACGAATTATTAAATGTAGACAACAGTGAAATGTCATACACAAACCAACTAAATATCATCATACAAATATACAATGCAAAATTAAATGGTAATATGGTACAATGAACACTAAATGAAGTTGGACAGTGCAACAATTTGCCACAATGACACTGCAAACATGCACCTGGAAACCAGAGTGCACAACAACAAATGTCATCAATGATACTTCAAGTAAAGGCCGAAGTCCTAGCATAAAGGTCAACCTAGAATAAGTTCACAGAGCTTACAAATTAAAAGGAGAAGCCACAGACAGGCGATCATCAACAGTAACCAAGTCAGAAAGCAAACTATCATCGCTAATCACCAGGGCCAAAGCCACGGAAATGTTGAAGTCAACGTAAAAATCACTTGCCGGAAATTCGAAACAAATGAACCCAAAACTATCATCACAGCAAACCAACTTAACAAATCAAAGCCGAGAGTACCACTTAATCAAACAGCCAAAAATCACAATTTTAAACAAGACAGGAACCATCACAACAAATAAAGTCGAACGATAAAAGCACAGAAGGAATTCTCATAACAACATCGCTTATCAACATCGAACGAAAACCAATGGTCAAGATAGACGATAACGACTCAAAATTGAATTGCAGAAGCATCATAACGAGGACGAATTAGATGTGAGAATTACTCACCTTTGCCAAAACGAAGCAGAGATCATCGAAGTCGAACACGAACGAATTGAAGAAGCCGATTGCCGAAACCCTGATTTTTGAGCGAGTACCAGAAATCAGCAGCAAAGCTCTAGCTGCTGATGATTGAACGAGCAATGAAGTCGAAGCCCCTCATTTTGAAAAGCCCTAATTATTGAACGAAGAGGAAGGAGGACGAAGCCGCCACTTTCGTTTCTCTCGATCGATGTTGTTCGTGAATTAGGTTTCGAATGAACGAAAGAATAAAAAAGGGGAACGGGCTTTGGATTATCACGGCATCAACAAGGGAACGTGGGCCAATATGATTTTTAAAGCCCACTAACACTTAATAGATTTTTATCAAAGGAATTTCAAACTGATTAAAAAAAAATTCAAACAGCAATTAGCTAGGAAAAGAAATCGTGCAAAGACGATAATTAATCGGTACGAAATACCGGGTTGTTACATGTACTCTGTGATATTTCGCTTTGTGTGGGGGATATGTATATTATCATTCATGTGGAGGATTGTTGAAATTCCTTAAGAAATAAAATGAATAGAAATATACAAAGTCCAAAGTCCCACATCGCCAAATTGTTGAGAGCTATATTGGTTTATATATGGTTTTCTCATGAGGAGGTTGGGGGCCTGGGGCTCCGAAATGTATGCTTCGTTGTGAGGAGGAAGATCATGCATCACCACCACACACGCGTGCGCCGTCGTCGCCGTCCGTCCGACCGAACCGGGCCGGGTCGGGTTTGGGTTTGGGTCTAATATGATACTCATATTTTTACTGCAAACTAGACCGGGTTTTATGACAGTTGCAGGCCATACGAACAGATGCAGATCAAAGCGGATGCGGGTTGAATAGGCACGAACAGTGGCGGGTGCGACCCGACTGAAGCGGACGCGGGCGAATGGATGCGGCATGAGCGGGTGTGACCCGTTAAAGGGCAGGAATGGCATAAAACAGATATGACTGTACGAAGAGGTACATACACGACTGTTTGAGCGAACGGGAGCAGACACGACCGTTCGAAAGAGATACAGACCAACTATAAATAAGAAGGAAAACTGATCACTTTCCCAACCATTTTAAATCCAAATCTTCTTCTTCTCTTCTGCTGCTATACTCACTACAATATCGAGCAGAATACGTCTGTTGTATCTTGGGGAAATTTTGAAATAAAATTCTTAAGGAAATCGTTACGACGAGCCTCAAACATAATCAGGTTAGAATTCTAGTCTGTTAGTATATTTATATACATTATTCTACATTCTATCCTTTAATTTTGTTATACTATTTATTCAAAATAGTATAACGCCGTTGTTGTAATTTATTTACAACATTCATATTATTATAATAATTAATACAGAATTCTAGTGTAGTGGAAATCTAAGCTAAAAACTTGTGTGACGAGTTTATATTTGATTATTCTCTGTTTTGGTATACTAGACGTATAACATCTTAAGAATTTTACTGTTTTCACTAAAACAGAGATGGCAACAGTAGAGCTCTCAACAAAGGCTACTACACACAACAGACCCGATCCTTTTAAAGGAGATGGTGATGACTTTTTAACATGGCAGAATCAGATGTTATTTTACCTCACCACACTCGGTCTGCAACGGTATCTCGAGGAGGAGGAACCGATTTCTGCACCAGGCAAGGAAGCAGATGTTGCTACATGGAAACCTTCCGATTTCCTATGCAGAAAGTATATTCTAAATTGTCTAGACAAGGTGCTATACAAAGTATATCAACCTCTAAAGACAGCAAAAGAACTCTGGAATGCACTTGCCACGAAGTATAAGACGCAGAATATCAGTCTTAAGAAATTCATTGTAGACAAATTCATGGACTACAAGATGGTCGACTCCAAACCAGTGACTGCTCAACTGCATGAACTACAAATCATTATTCATGAACTCGAAGCGGAAGGTCATAAGGTTGGAGAATCATTTTTGGTTGAAGCCATCACGGGAAAACTGCCATCGTCGTAGAGAGATTACCGCAATTATCTAAAGCATAAAAAGAAGGAAATCTCCTTACAGGATCTCATAGTCCGATTGAAAATTGAGGCAGATAACCGTGGAATTACAAAACAAAGCGAGGAGGCATTTGTGGCTGAAGATTCAAAGACCAAAAACAAAAAGAAGAATTTCCAGAAGAAAAGGAAATCTCCAGACAACAAACCAAAATACAACAAACGAACCAAAAAGTTTAATGGTGAATGTTGGGTTTGTGGAAAGGTTGGACATGCCGCTAGAAATTGCAGACTCAAAAAGGACCGCAACAAAGAGGCAAATTTAGTAGACAACATGGAAGTGGATGAGTCCAACTTCTCGGCAGTTGTATCTGAATGCAATATGGTTCAGAATCCTAACCAATGGTGGGTGGACACAGGCGCTACTCGTCATGTATGCTCTGACAAATCCATGTTTTCTACATATAAGAAATTCGATCATGAAGAAAAACTCTATATGGGTAATTCTGCAGTATCTATGATCAAAGGCAGTGGCACAGTAATCCTCAAGTTTACTTCAGGAAAAACTGTCAAGTTGAATGACTTGCTCCACGTTCCAGACATACGCAAGAATCTCATCTCTGGTGCACTATTATCAAAGAAAGGATTCAGAATGGTGTTCGAGTCAGACAAGATGGTTCTGTCCAAAGCTGGAATGTATATTGGAAGGGGATATTTATGTGATGGCCTATTTAAGGAAAATGTAGCCGTTATCGGCAATAAAACAATGTATTCTGATTGTGCTATTAATAAAATTAAAGTTTCTTACTTGCTTGAGCATGAAATTTTACTATGGCATGATAGATTAGGACACATAAATTTCCGAAAAATGAAAATATTATCAAACTTGGGATTAATTCCAAAATTCCAAGTAGATAAGAACTACAAATGTGAGGCATGTGTATAAGCAAAAATGGTTAAAAAACCATTTCAATCTGTTGATAGGAGCCCCAAACCACTAGGTTTGGTTCATACAGATTTATGTGATTTTAAATCATTACCTACAAGAGGTGGGAAAAAGTACTTTATCACGTTTATTGACGATTATACGCGATATTGCTATGTATATATTTTGAATAGCAAAGATGAAGCAATTACATCATTTATAAAGTACAAGGCTGAGGTAGAAAATCAGTTAAATAAAAAGATCGAGATATTGAGATCTAATCGAGGTGGAGAATATGAATCACCATTTGAACAGTTCTGTGCCGAAAATGGTATAATTCATCAAACAACAGCTCCATATTCACCACAACAAAATGGTGTAGCCGAGAGGAAGAACAGAACGTTAAAAGACATGATTAATGCCATGCTTTTAACCTCTGGTCTACCGACGAACTTGTGGGGGGAAGTCTTAAATATGTCTAATCACATATTAAACAAAGTCCCTCATAATAAAACAGGAACAATTCCATATGAGATATGGAAAGGACACAAACCAAGTTTTAAATACCTCAAAGTGTGGGGGTGCTTGGCAAAAGTTCCAGTTCCACCTCCCAAGAAAGTCAAACTTGGACCAAAAACAGTAGATTGTTACTATTTAGGGCCTACCCAAAATAGTAGTGCCTATAGATTTTTGGTATTCAAGTCTGATATAGCTGATATTCATGTAAATACAATCGTGGAATCTAGAGATGCCTCATTCTTTGAAGACGTGTTTCCGCACAAAAGGAATGAAGGGAATAATGTCCCTAAAAGGACAAGAGAAGAATCAAGCAATTCACATGAAGATGAAACTCATCATGAGATTGAGGAAGTTGAACCAAGAAGAAGCGTAAGGGCTAGGACTTCCAAGACATTTGGTTTGGATTTTTTCACATATGTGTTAGAACATGAACCTCAAACGTACAAGGAAGCAATTTCATCTTTTGAATCTTCATGTTGGAAAGAAGCAATCCAAAGTGAGATTGATTTAATTCTAAGTAATAAAACTTGGGAAATTGTTGATATTCCACCTGGAATAAAACCTATTGGCTGCAAATGGATTTTCAAGAAGAAAATGAAAGCAGATGGCTCTATCGACAAGTATAAAGCCAGATTAGTAGCCAAAGGATATCATCAAAAAGAAGGAGTAGACTTCTATGATACATATTCGCCAGTAACACGAATAACCTCTATAAGAATGCTAATTGCAATTGCATCAATTTATGGTCTAGAAATTCATCAAATGGATGTAAAGACATCATTCTTAAATGGAGATCTCGATGAGGAGATCTACATGGAGCAACCTGAAGGTTTTATTTCCAAAGGAAATGAAAACAAAGTCTGTAGATTAGTAAAATCATTATACGGACTAAAACAAGCTCCAAAACAATGGCACGCAAAATTTGATAGTGTCATGATGAGAAATGGTTTTCGTATAAATGAATGCGATAAGTGTGTTTATTATAAACAAATTGGACAATCATATGTGATGATTTGTTTATATGTAGGCGATATGTTAATACTTGGTCCAAATACTCAGGTAATAGAGACCATAAAGAAGATGTTAACTAGCAATTTCGATATGAAAGATTTAGGAGTTGCAGATGTTATTTTAGGAATCAAAATAATAAGAACTCCTAATGGAATTGAATTGTCTCAGTCACACTATGTAGACAAAATGATTGAAAAATTCCAAGACTATGGAATTAAAGGAGTGAAAACACCTTTTAATCCATCAGAAGTACTGCATAAAAACACTAATGAAAGTGTAATGCAACTGGAATACTCTCGTGTAATAGGATGTCTCATGTATCTCATGAATTGCACAAGACCAGATATAGCTTATGCAGTAAGTCGACTAAGCAGGGATACAAGCAATCCAGGAAAGGAACACTGGAAAGCACTAATGAGAGTGCTTGAATATTTAAAAAATACCACAAATTATTCCTTACATTATGGAAAATATCCTGCCGTCTTAGAAGGATATAGTGATGCAAATTGGATTGCTGATTCAGAGGAATCAAAATCAACGAGTGGTTATGTCTTTACCTTAGCAGGGGCTGTAGTGTCATGGAAATCTACTAAACAAACATGCATAACTTGATCCACTATGGAATCGGAGTTCATCGCTTTAAATAAAGCATGCGAAGAAGCAGAATGGCTTCGTCACTTTTTAGAAGATATTCCATTTTGGCCTAAACTTGTACCGGCCATATGCATACACTGTGATAACCAAGCTGCGCTAAGTAGAGCGCACAACTTTGTGTATAATGGAAAGTCACGACATATTCGTCGACACCATAACACAGTTAGGCAGTTACTCTCAAATGGAACTATTTCCATAGATTATGTGAGAACAAATGATAACCTAGCGGATCCATTTACTAAAGGTTTATCAAGAGAGAAAATTGACTACGCATCGAGGGGAATGGGTTTAAAAGCCTAAACCACCAAGAGTTATCTTATACGGAAACCTATCCTAGCGACTGGAGATCCCACGGACTAGGATCAATAGGCAAACCAGTTCTGAATAACTCAAGACGTAATGCATTTGCGTGGACATAGTCCAACTCCATTCCTATGGTGCACAATATAAATGCATGCATACAGAAGTATTTAAAGGTTAAAACTAGGTTTTTTAATGATGACCATATCTTGGAAATAACAAGTGGGGTATATGTAGGATACTCTTAGTGGTTGCGATCACCTATGTTAGTGTGAGCAGGGTCGGCTCTAAGAGAATATTAAAAGGCTTTTATTCTCTAAAACACTCGCAGAACCAAAAATTGTTCAGGACCAAAATGAACACAACCAAGAGATTGGATGAGAAGGGAATCAATGCTTCGTAAAGCTTATTGTCTGGATACACAATAAGGCCGACGGTTCAAGATGAAATAATTCACCGATTAGCCAAGTAGATCCGATAAGTTTTAACTAGGGAAAGTTCAAAGTGAAATATCTACTTATCCACGATAAAGCATTATTCCATATGTACTCTGTGATATTTCGCTTTGTGTGGGGGATATGTATATTATCATTCATGTGGGGGATTATTGGAAGTCCTTAAGAAATAAAATTAACAGAAATATACAAAGTCCAAAGTCCCACATCGCCAAATTGTTGAGAGCTATATTGGTTTATATATGGTTTTCCCATGAGGAGGTTGGGGGCCTAAGGCTCCCAAATGTATGCTTCGTTGTGAGGAGGAAGATCATGCATCAACACCATACACGCGCGCCACCGCCGCCGTTCGTCCAACCGAACCGGGCGGGGTCGGGTTTGGGTTTGGGTCTAATATGATACTCGTATTTTTACTGCAAACTGGACCGGGTTTTATGACAGTTGCAGGCCATACGAATAGATGTAGATCAAAGCGGACGCGGGTTGAATAGGCGCGAACAGTGGTGGGTGCGACCCGATTGAAGCGGACGCGGGCGAATGGATGCGGGTGCGACCCGTTAAAGGGCAGCGATGGCATAAAAACAGATGTGACTGTACGAAGAAGTACAGACGCGACTGTTCGAGCGAACGAGTGCAAACACGACCGTTCGAAAGAGATACGGACCAACTATAAATAAGAAGGAAAATTGATCACTTTCCCAACCATTTTAAATCCAAATCTTCTTCTTCTCTTCTACTGCTATACTCTAAATCACAAAGTGATATACTCACTACAATCTCGAGCCGAATACGTCTGTTGTATCTGGGGGGATTTTGAAATAAAATTCTTAAGGAAATCGTTACGACGAGCCTCAGACATAATCGGGTTAAAATTCTAGTTTGTTAGTATATTTATATACATTATTCTACATTCTATCCTTTAATTTTGTTATACTATTTATTCAAAATAGTATAACGTTGTTGTTGTAATTTATTTACAACATTCATATTATTATAATAATTAATACAGAATTCCAGTGTAGTGGAAATCTGAGCTATAAACTTGTGCGACGAGTTTATATTTGATTATTCTCTGTTTTGGTATACTAGACGTATAACATCTTAAGAATTTTACTGTTTTCACTAAAACAGAGATGGCAACAGTAGAGCTCTCAACAAAGGCTACTACACACAACAGACCCGATCCTTTTAAAGGAGATGGTGATGACTTTTTAACATGGCAGAATCAGATGTTATTTTACCTCACCACATTCGGTCTGCAACGGTATCTCGAGGAGGAGGAACCGATTTCTGCACCAGGCAAGGAAGAAGATGTTGCTACATGGAAACATTCTGATTTCCTATATAGAAACTATATTCTAAATTGTCTAGACAAGGTGCTATACAAAGTATATCAACCTCTAAAGACAGCAAAAGCACTCTGGAATGCACTTGCCACAAAGTATAAGACATAGAATATCAGTCTTAAGAAATTCATTGTAGACAAATTCATGGACTACAAGATGGTCGACTCCAAACCAGTGACTGCTCAACTGCATGAAATACAAATCATTGTTCATGAATTCAAAGCGGAAGGTCATAAGGTTGGAGAATCGTTTTTGGTTGAAGCCATCACGGAAAAACTACCACCGTCGTGGAGAGATTACCGCAATTATCTAAAGCATAAAAAGAAGGAAATCTCTTTACAGGATCTCATAGTCCGATTAAAAATTGAGGTAGATAACCATGGAATTACAAAACAAAGTGAGGAGGCATTTGTGGCTGAAGATTCAAAGACCAAAAACAAAAAGAAGAATTTCCAGAAGAAAAGGAAAGCTCCAGACAACAAACCAAAAGACAACAAACGAACCAAAAAGTTTAATGCTAAATGTTGGGTTTGTGGAAAGGTTGGACATGCCGCTAGAGATTGCACACTCAAAAAGGACCGCAACAAAGAGGCAAATTTAGTAGACAACATGGAAGTGGATGAGTCCAACTTCTCGGCAGTTGTATCTGAATGCAATATGGTTCAGAATCCTAACTAATGGTGGGTGGACACAGGCGCTACTCGTCATGTATGCTCTGACAAATCCATGTTTTCTACATACAAGAAATTCGATCATGAAGAAAAAATCTATATGGGTAATTCTACAGTATCTATGATCGAAGGCAGTGGCACAGTAATCCTCAAGTTTACTTCAGGAAAAACTGTCAAGTTGAATGACTTGCTCCACGTTCCAGACATATGCAAGAATCTCATCTCTGGTGCAGTATTATCAAAGAAAGGATTCAGAATGGTGTTCGAGTCAGACAAGATGGTTCTGTCCAAAGCTGGAATGTATATCGGTAGGGGATATTTATGTGATGGCCTATTTAAGGCAAATGTAGCCGTTATCGGCAATAAAACAATGTATTCTGATTGTGCTATTAATAAAATTGAAGTTTCTTACTTGCTTGAGCATGAAATTGTACTATGGCATGATAGATTAGGACACATAAATTTCCGAAAAATGAAAATATTATCAAACTTGGGATTAATTCCAAAATTCCAAGTAGATAAAAACTACAAATGTGAGACATGTGTAGAAGCAAAAATGATTAAAAAACCATTTCAATCTATTGATAGGAGCACCGAACCACTAGGTTTGGTTCATACAGATTTATGTGATTTTAAATCATTACCTACAAGAGGTGGTAAAAAGTACTTTATCACGTTTATTGACGATTATACGCGATATTGCTATGTATATATCTTTTGAATAGCAAAGATGAAGCAATTACATCATTTATAAAGTACAAGGTTGAGGTAGAAAATCAGTTAAATAAAAAGATCAAGATATTGAGATCTGATCGAGGTGGAGAATATGAATCACCATTTGAACAGTTCTGTGCCGAAAATGGTATAATTCATCAAACAACAGCTCCGTATTCACCACAACAAAATGGTGTAGCCGAGAGGTAGAACAGAACGTTAAAAGACATGATTAATGCCATGCTTTTAACCTCTGGTCTACCGACGAACTTGTGGGGGGAAGCCTAAAATATGTCTAATCACATAATAAACAAAGTCCTTCATAATAAAACAGGAACAATTCCATATGAGATATGGAAAGGACACAAACCAAGTTTTAAATACCTCAAAGTGTGGGGGTGCTTGGCAAAAGTTCCAGTTCCGCCTCCCAAGAAAGTCAAACTTGGACCAAACACAGTAGATTGTTACTATTTAGGGCCAGCCCAAAACAGTAGTGCCTATAGATTTTTGGTATTCAAGTCTGATATAGCTGATATTCATGTAAATACAATCATGGAATCTAGAGATGCCTCATTCTTTGAAGACGTGTTTCCGCACAAAAGGAATGAAGGGAATAATGTCACTAAAAGGACAAGAGAAGAATCAAGCAATTCACATGAAGATGAAACTCATCATGAGATTGAGGAAGTTGAACCAAGAAGAAGCGTAAGGGCTAGGACTTCCAAGACATTTGGTTCGGAATTTTTCACATATGTGTTAGAACATGAACCTCAAACGTACAAGGAAGCAATGTCATCTTCTGAATCTTCATGTTGGAAAGAAGCAATCCAAAGTGAGATTGATTCAATTATAAGTAATAAAACTTGGGAAATTGTTGATATTCCACCTGGAATAAAACCTATTGGCTGCAAATGGATTTTCAAGAAGAAAATGAAAGCAGATGGCCCTATCGATAAGTATATAGCCAGATTAGTAGCCAATGGATATCGTCAAAAGGAAGGAGTAAACTTCTTTGATACATATTCGCCAATAACACGAATAACCTCTATAAGAATGCTAATAGCAATTGCATCAATTTATGGTCTAGAAATTCATCAAATGGATGTAAAGACAGCATTCTTAAATGGAGATCTCGATGAGGAGATCTACATGGAGCAACCTGAAGGTTTTATTTCCAAAGGAAATGAAAACAAAGTCTGTAGATCAGTAAAATCATTATACGGACTAAAACAAGCTCCAAAAAAATGGCACGCAAAATTTGATAGTGTCATGAAGAGAAATGGTTTTCGTATAAATGAATGCGATTAGTGTGTTTATTATAAACAAATTGGACAATCATATGTGATGATTTGTTTATATGTAGACGATATGTTAATATTTGGTCCAAATACTCAGGTAATAGAGACCATAAAGAAGATGTTAACTAGCAATTTCGATATGAAAGATTTAGGAGTTGCAGACGTTATTTTGGGAATCAAAATAATAAGAACTCCTAATGGAATTGAATTGTCTCAATCACACTATGTAGACAAAGTGATTGAAAAATTCCAAGACTATGGAATTAAAGGAGTGGGAACACCTTTTAATCCATCAGAAGTACTGCATAAAAACACTAATGAAAGTGTAATGCAACTGGAATACTCTCGTGTAATAGGATGTCTCATGTATCTCATGAATTGCACAAGACCAGATATAGCTTATGCTGTAAGTCGACTGAGCAGGTATACAAGCAATCCAGGAAAGGAACACTGGAAAGCACTAATGAGAATGCTTGGATATTTAAAAAATACCACAAATTATTCCTTACATTATGGAAAATATCCTGCCGTCTTAGAAGGATATAGTGATGCAAATTTGATTGCTGATTCAGAGGAATCAAAATCAACGAGTGGTTATGTCTTTACCTTAGCAGGGGCAGCAGTGTCATGGAAATCTACTAAACAAACATGCATAGCTCGATCCACTATGGAATCGGAGTTCATCGCTTTAGATAAAGCAGGCGAAGAAGCAGAATGGCTTCGTCACTTTTTGGAAGATATTCCATTTTGGCCTAAACCTGTACCAGCGATATGCATACACTGTGATAACCAAGCTGCGCTAAGCAGAGCGCACAGCTTTGTGTATAATGGAAAGTCACGACATATTCGTCGACACCAAAACACAGTTAGGCAGTTACTCTCAAATGGAACTATTTCCATAGATTATGTGAGAACAAATGATAACCTAGCGGATCCATTTACTAAAGGTTTATCAAGAGAGAAAATTGACTGCGCCTCGAGGGTAATGGGTTTAAAATCCTAAACCACCAAGAGTTATCTTATACAGAAACCTAGCCTAGCGATTGGAGATCCCACGGACTAGGATCAATAGGCAAACTAGTTCTGAATAACTCAAGACGTAATGCATTTCCGTGGACATAGTCCAACTCCATTTCTATGGTGCACAATATAAATGCATGCCTACAGAAGTATTTAAAGGTTAAAACTATGTTTTTAATGATGACCATATCTTGGAAATAACAAGTGGGGTATATGTAGGATACTCTTAGTGGTTGCGATCACCTATGTTAGTGTGAGCTGGGTCGGCTCTATGAGAATATTAAAAGGATTTTATTCTCTAAAACACTCGCATAACCAAAAATTGTTCAGGACCAAAATGAACACAACCAAGAGATTGGATGAGAAGGGAATCAATGCTTCGTAAAGCTTATTGTCTGGATATACAATAAAGACCGACGGTTCAAGATGAAGTAATTCACCGATTAGCCAATTAGATTCGATAAGTTTTAATTAGGGAAAGTTCAAAGTGAAATATCTACTTATCCACGATAAAGCATTATTCTATATGTACTCTGTGATATTTCGCTTTGTGTGGGGGATATGTATATTATCATTCATGTGGGGGATTGTTGGAATTCCTTAAGAAATAAAATGAATAGAAATATACATCGCCAAATTGTTGAGAGCTATATTGGTTTATATATGGTTTTCTCATGAGGAGGTTGGGGGCCTGGGGCTCCCAAATGTATTCTTCGTTGTGAGGAGGAAGATCATGCATCACCACCACACACGCGCGTGCCGCCGCTGCCGTTCGTCCGACCGAACCGGGCTGGGTCGGGTTTGGGTTTGGGTCTAATATGATACTCGTATTTTTACTGCAAACTGGACCGGGTTTTATGATAGTTGCAGGCCATACGAACAGATGCAGATCAAAGCGGACGTGGGTTGAATAGGTGCGAACAGTGGTGGTTGCGACCCGACTGAAGCGGATGCGGGCGAATGGATGCGGCATGAGCGGGTGCGACCCGTTAAAGGGCAGCGATGGCATAAAAACAGATGTGACTGTACGAAGAGGTACAGACGCGACTGTTTGAGCGAACGGGTGCAGACACGACCGTTCGGAATAGATACGGACCAACTATAAATAAGAAGGAAAATTGATCACTTTCCCAACCATTTTAAATCCAAATCTTCTTCTTCTCTTCTGTTGCTATACTCTAAATCACAAAGTGATATACTCACTACAATCTCAAGCTGAATACGTCTGTTGTATCTTGGGGGAATTTTGAAATAAAATTCTTAAGGAAATCGTTACGACGAGCCTCAGACATAATCGGGTTAGAATTCTAGTCTGTTAGTATATTTATATACATTATTCTACATTCTATCCTTTAATTTTGTTATACTATTTATTCAAAATAATATAACGCTGTTGTTGTAATTTACTTACAACAGTCATATTATTATAATAATTAATACAGAATTCTAGTGTAGTGGAAATCTGAGCTATAAACTTGTGCGACGAGTTTATATTTGATTATTCTCTGTTTTGGTATACTAGACGTATAACATCTTAAGAATTTTACTGTTTTCACTAAAACAGAGACGACAACAGTAGAGCTCTCTATAAAGGCTACTACACACAACAGACCCGATCCTTTTAAAGGAGATGGTGACGACTTTTTAACATGGCAGAATCAGATGTTATTTTACCTCACCACACTCGGTCTGCAACGGTATCTCGAGGAGGAGGAACCGATTTCTGCACCAGGCAAGGAAGCAGATGTTGCTACATGGAAACATTCTGATTTCCTATGCAGAAAGTATATTCTAAATTGTCTAGACAAGGTGCTATACAAAGTATATCAACCTCTAAAGACAGCAAAAGCACTCTGGAATGCACTTGCCACGAAGTATAAGACGCAGAATATCAGTCTTAAGAAATTCATTATAGACAAATTCATGGACTACAAGATGGTCGACTCCAAACCGGTGACTGCTCAACTGCATGAACTACAAATCATTATTCATGAACTCGAAGCGGAAGGTCATAAGGTTGGAGAATCGTTTTTGGTTGAAGCCATCATGGGAAAACTGCCACCGTCGTGGAGAGATTACCGTAATTATCTAAAGCATAAAAAGAAGGAAATCTCTTTTTACAGGATCTCATAGTCCGATTGAAAATTGAGGCAGATAACCGTGGAATTACAAAACAAAGCGAGGAGGCATTTGTGGCTGAAGATTCAAAGACCAAAAACAAAAAGAAGAATTTCCAGAAGAAAAGGAAAGCTCCAGACAACAAACCAAAAGACAACAAACGAACCAAAAAGTTTAATGGTGAATGTTGGGTTTGTGGAAAGGTTGGACATGCCGCTAGAGATTGCAGACTCAAAAAGGACCGCAACAAAGAGTCAAATTTAGTAGACAACATGGAAGTGGATGAGTGTAACTTCTCGGCAGTTGTATCTGAATGCAATATGGTTCAGAATCCTAACCAATGGTGGGTGGACAAAAGCGCTACTCGTCTTGTCTGCTCTGACAAATCCATGTTTTCTACATAAAAGAAATTCGATCATGAAGAAAAACTCTATATGGGTAATTCTGTAGTATCTATTATCGAAGGTAGTGGCACAGTAATCCTCAAGTTTACTTAAGGAAAAACTATCAAGTTGAATGACGTGCTCCACGTTCCAGACATACGCAAGAATCTCATCTCTGGTGCAGTATTATCAAAGAAAGGATTCAGAATGGTGTTCGAGTCAAACAAGATGGTTTTGTCCAAAGCTGGAATGTATATCAGAAGGGGATATTTATGCGATGGCCTATTTAAGGCAAATGTAGCCGTTATCGGAAATAAAACAATGTATTCTGATTGTGCTATTAATAAAATTGAAGTTTCTTACTTGATTGAGCACGAAATTTTACTATGGCATGATAGATTAGGACACATAAATTTCCGAAAAATGAAAATATTTTCAAACTTGGGATTAATTCCAAAATTCCAAGTATATAAGAACTACAAATGTGAGACATGTGTAGAAGCAAAATTGGTTAAAAAACCATTTCAATCTGTTGATAGGAGCACCAAACCACTAGGTTTGGTTCATACAGATTTATGTGATTTTAAATCATTACCTACAAGAGGTGGGAAAAAGTACTTTATCATGTTTATTGACGATTATACGCGATATTGCTATGTATATCTTTTGAATAGCAAAGATGAAGCAATTACATCATTTATAAAATACAAGGCTGAGGTAGAAAATCAGTTAAATAAAAAGATCAAGATATTGAGATCTGATCGAGGTGGAGAATATGAATCACCATTTGAACAGTTCTGTGCCGAAAATGGTATAATTCATCAAACAATATCTCTATATTCACCACAACAAAATGGTGTAGCCGAGAGGAAGAACAAAACGTTAAAAGACATGATTAATGCCATGCTTTTAACCTCTGGTCTACCAACAAACTTGTGGAGGGAAGCCTTAAATATGTCTAATCACATATTAAACAAAGTCCCTCATAATAAAACAGGAACAATTCCATATGAGATATGGAAAGGACACAAACCAAGTTTTAAATAATTCAAAGTTTGGGGGTGCTTGGCAAAAGTTCCAGTTCCGCCTCCCAAGAAAGTCAAACTTGGACCAAAAACAGTAGATTGTTACTATTTAGGGCCAGCCCAAAATAGTAGTGCCTATAGATTTTTGGTATTCAAATCTGATATAGCTGATATTCATGTAAATACAATCATGGAATCTAGAGATGCCTCATTCTTTGAAGACGTGTTTCCGCACAAAGGGAATGAAGGGAATTATGTCCCTAAAAGGACAAGAGAAGAATCAAGCAATTCACATGAAGATGAAACTCATCATGAGATTGAGGAAGTTGAACCAAGAAGAAGCATAAGGGCTAGGACTTCCAAGACATTTGGTTCGGGATTTTTTACATATGTGTTAGAACATGAACCTCAAACGTACAAGGAAGCAATGTCATCTTCTGAATCTTCATGTTGGAAAGAAGCAATCCAAAGTGAGATTGATTCAATTCTAAGAAATAAAACTTGGGAAATTGTTGATATTCCACCTAGAATAAAACCTATTGGCTGCAAATGGATTTTCAAGAAGAAAATGAAAGTAGATGGCTCTATCGACAAGTATAAAGCCAGATTAGTAGCCAAAGGATATAGTCAAAAAGAAGGAGTAGACTTCTTTGATACATATTCGCCAGTAACACGAATAACCTCTATAAGAATGCTAATAGAAACTGCATCAATTTATGGTCTAGAAATTCATCAAATGGATGTAAAGACAGCATTCTTAAATGGATATCTCGATGAGGAGATCTACATGGAGCAACCTGAAGGTTTTATTTCCAAAGGAAATGAAAACAAAGTCTGTAGATTAGTAAAATCATTATACGGACTAAAACAAGCTCCAAAACAATGGCACCCAAAATTTGATAGTGTCATGATGAGAAATGGTTTTCATATAAATGAATGCGATAAGTGTGTTTATTATAAACAAATTGGACAATCATATGTGATGATTTGTTTATATGTAGACGATATGTTAATATTTGGTCCAAATACTCAGGTAGTAGAGACCATAAAGAAGATGTTAACTAGCAATTTCGATATGAAAGATTTAGGAGTTGCAGACGTTATTTTGGGAATCAAAATAATAAGAACTCCTAATGGAATTGAATTGTCTCAGTCACACTATGTAGACAAAGTGATTGAAAAATACCAAGACTATGGAATTAAAGGAGTGAGAACACCTTTTAATCCATCAGAAGTACTGCATAAAAACACTAATGAAAGTGTAATGCAATTGGAATACTCACGTGTAATAGGATGTCTCATGTATCTCATGAATTGCACAAGACCAGATATAGCTTATGCAGTAAGTCGACTGAGCAGGTATACAAGCAATCCAGGAAAGGAACACTGGAAAGCACTAATAAGAGTGCTTGGATATTTAAAAAATACCACAAATTATTCCTTACATTATGGAAAATATACTGCCGTCTTAGAAGGATATAGTGATGCAAATTGGATTGCTGATTCAGAGGAATCAAACTCAACGAGTGGTTATATCTTTACCTCAGCAGGGGCAGTAGTGTCACGGAAATCTACTAAACAAACATGCATAGCTCGATCCACTATGGAATCGGAGTTCATCGCTTTAGATAAAGCAGGCGAAGAAGCGGAATGGCTTCGTCACTTTTTAGAAGATATTCCATTTTGGCCTAAACCTGTATCGGCCATATGCATACACTGTGATAACTAAGCTGCGCTAAGCAGAGCGCACAACTTTGTGTATAATGGAAAGTCACGACATATTCGTCGACACCATAACACAGTTAGGCAGTTACTCTCAAATGGAACTATTTCCATAGATTTTGTGAGAACAAGTGATAACCTAGTGGATCCATTTACTAAAGGTTTATCAAGAGAGAAAATTGACTGCGCATCGAGGGGAATGAGTTTAAAAGCCTAAACCACCAAGAGTTATCTTATACGGAAACCTATCCTAGCGACTGGAGATCCCACGGACTAGGATCAATAGGCAAACCAGTTCTGAATAACTCAAGACGTAATACATTTGCGTGGACATAGTCCAACTCCATTCCTATGGTGCACAATATAAATGCATGCCTACAGAAGTATTTAAAGGTTAAAACTATGTTTTTTAATGATGACCATATCTTGGAAATAACAAGTGGGGTATGTGTAGGATACTCTTAGTGGTTGCGATCACCTATGTTAGTGTGAGCTGGGTCGGCTCTATGAGAATATTAAAAGGCTTTTATTCTCTTAAACACTCGCAGAACCAAAAATTGTTCAGGAACAAAATGAACACGACCAAGAGATTGGATGAGAAGGGAATCAATGCTTCTAAAAGCTTATTGTCTGGATATACAATAAAGGCCGACAGTTCAAGATGAAATAATTCACCGATTAGCCTAGTAGATCCGATAAGTTTTAACTAGGGAAAGTTCAAAGTGAAATATCTACTTATCCACGATAAAGCATTATTCCATATGTACTCTGTGATATTTCGCTTTGTGTGGGGGATATGTATATTATCATTCATGTGGGGGATTGTTGGAATTCCTTAAGAAATAAAATGAATAGAAATATACAAAGTCCAAAGTCCCACATCGCCAAATTGTTGAGAGCTATTTTGGTTTATATATGGTTTTCTCATGAGGAGGTTGGGGGCCTGGGGCTGACAAATGTATGCTTCGTTGTGAGGAGGAAGATCATGCATCACCACCACACACGTGCACGCCGCCGCCGCTGTCCGTCCGACCGAACCGGGCCGGGTCGGGTTTGGGTTTGGGTCTAATATGATACTCGTATTTTTACTGCAAACTGGACCGGGTTTTATGACAGTTGCAGGCCATACGAACAGATGCAGATCAAAGCGGACGCGGGTTGAATAGGCGCGAACAGTGGCGGGTGCGACCCGATTGAAGCGGACGCGGGCGAATGGATGCGGCATGAGCGGGTGCGACCCGTTAAAGAGCAGCGATGGCATAAAAACAGATGTGACTGTACGAAGAGGTACAGACGCGACTGTTTGAGCGAACGGGTGCAGACACGACCGTTCGGAAGAGATACGGACCAACTATAAATAAGAAGGAAAACTGATCACTTTCCCAACCATTTTAAATCCAAATCTTCTTCTTCTCTTCTGCTGCTATACTCTAAATCACAAAGTGATATACTCACTATAATCTCAAGCAGAATACGTCTGTTGTATCTTGGGGGAATTTTGAAATAAAATTCTTAAGGAAATCGTTAGGACGAGCCTCAGACATAATCGGGTTAGAATTCTAGTCTGTTAGTATATTTATATACATTATTCTACATTCTATCCTTTAATTTTGTTATACTATTTATTCAAAATAGTATAACGCTGTTGTTGTAATTTATTTACAACATTCATATTATTATAATAATTAATACAAAATTCCAGTGTAGTGGAAATCTGAGCTATAAACTTGTGCGACGAGTTTATATTTGATTATTCTCTGTTTTGGTATACTAGACGTATAACATCTTAAGAATTTTACTGTTTTCACTAAAATAGAGATGGCAACAGTAGAGCTCTCAACAAAGGCTACTACACACAACAGATCTGATCCTTTTAAAGGAGATGGTGACAACTTTTTAACATGGCAGAATCAGATGTTATTTTACCTCACCACACTCGGTCTGCAACGGAATCTCGAGGAGGAGGAACCGATTTCTGCACCATGCAAGGAAGCATATGTTGCTACATGGAAACATTATGATTTCCAATGCAGAAACTATATTCTAAATTGTCTAGACAAGGTGCTATACAAAGTATAACAACCTCTAAAGACAGCAAAAGCACTCTGGAATGCACTTGCCACGAAGTATAAGACGCAGAATATCAGTCTTAAGAAATTCATTATAGATAAATTCATAGACTACAAGATGGTCGACTCCAAACCGGTGACTGCTCAACTGCATGAACTACAAATCATTATTCATGAACTCGAAGCGGAAGGTCATAAGGTTGGAGAATCGTTTTTGGTTGAAGCCATCACGGGAAAACTGCCACCATCGTGGAGAGATTACCACAATTATCTAAAGCATAAAAAGAAGGAAATCTCTTTACAGGATCTCATAGTCCGATTGAAAATTGAGGCAGATAACCGTGGAATTACAAAACAAAGAGAGGAGGCATTTGTGGCTGAAGATTCAAAGACCAAAAACAAAAAGAAGAATTTCTAGAAGAAAAGGAAAGCTCCAGACAACAAACCAAAAGACAACAAACGGACCAAAAAGTTTAATGGTGAATGTTGGGTTTGTGGAAAGGTTGGACATGCCGCTAGAGATTGCAGACTCAAAAAGGACCGCAACAAAGAGTCAAATTTAGTAGACAACATGGAAGTGGATGAGTCCAACTTCTCGGCAGTTGTATCTGAATGGAATGTGGTTCAGAATCCTAACCAATGGTGGGTGGACACAGGCGCTACTCGTTATGCCTGCTCTGACAAATACATGTTTTCTACATACAAGAAATTCGATCACGAAGAAAAACTCTATATGGGTAATTCTACAGTATCTATGATCGAAGGCAGTGGCACAGTAATCCTCAAGTTTACTTCAGGAAAAACTGTCAAGTTGAATGATGTGCTCCACGTTCCAGACATATGCAAGAATCTCATCTCTAGTGTAGTGTTATCAAAGAAAGGATTCAGAATGGTGTTTGAGTCAGACAAGATGGTCCTGTCCAAAGCAGGAATGTATATCGGAAGGGGATATTTATGTGATGGCCTATTTAAGGCAAATGTAGCCGTTATCGGCAATAAAACAATGTATTCCGATTGTGCTATTAATAATATTGAAGTTTCTTACTTGCTTGAGCATGAAATTTTACTATGGCATGATAGATTAGGACACATAAATTTCCGAAAAATGAAAATATTATCAAAATTGGGATTAATTCCAAAATTCCAAGTAGATAAAAACTACAAATGTGAGACATGTGTAGAAGCAAAAATGGTTAAAAAACCATTTCAATCTGTTGACAGGAGCACTGACCACTAGGTTTGGTTCATACGGATTTGTGTGATTTTAAATCATTACCTACAAGAGGTGGAAAAAAGTACTTTATCACGTTTATTGATGATTATACGCGATATTGCTATGTATATCTTTTGAATAGCAAAGATGAAGCAATTACATCATTTATAAAGTACAAGGCTGAGGTAGAAAATCAGTTAAATAAAAAGATCAAGATATTGAGATCTGATCGATGTGGAGAATATAAATCACCATTTGAACAGTTCTGTGTCGAAAATGGTATAATTCATCAAACAACAGCTCCATATTCACCACAATAAAATGGTGTAGCCGAGAGGAAGAGCAGAACGTTAAAAGACATGATTAATGCCATGCTTTTAACCTATGGTCTACCGACGAACTTGTGGGGGGAAGCCTTAAATATGTCTAATCACATATTAAACAAAGTCCCTCATAATAAAACAGGAACAATTCCATATGAGATATG
Organism: Allium fistulosum; assembly: GCA_030737815.1. NCBI lineage: Eukaryota > Viridiplantae > Streptophyta > Magnoliopsida > Asparagales > Amaryllidaceae > Allium > Allium fistulosum. The sequence continues at coordinate 1,038,681,193 of CM060907.1, read as the reverse complement.
GAAAGGACACAAACCAAGTTTTAAATACCTCAAAGTTTGGGGGTGCTTGGCAAAAGTTCCAGTTCCGCCTCCCAAGAAAGTCAAACTTGGACCAAAAAGAGTAGATTGTTACTATTTAGGGCCAGCCCAAAATAGTAGTGCCTATAGATTTTTGGTATTCAAGTCTGATATAGCTGATATTCATGTAAATACAATCATGGAATCTAGAGATGCCTCATTCTTTGAAGACGTGTTTCCGTACAAAAAGGAATGAAGGGAATAATGTCTCTAAAAGGACAAGAGAAGAATCAAGCAATTCACATGAAGATGAAACTCATCATGAGATTGAGGAAGTTGAACCAAGAAGAAGCGTAAGGGCTAGGACTTCCAAGACATTTGGTTCAGATTTTTCACATATGTGTTAGAACATGAACCTCAAACGTACAAGGTAGCATTGTCATCTTCTGAATCTTCATGTTAGAAAGAAGCAATCCAAAGTGAGATTGATTCAATTCTAAGTAATAAAACTTGGAAAATTGTTGATATTCCACCTGGAATAAAACCTATTGGCTGCAAATGGATTTTCAAGAAGAAAATGAAAGTAGATGGCTCTATCAACAAGTATAAAGCCATATTAGTAGCCAAAGGATATCGTCAAAAAGAAGGAGTAGACTTCTTTGATACATATTCGCCAGTAACATGAATAACCTCTATAAGAATGCTAATAGCAATTGCATCAATTTATGGTCTAGAAATTCATCAAATGGATGTAAAGACAGCATTCTTAAATGGAGATCTCGATGAGGAGATCTACATGGAGCAACCTAAAGGTTTTATTTCCAAAGGAAATGAAAACAAAGTCTGTAGATTAGTAAAATCATTATACGGATTAAAACAAGCTCCAAAACAATGGCACGCAAAATTTGATAGTGTCAAGATGAGAAATGGTTTTCGTATAAATGAATACGATAAGTGTGTTTATTATAAACAAATTGGACAATCATATGTGATGATTTGTTTATATGTAGACGATATATTAATATTTGGTCCAAATACTCAGGTAATAGAGACCATAAAGAAGATGTTAACTAGCAATTTCGATATGAAAGATTTAGGAGTTGCAGACATTATTTTGGGAATTAAAATAATAAGAACTCCTAATGGAATTGAATTGTCTCAGTCACATTATGTAGACAAAGTGATTGAAAAATTCCAAGACTATGGAATTAAAGGAATGAGAACACCTTTTAATCCATCAGAAGTACTGCTTAAAAACACTAATGAAAGTGTAATGCAACTGGAATACTCTCGTGTAATAGGATGTCTCATGTATCTAATGAATTGCACAAGACCAGATATAGCTTATGCAGTAAGTCGACTGAGCAGGTATACAAGCAATCCAGGTAAGGAACACTGGAAAGCACTAGTGAGAATGCTAGGATATTTAAAAAATACCACAAATTATTCCTTATATTATGGAAAATATCCTGCCATCTTAGAAGGATATAGTGATGCAAATTGGATTGCTGATTTAGAGGAATCAAAATCAACGAGTGGTTATGTCTTTACCTTAGTAGGGGCAACAGTGTCATGGAAATCTACTAAACAAACATGCATAGCTCGATCCACTATGGAATTGGAGTTCATCGCTTTAGATAAAGCAGGCGAAGAAGCAGAATGGCTTCGTCACTTTTTAGAAGATATTCCATTTTGGCCTAAACCTGTACCGGCCATATGCATACACTGTGATAACCAAGCTGCGCTAAGCAGAGCGCACAACTTTGTGTATAATGGAAAGTCACGACATATTCGTCGACACCATAACACAGTTAGGCAGTTACTCTCAAATGGAACTATTTCCATAGATTATGTGAGAACAAATGATAACCTAGCGGATCCATTTACTAAAGGTTTATCAAGAGAGAAAATTGACTGCGCATCGAGGGGAATGGGTTTAAAAGCCTAAACCACCAAGAGTTATCTTATACGGAAACCTATCCTAGCGACTGGAGATCCCACGGACTAGGATCAATAGGAAAACTAGTTCTGAATAACTCAAGACGTAATGCATTTGCGTGGACATAGTCCAACTCCATTCCTATGGTCCACAATATAAATGCATGCCTACAGAAGTATTTAAAGGTTAAAACTATGTTTTTTAATGATGACCATATCTTGGAAATAACAAGTGGGGTATATGTAGGATACTCTTAGTGGTTGCGATCACCTATGTTAGTGTGAGCTGGGTCAGCTCTATGAGAATATTAAAAGGCTTTTATTCTTTAAAACACTCGCAGAACCAAAAATTGTTTAGGACCAAAATGAACACAACCAAGAGATTGGATGAGAAGGGAATCAATGCTTCGTAAAGCTTATTGTCTGGATATACAATAAAGGCCGACGGTTCAAGATGAAATAATTCACCGATTAGCCAAGTAGATCCGATAAGTTTTAACTAGGGAAAGTTCAAAGTGAAATATTTACTTATCCACGATAAAGCATTATTCCATATGTACTCTGTGATATTTCGCTTTGTGTGGGGGATATGTATATTATCATTCATGTGGGGGATTGTTGGAATTCCTTAAGAAATAAAATGAATAGAAATATACAAATCCAAAGTCCCACATCGCCAAATTGTTGAGAGCTATATTGGTTTATATATGGTTTTCTCATGAAGAGGTTGGGGGCCTGGGGCTTCCAAATGTATGCTTCATTATGAGGAGGAAGATCATGCATCACCACCACACAAGCGCGCGCCGCCGCCGCCGTCCGACCGAACCGTGATGGGTTTGGGTTTGGGTCTAATATGATACTCGTATTTTAACTACAACTGGACTGAGTTTTATGACAGTTGCAGGCCATACGAACAGATGCAGATCAAAGCGGACGCGGGTTAAATAGGCGCGAACAGTGGCGGGTGCGACCCGACTGAAGCGGACGCGGGCGAATTGATGCGGGTGCGACCCGTTAAAGGGCAGCGATGGTATAAAAACAGATGTGACTGTACGAAGAGGTACAGACGTGACTGTTTGAGCGAACGGGTGCAGACATGACCGTTCGGAAGAGATACGGACCAACTATAAATAAGAAGGAAAACTGATCACTTTCCCAACCATTTTAAATCCAAATCTTCTTCTTCTCTTCTGATGCTATACTCTAAATCACAAAGTGATATACTCACTACAATCTTGAGCAGAATACGTCTGTTGTATCTTGGGGGAATTTTGAAATAAAATTCTTAAGGAAATCGTTACGACGAGCCTCAGACATAATCGGGTTAGAATTCTAGTCTGTTAGTATATTTATATACATTATTCTACATTCTATCCTTTAGTTTTGTTATACTATTTATTTAAAATAGTATAAAATTTTTTTTGTAATTTATTTACAACATTCATATTATTATAATAATTAATACAGAATTCCAGTGTAGTGGAAATCTGAGCTATAAACTTGTGCGACGAGTTTATATTTGATTATTCTTTATTTTGGTATACTAGACGTATAACAGAAACAAATATTCATGTGAATAGTTTAGTCAATGTGAATAATAAATGGTTAAATAAATGGGTAAAATATAATAATTGCAAGTTTCATCATAAATGCAAAATTCTGGCCGATATAGATTCTAAAGCTTGGACAAGTCATATGATTTCAGAAAGTTTGCAACTCATATCAACTATGTATATAACAAAGTTGGAGCATCATGTATTATCACCATTGTGTAAGCTACTAATTTACAAATTACATAATAGTTTAACAAAAAATGGGATTGAATTAAACATTTTGGGTTAGAAACAAGTAACATGGAGATCTAGTCCAATGAAGAATATAACATGCAAATTAGATAGATTTCTATGCAACATACAATGGATCAATGACTTCCCAAATTCAGGTGCAACCACTTTAGCTGCAGCAAGTAGCGATCATTCCCCTCTTCTATTGTATCTCAATTTACCAATCATTAATTTGAACAAGCCTAAGCCTTTCAAATATGCAAATTTTTGGCCATTATTGGAAGGACATAATGATATAGTTGAAGACAATATACAAATTTCACAATATGGAAATCAGTTATTCAATATATGTCAAAATATAAAGAGAGTTAAAGTATCATATAAAAATCAGTCTAAATCTATAGACAAATAATAAAAAAGTGTTGATCAAGATAGGTAGAAATGTGCATAACTATATGTTATATTTGATGATTGTCCTACTGATGCAAATTCTATAACTTACTACAAAGCTCAAAATGAATCACAATCAAAACTGAAAATCCTGGCTGTAGATGTCAAACAAAAATCTAAAGTTGACTGGCTAAATTTTGGTGGTGGCATTACCAAATTCTTTTATGCTTAAATGGCATCAAGGAAAGCCACTAACAATCTGTTGTCGATGGTTCAAAAAAAAGGAAACATTCCAGAGCACCAACAGATCTGTGCGATGAGGCACTATACTATTTGACAAGACTATATATTACTAGTTCAACCACCGCTGAATTTCCTTTTATTATCGGTAAAAATGTAGTTTTATATACTGGAAAAGAATTTATCAATCAAGAACTCACAATGCAAAACATCAAAATAATGGATTTTGATACCGATGATATCAAAGCACCTAAACTTGATGGATTCAACTCTAAGTTCTACAAAACACAAAGGAATAAACCGATAACACAATTCATCAAGCAATGAAAAGTGGATTCAACAATGGAATGATTATCATAGAGATAAATCATACCTTCATATCACTTGTCCCAAAATACAAATCACTAGTAAACATCTCTGATTTCAGGCCAATTCCATGTTGCAACTTTTTATACAAGATTCAGTCCAAAGTCTTGTGCAACATAATTAAAATTCTACAACCAAATGTTAAATCTCAAAAGTCAACAGCAGTGTGCATATATTCCTGAAAGGAACATATAAGAAGGTATTTTGCTGGCACATGAAAAGGTCAAAAATATTAATACTCAAAGAAATGTGATGTGCATTAAGATAGATCTCAGTACAACATATGTTTCGATTAATAGGAAATGCGTGCTTCATATATCATACATAATTTTTTTTAGCAAAGCTAGCTAGCTTTTAGAGTGGTATGTTCGCTTTTTATTACTAAACCAGAAAGTTAAAAGTACAGGACTAGACCTGAATTGATCGATCTACTACATAATACAAAATACAAATCTATCATTTCTCGGTAGAGGAGGTGTCACTACCCACATCAGAATGATTGGAGCCAATAACATCTACGTACTCAAAAATGAGATGAGCAAGGTCGAAATGTAGTCATCAGAGTCACTAGAGTAGATATAGCTTTTATCCCATGTACCATCTTCAAATTATAGCTTGTTTCTTTCACTAAACTATCCTATAGTTGCCTGAATAAGGGCATCTCCACATGTTAATAAAAACAACGATCTTCACTACTTTGATTTGAGAGAAATCTGAAATAATAATGCCTTATAGGGCTGTATCGCATCTTATAAGCTCTGTGTTCCCAAGAATGCTCAATGAGAATCCAATATCTAGGAGGTCGGTGCTAATCATTGGAGGTTCAATAGGTCAGATGGCGCTTCTTGCATGATGAACTATCTCAGCGGAGCTGGGGATCGTTGTACTATCCAAGGGTCAATAAATGAAGGAATTTCAGATCTAAGAAGGGTAGGCTTGGGAACCCATTGCCTTGAAGGTTGGCGAGGGAGGGGAATTTTGGCTGGGATAGGTAATGAGGGTGGCCCAGATACTTACGAGGATAAATGGAGACCATGCCTGCAAGAAGTAGTAGTATGTCCAAACAAGATACAAGTAGTGCAAATATCCGGCTTCCAGTTATAATTCACATCCACAATTGTCATTTGATTCGGAGCCACTCTAACATGCAACTTGGAGGAAAGCGGTCGATCTAGCGTGATCTCAATCAAAGCCCTGACACAAACAAGCCTTCGCCTAACCACTTGTTAGAATTCTCAAAAATAGTGAATGAGATATATCTCACAACGCAAAAAATAAGTCCATTTTCTTGTTTATATAGTGGCCCTCAGGGTCAGATAATTTTGTACAAGGGAAAGACCTATATGGCCATGGACTAACACGTGCGCGTCGCCGCCCGCCCGCCGAACCGGGCCACGGGTCCAATAAGATTGGGTTGTGTCATATATTTTTTCTACCTAAAAAATAGACTGATTTTAAAACAGAAGTGTGTTTAAATAGATACGGATTTTCCAACGGTAGCGACCGTTGCAAACTGATGAAGAGACGTGATTTCTTCATTTCTTAAAATCATAATCAATCCTATCACACAGAAGATCATACACATCACGATCTCGAGCAGCTTACGTCTATTCTATCTTGAGAGACTTTGAATAAAGTCTTAAGGAAATTGTTACGACAAGCCTCAGACGAAATTTCATTCTTCAACCGGTTAGATTTCTAGTTGATTTATATATATATATATATATATATATATATATATATATATCATTTTCGTTTCTACGTTGTACTATTTCTTTAAATAGTATAACGTTTGATTTATCGCTATAGTTATTATTACTATAGTTGTTAGTTTGTTGTTGTAATTAATTACAACATACTTATTGTTATAAATAGCTAATACAAAATTCCAAAGTAGTGAAAATCTGATTTGTAAACTTATGAGACGGGTTTATTATTGATTAGTCTTTGTTTTGGTATACTGGACGTATAACATCTTAAGACTTTCCTGTTTTCACTAAAACAGAGATGGCAACAGTTGAACTATCAACAAAGGCTACTACTCACAACAGGCCTGATCCGTTCAAAGGAGATGGTGATGACTTCATAACATGGCAAAATCAAATGCTGTTTTATCTCACCACGCTAGGGCTGTGGAAGTGCATCGAGGAGGATGAACCAACGCCTAAAGACGGACAAACTAGAGAAAAAGATGCAACTGTTTTTCTCGGAGTTGACTCATGGAAGCATTCAGACTTCCTGTGCCGAAACTACATTCTGAATTGTCTGGATAAAGTACTATATAAAGTATATCAGCAACACCAGATAGCAAAATCCTTATGGACCGCACTTGCACAAAAATACAAAACGCAGAATGTCAGTTTGAAGAAGTTCATCATAGATAAGTTTATGGAATACAAAATGGTTGACTCCAAATTCGTAACTAGTCAAGTGCAAGAACTCCAACTCATAATTCATGAACTTGAAGCAGGACATAAAGTTGGAGAATCCTTCCTTGTTGAAGCGATAACAGAGAAATTACCACCATCCTGGAAAGACTACCGCAATTATCTAAAACATAAGAAAAAGGAGATTTCCTTAGAAGATCTTATTGTCAGACTAAAAATTGAGGTTGATAACCGCGGAGTGAAAAAACAAAGCGAAGAGGCATTTGTGGTAGAAGAGTCAAAGAACAAAGGGCATTTCATGAAAAACAAGAAGAAGAAATTCCCGCAGAAGAGAAAAGCGCCTGAAAACAAACCCAAAGACAACAAACGAACCAAGAAGTTTAATGGCGAGTGTTAGGTTTGTGGAAAAGCAGGACACGCCGCTAGAGATTGTAGACACAAGAAGGAATGCAACTCAAAGGAAAATATGGTGGATAACATGGAAGTAGACGAGTCTAATTTTTCAGCAGTTATATCTGAATGCAATTTGGTTCAGAACCCTAACTAATGGTGGATGGACACAGGCGCTACTCGTCATGTTTGCTTTGACAAATCCATGTTTTCTACATACCAGAAATTCGATCAGGAAGAAAAACTCTACATGGGTAATTCTGCAGTTTCCATGATCGAAGGCAGTGGCACAATAATCCTCAAGTTTACTTCTGGAAAAACTGTCAAGTTGAATGACGTGCTCCATGTTCCAAACATACGCAAGAATCTTATCTCTGGTCCAGTGCTATCAAAGAAAGAATTCAAAATGGTCTTCGAGTTAGACAAGATGGTTCTGTCTAAAGCTGGAATGTATATAGGAAGGGGATATTTATGTGATGGCTTATTTAAGGCAAATGTAGCCGTTGTCGGCAATAAAACTATGTATTCCGATTATGCTATTAATAAAATTGAAGTTTCTTATTTACTTGAGCACGAAATTTTACTATGGCATGATAGATTAGGACACATAAATTTCTGAAAAATGAAAAAACTATCAAACTTGGGATTAATTCCGAAATTCCAAGTAGATAAAAACTACAAATGTGAAACATGCGTAGAAGCAAAAATAGTCAAAAAAACCTTTTCATACAGTTGATAAAAGCACCGAACCACTAGGTTTGGTTCATACTGATTTATGTGATTTCAAATCATTACCTACAAGAGGTGGGAAAAGGTACTTTATTACCTTTATTGACGATTATACACGATATTGCTATGTATATCTTTTAAATAGCAAGGATGAAGCAATTGCATCGTTTATGAAGTACAAAGCTGAGGTAGAAAATCAGTTAAATAAAAAGATCAAGATATTGAGATCTGATCGAGGTGGAGAATATGAATCACCATTTGAACAATTCTGTGCCGAAAATGGTATAATTCATCATACAACAGCACCATATTCACCATAAAAAAATGGTATAGCCGAGAGAAAGAATAGAACATTAAAAGATATGATTAATGCGATGCTCTTAACTTCTGGCCTACCGACGAACTTGTGGGGGGAAGCCTTAAATATGTCTAATCACATATTAAACAAGGTTCCTCACAATAAAACATAAACAATTCCATATGAGTTATGGAAAGGACACATACCAAGTTTTAAATACCTCAAAGTGTGGGGGTGCTTGGAAAAAGTTCCGGTTCCGCCTTCCAAGAAAGTCAAACTTGGACCAAAAACAGTAGATTGTTACTATTTAAGGCCAGCCCAAAATAGTAGTGCCTACAAATTTTTGGTATTCAAGTATGTTATAACTGATATTCATGTAAATACAGTCATGGAATCAAGAGACGCCTCATTCTTTAAAGATGTGTTTCCACACAAAAGAAATGAAGGAAATAATGTCCCCAAAAGGACAAGAGAAGAATTAAGTAAATCACATGAAGATGAAACTCATCGTGAAACTAAGAAAGTTGAACCAAGAAGAAGCGTAAGGGCAAGAACTTCCAAGACATTTGATTCGGAATTTTTAACATATATGTTAGAACACGAACCTCAAACGTACAAGGAAGCAATGTCATCTTCTGAATCCTCATGTTGGAAAGAAGCAATCCAAAGTGAAATTGATTCAATTCTGAGTAATAAAACTTGGGAAATAGTTGATCTTCCACCTGGAATAAAACCAATTAGTTGTAAATGGATCTTCAAAAAGAAGATGAAACCAGATGGCTCCATCGACAAATACAAAGCAAGATTGGTAGCCAAAGGATATCGTCAAAAAGAAGGCGTAGACTTCTTCGATACCTATTCACCAGTAACACGAATAACCTCTATAAGAATGTTAATAGCAATTGCATCCATCTATAATCTACAGATTCATCAAATGGATGTAAAGACGGCATTCTTAAATGGAAATCTCGATGAGGAGATTTACATGGAGCAACCTAAGGGTTTTATATCCAAAGGGAATGAAAACAAAGTATGTAGTTTAGTCAAATCATTATACGGACTAAAACAAGCTCCAAAATAATGGCACGCAAAATTTGATAGTGTCATGATGAAAAATGGTTTTCGTATAAATGAATGTGACAAATGTGTTTATTACAAACAAAATGGACAATCATACGTGATGATTTGTCTATATGTTGACGATATGCTAACCTTCGGTCCAAATACTAAGGTAATAGAGACCACTAAGCAGATGTTAATCAACAATTTCGATATGAAAGACTTAGGTGTTGCAGATGTTATTTTGGGAATCAAAATAATAAGAACACCTAATGGAATCGAATTATCTCAGTCACATTATGTAGAAAAAGTGATTTAAAAATTTCAAAATTTTGGTAAAGGAGTATGAACGCCGTATAATCCATCGGAAGTACTGCATAAATACACTAATGAGAGAGTAATGCAACTGGAATACTCTCATGTAATAGGATGTCTCATGTATCTCATGAATTGCACAAGACCAGATATAGCTTATGCAGTAAGTCGATTAAGCAGGTATACAAGCAACCCAGGGAAGGAACACTGAAAAGCACTAATGAGAGTGCTTGGATATTTAAAAAATACCACAAACTATTCCTTAAATATGGAAAATATCATGCCGTCTTAGAAGGATATAGTGATGCAAACTGGATTGCTGATTCAGAGGAATCAAAATCAACGGGTGGTTATGTCTTTACCTTAGCAGGGGCAGCAGTGTCATGGAAATCTACTAAACAAACATGCATAGCTCGATCCACTATGGAACCAGAGTTCATCGCTTTAGATAAAGCAGGCGAAGAAGCAGAATGGCTTCGTCACTTTTTATAAGATATTCCGTTTTGACCTAAACCTGTACCGGCCATATGCATACACTCTGATAACCAAGCAGCATTAAGCAGAGCGCAAAACTTTGTGTATAATGGAAAGTCACGACACATTCATCGACGTCATAACACAGTTATGCAGTTACTCTCAAATGGAACTATTTCCATAGATTATGCGCGAACAAATGATAACCTAGCGGATCCATTTACTAAAGGTTTATCAAGAGAGAAAATTAACTGCGCATCGAGGGGAATGGGTTTAAAAACCTAAACCAACGAGAGTTATCTTATACGGAAACCCATCCTAGCGACTGGAGATCCCACGGACTAGGATCAATAGGCAAACCAGTTCTAAATAACTCAAGACGTAATGCATTTGTTTGGACTTAGTCTTACTCCATTCCTATGGTGTACAATATAAATGCATGCCTACAGAAGTATTAAAAGGATAAAACTATGTTTTTTAATGATGACCATATCTTGAAAATAATAAGTGGGGTATATGTAGGATACTCTTAATGGTTGTGATCACCTATGTTAGTGTGAGCTGGGTCGGCTCTATGAGAATATTAAAGGCTTTTATTCTCTATAAACACTCGCAGAACCAAAAATTGTTCAGGACCAAAATGAACGCAACCAAGAGATTGGATGTGAAGGGAAATAATGCTTTGTAAAGCTTATTGTCTGGTTATACAATAACGGCTGACGGTTCAAGATGAAATAATTCACCGATTAGCCAAGTATATCCGATAAGTTTTAACTTGGGAAAGTTCAAAGTGAAATATCTACTTATCCTCGATATAGCATTATTTTCATATGAACTGTGTTATATTACACTTTGTGTGGGGGAGACATATATCGTCATTCATGTGGGGGATTGTTAGAATTCTCAAAAATAGTGAATGAGGTATATCCCACATCGCCAAAAATAAGTCCATTTTCTTGTTTATATAGTGTACTCTCAATCCCTATATTGGCCCTTAGGGTCAGGTAATTTTGTGCGAGGGAGAGGACCTATATGGCCATGGACTAACATGCCCGTCGCCCGCCCGTCCGACCGAACCGGGTCGGGTGCGGGTGCAGGTGCGGGTCCGATAAGATTAGGTTGTGCCATATATTTTTGCTACCTAAAAAATGGACTGATTTCAGAACAGAAGTGTGTTTAAATAGATACGGATTTTTCAACGGTTGTGACCGTTGCAAACTGATGAAGAGACGCGATTTTTTCATATGACCGTTACAACGAACAACAACAGTTCTGAACCGTTGCAAACGAATGGACGCAGCTGTTGCAAACAGCAACAGTTTTTGGCGTTGCAAATGAAAGGAAGTGCCTGTTGCGAACAGTAACACGTTTTGGTGTTGCAAATGAAGGGATGCTACTTTTCTCAACGGGTGTAGCCATTGGGAATTCGGCTATAAATAAGGAGGAAACCTGATCACTTTCATCACTTAATTTTAAATCCGAGTTATCTCTTCTTTATCTTCATTTCTTAAAATCATAATCAGTCCTATCACACAGAAGATCATACACATCACGATCTCGAGCAGCTTACGTCTGTTGTATCTTGGAAGACTTTGAATAAAGTCTTAAGAAAATTGTTACGACAAGCCTCAAACGAAATTTCCTTCTTCAACCGGTTAGATTTCTAGTTGATTTATATATATATATATATATATATATATATATATCATTTTCATTTCTATGTTGTATTATTTCTTTAAATGGTATAACGTTTGATTTATCGCTATAGTTATTATTACTATAGTTGTTAGTTTGTTGTTGTAATTAATTACAACATACTTATTGTTATAAATAGCTAATACAGAATTCCAAAGTAGTGGAAATCTGATTTGTAAATTTGTGAGACGAGTTTATTATTGATTAGTCTCTGTTTTGGTATACTAGACGTATAACACCACTGTATTTGCATCAAAACATCTAAGTCACCAATTGGATTTGCTAGCCAATTCAAATCTACCAAAGGTTGAAGAATGTACAGAATATTTGAGAAATGTGTCCAAAATAGAATATAGAGTACTCACTCCTAAGCAGTGTTTTCATGACCCTATCATGCCTCGGTCCGACCTCGAATAACCATAAACCTTGGACCACTACGGTCCGGAACTCAATCGGACCTCATTTATCCATGAACCTTGGTCGGACCTTTAAACCAACGGTTCAACCATCAATTTTACCTAGTTGAACCATGGTTCTTTTGTTTTTTCTTACTTTATCATCGTGTAATTCTATCTCATTTTCATCTTTTGCAATACTTTGAAGAAAATAAGTAAATATATATATTTCAAAAATCATAATTGTTCCAAAATTTAAACCAGTAACTTCATCATTTTGTTCTCTACTGCTACAAACTCTTCTAATACCACTGTAAGACTCGTTAAGTTTGTCGTTATTAAACTTCCATCGTTGTGCACTACTCTATTATATACAAAGCTGTAATTGTGCACTGCAACAACACACAACTTTGGTTGCATACCTTGAAGACCGTCTACAGCTTGTGTACATAGCATTATTATTTCAATATTTTTGTGTATAGTTTGTAGTTAAATGTGCAAATTTTTTGAAAAAATAAATCACGGTTCGACCGGTTGAACCATCAAAACCTTAAACCTTCAATCATCACAGTTCAAGGCACGACACGGTCATGAAAACTATGCTCCTAAGCTTAATCGACAAATTGACTCCACATAGTAATGATAAAGAGCTTGTCTCCAATGAATGCAGGCTCAGATTCTAAGATATGCAATCTCTCTTCCAGTGAAGGGAAATGAAAGAAGAACAAGGAGTTGCCAAAATATAATTTAAGCCCACCCTAACTTTCGACACATGCCTACAATGTTCGTGCACTAGGTCATAAAGGGAGTTGGAATCTAAAAAGAAACCAAATAAAATATTCTTTCAAAAAATCAAGGCCGACATCAATAACTTCCTGTAGAGGGATCATCATGCCATTTTCCTCAACAATATCAAACTTCCCAAGGAAATATTCACCAGCATTTCGAAAACTTCCCAAGGGAATATTCACCAGCATTTTGAAGAAGATTGGGATATAGAAAGGATAATTTTTGCAATTTGTTATGGGGAGAAGAGGTGTTGGCATTGACTTTGGTATGTAATGCTTTAGTTGCAGCTACATTGAGAAAAAGAATCATTTGGTCGAACAACTAGTGGGCTTGAAATGATATACTCTAACTCATTATCTACCTCAACACTACTACCATCTTGCACACATCGCAAACTTTCAATACCCAAATCATTACCATAAGAGTTCGGACTACCATTAGCAACTACAGGCAAGCTCAAATCGCCTGAATTGCTTAGACAGATTGGGCCACTAGTGGAACACAACGAACTAGTCATTGGAATCACTGTCGGAGATGAAACGTTCAGAGTAGCACCAGATGTCAGTGAAGGAAAATCGTCAGTACGCAGAGGAGTTTGCGCAGCTGGACCGGGGTATTAAACGCGGTACCAGACCTAATTTTTGAAGCAGATACGTTCAAATTTGGGTCTAAGCAACATGTTTATTTCTTGCGAGGCATAACAGAAGTAGGGTGGAAGGATAATGAGGAGATGATGCGAGGTAGGATAAGGAATGGACGAAAGCGAAAGCGAGGGCAATGATAGATATTTTGCGGCTGCCGTGAGTTTCTACATCAAATTAAATATTTTACATGATATATTGCATGTCATTTCCCAATAAATGGATCAACATAAACAAAGAAACCATTTATACCATTGCTTTCCCATCAAGGAGTACTTAGGGTTGTAAACATTTTACGACCCTCCGACATCCGGCTCGGTTCAAGGCTGTAAGACGTTCTGTCCGTGTCTGCATTATTTTTATTTAGGACAGAAATTAAGATAAAAAAATATATATGAAAATATGTCCATCTAAAAATGTTCGATGTTTTCTATTGTTTGAACATTGTACGTCCGTTGTTCGACTCGTACGAACAATGTTCGAACATAAAACTTGTTCGGTCGGTGTCCGTTCGAATCTCTTATAGGAATGGACTAGGACACAGCTCCGTTCGGTCCGGTTCAATCCATTTACACCCCTAGGAATACGAGTACTAAATGGTTTCTTTGAAAGTAATAGAGGCATGTGGTAAGATGATCTTATTTCACCATAACTATCTGCAATTGCAATGCGGTACTTTACCATCTTAATGGACATCAAAACTTTTAAGAATAAAATAACTCATGTGCATAAAACCTTACTAGTAATGGCACACAATATATGTAGATTGTTAACCTGAAAAATAGATCAAAACCCAAATATGTATGAAAGCACCAGTTCATATTAAGGTAAAAGAAAAGGCAGAAAGTAGATAAGAACATATAGAAGTTTTTATAGTGGTTCGATGTAATCTCTGGCCTACGTCCACTTTAATCTATTTCATTAGTTGTTATCGCTCCAAATTAGAACTAGTTTGATCCGATCTGACCATAATCTAGTGGATCCAAGATTTACAATAGAGTTAAGATTGTTACTTGAGGAGAATAGAAGTGAAGAAAGTGTAATGGAAGCTCCAAGTCCAAGAGTGTTGAAGGAGATCCAACAAAATGAAGATTCTTTTTTGTTAGCAGGTAGGTTGGTATTTATAGAGAAAATATTAGCGTTGGGCTAGAAATGCACCTAGGGAAGAGTCCAAATATCAGCATGAAGTAGTGTGCAAAGTTGCGGAATCTCTCGTGCTAATACCAGATGTCGGTACTGACCTCTCAAATTGGGGTTGACTTCTCACCGTAGTTCGAATCACTTCGAACCTTCTTGCACCCTTCTTCTTACTTTATTTTAAAGTGTCATATGCTATTTCCATTGATCGTTAATCGTCCAAAATAAGTCATCATCTGCTTCCCTCCAAAACAGCCGAGTATCGACCTTTTTGCCTAAGAGGTCGGTAGTGACTTTTTCCTTAGCTCGAAATGACTTGTACTTTTTACAGCACTCTTCTAATTTCATACTTAGGTGCCCCAAGAAGTCGCAACATCTATGAAGTTAACAAGAGAGGTCGGTACCTACATGAGAGGTCGGTACCGACATCTCTCCTTAGTGTATTTTTGGTCTAAATTTCTTGAGCCCAATTCTCTAGTCTTTTTAAGTGTTCCTCAAAGTTTTCAGGTCATTTCATCCTCGTTTGAATCTTCTAAGTCCAGTAAAATCTGTTTTGCTAAAAAGCGGGTTAACGTTTGCCTCCAAAAGCAAGTCTTTTGAATGTAAGGTGTGCTTTGCTCAAGAACGAGTTCCAGTAATCAGTCTTCGATAGTTGAGATCTTCGACTACATTAATCTTAGTGAATCGTCTAGTTCCTTCGGATTTTCTTGTCTATTACAGGTCCTTCCAAACCCGGTAAAGTCTAAGACTCTAAACTCTGCTTAAGAGTTTTCTATACATAATCATTCTGATTTCATTCAGATTTATTGCATCACATACCAAAATCATCTCGTGTTCATCCAGGATTTGCATCATTATCATTCCGATTTCATTCGGAGTTATTACATCACATAGCAAAACTGTCCTGTGTTTATCCGAGATTTATCTATTTTATTCTAATTGCAAGGCATTCAAATCCTTTTATTAAATCAGTATATACTCCAAGGTTCGATATCTTCGGATCATTCTGTATTCAATTTAATGCATGATCTCTCCGTATTGTTTATTGTTAGATTTAAGGGGATGATCTCTCTGGATTATTTTATGTTCAGTTTAATGCTCGATCTCTTTGAATCATTTATCATTTTGATTTTAGGGGACTCTCCAGATCATTTAGTGTTCTATTTAAGGTTTGACCTCTCCGGGTAGTTTATCACCCAATCTAGCGTTTCGATCTCTCCAGATCGTTTAGTGTTCTATTTAAGGTGTGAACTTTTCAGGTCTTTTATCACCTATCTAGTGTTTCGATCTCTTAAGATCCTTGCTTAGTCCACTTGCTCTTTGGCAAAGGGACTCAACAACCAAGCAAGCTCATCCGCTCATTCTCCGGTGAGAGGACTTACTTCTTACACTTTGATCTCATCTCTCCGGTCGAGACTTAAAGCGATCAATATTGCACAAGTCCATCCCCTCGCTCTTCGACGAGGGGACTTGCACCCTACACTTCGGTCCCGCCTCTCTGGACGGGACTCTAAGGCGATCAAAATCAATCATCACTCTCTAGTGAAATTTCATAATTCTAATATTCAAATCAAAGAAAATAAGTAGAAATCCAAATTTTCCATCCTAGACATCCGACTTAGAGCGTGCCTAGGGACTAATCTAGGTTCCGTACACGTATAAGCGGTCCGATATTATTATTATCCTAAGCAATCATCCCAGACATCCAACTTGGAACATGACTAAAGGCTAATCTAGGTTTTTGTGCATGTCTAAGTGGTCTAGGGTTATTATTGTCCTGAATAGTCATCTCGGACATCCGACTCAGAGCGTGCCTAGGGGCCATTCGAGATCCTGTACATGTATACGTAGTCTAAGGTTATATTGCATCATTTATAAAGTTAGGGTAAAGGAATCGAACCTAACTCCAATCCACCCCGATCATGGGGTTGTCATCCAATGGAAGTCTCTCATTCATAACTTCATTCTGCCCCATCATTCCAACGGTGAGCTTCTGGTTCCATCTTCTGCTGTCATTCATTTGTATTTTGATTTGCCTCTCTGGCTCCAACATTGCCCGTTCTAGCCATTAAAACTCATCCTAGATCCAAATCGATCATGCCCCTGAGTCGTGGGAGTATTGTTTCAGTTTGCTTTGCTCTATCTCCAAATGCTCCTGCGTTAGTTTTTGGTCTTTGGTTCTGAATTCTAGTTGCTCTGGCTGTTCATTGTTGATCCATCCTTTTGAAAAATCCTTCCAACATTTTCGGTTATCAAGCCATTATTCTATCTTACATTTTCTTCATCATTCTTTCCATCTTTTGAGGACACATCTTTTGAGGATACCTCCCGGTTGCCCCCTGGCTCTGGTTGACTTGCTTTAGTTTTAGATCTAGTATTAGGCATCTTCATCTTCTTCAAATCTCGGATTCAAGCTTCAAGTTTTCAGATCTAGCTTTGTTCTCAACAAAAGCACCAAAATATTAACCTTAATAATGGATCAAGTCCAAATATCATATGAAAGCACCAGTTCGGATTAAAGTAAAAGAAATGGAAGAAAGTAGACAAAAACATATAGAAGTTTTTATAGTGGTTCGGCGTAATCTCTGGCCTACGTCCAATTTAATATATTTCATTAGTTGTTCTCTCTCTGGATAACAACAAATTTGATCTGATCTGACCATAATCTAGTAGATCTCAGATTTACAATGGAGTTAAGGTTGTTATTATAGAAGTGAAGAAAGTGTAATGGAAGCTCCAAGTCCAAGAGTGCTGAAGGAGATCCAGCAAAAAGAAGATCCTTTTCTAGTAGCAGGTAGGTTGGTATTTATAGAGGAAACGGTCGTGTTAAGCTAGAAACTGGGGAAGAGTCCAAATATCAGCCCGAAGTAGTGTGCAAAGTTGCAAAATCTCCCGAGCTAACACCAGCTATTGGTGCCAACCTCTCAAGTCAGGACTGACTTCTCACCGTAGTTCAAATCACTTCGTACCATCTTGCATATTTCTTCTTACTTCATTTTAAGGTGTCCTAAACCATTTCCATTGATCATTGGTTGTCCAATACAAGTCATCATCTACTTCTCTCCAAACCAGCCCGGTATCAGTATTTTTGCCAAAGAGGTCGGTAGTGACTTTTTTCCTTAGCTCCAAATGATTTGTACTTTTTACAACACTCTTCAAACTCCATACAGAGGTGTTCCAGGAAGTCACAACATCAACAGAGTTAACAAGAGAGGTCAGTACTGACATCTCTCCTTAGTGTATTTTTGGTCCAAATTTCTTAAGCTCAACTCTCTAGTCATTTTAAGTGTTCCTCCAAGTTTTCAAGTCATTTTGTCCTCGTTTGAATCTTTTAAGTCCAATTGAAATATACTTTGCTAAAAAGAGGGTTAACACAGATTATCTACTTATTTTTATATAAGAAGACCCAACAAGTGCAATGACACTGATTTTTTTCCAAAAGATGGCATTGTATGTAGGGTTTAACATTGATTTGTTGGAATCCAAAATAGTTTTCAGTAAGTAATGCCTTCATAAAAATGAAGTTTGAGACATCTTAGATATAAATGAAGGTTTTATGCTAATTGAGTATCTTGGTCTTCTTCTTTTTGTTTAATATTTCAAAAACAAAGGTTACACTTTTCCAATAGGCAAAATCATAAGAAAAAAAAAGTTAAAGAAAGGGAATCCTCTTTACTAAGTCTATAGGCAGACCTTAGCTCATCAAATCAATAATTAACCCAATTGTATATTTATTTACCCAATGTTTTAATTTACTAAAAGCAACCATCAATAAACCGAACAACATTTGTAACAAATTTTTATAGAAAGGGCAAAAAATATTCCATGGGAAAATGTCTATGACATAAAACCTAAAGGGGAATGAGTTTGATAAAATTCTATAATCTAATAAAATCTACGTGCGTTAAACTTATTTGGAAGTTTATACATAATAAATCAGTTTGGTCTAAATGGAAGAATACAAGATATCCAGATGATCAATCTTTTTAGGACTACTCATATTCAGTCTGGTACATGGAGATTCATGTAATAGTATGGATATTTTACATTGTAAATGTTAGAAAATAAGAATAATGGATGGAAAACTACAAGTTTGCGGTCTGATCCATGGATTCGGGGGGAGGGAGATTAATCAAAAAACTGGGATACAATGCACTAGCAACCATGAGAGATGACAAATTAGTAGTATACAAAATCATTGAAATTAAATACTGGCTACCACTTAGGCAAAGATAAACAAGATCAAATTTCTGATGAAATAAGTGAAATATTCATACATGATAATGTAAGCATGGATTATTGGTGGTTGAAAACTTCAACCTATGATCCATATCATTTTTCAAATGTTCGGGAACAAATGAGAAAAAAGTAACTAAATGTTAATTGAAATAAAGTGGTATGGGAGCAAATTCACGACCCATAATTGGCCTCCTATTAATTTGGAGTCATTAGAAATATATCATCAACCATGGCAAACTAATACAAGGAAGAATTGCCATAAATATGGTATGTGTTCTATGTAAAACTGAATTAGAAAGTTGTAATCATGTGTCTTATGAATGTCAGTATTCAAATGAAATATAGAAGTGGTGCTCAAACTAAATATCATAAATAGTCATGCATCAAACAATAGCTAATTCTGCAATGGACATTTAAGGCCAATTCATAGAGAAAAAAATAAAATAAGAGATCCTGCATGCCTATGTTTATCAACATCAATATGGAATATTTGGTAGGAAAGAAATAATAGAATATTTAGATTAACCAAAAATGCAGCAAAAGTGGAATGTGTTGACTACATTCCTAGTCAAACTCGGAATCATGGTTTTAGTAGCAAATGTAATTTACAACACCATACTTTTAGAAATGTAAAATGAAGAGACTGGGAACTATTACGCAAATAAAGTGGAGAGACAAGATTTAGAGTGGTTTGATCTTAATGAAGATCTACATCTGTTATAGCTAGTGATCTTATTGCTTCTATTCAGATACAAGAGCATGGAAAATATTATGCAAGAAATTAAAATTCTATCTGTGTACATGTGCATGCAAGTCAATAAATATAGTGGTTGAAATCCAGTTCAAACGGCTGAGATTGACATGCTGGATCCTTAGGAATCCTCGTGGTCGTTAGTGAAGCCATGTGGTTCAAATGTAAGCTAGCTAGGATGTTAGATGGAGTGAATGGCTAGGATGATAGCTAGCTTGTGGGCGTACAAAGGAGTGCTATTATCAGAAAGGCAACATGGGGAGAGAATGTTACTGTTAAACAATGATGTCATTGCTTAGGTGTACAGTGAAGGACATAGGTGGTTGCTACACGGCGATGTTTTTCTTAGATGAATAGTGTTGTTGTTAATAATCTTGTCAAGGGAATAGTGCATGGTTGTTGCTTCTTTATGCAGGGTGACTAGACGCTTTTTTCAATGGTTTCCCAAGTAAAGACAAAACAAGTTGGTCAAAGTGGACCGGTCTTCAAGGGATATGTAAGTGGGTAGGATCTAGGGGTTTGGTAAGGTGAGTGGGTGTGAAGCCTTCTTGTTGTGGATGGGCTATCTAATGACGAGGCAACAGGTGTTGTGTACGATGCTTGAACTTTTCCATTAATAGTGGTAATTGGTCGGGCCGTTGTCAGTATCTATAAAATGACGAGGGTACTATTATGTGGGACACTATATGAGATATTTACATAAGTGGTGGGCAGGGTTGGATAGTGTTAAGCTAAGATGATGTAAGGCGAAAGTATCAGATGCTTTTGGTAGGCCGACTAGATACCTTTTATGTGAAAATTGAGCAAAATTTTGCCCCTTAAGTTTGCTTTTGCATGTAGAGACAGATTTTTATTTATACGCATTTAATGTGAATGATACATGTTGCTTGTTTAGTGGTTATGATGTTTCATTATTCGAGATGGTTTAGAGACGTGACTGTTGATGTGATGAGGTAATCAATTAAGCCTAGATGGCTAAGATTGATTCCCGCCCATCTCGTCTAATGGCTCGAATTAGAAGCCAAATCCATAAAAACCTCTCCCACGTCTTCTCTTTACTAAGCATTAAGAATCTCCAATTAAAAAGAATTTCAAGTTTTTAAAGATCTTTACTAGCTTTCAAAAACTTCCTACTAAAATCAGTGAGTTTCTCTTTTTTAATACTTTTGATGTTATTTTATATTGTAGTCATATGCTTATATGCTAAGAAATATCTTTTTCGACTTGTTTCTCCTTTTCGTTGCTTTTTCCATCTATGTTGGGAGTTGTTGAAAGTCTATGTAGTCCGGTATGAGAGAGTGGCACATTAGAGAGTCGTTGACTGGTTGACGTTGGGATGTCAACATCGATCAATTAACGTTGAACCGTTTTGACCTAAAGACTCAAAAATGCATAAGTTAGATTACTGAACATGATCCCCTCCACCCCACATCTCATTAGGAAGGAGTCGCCTAGGTTAGGTTATGGGCCACTGCCTGCATACATTGTCAAATGAGAAGTGTCTTAAGTTAGATGGGCTACGCGACCCTATCAGGGGGATAGGTCGCATGGGAGAAGGTTTTAATATGGCAGTCAAACCTGTGCTTGCAAGGGGACTCTCAATGGTGCGTCAGAGTCTGGGTCACCCAAGCTTATGTGGAGTGGAGGAACCTTGCACCCAAGTATAGTATATGCCTTAGCCTTTGCAAGGGTGGTTTAGTAACTAGGTTTTCCTTGATATTATAGATGATCAAAGGAAAGAAGAAAGCTGATGGTACACTGGAAAGCGGCGGCCCCTTTGAGGTTGACTTGTTTAAACTTAAAGAGGACAAGGACAATCTGTCCAAGACACTTACCTGGTACGGGATGATAGGAGTAGGGCCAGTCTACCATCACATTGCAGATTGACTGAACCGGCCCCTATCTACTACTTCACATGGTCGATGTCATACATGAAGTGCAAGCCGACCCTTCAAATCCACCAATATTTCATTGGTTTCTTGAAAGCGCATTAGGTGGAGCCCATACAACTCTCTCCTAATGGTTAGAGCCTTCTGGCAGGACTTTACATCATTTTCCATAACCTTGGCCTCTCGAAGCCCACTCTTCTTTTCATCTGCTTCGTGTTTAAGCCATCAAGATAGACCAATTCTATGGATGACTGGTAATACTATCTCCAAAGCCATTCATCATAGCTCCCTTCTTTGGCCTTTCGGGCAAGATTTTTGGATTCTAGGAACAAGTAATTCTATATGCTAGTGACGGTCAACCCCAACCTTTAAGAGCAGGGGTTCAAGGCTCTAGGTAATTTTCTTTTGACAATTTCTGTTTCGAGTTTTACTAATCACTTAGTTGTTTCTAACTTGTCTTTTTCTGGTGTAGTATTCTCAGAGAAGATGGAGGAGAGTCGGGTTCCCTTCATTTAATGGTTAGAGCAAATAAGGAGGACTGGGGAGAAACAGTGAAGCCTGGCATATCTTCTGATGGATGACAATATGTACTGGGTTGGATGGATAGGCCTCGGCTATATAATTTTGAAGAAGAAGGAGGGACCCTCGGGCCTAGGAAGAGAGGACAATAGTGACGATGAAACGGGCGGTGACCGAGAGCACCCCCAACTAGCAAGGGGAGAGATGGAGAACATAAATACCAACCGAGAGCCAAGGTTCGCTGCAACCACTAGGAAGATGAGGACGAGTTATCGATATACGACCCTACCTGTATAAGTATGCGAAAAGGTATATGGAGGGTCCATCATTGTTTATGAGGTCTTATGGATGGGAGCCATGTCTGATGAATGTAATGTCTTATGGTCCTCTAACTACACAGGCGTACTAGAGATGTTGGAGGCGGAGAGGATGGATAGGTGGGCACAAGCCCCAAACATATTAAAGGACATGGGCTCCTGTACCGACGTACCTCTCCCCTCGAGTATTTCAAACAAAATGACTCACATACAGCTGTGTCCCCCAATACACAAACTTATAAAGGGGCACACGGTGATATTGACACCAAATCCTCCATCCCATCCAGCTAGGAGGAGGTGACAGGTCTAATATGAGGGTGGATCTATTAGTAGTCTTGTAGTCACATTAGCTTAAAGATTTGCATTTACTTTCTTTCTTCATGAATAACTTGTATTCCTTTACTTTTTGTGTTGCAATGGTTCAACTTAACTTTGTTACTTGAATTCTACCACCGAAGTCAAGACCATATTGACCTATACTCCACCCCCATGGGGAGCATGGGCCTTCAGGAGCAGACACCCCTTAGTTCAGTAGGAGGGCGCTAGCCAACAGAGGGACATCATCATTCCTATCACCGAGCCTCCACCGAAAGAGCAAGCGATCTTCCACTCTCTATGCCCTTTGGGTCTACTGTCAAACCAAACTTGGTTTGCTTCCACTGGAAGTTAAGAACTGGTAAGGAGATAAAGGACTCGAGTTGGGACCCATCCTACTTTTACTCCAAGGAGGCAGAGCTAGTTGGCGACTAGAAGGAGGTGCTTAGGGCCACAAGTCTTGCTATGACCAAGCAGATGGATGAGGTCGGCTTGAATGGGCTGCTCAAGATTTTGGCCAGGACCGTAGTCAAGGTCCTTGGGCAGTCGATCTGTCCTAAGTCCGGGCACAACATAGAGTCGGTCTGGGAAGAAGATGTCCAGAAGGCTTTCTTGATAAGACATGCTTTTACTTAAGCTCCTCACTTCTACTAATTTTCTTATGACTTTTTTCTTTTGTAGGCTGGATCACGCGCCCTTAGGATCCACTTGGAGATAGTGGAGATGAAAAAGCATACCGTAGATGGGGGCAGGGAAAGAATCCTAGAGATGGAGAAGAGGGAGAATGCTGGGAAGAGGGCCATGGAGGTGGAAGTGACGAGGGATGCCACTGTGGTTGCTGGAGAAGTGACGAAGAGGGAGCATGGTGAGGAGATGGCTTATTGGGAGAGGTTGGAGTTGGAGGTGGGTCAGTTGAGGACCCAGTCGGATGCAAGGGAGAAGGAGGCCGAGGACCTACAAGGATTGCTTCTCCAGCATCAATGTTGCATAACTTCCAAGGTTCATGAGGCAAAGAAGGCCAATATGGAGCTGTGCAGTTAAAGCGCTCGGCGGATTCAAAGCGGTGTAGGTGTAAAAAGTCATAGCGGGGATACAGCGAGGGTATAGCGGGATATAGCGGATGACTCTAAAATAGCATATAAAACTCGTACTTAATGTTTTTACAAATATATAAATGGTAATTAAATGAAAACTTATCATTCAATTGAATTATAATTAATACATAAATAATTTTAAATAAAAACATGTGCGAATATAATTTGAATAAACGTAAAACTGTTATATAACATAATTGAATTTAGTAGAATATTAGAGTATTTTCATTTCTGAAAATATATTAACAAATAAATTAGTTTCATAATTTTTATAATGTATAAATGCAAATTTTCAATTCATTTTATTAAAGAAGATATAGCGGAAGTAGCGGAATATAGCGGGAATAACGGGATATAGCGGAAATAGCGGGGCTTAAAGCGGAAAGGCTATATTTTGGGGCTATATGGAAAAATCGTAGCGGTAGAAGTCCGCTATGAGATATAGCGGGGTTATAGCGGGGTAATAGCGGGGCATTAACTACACAGATATGGAGGCAACTTGGAATGATCGGCTGACGAATATGTCAAAGTTAATCTTTACGGCCAACTAACATATGCCCTTTGTCGTCGATTTTCTTAATGCCCAAGAATATGCCAAAGTCAGGATGTGGCAATGGAGCTGATTGTCGTAGGTCAGAATCTTCTAGCTATACTACTGTGGGAATAGTTTGCCACCCTCGTGGCTCCTCCAATGCCTCCTTCAGGGCCAGGGATTGACAAAGAAATGATTTGGACGGCGATTATCATATCATCAATTAGTCGATGGGTTTGTTTATTTTTGTAATCTTTTTGTAAGGCCGGCTAGGCCCCTTTTTGCTGTAATGCAATGAACATATTTTATTTAATGTAATGGTATTTTTCTTGTTTAACTATTGAGCACTGTTATTTCATTACTTTTTTACATACGTCTTACATACATATATGTATGTCTATAACGCTTGCTCTTATACTGTGTAAGTTTACATGTTTTTGTATATATTGATGGGTAATACAAGGGCCCTGACTTTGTTAAGAAAACACTTAGACTTAAGCAAACTTATATAGAATATTGTTTACTCGATTTTCTTATAAGTACAGAATGGGTTGACCTGCATAGTCCTACCGGTTGACATGATTCAAATGACCAATGTCTTAGCCTGCATCTAGGCCCGTACTTCGGCCCACGAATTCCAAGTACTTGGTGTCTGGGCTCACCCTTTTCATGACGCCCGTAACAAACCCAAGCAGTCAGTTCCTTCATCAAAGATGGTCCATACAGCATTAATGCCCACACCAATCAGGCAAAGCCCATATTAATTATCAACAGACAACAACAACAGACGGTGGGCCAATATGTGATGCGGCCATAAGGATTCGGACGACCTAGCCGTGAGCCCAATCCTCCACAAGGTTCCCCCTTGCCTTTAGAATCAACCACATATACTTTATAAATCTCCTCAAGTTTGGCACAGCTGTCTATGGCTATTGGCGCCTAACTGCTCCTGTAAAACAAATTTTTGCATACATTGTTCCTCTTAAAAGACTGATATGTGGATATTATTCATCTAATAAAAGTGACACTGTATAGTAATCACATCATGTCCTTTCCTACCACCCTAGCAAGGAATCTTGGTTCAACCACTACCTGAACCCATGCCCCTTATCCCTGACCAAGGGCGCATGCTTAAAGTATGGTCGACTAGTTGGCAATCATCTCAACCATACACTCCAGTTGTCACGCATCAAACCGAGCGACATGATCAATAGCTCAATGTGATTTCAGTAGCTTGGTTGCGTAATTTCAGTCATTCAACATAGATTTAAATAGATATAAATTCATCAAGACGTACATTTTTACAAGGGTTGAAGAACACAAACTTTCAAGCATTCATTTTCTTATTATTATTTCTTTTAATCCAACATATTGTAAGAGAACAAAAATAATAAAAAATTCCTCATAGTGGACGTAGATCAACTTAGATCCAACCACTCCAAACCTTATCTCTCTTTACTTTTAAACACATTTTACTTCCTAATTTTACATTTTAAATCAAGGTATTAGTACGTAACATTCACTAATATCACATTTTAGTCATAATTCCGAGGTTGGCTAATTTTTTAGTCAATATTTTAGTGTTAGAAGGAGGGCCTTCCTTGAAAGCTATCATTTTTTTTCACTTTCATTTTCTACAAATTCCTTTCATGTTCACACCATGCAGCCATACGATGAGAATCTAGCAAATAACTCAAATGGCCATAACACCAACTGGGCAACTGGGGCTAGTGATGTATGCCCTATCCATGGGTTTAGCAACAACGTATGGCTTAGCATGATCAATAGCTTGACCATCATAGGACAAATTTCTCATGAAGTGAAGACTTTGGGGCTAGAATAGATGCCTAGAAAACCTTAAACTTTGGTTCGACAGTCCGCCAAGTGAATGACCGAACCCTCATCCATTATGTTATTCCCAACACATACAACATAATGCATGATGCCTGCGAGAGGGTCGTGTTAAAGAACCCATTGGAGGAGCTCCTATCCACCACCGAGAGATACATGTTACCCACGAGTAGGGGAATGTCCATGACATTCCAGAGCTTGAACCAGTAGCACACCGAGAATTCCAAGAAGATCGATATTTCCTCTAGTGAAATAGTTGTCTGCATTACATCACATTCGGGCAGCGGACGGGACACGCGACCTACGCTTTAACTCTTGCATCAGTGGGGGCAAGGAAGAAATTTAGAACCTAAGGAATCATCGGTCCACTCCCCACCCCGATGGGAGGTGCCTCGGTCTATATCTCACATAATAGGGGCTATCTGCCAAATTTCCATCAATCATCAGAAGCCGGTCTCCTATGTCGATCTAGTGTCATCTTTCCCACTCTCCATAGCACCGCCAAATATCCTCGTCTCCAGATAGATAGTGAAGGAGTCCTCTCCCTAGCATGGGGATAACACTATTAGAGGCAAGCATAGGTTAACCTTCAAGAAGAAATGGTAGCTTTGTGCCCGCAAATGCATAAAATTCAGACTAGAAACACAAGCTACAAGGTCCTATCAAATGACGAGAAAGGAGAGCCTTTCTTTAAAAAATTCTTGAGCACCTAACTCTACCGAAGGTATGCTTTACCTTCCATGAACATGTACGATGGAAGCACTAATCCATCCGACTACATCCCGGCCTTTAACTTGATAACATGTGCTGGTTAGCTCTCCGACCACGCTAAGTGTCTTCTTTTTCCCTTCATCCTTACCGTACCTACTTCCTGCTAGTTCCTTCATCTCAAAGCTGGTAATGTCCACTTGAGGACCTAGTTGTTATCTGACTTCAAAGCTCAAATTTTCACGTCAAAGACTAGAGTCATGATGCCATGCAAGTTAGGCAACATAAGACAAGGCCTAATCGAGTCCATCCGCTTGTATATCAGCTGCTTCAATAAAAAATCAACCCAATCTAGGGGAGGGAACAAGAATAACTTGGTAGTCGCCCAATGTTCAGGGGTGAGGTACCCATCATGGATGTGGAAGGAGCTACATAAACAACTAGCTTCATCCTTAACTGATTTTCTTCAATGGGCGAGTGACATAATGAAAGTGGAAGAAGCCGACATCTCTAATAGTGATGATGAGAGTGGATGGAATAACAAACCTGGGCCAAGGGAAAATAATCGTTGAAGGAATGGTCGGTAGGAGAATAACAAGAAGCATACAAAATATGGTTTACGCTTCAAGCCCATGTACGCAAATTATGCAACTTTGAATCGTGACATGGAAATTGTTTATCTTGCCATGCGAGATTGTATGTTGTAAAACCCTGTAATTTTAACGATAATTAATAAAAAAGAAACTTTTTTGATATAATTAAAAAGAAATTAATTAATAATTGATGAAGCCAAAAATGAAAATTTTACAAACATCAAAATTTAACTATGAAACTTACATTGTTGTGTTCACGATGATTTTCTGATCGATTTCTATATATAAAGTTTTTTGATCAGAGCTCAAATGAAAAAGTTATTAACATTTGAATATTTTAGGTTAGAAATAATTATATATGTAATTAAGGAGATAAATATAATTAACTAATGTTAATTAACGTCAGTTAGAGTTAAATGATAGTTAATGTTTACTTAACCTATAAGAATAATTAACGTTATGGTAAATCAGATTATGATGTAGAGAATAACGTATAAAAGGAAGTCAATCAACGCATAACAAAAATTCACAACCGGGCGATCCATTTACTACGACTGGTAGACCACTAAAGCTCGATCGGTGGAGAATTAGCGGTCGGCCGCTTATGGTCCGTCGGCTGCAAATTTAACCTAGGCCAATGACCCGGATTTATAAGAATACTATCTAACGACAGGCGTTGAATCAAACTCTTATAAATACGGGCTTAACCCCTCGTTTTACTTCTCATATTTTCTGAAGCAACGACGAAGCTCTACCAATTTCACTTCTCAATAAATTAATAAATCTATAGTTTATATACATATAGGATAATAGAGAAAAAGAATAGGGTCGAACTGAATCACTAAAGCGAAGCTAAATTATAAATCCAAATCTCTTCTCAGATCTAGTTTTCTAATAGATATATGTATGCTTGCAGTATATGTATTTTGATAGGAAGAAAAATGAGAGTCAAACTGGAATAACAAGGATTAGATTTAGACAATAAAAAAAGGAACGGTAAATGTTATGTTTACATTTTATTGGTCGCCTCGACTCCATATCCAAGTACAAACCATTCCCATCTACCTTTCGTAGATTTTTATGTATATAACTATATATATATATTCCATGGTCCCCTAATAAACCTAGATATTGTCCCTACTAGTATCTTTCATGCAGCGCTTCGTCGAGGTCCATCGCCTCGCTATATCACGATCACCGTATAACCCGAGGAAGACCTATAATGCGCACCGACGACCTTTCCTTCATTTGGCCATACTCTCTTAGGTGATTTTCTACTTTGTATGCTTCCTATAACGTGGACTTGGCTCCATTAACCACCCCGTTCATATTTTGAAGGAATCTCGTTATGGGTTAACTAGCCCTGCCCTATCAAACAAACTAGCAAACAACTGTAGCGGTGCATAACCTAACTGAATCGACCCTGGTATGTGGCATCCTCTAGTTAGGTGTAACCCTGTCCTTCCTATTAACTACAAGGGATCAATGATGAGCTCGCAACCCTACCCATAGTTTGGGACCACACAGGTTGCATAGCATTTGACCCCACCCACCGTCCATTTAGATTGCTAGTGAAATCAAGGGCATACTTTGCTAACAAAATTTAAAGAAGACTACTTTGCCTGTACGAGTCCAGCCTTGACATCCGGTAAACGATCAATGTTAACAATTGGGATTCAACCCAAGCTAATGAACGACTGTTGATGGATATTCTATTTCAAGCATAGTCCCAAGGGTATCACTTCCTCTATATGCAAGCGTATACTTTTCTTGGGTCTTATAGTTGGATTATTTTTGCATTCGAGTCTCTTCTAATTACTTGTGTTATTTACTTTATATTATTTATATGTTAAAGTATAACTAGTAAAGTATAACTAGCCACACCCATCATAAACGCATACTACATATATACATATTTAATATTCATGTAAATTCATTCTACTTACTTTTTCTTTATTGCCTCAACGTCTGTTGACCCTAGGTGTTTATTTTATTATGCATTTAACTTTTACTTTATCAAATTCATTTACCACTTTTTATTTCAAATTATCAATATCATTGCTACTACATTCATTTGTTCAACTTTGATTTTTATTCCATTTCAATTTCCTTTTGTCCTTACCTATAACTTCACATTTTCCATAACATTACTCCCCATCTTATTGGCATTTTAATTCCATTCTCATCTTAATATTCAACTCTTGGGATTTACTACATTTTAATAGATTGGAATTAACCTTTATGAAATAATTGTTAACACAATAAATTTCCATATCTTATCTAAAAGAGGCGGTTTTTGCGGTGTTCGTAACTACAAGGAATTATCTTTTTATTATTGAAATCAAGGTTTCAAATCTTGGATTTTGGAAAATATCTCGAGCTAACATCTCGGCAAAAATGGACGAGATTTAAACATTAACTTGTCAAATCTCGGATTTCGAAGAAAATATCGGATTTCTATCTAAGTTGAGGTGAACGAGATTTAAAACCTTGATTGAAATAGATGGTAGAAAATACGGTAATTATCCCTATTTTGTACATCTCTTTCTATTATAATCATACATTTACTTATTGTCATTTCAAACATCACACTTTTGTTAAATTTAAGCTTGATAATATATGGAAACCTACTTGAAACAAAATAAATTCCAATGAACTAAAATATCACTAAAACCCAAAAATAATTATATCTTTACTTTCAATTTAACTCATAATTCGTCAAATAAATATAAATTCCTAATCATTATGTAGTACATTAAGATTTCATCAAATTCATATCCGACATATAAATATAAATTTCTAATCATTATGCATATGTAATTATAATTCTAATCATTACGTACTCGCAATTATAATTCTAATCATTACGCACTTGCAATTATAATTCTAATCATTACGTACTAGTAATTACAATTCTAATCATTTCGTACATGTAATTATAATTCTGATCATTAGAAATAAGCATAATTCAAAATAGATTACAACGAAATAAATCTAGTTTTATTACAAAACATGTAATTTTTTCCACTTACCTTTTACTAGTGCTCTTAAATCTCTAGATCTAATCCAGATCTAAACCCAGTTATTTTTATTCTCCATTTTGACTCCCTATTCAAATCCATAATTAATATTTATATAAAAATTTATTAGAATTTGAATTAGAGAAGAGATTTAAATTTAATTTATTAATTAGAATCAGATTTATAGTTTACCTCCGATGTCATCTTCTACAATTCTCCCGTAGTGTATACGTGTAAACTAGCAACCTAGAATTATTTCTAAAAGCTTAGAACTATGGAGGAGAAGAGAAAATGGCAGAGCTTTCATGCTCATTAGAAAAATAATGAGTTGGAAGTGAAGTTTAGGTCCTAACTTATATAGGTTCAAATCAGTGCTAAACGTTGGATCAAACTATTTTAAATCCGAGCCGCATGGCCATAATTCACTGCCACATAAAATAGATCATAGGTCGACCATCCTATGGTCTAGGTTGACTGCCCAAGGTCGACCTAAGACCCCCTTGCATCGACATGTGCTTTGTTTTTTAATAGTGATTTGCTTGCATTTGAGATTTTGTTAATTTGTTGTTTGATTTCTCCACTTTGTTTCCATTTTCCTTGGTCTGATATAAGCTATTTCCACTTATATAATTACTCAGATTTAATTTTTTACTTTGATAGTTTAGAGTCTAAGTTTCCATTAACGTTACTAATCAGTGCTAATTAGATTTTTATTTCCATATTTACATATACAATTATGTCTAATGCTAAAACTTCAAATGTTAATAAATTTTTCGTTTGAACTCCCATTGAAAACATTCTATATGAAAATTGATTGGAAAATCGCCACGAACACAATGTATAAGTTTCGTAGCCAAATACCGACATTTGTAAAAATTCTACTTTTCACTGTTTATTATTTATTAATTGATTTCTATTTAAATTAATTATCGTAAAGATCGCGGGGTGTTACATTCTCCCATCCTTAAAAGAATTTCTTCTTCGAAATTCCTCAAGGACTGAATAGTGCAACAAAATGTACAACCATTCTAAACTAACAATCAATTAGTATACAACCAATTTTTCATCAAATCGTGTACATGTGCATGGTACATCACAACATGTATGATATGTGTTACCCGGTGGCTTGGCCCGGCTACACAAAGGTAATTACAGAGGTCAAAATTGACTATTGATGGAAGAAAAGCCACCATACAACATCTATATGACCAGAGTGTGATTTCCAAGCAGCTATGTCTAACCCAGGGTCAATAAGGTTGACGATTGATGAAACAGGATGTCAGGATTATGAAGATTAACTTGGTGAAGTAGGGGTCGACAAAGATGATTAATAAGTTGGAGAGTGTGTGGCATTTTTGGGGTTGACAAAGCTAATGGACTCCATTGGGTCAGCAAAGTAGGTGGATTCCATCAAGTCGGCATAGAAAAAGGAATGTGATCAAATCGGCATGTGACGGACCAGGTCGGCAAAGGGTATAGTAGAGCTCGGGTCGGTAAAGGATATTGTATAGATGAAGTTCGGCCTAATGCATGGTCTTCCTTGGGTCGGCATTACATATGTTGTTGCTCAGGTCGGCCTAATGCATGGTGTTCCTCGGGTCGGCATTACATATGTTGTAGCTTGGGTCGGCTTAATGCGTGATGTTCCTCGAGTCGGCACTACATATGGCTTTGCTCAGGTCGGCACACAAAGATGGTCAGGTCGACATAACGATATAGTTCTACAGAGTAAGTTGGGCCAAGCATTTCTTATGGTGGGCCCAATTGGTCAGGTTGAAGGCTGCCCTCATCTATAAATACAGGGGTAGAGGGCCATTCTTGGGGATCTCTTTTCAGCTACCAAAGGAATATTCTGCCATTTTTGTAATCAGTTTATCTTCATTCTAACTTGTATTCAAGCAATTCCTTATGAATTGTAACTATAATCAAGTGATTGATAAAGCAATAAAGAGAGCATTCAGAGTAGACATAGGCAATCAACGCCGAACCACTATAAATCCTATTGTTTTTACTTTTTGCTAATTTTACTTGCAATACATTGGGTTAATCCTCATTTTCCATTTAATTTCTTCATTTATTTCACTACTCAAATCTATTCTCGGGTGTTTGTGACCAATTTGGTTGCAAACATTTTGGTGCTTTCACTGAGAAATCGATTCTCAAGCTATTTGGATCACCATTATTGCTACTGGATTGAAGAAATCCCCAAAGGAGATCCGAGTTCGTTTTCGAAAGCTTACAGATACTATTCAGATTTTCCAAGATCTAAGCAAAGGATTCTAAGATGGTAAGGCGCACCAGATCCACCTCCCACAACGTTGACGCCAACGGAACTACTAGTGTCCAACAAGGAGGGCCAAGCAACTGGCCTGCTAATGCGAATGTGGAACCCGTTGCAGTCCATAATCCTGCTGATTCTATTACCCGGGCCAAATTTATTGATTTGATGAGGGAGCTAATTGAGAGCCGAAGACAACTAAACAAGCAAATCCAGGCAAATGCCAACTTGATGAACCAGATTGCTCAATAGTAGCGTCAAAATGCCGAAGAAAGTCCTGCTTCGTACTCCGCATCAGATAGCTCAACCTCATCGGACGAGCACTATAGGAGAAGGTGCCATAAGATTGAAATGACATGAGCTAGAGCAATGGAGCAACATAAGGCAGACCACCGTAGGCAACAAAATCGGGTCGGTGCCGAACCCTCCCTATAGGTCGATACCGATCCCTCAACTATAAGGATGGTTCCTTAACTGCACCTGGAGGGTCATGCTCGCCCTGGAACCGGGAACTTAGGCACTCGAGCACACTTGAATGCCGATCAATTACCTCCCCAGAATGATAATGAAGTTAATCCTCAAGACACGCGTCTGGAGGATAATAGGCCAAGTGGGAATGAGATGCCCCGAAGACACCGGCCAAAACATTTACACAGGATGGAGCTTGAGTTGGCACCCCTTATCTAGACTCTGAACTTGTCCGCAATGGTCAGGCGGTTGATGAGGGAGAACCAGGGCTTGTTCAACGATGATTGGGGAGTCTTTAGGAGTCATACTCCGTTCACCGATAACATTTTACAGGTTAAATATCCCCGAAGGTTTAACATGCCTACAATGCCTGCTTATGAAGGGAAGATTAACCCCCGGCAGCACGTCATGAGGTACGAATGGTTGATGGACTCGGATAGAGCGAATAACGCAACCAAATGCAGATGCTTCCCTATAACTTTGTCTGGAATTGCTATGATGTGGTTCACTAGGCTACCCCTACGATCAATCTCGAGATTTGACGAGCTAGCTACAAGATTCGTGGAGCAGTTCCGGATTCATGATACTCGCCCAAAAACGTGATGTCGCTATCCAATGTAATCCAAGCTCCCGGGGAATCACTGAAGGATTACTTGCAAAGGTTTCATGTTGTGCTATTGAGGTTAGTAATCTGAATGACGATGCCATACTTATGGCAGTGACAAGGGGGGTTGACCCCGAATCTAAGTTCAGTGATTGGCTAGTTGGAAAACCATCGGCCATGCTGGAGCGTTTCTACGCAAAGGCAAACCAGTTCATGAGAAAGGAGGAGGCCAGATTGTCCAGAAGGATCACTATTACAGGACCAAGCATGGAAGCGGTACAGAGCATCATTATAGTAACAGTCTGGTGAGAACTCTGGAAAGGTTCAGGTCAACATCCAAAACAAGCCGGGTCAACAGAAAAGGGGGCGGAGAAGGGAATTCCGATTGGAAGAGGAAGTTCATAAAGTGGAAGCCACGAATTCCTACTTATAAAAACTATACACCCTTGAATGCCTCTTTGGAAAACATCTACCTATCCAGCTGTAACACTTTCCAGTATAGGAAGCCGCGTCTGAAGGAATCTATCGAGGAACAGAAGTAAACCGGAAAGTACCGTCAGTTTCACGAGTCCTACTGGCATAACACTGATGAGTGTAGGCACCTCCATGATGCCATCGAGAAATTAATTCGCTAGAAAAAGTTACAGCAGTCCGTCAAGAATCCGGAGGATGGTGGACAAGGAACGTCTGATCCCGATCGAAGACAAGCTTTGCACCGACCCGAGGAGCCTGCTCAAACCGGTGGAAGGTTGGTAATAAACACGATAGTTGGTGGACTACATCCCACGGAAAAAAGCTTGCAAGAAATGGAACGTTACGCTATTTCAATGAAACATGTGGACTTTGAATGTTGTTCGAATATGGAGGATGGAACTCCGGCTAAGCAACAGCGTACAATGATGGATGATATAGTGTTCAGGAGTAGAGATGCTGATAGGGTGGAGGTCCCTACTATTGATCCAACGGTTATCTCTACCATGATTGGCCCCGCTCTGGTGAGAAATATTTTGATTGACTATGGCAGTTCTGTGAACATCATCTTTAAGAAAGCTTACAATCAAATGAGGATGGAGACTAAGGACTTGAAACCATCTAAAGCTCATATACACAGTTTCAACGGTGTGGCCACCAAGGCGGTAGGTTCTGTCGAGTTACCGGTTGAGTTGGGAGAAGGTGAACGTAGGTGAGTGTAGATCCTACCGTTCATTGTCTTGGATATTGATTCACAATACAATGTCTTTCTGGGCCGCCCGGCCCTGGTTGAATTTCAGGCTGCCTTAGCCCCATGGTGTTTGACGTTGAAATTTCTGACAGATAATGGAGTGGGTATGCATGGTGATCAGGCAACTGGTCGCGCCTATTA
Source organism: Allium fistulosum (assembly GCA_030737815.1). Lineage (NCBI taxonomy): Eukaryota > Viridiplantae > Streptophyta > Magnoliopsida > Asparagales > Amaryllidaceae > Allium > Allium fistulosum. Next base: position 1,038,645,628 of record CM060907.1, on the reverse strand, counting down.
TGTGGCTGAGTTAAGAAAGGCTCAGCGGAAAGAGAAGGGAAAAGGTGTGGACAAGTCTATCCACATCCAGGTCATGGAAGATTGACAAATAGCGCCTAAGCCTTGGCTTGGGCACCATAGTCGGTTCTATAGAGATATAGATCCGAGGGATGATGAGGAGGAACCTAAGGAGGCCAAGGTAGTGTCGGCTGAACTGACGATTGATATCTCAGTCAGCCATGACGACCCATCGTGGGTGTTGAAGATTGGATCACAACTTAGCCCTTCTATGAAGAGATAACTTACCGATTTCCTCCGAGCGAATCTGGATGTATTCGCTTGGACTCATTCGGACATGTGTGGGATCTCGCCTATTATCGCAAGCCACTCACTGAATATTGATCCGAAGTATGTCCCTGTGAAGCAGAAGAGACGAGGTATGGATCCGGAGAGGTCCATGGCTCAAAAAGAGGAGGTGGATAAACTTAAACCCAACAGGTTTATTCGCGATGCCCTCTATCCCGAATGGATATCTAACCTTGCACTGGTAAAGAAGGCAAATGGGAAATGGAGAATGTGTGTTGACTATGCGGACATGAACAAGGCATGCCCTAAGGATAGTTTTCCCTTGTCTAGAATTGATAAATTGGTTGACTCGACCGTGGGACATGAATTATTTTCGTATATGGATGCGTACTCGGGGTACAACCAGATCCCAATGCACATCCTAGATTAGAAGCATACCAGTTTTTTCATGGACGTTAAGCTATATTGTTATGTAGTAATGCCGTTCGGATTAATGGACGCAGGAGCTATCTACGCGCTGTTTGGTTAATCGCATTTTCAAAGATCAGATTGGGAGGACAATGGAAGTCTATGTGGATGATATGCTCTTGAAGTCACAGAAATCAAACAACCACATTCGAGAGTTATCAGGGATGTTCAATATCCTCCGTTTTTATAACATGAAAATCAACCCTTTGAAATTCTCATTCGGTGTTGCCTTAGGAAAGTTCCTGGTATTTTTTGTCAATGCGCGAGGAATCGAAGTGAATCCATAGAAGATTCATTCCATTTGGGATATACAAGAACCCAGAACTATTAAGCAAGTGTAGAGCCTGAATGGGAAGGTCGTTGCCCTTGTCGTTTCATTTCCAGGGTGATCGATAAATGCATTTCTTTCTTCGATTTGATAAGAAAGGGGGAATTTCGAGTGGATGCATGACTGTGAAGGTGCGTTCCAAGTTTCGGTGAGTCATTTAGGGAGACCCCCTGTTTTGTCCAAGCTGGTAGATCATGAGGAGTTGTAAATTTACTTGGCAGTATCTCCACATGCCATAAGTGCTGCACTGATTCGTGAGGATAACCGGATCTAGAGACCGGTGTACTATGTTAGTAAACGGTTGACGGGGGTAGAGAGAAACTACCCGAAGATAGACAAAATTGGCGTACTGCTTGGTTATCGTGTCACGCAAACTTCGCCTGTATTTCCAAGGACATCCAATCATCGTCTACACCGATCATCCTTTACGACAGGTCTTACAACGACCCGAGACATCCAGGAGGCTGCTTAAGTAGAACATTGAGCTCAATCAGTTCGACATCACATATCTGCCCCGAAGGGCTATCCTGGTCGACTTCATAGTGGAGTTTTACCATACAGGATGAGCCCCTGGAGAGCAGTGTAATCCATACTGTACGATGGAAGCTATATACCGATGTAGCATCCAATGATCATTGTTCCGGCACATGCATTATACTTGTATCCTCCAAGAACCGATCAATTTGCTATTCCCTGAAGCTTGATTTCCCAGCTACGAACAACGAAGCAGAGTATAAGGCATCAATTGCTGGACTTAGGCTTGCTAGAGAGCTCGAGGTAAAATCTATCAAAATCTTTTGTGACTCGCAGCTGGTGGTGTATCAAGTTAGGGGAGACAACCAGGCAAAGGGACAATGGCTTTCCTCGTATCTTATCCGAGTTCGGGAGTTGTTGATGGATATGGAGTACTAAGACATTTCGCATATCCCGGGTGATCAGAATGGGGAAGCCGACTCGTTGGCAAAGTTCGCAAGCACTGGCGATGCTCAACGGATGGGCTTGGTTCCGATCGAGACCCTACATACCCCGAGTATAAATGCGATAGAAGTTGATCTTGTACCAGAGACGGAGCCCGAAAAGGAGTCATGGATGTCCCCATTTAAAGAATTCTTGTTGCATGGAGTCTTGCCTGAGAAAAGGAATGAAAAGCAACAAGTCTTTCGTAAAGCCTCACGATATAGTGTATAAGACGAGATTATGTATCGAAAGGGATTCTCCGTTCCCTTGCTCAGGTGTATTGCCCACAATGAGATAAAATGGGTTTTGAAAGAGGTCATTGAAGGAGAGTGTGGCGACCATACTGGGGGCAGATGTTAGCTAAAAAGATACTCCGTTATGGGTACTACTGGCCGACCGTGAATCGAGATGCCGCAGACCATGTGAGACGATGTGACAAATGCCAAATATATGCAAAAGTCCCAAGAGCGCCGCCAAAAGAAATCACGCAAATGGTTAGTCCATGGCCATTTGCGGTATGGGGAATTGATATTGTCGGCTCATTGCCGATTTCCAAAGGTGGTACGAAATATGCAATTGTCGTGGTTGACTACTTCACCAAGTGGGTCGAAGCAGAGCCATTAGCTACGATCACAACCAAGAAAGTCATTAACTTTTTTGTTTGAAACATTGTATGTCGTTTCAGTCTTCCACGAACTATCATAATTGATAACGGAACTCAATTTTGATAGTGATGAGTTCAAGGAGTTCTTTCGAAGGTATCGTATTGAGAAAAGAATTGCAGCCGTTGCTCACCCTCAGGCGAATGGACAGGTTGAAGCTGTAAACAAGATTATAAAGTCCATCTTAAAAAAGCATTTGGAAAAGGCTAAAGGAAAGTGGGTGGACGAACTTCCTACGGCGCTCTGGGCCTCCAGGACCACTCATAAGTCTGCGACTGGCCACACTCCATTCGCCTTAGCTTATGGAGCCGAAGTAGTCATTCTTGTGGAACTAGAAGTCCCATCCCATTGGGTGACTTACTACGATCCCAGAACAAATCAAGAACTTTTATTGGAGTCATTGGACTTTACTGATGAAAAGCGTGAGGAAGCCGATTTGAGAGCGGCTGCACATTGACACCGGGTCGCCCGATACTATAATACTAAAGTTCGGTTGAGAACTTTCAAAGTGGGCGACCTTGTTCTGAAACGAATCTTTCTGGTCCCATCGCACATGAACCCGACATGGGAAGGGACATATGTCATTGAACAGAGGTTTGGAGAAGGAACTTTCAAGCTAGCGATTGTTAATGGCGTATCGCTTCGAAGAGCGTGGAATAGCGAGCATTTATGATGCTATTTCGCCTAGACTATTTCTTTCATATTTCAGTAGAATTTGTTTTCAATATTTGCTTTGGTATTTGATTTTTTGATGTGTAATAAGGCAAGTTATTCTGCCCTTATTCTTGTGATGAATAAAAGCTTGAGGCTCCCTTTGCGTAAACTACTGTTATTGCCTGTTATGTTAAATGTGTGTTGAAACTGATTGATATCGACGTATGCAATGAATAAACAGATGTGTAATGAAAAAATCTCTAAGTTCCCGGAGTGCGGATTAGAGTACTCTAAATCCCTAGAATGCAGACTAGAGTATAAACTACTTGAAAAAATCTCTATGTCCCCAGAGTGCGGATTAGAGTACTCTGAGTCCCCGGAGCGCAGACTAGAGTATAAACGACTTGAAAAAATCTCTAAGTCCCCGAAGTTCGGGTTAGAGTACTTTGAGTCCCCGAAGTGCGGACTAGAGTATAAACAACTTGAAAAAATCTCAAAGTCCCCAGAGTGCAGATTAGAGTACTTTGAGTCCCCAAAGTGCAAATTAGAGTATAAACGACTTTAAAAAAATCTCTAAGTCCCGAAGTGTGAATTAGAGTACTTTGAGTCCCAAGAGTGTGGACTAGAGTATAAACGACTTAAAAAAAATCTCTAAGTCCCCGGAGTGCGGATTAGAATACTTTGAGTTCCTGGAGTGCGGACTAGAGTATAAACAACTTAAAAACAAAATCTCTTAGTCCCCGGAGTGTGGATTAGAGTACTTTGAGTCCTCGGAGTGCGGACTAGAGTATAAATGACTTCAAAAAATCTCTAAGACCTCGGAGTGTGGATTAGAGTACTCTGAGTCCCAGGAGTGCGGACTGGAGTATAAACGACTTAAAAAAATCTCTAAGTCACCGGAGTGCGGATTAGAGTACTCTGAGTCCCCAGAGCACGGACTAGAGTATAAACGAACTGAAAAAATCTCTGGGTCCCCGGAATGCGAACTAGAGTATAAGCTACATAAAAAATATTCTAAGTCCATAAAGCAGACTAAAAAGTTCTAAGTATCCAAACCAACGGATAAACAAGAGAGCTATCAACCATTCGCTATCCCACGAACTCTGATCTGAGATCGACGGAAGATGCTCAAACTATTAGCAATGGAGTGCGACCATTGGTTATGATTCTGGCTTTGAATCATTTGTGACTTAAGATGGAACCCGTAGAGGAGCTCTGAGATTAAGATAATGAATTATCAATGAAACTTGGAAAAGTTATCACAAGCACTTGGAACGGGAGAAGTTACTCTATGAAATAATAATTCACTCGACAACTGACTAAGGAACAAAAATTTATTTACAATCCTAGGAATTATTTACAAACCATTCGAGAGGCCGGGATTCACACCCATACATGTGCTACCAAAGAGAAAAAGAAAGAGGAAAAAACAACGACGCAAGCCTAACTTATTTGGAATAAGCAAAGTATTATAAGACTCCGACTATTTCTTTGACTTCCTCTCCTTCTTTGGCTTTTAGAGGGTCAATTCGGTCGAACGTCTTTTTCGAGACCCTATGTTTCCTTATGTAGAAGCGCTTGAGGAAGGAGGAACCGCAATGGGAGTGGATCTGCCAGGAGGGATGAATTGTAAAGGCATATGGAGAGGATCATCGACCGCCACCAATCGGGTTCACCCTTAACTTCGAGCTTCGATTTCTCCTCTTTTTAAATCCGTTCCTTCAGGTTGGACTCAGCGGTGTGCTCAAAAGCACCCATAATTATAACATCATCGTGCTCCTCTTTAGGTGACAGGTTTTCAAGTTTGTCCTCATCAAGTTCCCCAATCACCTGAGCATCAGGCCTTGGGATATCAACGGCGGTCGGAGCCTCGTCAACTTGTCCTTCCTGCTCCGTGGCAACTTTGCTCCTAGGAGTTGACTCAGGACCAGTATGACCTACAGAGTTTCATAAAAATAAAATGTTAGACTACATGTGTTGTTTATCGAGAACAACAACTTTTAGATTGAAAAGGGCTCGGTGTGGTACCAACATCTGGCTGATTCTCGGTTGTCATCAGAGTACTCCCTTCGATGATAGGAGACAACATATGTGGCCCAAGTCCGGGTTTATCTGGATCATAATCGACGTGCTCCTCCATGAGATGAGAAGATGACATTCTAGCCAGCTGTGTATGAAGAGGAGGACCCTTGGGTTTGGTTTCGAGAGACCCTGCAACATCTTCTTTCTCTTGGATCAGTGCAAGGGTCTTACCAAACGGAGTTTAGCGGTAGCTAAGTCAGATAGCTCATATCCTTGGAGCACTTCCTGCATAAGTTCCCCCTCATCCAGCTCTGCCACTCCTAATTCCTCTTTCTTGATCCTTATGATGATCTCCCAAGCTTTGGCAAGCGACTCAAGATAACCCTCGCCTAGAAAAGTCAGGTCGTAGTGAAGGAGGACCTGTGCATTGAACTCGGAGATGAGTGGATCAAATAAGCACTTGATTTCCTCCCTACCAGACTCAGTTGCTACCTCGATTCGCAAGTCAGCTTCCGCGATCACTGCTCTGTTGCCCTCTTCATGAGCGACTTCTTTCAACGCTTTAATTTGGGAGAATTGCTCATCGAGCATCGTTTTCAGTTTTCTCTTTTCGACGATTTCCTTGCAATACTTTTGTGACTCCTCTTGCGCCTTGACTTTCTCCTCTTTCTCCTTGGACAACAGTTTTTCTAACCCCTCCGTGCGACGAGCTAAAGTGTCTTTCTCCTTTTGTAAGGAGTCCGTTTCCAAAGACAAGGTGCCACTGCGTTGGAGTGCATCATTCAGTTCTTTCTTATGAGAAGCCTCTACGCGATTAATTGCTTCCACCGTCTCCTTTGCATTCTTCTTTGCCTCGTCAAGTTGAGCTTTGAATGCGAGCAGCTCACTATCTTGGTACTTAATAATGTCTTTATCGTGGATGGCCTCCAACTTAAGACGATCAATCTCATGTTGACGTTCAATAGAAACCCCGGAGACCTTTTTGACTAAATGAATGAATGCTTCTTGTTGTACATACACGTCATTCACACATGCCAGTGAGCTCTCTTTGGAAGTCCTGGGATAGGATGTATAGCTGGAAGGAATTTAAGACCGTCAAAACAAATCTTTGGAAAGGTAGCTTTAAGCTCAGCTAGTTTCTTCGCCGTAGTCGGATCATGGGCAGGAACTAGGGGAATTTGTTCAGATGTGATCAATGTTTGTTTATGGTGCTCTCGAGACTGTCTGGTGCCGAATGATCCAGAATGTTGGTCGTGAGGTGCGTCAGATTGAGAGCCTCGGTGTGCAGACTTATCTCCACTGCGCGTAGAAGGGATAGCTGGGTCGCTTTGACGCAAAGTGTGTGCTTAGGATCTCCTTCTAGAGGATGAGGATGATTCTCGTGAGTGGTAATATTTCTCCCATCCTTCATCTCTCTCTCGGCTCTTCCAGACTTGGAATCTTGACTCGAACGATGGAAGATAAGAGAGCCACGAAGGCGATCGAAGGCGTGTGAATAAGACATTACACCTATGAAGGAACCAAATGAGAACATATTAGTAGTTGCTATGTCAAGAGTTAAGTGCAACTTAATGGTGGGGTGCAAGATCTTGTGTGTGTCCTAGTGTATCCCCCCGACGGACCAGTAACGTTTGCTTTACTCATAGGAGTTCCCTCTCCTCGGTTGGAAGGTTGTATGCCTTCGCCGCTTCTCACGGGAGAGTTAAGCCCTTCAACTCCAAGGGTAGTTAAGTCATAATTGAGCAAGTCGTCCGGTATATAGATGTCTGAAAGTCCCTTCAACGCGATCTCCATTTGTTGAGAAGATGAACACTTTTTGACAGGAGTTATGACGAATTTTGGAGTCTTCCCAGTTTTCTTTTTCTTAATTCTATATGCTAGACTTTTTCCCTTTTTCGAGGAAGGATGCGGTTGGCTCATGTGCGGCGAATCGGATGCCAGTGCTTGTCCAAGGCCCACATCTTCGTTTTGTGGCCCTGTGTCTCCTGTTTCCTTTATTTCCCCTTCTTCGGTGCCTTATTGAATTCCTACGGCGGGGGGCACCACGGGAATGTTTAGTTCTTCCCTTTTCTCGGCGATGACTTTCGGGATCGCTCTACTCCCTGGGGGACCGATTCCGCGACAATCTTCTAATAGCCCGAATAGCGAAAGCAATTCATCAGTGATGCGGAGTTTGATCTCTCTGTCCTCCACCGGAGTAGCATGGATAGTCGCGACTGCCCTGGAATATCTAACGCCTTTGGGCCGGGAGCGAGCACCTGAAAGAGTTGAAAAAGTTCGTACGATTAAGAAAAAGATGTGATTCAAGTCCTTGAATTAAGGGCAAAGTGGGGATAGTACTTATGTCCTTCCAACCACCTTCTCACGAAACCGGACGGACATTGTACATAGAACCATTCTTTCTTGAACAGGGAGAGCTTATTCCATGCACCCATTAGGACTTGACATTTGGGCATGGGCTCGAGAAAGACATACGAAAGACTATCGGTTCATCTTTTGAAATTATAAATATACCGAATGTCCTTGGGAGTTGGTGGATGAAATAGGACATTCATGAAAAGAAGGAAAGTGCCATGGACAGAGGTGTAGCTATGGGGGTGCAGTTGAGTGGGAGTGATTCTGGTATACTTTAGCACTTCACGAATAAAAGAGTTGAAAGGTGGCACACACCCAGCCTAGCACATGAACTTAATTCATGCGGTATATCCAGTTGGGGGAAAATGAGGCCTATCTTGCCTCGATGGAACCAGGACATCTTTAAAGGGAATCCTATGGATAGAGCACAATCGACGAATAGCAGCTTCACCGATTTTTGAAGCTTGTGAATCAGCCGGATTATTCAAGACGATGGCATCATCCACAGCATCGAGGGTTGGGCCTATAACCTCTGCAGGAAGAGTTGGGATATCGGAAAAATGTTCTACCTGTGGGTCAAATGCCTCTACTACATCTCTTTGCTGGCTTGGTTCGGGCTTGTCAGACAAAGTAGCGGAGCTCGATTTCCTATTTGATCTAGAAGACATTGCGGGAGAACGTTTTGTATAACTCGACACTTGTGTTAGCTATACTCAATAGACAGTCAATATTAGAAATAATAACATGCCCCCCATGCTGTGTGTGAACTAATGCAATAGAATGTGAAATGAATGTGAACGGTTTAAGATCAGGAAAACGAAAGTAAAACGTCAAAGCTCAGAGGTTTCGTCCGAAGAGACCGTCATCGCTGACCGTCTCGGACAGCGTGAAAGTTGATCGGTGACAAAAGCTATAGGATCAGATGTTGACGTTCAGAATTACGAAGTCTTTTGTTCGACTATGTTGGGCTAGTTTTTATACTTAACTCGTGTTAAGTGGATTGGGAATTTGTTCGTTCAAGTTTGAGTCCATCGATCCGTATATGCTAGTCATGTTATTGTTAGTCACTTTATACTTGGGAAAGGAAATATGTAGTCATATGCTTGAATAACTCGAGTTAAACTGGTTTTAATTTGTCAACACCGATCCCAGCCATATATGTCGATCCCTTCCTCCAACCTACATGCCGATCCATATCCATGAAAGATCCATTAAGGGGTCGGCATAATAATTGCCGACCCCTCTCACAAATATATATATATATATATAATTAAAAAAATGTAATAAAATAATAATGGAATGATATATATATATATATATATATATATTGTAAAACACAAAGGAGAAGGGAAGATGTGCTTGCGTAGTGGATGTTTGCAAGATTAAAAAAGTTTTTGTGAATTCAACTTTTCAAAGGTTAAGCCAGGACAACCCGAGGGCTTCATATGACTAGACCTGTACATTCAAATGGGATAAGACTTCGACAAAGGTTGGTATAGAACAATGATTAACCAATGACTTGAACGAGCTTACTTCTGGGAACCTGGATATTTCTCCGATTCAAAGCACGTCATGTTATTCACAAGACGCATTTTGGGGGGCAAATGTTACCCGGTGCCTTGGCCCGGCTACACAAAGGTAATTACAGAGGTCAGAATTGACTATTGATGGAAGAATGGCCGTGAGACGACATCTATGTGACCAGAGTGTGATTTCCAAGCAGCTATATCTAGCCCAGGGTCAATAAGGTCAACGAATGGATGAAATAGGATGTTAGGATTATGAAGATTAACTTGGTGAAGTAGGGGTCGACATAGATGATTGATAAGTTGGAGAGTGTGTGGCATTCATGGGGTTGGCAAATTAAGTGGATTCAATTAGGTCAGCATAGAAAAAGGAATGTGATCAGATCGGCATGTGACAGACAGGGTCGACAAAGGGTACAGTGGAGCTCGGGTCGGTAAAGGATATGATATAGATCAATTCGACCTAATGCATGGTGTTCCTTCGGTCGGTATTACATATGTTGTTGCTCGGATCGGCCCAATGCATGGTGTTCCTTGGGTCGGCATTACATATGATATTGCTCCGGTCGGCCTAATGCGTGATGTTCCTTAAGTCGGCATTACATATGGATTTGCTAAGGTCGGCATTACATATGGCTTTGCTTGGGTCAGCATTACATATGGCTTTGCTCGGGTCGGCATAACATATGGCTTTGCTCAAGTCGGCATACATAGGTGGTAGGGTTGGCATAATGATATAGTTCTGCATAGTAAGTTGGGCCAAGCATTTCTTATGGTGGGCCCAATTGGTCAGGCTGAAGTCTGCCCTCATCTATAAATACAGGGGCGGGGGGCATTTCTTGAGGATATCTTTTTGGCTACCAAAGGAATACTCTGCCATTTTTGTAATCAGTTTCTATTCGTTTTAACTTGTATTCAAGCTATTCCTTGTGAATTGTAACTGTAATCAAGTGATTGATAAAGCAATAAAGAGAGCATTTAGAGTGAACGCAGGCAATCAACGCCGAACCACTATAAATCCTGTTGTTTTTACTTTTTGCTAATCTTACTTGCAATACATAGTGTTACTCCTCATTTTCCATTTAATTTCTTCATTTATTTCACTACTCAAATATATTCTCGGTTGTTTGTGACCAATTTGGTTGCAAAACAATATGCAAACTGAGAAATTCTAAATCCGCGGCTCTTATATGAATGCTTTTCTTTAAATCAGTTTTAACAATATGATGCAAACGCCCTAAATATACTGGCAATTCTACATTCATGCAACTTTTAAAAACTAAAATCTTGCTTTTGCATCCAAATTTTCTCATACTTCTACGAATAGTAGTATAGTTCAACCAAGTTTTGCATCTAATTCTTATCATCCAAAATCCTAGCATACCATTACTAACATCCAAATTCAGAAAAATCCAGTTTTTTGAACTTATTTTCATATGCTAGGAAAGGGTCAAGATGGAAAATTTCATACTTTCATCATTCTCTTATGTGCCCTTTTCTCACTATACTTTGGATTCTTTTCTTTTGGCCTTATTCTTTTTTCTAATTTTTCCAAGTACAGTTTGCATAGGTTAATTTCTTTTTAAGTTTTTAAAACAGTGTTAATTTCAAAAGTCAACTTTTTTATTACCAATAAGATATGGAGAAAGTGATTTCCTAACTATAACAGATTTCTCCCTTGTTTCTAATCGTGTTTTATTTTACTATTTGTTTGTACTAAAATTGGGCACAACACTCTTCGGAAGAGTTTGAAGAGATAAAATGAAGAAATAAATGTAAAAAGAGGATTATCTAACAAACACTTCAAAAACAAACAAGAAAGTACACAGAAACACAGGGATTTAGAGTGGTTCAGTGTGTTGCCTACGTCCACTATGAAATGATTGACTTTTATTAACTTTTCTCTGCTGGTTACAGCGGATTACAACAGTAAATCTCAAATACAACAGTGAAATTCGAATACAATGGTGAATTCGGTAGAGTCTGGACGTCAAAGAGCCAAAAAGATCTTTTTTCTGTAGGCTCTGAGATGCTATTTATAGACATAGGCTGCAAATATCTCGCTCAAATCTCGGGAGACCTCTTGTGGCATGTGAGGGGCCCACGCGATCGATCCCACGTGATTTGCAGTCGGTCCGTGATCGATACGAACGAATTTCGTATCGATCAAGATTTGGTCCAATCGAGTCGAAATTTAGCATGAACATTATTTAGGTTGTACGCAAGCTCCCATGAAATTTTGGTGGCATTTGGACTTGCAGATTGTGAGTTATGATCAATGCAAGCTCGCGTTTTCCCTAGGCTGTCTTGTTCGTATCGATATACTTCGTATCGGTCTGTTCGAATCGTTCTTGCGCACGTGCCTGCAAGTTGACGTGGCGCTAACTCCTCGGATCGGTCCACTTTTTATGCCGAATGATCGAGTCTTCCCTGTGCATGCGCCTTGTTCTTGTTTATCGGTAGTGCCTTGTTCGTATCGACCGGATTTTGCTCTGTTCGTATCGATACACTTGAGGTATGTTCGCATCGATTGCAACCATTCTGTTCGTATCGATCGATTGCCTTCACTCTGTTCGTATCGATCCTTGGCCAATTGTTGCGAATTGACTCTAATCGATGGATTCGAAATCAAACCAGGCCAGGTGGATACGAAGTTGAGTGTACATGCGGGATACGAATAGAAGGATGCGAAACAATACTTTTTGAATGATACGAACAACCGAAGCTTTATGAATAACGGAGGCTTGATGGATACGAACAACATAGGCTTGATGGATACGAACATCACTATTCTCCTGATCGATGCGAAATCACGTGCCTCTGATCGGTTCGAACTTAATCGTTACGAAGTCGGGTTTTCTTTGGTTGCTTGATGGATGCGAACAAGAAGATTGATTAAATTGCATCGATCATATCTTGAGCATACGAACTCGGATTGACTTGAAATTTGGAGCGTTGGGTTTCATAGCTTTGCTTGTCTTGTCATATCAATTGTAGCTTGATCCGGACTCGGACAAAATTTACCGACATCCATAGTGAACCTGCGTATACTCGATATTGGGATGAGCGATCTTTGGTTTTCAGTCAATTCCTTGATATCATGGCCTTGCCAAAAGGCGGGATAAAATTTGCCCCCCAAAATATGTCTTGTGAGAACATGACATGCTTTGAATAGGTGTATCCTTCATTCTGAACAGTTCTGTCTGACTTGTTAACCGATTGTTGTCTTTCCGTCGAAAGCTGTAACCTTTGACCGATTTTCAGTAATATGAATTGTTGACTGCCAACTGTTGTACCGTGTACTGTTGTAACTGATTTTTGTATGATAGTGATTAGCTGTTTGTTGTTGTAATCGTCATCAGGTGGGCATTCGACCTGTGAATTTTGAAAATTGAATATTAGTCCGACATATATGCATATATGTTAACCTGACTCTCGTTAATGTTCGCACGTTCACAAGTAGTTGTCAGTTTTCTCGAATCGAATTCCATATCGATCCTCTCCTGAATCAATGTGAAATTCGAGTTGTAACAACGCTTAACGGTTGTTGTTGGAATGTTCCTTCGTATCGATCCTCTCCTGGATCGACGTAGAAGACCGAAAGATTGTTCTCGTATCGATGTAATTCGCATTGATGGGTGCGAAATAAACATTTTGCATCGATGGAGCCATATTGCACTAGTGCAGTCTTGATGTTCCTTTCACATCGATGCATTTTTATGGATTCGAACAGTTCGCACGAGCCCTGCCTTTGTAGCTTGTAGAGTCTCTTTTTGTATCGAGGGATTTATGATGGATACAAATAGTCCAGCCAATCATCCGGGTGTTATTCGTATCGGTTTATACGAGCCTTAACGGGCTATAAGTTGATCGATACGAATAGAGCAGTTCGTGTCTATGCACTTCAGATGGGCTTGAATGGATGGATACGAATAGCCATCTTCGTATCGATAGAAGAAACCTATTGAAACCGGTCGAAATAACTGGGAGATGAATCGTTTTTCTCTTCTTGTTTTCGTGTCCATATAAATATGTTCTGTACTTAAGAAATTTCTCACTTGCCTTCTGTTTTTATTCTTGCCTTCGTATCGAGAAAAACTGAGAAACAGAAAATAGCCTTCATCCTCAAACCATCACGTCTTGCTAATCCTTCGGATCGATCTCTTTAAACTAGGTAGATGATCATCAACACTTCTTAAAAAATAATGAGACTCGAGTCTAAACGCCATTCCATCCAGGGCATCGGCCAGTTCCGATGTTGTTGACATTGGGATGGAGCTGTAGTGAGGTCGAAGAGGCACTCTCCAATGGCGCCTTGGTGGCTTAAAGAAGAAGACGGGCAACCGGTGGAGATGCGAAAGTTACAGACTTTCAATCTCTGGTATAGATTTCGCATCGATAGAAGATGGTTGAAATTGCTTCGTATCAATTTGGGAAAGGGGGCGGTGTGTGAAACGAACCGATCAATACGAATAGAGTATCGATATGAATAGAGTATCGATACGAATAGAGTATCGATACGAACGTATCGATGCGAACAAACTATTGGTCCAAGCTTTTGATCGATACGAACTTAAGCTTCAGGAGAACAATCCCATTCCACCATTGATGGATACGAATTCAACTACTTTATGCATATTCGAACACTAGATTCTGACGAGCCTTAACTTTGCATAATTGGACTTGATCATTAAACTGCATATTTGATTATCTTTTGAAGCTCGTCGATGGAACTGTAACTCCAAAAAATCTTAACAAACTGTAACTCAGATCGGTCTCTAAAGTCTGGATGGCACGGTTGTGACGGTCAGCGATGACGGTCACTCCAGTTGAATTTCGAAGTCTTGTCGTTTGCATATTTTCTCAAACTCTGTAGAATTTCTCAAATAATATGTAGCACTGCACTGCACAACACACTTATGCACTTCACACTGGGGAACGCACGGGCTTATTATTGTCTAATGATGGTTTTTAATAAGTTGATTAGCTATGGAATCCACAAGTTCTCAACAGCAGGAGCTTCAGAGTTCATCTCCTTTTGTCCTAGAGATACCGACCATCGCGGCCGAAGTTATAGATTCAGCTCCGGACGAGCTGCCTGGTGCCACGTATATCATGAATCCACAAGATTCTGTGCCATCTAACGTCTCCGAAGGTATGCTGGGACGAATATGTCTAAGGCATGGTCTACCGTTGGACGACGTATTATTACCAGGACCGAATGATAAACCGCATGCTCCCCTAGAGGGGTTTACGACCTTTAATCGCCATGCATGTACAGCAGGAACACTTCCTCCGTTTAACCAATACATTAGGGAAGTGTTGTCTTTCTTCAGAATAGCCCCATCATAGTTACACCCGAACAGATATGCTCTACTTAATAGTCTGTTCATTGTATTTATGGAGCATCTTTTTCGATCACTGATACCGATCGAAATTAGATACTTATTCAACGTTAAGAGTCTGGGAGATAGTCCCTCGTTCACTTTCCTAGAGGCAGTCAGAAATTTTCAAGTTGTGACCGGATCCTGGACCAGACTGAGTTACTTTAAAACCGAGTGGTTCTATGTCCGATGCCTTTCAGGATTTGCTAGCCGATGGTTAGCCAAACGTAAGTGCTTCGACTTTTCTGCTAGTCAACAAGATAATTGCAACTGGTATTGGGACTAATACTCTCTTTCTTTTGCAGCCGCAATTGCACGACCTAAAGGTGTGCATTTTAAAGAAATTGTGCGGGTCCTTCAAGAAGTGCCAAGCGAAATGAGAGACATAGACTCAGTGCTAACAGATCAAAACTTGAGAACCGTTGGGCTTATTGAGCGAAACCAGAGCATAAGGCTTGAAGGAACGCTAAGAGCAGCCCCGACGAAGCGGGTAAGGCGCAAAGCGCCCGAGGTCATAATTGCCGAGGAAGGTGATGAAGAACATACAACTATGAATGACGAACCCGTGGCTGGGCCTTCTGACAGTCTTCAGGGTTCAAAGGGAAAGAGAAAAGGGAAGGCAATCGCACACAAACGCCCTAAGTCTTTGAGGTGGAAATCAGTAGTGGTGTCTTTACCGCCCTCCGGCGTTAGAATCTCAGAGGCCTCTCCCTCGCCAATAGAGAGTCCTTTTGAAGGACTTGCTGACATTCCGATTCCGGACGACGTGTCGCTCCAATATGACACCAGATTGGAAGGGCTTCAAAGCGCCCTAGATTTAGGCGAGGCACTTCCTGCAAATGTAACCGATACAATCGGTCGGTCGGGGGGGGGGGGGGTTTACACATATATACACTTCACGACACTACATGGTTTCTAGCCCTAAGTTGCCTGCTTTTAGAATTCACTAACTCCATTCTCCTTTTTCTTTACAGACACGATGAATAGGCGAGAGTCTATGCTCGGCAGTCTCTGTTCAGCTCGCCAATCATCGAGCTCGTATTATGAGTCCCGTCGGATGGAGGATGATAGAAACCGCGATCGCAGTTATTCTAGTTAGGAACGCTACGAGAGGGATAGAGATAAGGATTACAGAGAACAGAGATATCGATCCCGATCGCTTTCTCCACCTCCTTGACTCCTTACACAACCTTCTACTCACGGCACACATCCCTCGGAGCCTCCTTGCCAAAAACCATCTTCTCATGCTCCAAGATCCGAGTCGCAGCGCCACAGAACTGAGGTTGAGCCTCCAGTCATCGCTGAGCAAGCTATCACTGAGCCTACTGGGGAAAGGGCTATTAGAATTGCTCAGTTAAAGAAAGATTTTCCAAATATATGCTTTGATTGCTACATCTTCCCTCCTCACTTAAAGAGAATTCCCTCATAAGCGGAGAACACAATGCATGATTACATTCATGACATCTTTACCAAGTACAAAGAGTGGGCGAAGGCTACAGAAAAAGCATCAAAGGTGGCCTTTGAGCGGGCAAAGGCGATTGAGAAACTAGAAATTGAACTTGCTCAGAAAGACCGGATCATTCAAGTGCTTAATGATGAAGTCGAATCCTCTCGGAAATTAGAGATAGAGCCACCAAAAAGGTCGACGAGGCGAACTTGGCTATGGAGGGGATGAGGCAGACACACTTTGCTTTGGTTGAGCAGATGGGTCACCGGAACACCACTGTCACAGCTGAACGAGATGCTGCTTTGAAAGAACTTGCTGAGCTTAAAGCTAAATTTTCCAAAATCATCAAAGAAAAGGATGATGCAAACAAAGCAGCCCAGGAAGCATGTGAACAAGCCGTTGTGCTTCGAGGCAAACGGGATGCGGCAACGGCTAAGGTCCGGGTGGTGGAGACTGAGGTCGAGGAGAAAGTCTGAATGGCGAAGTCTAGGCTAGAAGATGATATTGAAGCTGTGTAGTTAAAGCGCTCAGCGGATTCAAAGCGGTAGAGGTGCAAAAAGTCATAGCGAGGATACAACGAGGATATAGCGGGATATAGCGGATGACTCTAAAATAGCATATAAAACTCATACTTAATGTTTTTACAAATATATAAATGATAATTAAATGAAAAGTTATCATTCAATTGAATTATAATTAATACATAAATAATTTTAAATAAAAACATATGCGAATATACTTTAAATAAACGTAAAACTATTATATAACATAATTGAATTTAGTAGAATAATAGAGTATTTTCATTATATTAAAAATTAAATCAAATAAATTAATTTCATAATTTTTATAGTGTAGAAATGTCATTTTTAAATTCATTTTTTTAAAGAAGATATAGCGGAAATAGCGGAATATAGCGGGAATAACGGGATATAGCGGAAATAGCGGGGCTTAAAGCGAAAAGGCTATATTTGGGGCTATATGGAAAAATCGTAGCGATAGAAATCCGCTATGTGATATAGCGGGGTTATAGCGGGGTAATAGTGGGGCATTAACTACACAGTATTGAAGATCTCCTCATTGTTTATAATGCTAATGTCTTGAAGCACAGAAATCTAGCCTGGCTCGACAATTATCCGATGCATCTACATAACGCCTGGGGCCGGTTAGTAGAAGATGAAAAGGCCATCCACCAAGCCGAATCGATTGATGAGTTCGAGCTCGAAAACCGAGTGTTGAGCGAAGACGAGCGGAAAGTTCTCCACGATGCCATGATTTCATATGAGAAGGAGAAGCTTGGCGCTCTGCATTCGGAAGTTGGAGAAGGTTCTGGCATCGAGCATCATGACACAAGTTTTGTAACTCTTGTACCGACTCAGTCCGAATCCACACCTACAGTTGATCCTCAGCCCGTTCCTGCTTATAATCCGGATCAACGACAGATGTCTCCAGCTCGCGAGCAAGTCTCCAAGGCAGTTCCACCACCCGCGAGCCAAACTGAGGAAGGTACTCCGAACATTCTCTATGCTTATCCGAAATCGGAAGCGTCATTTGAAGTAATTATTAACAGTTCTTCTTTTGTTTTCATCCAGTGATTGAAGCTACACCAGTTGTGCCTCCTGCAACTCAAGAACCACATTATATGCAGGAGGCCATTATAACTGAAGCGACCACCACAAAGGCCACGACACCGACCAATGGAGCGCAGGGGAGCACGCTTATATTTGATGAGCAGATGATGGAGGAACTCCTCGGTCATCACATTGACCCTTTTGCAGACTTGTCGTTCGTTATGGGTGGAAGCGCACCGATGACAAGTTCTTTGGCTCCAACTGCGGGAGTTCCTGACGATGCACAAACGCTTTATGAGGAAGAAATCATAGCTGAAATCAATGCCGAAATGGAGGCAGCCGCGTGGAGTAGTGGTTTTGGCGGTGGAATGGTTGGACCTGGTCCGGCTCCTTTGCGGATGATATCTCCGGGAGGAACGGTCATTGAGACGAGCGCGCCTGCCCCACCTCCTCATGTTGATCTGTCCCTCCGACTCCGCCTGTACGAAGTGTTCCAATACATTTAAGTTCGGAGGAGGATGTTGACACAATGCCTCCTACTGGAGACCGGCCGAAAGGCAAAGGCTCAAAGAGAAAACTAAGCGGAAGCTCCAGCGGGTCTATACTGAAGGGGAATCCGAAGAAGAAGAAAGAATAGACATACTTCTTTGGTGAAATTTTGAGTAGATAGGAATTTCTTTTATTCCTTTTTGCTAGTCGTGTATAGATGCAGGTTCGGCCCCTACTAGTAGAATTTTTTGGATAAACTTGTACTTAGTTTCCTTCCACAGACAGTTGAAATGAAATTCCATTTTGTCTTTAACTCAATATTTGTTCATTTGCTTAAGTTTTTTAGCAGTTGAACTCTAGTCTAGTATGTTTGTTGAGTTTCGACCTTCGGATTGGATCCAAGTTTAGTTGTTAAGTCCTGAAATCACGACTATGAGTGATGACTGAAAGTCAAGTTGGACTCTGATGTTGCATTGTCTCAATCAGTGATTGACGCTTAAGTTCTGCCTCCAATTTCAGGGACGAATTGTAAGATCAAGTAGCAATTGTACTCCACTTTCAACTCATCGATCTGAACGTCGTCGAATTGATGCTGAAACAAGGAAACCCAAGTGGTTGAATCGCACTTACTCATTCATTGACGATTGTATCCACACTTCGGGGATTCATATTCGTACGTCGGCGGTCTGGCTTGCCTGCTTGAGTTTCAAGGATATGTCCACACTCCGGGGACTTAAGTCATTTTCACGGGTGGTCAGTCACACCCGCTTAATGTTTGCAACGATGTCCACACTCTGGGGACTTTTGACGGATTCGTGGGTGGTCAGTCACTCCCGATTTGCATTTACACTCTAACCACGCTCCGGGGACCTAGAGTTGTTTTATAGACGGTCAATCCCAATCCAGCTTGTGTTCAAACTCCAATCCACTCTCCGTGGATTTTGAGTCAACGTTTACACTCCAATTCGCGCTTTGGGAATTTGGATTTGGTGTTTATGTTGACACTCTGGGAATCCGGAGTTAGTTAATGTTTATACTCCAGTTCCCGCTTTGGGAACTTGGAGTTAGTCAATGTTTGTACTCCTGTTCACACTCTAGGAAACTGGAGTTAACCGAAAGATGGTCAGTCACATCTATTCAGGCTTTAGGATTTCGTTCGCACTGCGAGAATGATGAACTTATAGGATCGTGGATGGTCGGTTCACATCCACCCTGAGTTAACAACTGAGGTCGTTAGATGGACGGATCCATCCTCCCCAAACTTGGTCAAGGTACGAGTGAAGTCGTTAGGTGGACGGATCCACCCTCTTCGAAACCGTATTTGTGAGTTTATACTCCAGTTCACACTCTGGGAATCTGGAGTTGGCTAAAGGATTATCGTGTATCAATACTTTTTTGACTTCAGTGTGATGACTTGTCCCCGAGCTCGGGTATCATCTAGCGAGTAACCGGTCGTATCACAGTTACTCCCTATTTGAATAAATCCCACCGTCGGGTGGAATTTAGCTCTCCGTGCACAGTGATAGTTGTATGTCGCATTCAATAAATCACAGCTTTGGCTCGAAGAGATTGCATTTTATTGCTGAAATAAGAAAATATGGCAAAATCAGTTGCCTTATTACAAATTCAAATTTCGAAATACAGAAACAAATTGCAAATGAGAAATAAACTGAATAAATAAACAGGGCATGTCATGTGTAGTAGCGATGAAGACTTTCGCTGTTCCAGGCTCTCGAAAGAGTGAGACCGTCAACGGTCGATAACTTTAATGTGCCATCTCCGAGCTTTCGTTCAATAACATACGGTCCTTCCTAAGTTGGCTTCATATGCAAAGGGACCGGATAAATTCTCTTAAGGACGAGATCGCCGAGTTCAAAGGTTCGGGGTCCGACCTTGGCATTTTATAATCGGGCGACTCGACTTCGGTATGCGGCTACCCTCAAATCAGCCTCTTCATGCTTCTCATCCAATAAATCCAGAGATTCAGCAAGTAATATAGCATTTGTCTTTGGATCATAGTATGTCACATGATGAGTAGGTACTTCTAATTCGACTGGGATAATAGCTTCTGAACCGTAAGAAAGAGAAAATGGAGTGTGGCCGGTCGCGGACTTGTGGGTTGTTCGGTAAGCCCATAAGGCCATAGGAAGTTCATCGACCCATTTGCCCTCATCCTTTTCCAGTCGTTTCTTTAGAATAGACTTTATAACTTTATTAACAGCTTCGACTTGTCCATTCACTTGAGGGTGTGCGACTGTGGAGAATTTCTTCTAAATGTGGAATCGTTGACAAAAATCCTTAAATTCAACACTGTCGAATTGGGTCCCGTTATCAGTGATGATAGTATGTGGGAGACCAAATCGGCAGATGATGTTGCGCACTACAAAGGTGGTCACCTTCTTTGTTGTAATTGTAGCAAGGGGTTCAGCTTCCGCCCACTTTGTAAAGTAATCTACTGCTACGATGGCGTACTTCACACCACCTTTGGCTAGAGGTAGAGTGCCAATAATGTCAATGTCCTATACTGCAAATAGCCATGGACTGATCATTTGAAATATTTCGGTAGGTGTGGCCCTTGGAATTCGAGCATGCTTCTGGCATTTGTCGCACTTTCTGGCATAATCCGATGCATCACGATTTACGGTTGGCCAATGGTATCCATATCTGAGCACTTTCTTGGCAAGGGCTTGCCCGCCAGTGTGATCGCCACATTCTTCTTCATGCACATCATGCAACACTCGTTTGATTTCATCGTGAGTGATATACCGGAGTAAAGGAACAGAGTATCCTGTTCTATACATAACTCCATTTTGAATGGTGAACCGTGAAGTTTTTCAAAGAATCTGTCTCTTTTCACTCCTGTGCTCTGGCAGGGTTCCGTGCTCAAGATAATTTCTAAACGGAGTCATCCATGACTCCTTATCATGAACAACCTCAAATATCCAATCCGTCTCCATCCGGTCGATGCTCGGGGAAGCTAATGTCTCTACGGGAACGAGTCCCATTTGTGGTGCCTCGCCTGTGCTGGCTAACTTTGCTAATGAATCGGCTTTTTGATTGCGCTCTCGGGGAATGCAGTAGATGGCATAGTAATCAAACTGATTTAATATTTCTTGAACCCGAGCAAGGTAAGCAGCCAGTCTTCGGTCCTTGGCCTGGTATTCCCCCCTAATTTGACACACGACCAATTGCAAATCACAATAAATCTCCACAGCAATGATTTTCAAATCTCTAGCAAGCCTCAATCCGGCAAGTAGGGCTTCATACTCAGCTACATTGTTGGTCGCGTGAAAACCAAACTTTAAAGCGTAGCATATAGATCGACCTTCATGAGTTTCAAGCACAACTCCTACACCTGAGCAACGGTCATTTGATGCACCATCGGAATGAAGCTTCCAGATATACTTGGGAGATTCACTAGTTTCGGGCAAGTCCTCTAGGATGGTAAATTCAGCTATGAAATCTACTAGGACTTGTCCTTGAATGGTTTGCCTTGGAGTGTAGGTAATGTCAAACTGACTTAACTCGATATTCCATTTGAGTAACCTACCGGACGTCTCAGGCCACGTAAGGACCTGTCGTAACGGCTGGTCGGTGTAAACGATGATTGGGTGAGCCTGGAAATACGGATGGAGCTTCCGCGAGGCAATAACAAGACAATAAGCCAATTTCTCTAGCTTCGGATAATTTCTCTCAGCTCCGATTAGCCGTTTGCTAATATAGTAGACCGGTTTTTGTATTCGATCTTCCTCCCAAATTAGGGCAATCCTAATTGCGTTTTCTGATACCGCCAAATAAATGTACAATTTCTCGTGATCAATAGGCTTCGACAAAATTGGCGGTGTGGAGAAATGTTGAAATAATGCTCGGAATGCGCCCTCACATTCCGTAGTCCATTCAAAATTCTGTTTCCCTTTTCGGATCAGATCGAAGAAGGGGATGCATTTATCCATAGACTTTGAAATGAACCTGTTCAGTGCTGCTACTTTCCCATTGAGACTTTCGACTTGCTTTATAGTTCTTGGAGTTTCAAGGTTTCTAATCACCCAGATATTTTCGGGATTGGCTTCAATTCCTCGAGCGTTGACGATAAACCCAAGGAATTTTCCTGATGCGACCCCAAAATGACATTTCAACAGATTAAGCTTCATTTTGTATTCTCGGAGAATATTAAACATGGACTCCAGGTCTTTGATGTGGTCAGTGGAGAATCGTGACTTGACTAGCATGTCGTCCATGTATACCTCCATGGTTTTCCCAATCTGATTAGCGAACATTCGATTAACTAATCGTTGATAAGTTGCACCAGCATTCTTGAGTCCAAAAGGCATAACCTTGTAGCAATAAAGTCCCATATTGGTTACGAAGCTGGTATGCTCCTGGTCGGGTAGGTGCATAGGTATTTGATAGTAACCAGAATACACATCCATGAAGGATAACAGTTCATGCCCAGCCGTTGAATCTACGAGATGATCAATTCGAGGAAGTGGAAAACTGTTTTTAGGGTAGGCTTTATTCAGATCAGAGTAATCAATGCACGTTCTACATTTCCCATTTGGCTTTCGGACAAGTACGGGATTTGACACCCATTCTGGATATAATGCATCTCGAATAAATCCATTCGATTTAAGCTTGTCTACCTCTTCCTTAAGGGTGGCAGATCTCTCTGGATCCATACCACGCCTTTTTTGTTTGACCGGGACGTGCCGCGGGTCAATGTTCAATGCGTGGCTCACGATGTCCGGCGAGATTCCACGCATGTCAGAATGTGTCCAGGCAAACTTGTCAAGGTTTGCCGGAGAAATTCAACCAATTCCTATTGCATTTGTTGGCTTAACTGAGATCCAATCTTTATCATTCTAGAATCATCGCTATCGTCGATCGGAACATCGATCGTCAGTTCGACCGGAGAAGCTTGACTATCTTTACTTTCGTCCTCACTTTCGGTGTCTCTCGGGTCAAGATCTCTTTGGAATTGGTTTGGATGCCCAGGCCTAGGCCCAGGCGTCAATTATCAATTATCAACAAAACGGACGCAGAGAGATTCCTCTATGCCCTTTCCTTTCTCCTTTCGCTGTGCCCCGCGCAGTTCAACAACATAACAGGCTCGTCCAATAGCCTGATCTCCTTGAATGACTCCAACTCCACGATCAGTGGGGAACTTTAGAGTCAAACACCATGGGGCAATAGCAGCCCTGAACTCAGCTAGGGTCGGTCGACCAAAGAAAGCATTATATGGCGAGTCTATATCCAAAACAACAAACTGTAGTATCCGGACTCTCCGACGTTCTCCAATACCTAACTCCACTGGCAATTCCACCACTCCAATGGGTATAGTTGCACTTCCGTTGAAACCATGGATACGGTACTGACAAGGTTTCAAGTCTTTAGTCTCTATTTTCATCTGGTCATAGGCTTGCTTGAATAATATATTCACAGAACTTCCACTGTCTACCAAGATCCTCTTCATCCAAGTAGGACCTACTTGAGCTGATATGACAAGTGGATCAATAGTTGGGGCTTCGATCCTATCGACATCTCTGTCTCGGAAGACGATGTCGCCAGTCATCGTCTTCCATTGCTTGGTCGGAACCCCATCTTCCAAACTACTACAACACTCGAAGCTCGCATGCCTAATAGAGTTGGCATACAACTCCATTTCCTTCAAGCTTCGGTCTTCTGGATGAGGACCACCACTAATGGTATTTATCACCAACCTCCCGCCAATACGAGCGGGTTCCTCCTGTCTTGCCTGATTCGGTGTATGGTTCTGATTCGATGGGCCTGCACCTCCAGACTGCGGTGCCCGCACAAACTACTCTAACTTCCTTTCACGGATCAACTTTCCAATGAGATCCTGCAAATGACGGCACTCATTTGTGTTATGGCCATAACTTTCATGGAATCTACAAAATTTTCCTGTCTGGATCTGTTTCTTCGATGGCTTTTTATACTGAATAGTATTGCAGGTTTGTAAATACACATTTTCCAGCGACGTATTCAAAGGACTGTAGTTATCGAACATAGGATCCCTACATCGTGGACCACGGTTCTGATCCCGTTTTCTATTTTGGTTACCATTGCCTTTCTGCTGATCTTGTTTATTCTGAATGTTCAATTGCACTTTTCTAGAGCTCTCCCCGGATTGTTTAACAGCAATATTACTCTGAATTCCTTCCATACTAGGCCCCGCATCATCGTTCTTCCTAGACTATTTCGCATCCTCCCTTCTCAAGAATTGGGCTGCCTTAGAATAGAAATGGTCCAATGATGTAGGGGGGTTTTCGGCTAACCAGTTGCCGAACTCAGAATCAGGCTCAATCCCCTTAGTCAGTGCCATAAGAATAGTGTTATCATTTGGGTTGCTGATCTCAATGAATGCAGCATGACATCTCTCTAAATAACGCCTGAGTGTCTCTCCAGGAGCTTGAGTGACATTAGATAAAGTATTAACATCCTTCGGTCTCGCGACATGCATACGAAATTGCTCAATAAACTTTGTTGCCAACTGATCAAAACATGAGATGGATCGAGGTGGCAGTCGGGTAAACCACATAGACGCTATGCCCTCGAGAGAGATTGGGAAGCTTCGACACTTGACTGCATCATCAGCTCGTGCAACATTCATCAACCATTCGTACTTCAGGATATGCTGATTAGGATTAGAGCTCCCTTCATAAACGGGTAAAGTCAGCATCCTGAATCGCCGAGGTGGTTCAGCATAGAGTATCTCATTAGTGAAAGGGGTGTGACTCTAGGTGATTCTCCAGTCGTCATTGCTAAGTCCCTGACTTTCATGGATCATTTAACGGATCATTGTCGGTAGGTCGGGCATCTGGACATTTTGAGCAGGTTGGGCCAAGCTGTGGCCAGGTTCCACAATGCGAGGAGGGGTCAGTCGCTGTCGACGGTCCATGTCTCGCCTCCTTGGTTCTACGTCTTCGAGGACGTAAAGTTCAGGAGTACGGTTGCGTTGATGG
Organism: Allium fistulosum; assembly: GCA_030737815.1. Classification (NCBI taxonomy): domain Eukaryota; kingdom Viridiplantae; phylum Streptophyta; class Magnoliopsida; order Asparagales; family Amaryllidaceae; genus Allium; species Allium fistulosum. Next base: position 1,038,620,503 of record CM060907.1, on the reverse strand, counting down.
TGGGTCGGATCCGTTCGGTTCCGAGTGTCAACTCCCAAATCAGTAGTTGTTGCAGTACGGTTATCAGTAATGTGGTATGGGGTAGTGCCTCCTCGGGAGGAGGGTCCGGTTTGGTGGCTGGTTGATGGGCCAACTCTCGGTTGCCCAAGACTCAATGTATTCTGATGCCCAGTGGCCTGTGTGTAACTTCCATCCAGTCGCGGGCGCGTGGATCTGTGCTGGTAATCAGAAGAGGCTGAACTTTTCGGTGGATGAATAGGAAGCCTGATCCCTCCTGGATCTCCTTCGTCTCTGACGGTTTAGTTGGTTGGTCAATTCTGCATTAGCACGGAGCTATTGAGTGAGCTGCTGGCGGCTCTAAGTCAATTCTTGCATTAGCATCTGGAATTCTTCCCTAGTAACAAGGCCTTGCGGATCTGATGGTCCGGAACCATTCTGATCAGTTGGAGGCAGTTGTACGGGATTCTGTCTATCCCATCCATCTAGATCTGCAGCTATAGAAGTAGTCCTTGTGTTAACCATGGTTGATGGCAAAGCTCTTTCCTAGACTTGATGCAAATATGAATAGGATGGAAGAACTTTAATCTTTGAATCTGGATCTTCTTCTTAGATTTATGCAATCCAATATCGATAGTAGATCCAACGAGCAGGAGAAAAAACTGTGTTTTCTCAGTGAAAGCACCAAATGTTTGTACCAAAATTGGGCACAACACTCTTCGGAAGAGTTTGAAGAGATATAATGAAGAAATAAATGTAAAAAGAGGATTATCTAACAAACACTTCAAAAACAAACATGAAAGTACGCAGAAACACAGGGATTTAGAGTGGTTCGACATGTTGCATATGTTCACTATAAAATGATTGACTTTTATTAACTTTTCTCTGCTGGTTACAACAGATTACAACAGTAAATCTCGAATACAACAGTGAAATTCGAATACAATGGTGAATTCGACAGAGTCTAGACGTCAAAGAGCCAAAAAAATCCTTTTTCTGTAGGCTCTGGGATGCTATTTATAGGCGTAGGCTGCAAATACCTCGCTCAGATCTCGGGAAACCTCTTCTGGCATGTGAGGGGGCTCACGCCGTCGATCCCACATGATTTGCACTAGATCTGTGATCGATACGAATGAATTTCGTATCGATCAAGATTTGGTCCAATCGAGTCGAAATTTAGCATGAACATTCTTTAGGTTGTATGAAAGTTGCCATGAAAATTTGGTGGCATTTGGACTTGTAGATTGTGAGCTATGATCGATGCAAGCTCGTGTTTTCCCTAGGCTGTCTTGTTCGTATCGATATACTTCGTATCGGTCTTTTTGAACGTTCTTGAGCACATGCCTGCAAGTTGACGTGGCGCTAACTCCTCGGATCGGTCCACTTTTTATGCCGAACGATCGAGTCTTCCCTATGCATGCCCCTTGTTTGTATGATCGGTAGTGCCTTGTTTGTATCGACCAGATTTTGCTCTGTTCGTATCGATACACTTGAGGTATGTTCGCATCGATTACAACCATTCTGTTCGTATCGATCGATTGCCTTCACTCTGTTCGTATCGATCCTTGACCAAATGGTACAAATTGATTCCAATCAATGGATTCGAAATCAAACCAGGACAGGTGGATATGAAGTTGAGTGTACATGTGGGATACGAATAGATGGATGCGAAACAATACTTTTTGAATGATACGAACAGCCGAAGCTTGATGGATACGAACAACGGAGGCTTGATGGATACGAACAAAGGAGGCTTGATGGATACGAACAGAACTATTCTCTTGATCGATGCGAAATCGCGCGCCTCTGATCGGTTCGAACTTAATCGTTATGAAGTCGGGTTTTCTTTGGTTTCTTGATGGATGCGAACAAGAGGATTGATTAAATTGCATCGATCATATCTCGAGCACACAAACTCGGATTGACTTGAAATTTGAAGCATTGGGTTTCATAGCTTTTCTTGTCTCATCATATCAATTATAGCTTGATCCAGACTCGGACAAAATTTACCAACATCCATAGTGAACCTGCGTATACTCGATATTGGGATGAGCGGTCTTTGGTTTTCAGTCAATTCCTTGATATCTCGGCCTTGCCAAAAGGCAAGATAACACTATCATTTCTACAGCACGGTAAAATCCTTACTAACCAACCTATCAACTATTCTCCAATGTCAAATATGTAGCATTTCTAAAATTTGAAAGTTTCTTCTTTATCAATTCAAAAATATTTTTATATTGCTTTTAAAAATATTCATAAAATATTTAAACTTAGAAACTTTCTAAACGTTTATAGAGATATTTTTATTTTCCAAAAGTGTACATATGTCCATGTTTTTCAAAACTAATTTTTTCTATGCTTCAAGAAATTGGAGTTTAGTAAACAACCTAATTTCCACAGTGGAATTCTCTTAATTTATGCGGTAAATTTTAAGTTTTGAAATGTTTGAACTAAAAATGGTACAAACACCCAGAAAAGTAATTAGTAGAGATTAAATGGAAGAAAGTAAATGAAAATAGAGTAAAAACAAGCATGCACAATTTTATAGTGGTTCGGTAATCTTGGCCCACATCCACTTGAATGATCTTATTACTTTGCACTAGTTTTTGTGATTATAAGTAGGAGAGAACAGCAGGGATTTCAGAGTACAATGGAGTTTGTGTGTAGCAGCAGCATAAAGATCCTTGGAATGAATCATGCCTTCTGTGTTTATAGGGGTAGACAATCAAATATCTCGCTAATATTTCTTCTACATATCCTCTCCGCCAATGTGAAGTCCTTCAAAAAATCTCAGCCTCTGATTCCCTAGGATTGGGGATTGGTATCGATTGCTCTAAAGGGAGGGGATCGGTATCGATCCCTATATATGTAGTATAGGGTCTTGCGACTTCTTGTGTTGGCTCGTTTAGATGTTGGCTTCATGTTTCATAGATTGTTTTGCATAGTCGCGTAGGTTTTTTTGGTCAAAGCGATAGATCTACAGAAGGTTGAATTGCTGCTCCAGACTGTATATGGGGATTGTTAATACGAGGCATAGGAGCTCTAGAACAATACTTGAATCAGGCTCTACGTAGATAGAGTAGAGTGCCAAAGGAGTGGGGACCACCATGGGTATATCTATAAGGATCAGTACCGATCCCTTATGTACCGTGGAGCATTTAGTGAATTCTACCATGCTGGTTCCCCAGTTCCTCCGATCGTCGTCTTGTGGTATCGTTTGTACTTGGTTTCTGGACCCTAGGTTCATCTCTTTGGGCTACTTGCCTTGATAATCGTCGAGTCTAACTTGTCAAGTCAGTCTGAATATAGTTGGGTCAAAAAGCCAGATAACACTTGCCCCCCAAAGTACATTTTGTTTCAAACATGATGTGCTTTGAATTGAGACAAGTTAGGATCATCGGAAAGGATTCCACTTTGTGTCTCAAATGGTCGTTACCCTTCTGTCGAGTTTATTTTGTGAAAATTCATATCTCTAACCATTCGGTATGACACTTGTTCAGTATCCGTCACTATAAAACTAGAATGCACTCTCTCGGTAGTTGTCTATGCTCGGTTCCATTGAGCTTGTTGATTGAGTTAGTTGACCTCGATTATAAAAATTGGTTTCTTTTTTGAAAGTCCTAGGTGGTAATTTAATTTCCACCAATTTAGAAAATCGAATGTCGAGTGCACATACGTACTTGTACGTTCATATATTCACTGTTGTCATTGGTTTCCAAGCATATTCATTTGCTTATAGATCATTTCCCAGTTCCGCCAAATTGCATTCACAATTTCATTTTTTTTATAATGGTAGGATTCGTTATTGATCCATGTGGAGGGATCGGTATAGATGCCATACCTCATACGGTCAACTTTTTTTGGACCTAAATGTAGTGGGTGCACATGGTATACAAGCCATACACTCATTTCCTTCTCCTCACTTTCTCATTCGTTCATTACGGAACCCTACCTACCATCATCTGCGATCGAAACTTTGAGTTTGAGAAATCAAACCAAATCTCCTAAATCGAACGTCGATCTGCTCATTCATTCTTCCTAATACCAGCGCCCCCACCATAAGATGCAACTCCACATGATTTTAGCTGTTCAATTCAAACCTAGGTCGAACCTGAACCCCGAATCCTTATACTCCGATTGACTTGCGATTGGCTATATTCATAAACTTAGGTAGGTAGAGGACTTGTACGGAGGCGATCTGGATATTTGGGGAGACGAGGTTGGGTTTGATTATGAGATGGCTATTCACGTTGGTTGATATTAGTTTAGGGATTGGCTATGGACTTGGAGGAAGTGCGTAGGGGGTTATGGGATCGGCTGTTGAAAGATGGCAACATATAGGGGATCGGTAACAGGTCAAGGGATCAGTATTTTTTTTGGATTTAGAGAAGACATCGTACAGGGAGAAGTTGAAATTTTTATGCACATGTAGAAGACAATGTATATGGAAATATGCACGTGTCTATCTCCTATGTATGGGATCGGTGACGATCCCATACTTGGGTGAATTTTTATTCTCATCCATACTTTTAAGTAAAGAGAATTGATTGGATCTGTCAAAGCGTTTTAGAGAATTAACATCTATATCTACAGTATCTACATTTTGGATTTGTTCAAGGTTCTATTTGCTCTTAGACAATTGCATCGTGATGCAAATTGTGTGATCCAAAATAGTAGGATCAAATGGGGTACAATCAATATTGGGACCATGAACAACTTTGTATGACAATTTATCTTGCAGCATATCTGCCTTGGATTATTTCTCATATTAGATCTATCTTTTGCCTTTTCTTTTGATGTACCTTTTCTAGTTCCAAGCATGGCCACAATAGCATAATTAGACAATTCCTTGTTTACAGTGAAAACTTAATCAAAGTGAAAGGGCAAATTTTTCAATAGATATAAGCCAACATCCCTATCATTCCCCCATCCATCTAATAAGATAAAACTTAGCCTCATAATGTTGTAAACAAAATATAGCCCATGATCTCCTAATGAAAACGAGCCAGCTAGCTCGAGTTTTGGAATGTGTTTTCTTTATTATTGATAAGAGAAATATTAATTGAAAAAATATACGCACCCAGAGCATCTTACTAGTTTGCAATAGTTTGCAGCTATGTGATAAACTTTCCCACATCCGAAGCAATATTGTATGCCCCTCTTGTAGTGGTCAAGGCACACGACACGAAGAAGATTGATTAATCTCGATCAGTTTTCTCTTGATATAGGATTATTACGACCCGAGCATATGATCTATAAGCAAAGTTTAGATGTATGCATATGCCTTGAATATTAGTACTATGCTCTACATGTCGATAGCCGATCTTGAACTTGAATGTAACTCTTATGCATAACCATCGACGTGAAATATGGTTGGGACAGTCAACGATGATGGTCACCCCAGTCGAACTTCCGAGTTTCTCCATAACTGTCAAATAATATTGAACTGCATAACACTATACAACACAACACCGCACTCGATTACACTTAGCACAGGAGAAAAGGTAAATCCATTTAACATAGACTACCAGTTTAGTTTGATAGTTCTGGGTTCCAAACACCTTAAGGATTTAGCTGCAATGACTGGCAATCAAGTTGCTACATATGTTGAATCAGATGCTGTGTCGAGTTCAACGACACTCTGCTCGATATACTCTAGGCCAACAATCAAAACAACCCGAAAGCTCATACCATGCATCAGGAAATTCTCTAAATCCAGAAGCATATGATACTGTAGAGCTGGCTCCCGATACACTTGAGGATATCATATTCTTGGAGAATCCAGAAGATTCGGTTGCTTCAAAAGGTAACGAGGCGTCTCTACGACGAATTTGCATTAAGCATGGAATACCATATGATGATGTACTAGTCTCGCTTGGTCACCAAAGGGCTCATCTTCCCCCAAAAGGGTATACTGCTTGCAATAGATATATGTGCCTAGTTGGGGATGTACCACCATTTAACCCGTTTATTCGTCGGATGCTCTATTTTATGAGACTCGCTCCTGCTCAACTACACCCGAACAACTACGCATTTCTCTAGGGCATATACATGATTTTCCTTGAGTTCTTGAATCATGAGACAACCGAAGGAGATATCTGATTCATTTATAGCTTCAAGCGATAAAAGGAAGCCTCTCGTTTACTTATCTAGAGCCAATCAACGGTTGTCGAGTTATAACCGACGCTTGGAGTAAGCTTAATTACTTCAAAAGTGAATGGTTTTATATACATTGTCCACCCGAGTTCGTACAACAATGGCTAATAGGATGCAAGTGCCTTTTTAAACACTATTATGAAGGCTTTAATCAAGTTGTATCTTGATTAATGTAATTCTATAAATTATGCAAATATTCCTTCGAGACCCGGTGGCGACGCTTAGAAAGATAAGGAGATAAGGATGGATAAATTAAGCAGGGAATTTTCAAACTACTATTACAACACTTAGGAATGTCCTATAGGAGATAAGGAGATCAGATCCCTTACTACTGACGAGCGTCTCTTAGCCTTCAACTTGCTAGAAGAGGGTCATAGCATCGGCCAAACCAGAGACACTAATGAAGAAGCAGTAGTAGGTGGCTATTTATAGTCAAAAGTAGGTTACGCCGACCCCTTCGTGCCTCCAGTCCTTAGCCGGAAGGTCGAGGAGGCTCAAGGTGACGTCGAGGAAGGTGAAATAGCAAGTGGTGGTGATGAGGCTGGCCACTATGACATGAATTTAAGTCACGAATTAGTGGTTGAGCAAGCTTTAAACAAGCAGCCACTCGCTTCCAGAAGGGAAATTGTCATTAGGCTTCACAAAGGGCAAACTTTTAAGCAGCCTCCGCCAGCTTCAACAGTAGAGAAAACTTTATCTCTTCCCTCTATGGATTCATATTCGAAAATTGGGCAATTCCTGCCGAGTTTGGCTCCTTTGATATAGGGAACATGAGCATAGATGGATCTCCCCTCTGTTTTGACGACATCATCATTCCTATTAGTGTGGAAGAAATCACTCCCATAAGCAAGGCTCCTGCTTACGGTTCATCGGAGGGACACAAGGACACTTACATGCATGTGCACTTCAAAGCACTATATTACATATGTAGTTTGTCCTTATTCTTTGAATCTAATTCACTCTTGTTTCATTTGTAGTATCCATGGAGAGAGAAAAATACACATACCAATCTCTGGAGGAGAAAGCATATCAATTGCAAAGACCTAGGTTGAGTTAACACCACCAGGGAAGCGGTCGTGATTATGAGCTGGCTATTATTCTAGCCGAGATAGAGAAGATCGAGATAGAAGTAGTTAGGACTAAGATCACTCATCCCACAACTCCGATTCCCATTGCCGCACTAGGTCTAGATCACCTCCTCCTAAAGGTCCAGACAGGAAAACCAATCGACGTGATGATATCCCTCTTGATGATACTTCACGTGCACCACCTCCATCCAATATTCCAATGCAACCCATAGCACCATCTTAGTCGAGCTGGTCCTCTAAGTGTAGGCACCATAAGAGTGGCTCTAAAACTTCCCAGCATAGGCCTGGCAAAGATACTGTTATAGTTCTATCCATCTCCTAGATGGCTATACTAAAGGAAGAATTTCCTAACATTTGCTTTGACGGCTTCATGTTCGTGCCGAACTTGAAAAATATCCTGACCAACGTCCAAAAGATAACCATCGATTGTGTGACTGACATTCACAATCAGTTTAATGAATGGATGAGGCTAGCCGAAAAAATTTATAAATTCTCAAGAGATAGGAAACTGGAGATTGAAAACCAAAAGCTCATTGAGGCCGATAATAAAAGAATCATAGCTGCACTCGACACTGAGGCCAAGAATCTAAGAAAATCCTAGGATATAATAGAGAAGAAAACTGAGGAGGCTATCGAAGCACTCAAAGCCGAAAATACCACACATCTTTAATGAAATCGAAGAGGCGCTTCACCGAAATCATGAGTTGGTGTTAGAAAGAGATGTCGCAAACAAGAATGCAGTTGAATTTAAAACCAAGCTTGAGCACGAGACAAAAGAGAAAGATGATGATCTCCAGCAGGCTCAGAGTTACTGTGATGAGATGCTCGATGCCAAAGAAGAATGAAACAAAGCGCTCGAGCTCATTAAAGATATGGATGTCCTCATCAAGAGAGAGGTTGAGGCCACGGAATAGCAAGCAGAGGAGTGGGTAATGGAGAGATTTGAGCCACCGCTCATCCAGTACAATGCTAATGTGCTCAAATTCTGAAATTTGGAGTGGTTTAAAGAAGATTATCCCCGACTCCTCGCACATGTCTGGGAATGAGTTATTAAAAAGGAAAAAGCTCCAGGGTGGTGATGTGGATCTTGGGCAGCTAGAGAAAGAGGTTTTAAAGGAAGACGAGCCCAAGATTTTGAAAGATGACTTGCTTATCCTTCACCCGGAGCTAGCCGCAGCTATGTAGAAATATTTGAGCAAAGGCTCCAGGTCAACGCCACATGATGCTATTATCAGTAAAGCACTTGTGTCTCAAGCTACTTCCAAATCCACCACTGATCATGGGTATAACCCTGAGAGGCCTCAGATTCCTAGGCCTGCTATACTATCTCCTATCCCTAAGGGGAACTGTAACGGCACTCCAACCCACACAAAAATGCAAAATAAAGAAGGTATCGCATTGACTTCTCTTATACTTCGGAGGGTTGACGTGTCGCTGATCAACATCGCTCATCTCTTTTTTCTGTTTCTCAAGTTTCAAGTCAGCCTTCAATTGCCTACTTCATGTAAAGGACTATCAACCAAGGGAGCTAGTGTCTATGACAGAGTTAGTAATCGTTACAACTTTAGTAATGATCCCTAGCATCCCGGTTGAAGATACTTCAGGCCTTGACGAGAAGATGATCGATGCTTTTTTGGATGAAGGGACCGGAGGAACTCAAGGTGCTTAAACTGATGAGGATGTCTTTATTACTTGAGTCGCCGACCCCCTGCCTAGTCACACTTTGAGCGATATTTAGCGCAAACGCTTTTCTGATATAAAAATCAAGCTAAAGAAGGTGGTGTCCATCCCCATTCCTTTATCTATAGCCTTGCTAGGCCAGACTATCTATACATCTATTTATATTCCTCCACCTAGGAGCGCTCAGAGCACGCCTGCGGGATTTTTACAAAGCACTGCTGCCTCCCTTTCTCCACCTAGTAATTTTTAAAGCCACCCCGCCATATCATTACATAGCACTCTACCCAAAGGCAAAGGAAGTGGAGGAAGAGGAGAAAAGAGAAAGGGTGAAAGTTCAAAAGAAGCGTCTCCCGGTGCTGAGAAGAAGCCGTAGAAGTAGAAGAAAAAGAAATAGCTATCAGCGCGCTTGGTGTAGATAGACTTACTTATTAGTAATAGTAGCAGTCTATTTTGGTTTTCTGGTCGGCTTTGTGCAGGTTCGGCCCTCACTTTTTATTTTTGTTATTAGCGTTAAGAACACGCGTACAGCTTCCTGAATTTCATGTGACTTGCAAAGGTTCTTTGTTTCATTAACTCTTTGTTCAGATTTGTCTAAGTACTCAAGAAATACTCTTTCCATTTAATGTACTTGCGATCTATTTCTTTCAATCACAGTTGTCAGACTGAGTCTTCAACCTATTCTATACTTCTCCGGCCTTTCCTCGTTCTTGTGAATGCAGAGTAATTATTAAAGTGCCAAACTCTAGGCATTAGTTAGAGTCAACCACTTGAATAGCGGTTCGGGTATCCTTTCCTAGGATAACAATATCTGATTGTGCCAATCTTTGGGCGCTAGTTTAGATTGACTACTTAAGATCATAGTTCGCATACCTCGTCTATGATGTACATTTCCAATCATGCCTAACTTGAGCATCGATCAAAAGCTCGTAGGTAAGATCCCACCTTATGCCGGGCATGGACCTTTTGTTCTGCCTGTTCCGGGCAAAAAGTTCAGGATTGGACGGTCTTATCACGTCCATTTTCTTATACTTCTGCCCCTAGTCTGGGCAAGAGTTGAGTGAGTGAATGGTAATATCTTGTTCAGTTGAGGTTTATACTCCTGCTCCTACTCTAGAAGAAAGTGCTAGGGTACAAATGGTTGTATCACATTCGGTTTAAGTTCATACTCCTGCTCCTACTCTAGGAGCAAGAGTTAAGGTACGAACGATCGTATCACATCCGATTTAAGTTTATACTCCTGCTCCTACTCTAGGAGCGAGAGTTAGGCTACGGATGATTATATCACATCTGATTTAGGTTTATACTCCCACTCCTGATTTGGGAGCGAGAGTTAGGGTACAGACGATTGTTGCACATCCGGTTTAAGTTTGTACTCCTGCTCCACTCCGGGAGCGAGAGTTAGGGTACGGACGGTCGTGTCACGTCCAGTTTGGATTAGATTTCGAGTTTATCAAACTCTAGGCATAAGCTTGAGAGTGGATGGTCGATCCACATCCACTCTGGATCATATTCTTACCCCTGTATCAAGGACAAGAGTTGGCTGATGAACGTTTGAATCACGCTCGCCCCGATGGAACTCCACGGGTCCGGTCATGGGCCATGGGATTTGTTTAGTACCTACATTTGAGGGTGTTCGTCACTCTAGCAGGATCTGTATGCTACTCACACTTCAAGATATGCTATCGGGGGTTAGTCTTCCCTGCATATGCTAGCATTATCAGCATATTGATTCTCTCCGGATACTCCTTACGCAGAATGCTTTAATAAAGGGATTTTGACTTCGGGAGGTACCCCAGTCGTCATTGGTTTAGCTTTCTTTCACAAGACGTTGTACCATTTCGATCAAATTTGGTTCCTGAAAGCCAAGTGGTTGGCGGTAGCCATAATCTACCCCGTGGGTCCGGATCGATAAGCTACCTCGGGCTGAGCCATGATGCCTTGGCTCTCCAGCCTCTAGGAGGACCGTTTGGTCAGTGGTTCCATGTTTATTCCTCCATCGTAATTCAACAACAACCGCTTGATTTCTAGCGCCCTGGTCAGTCACAATACGTTCGGATTGTGCTCTATCTCCAACCTGAAAATCCGATCCATGGTGAGTGGGTTTGGTAGACCCCTATGCCTTGGTGTCTAATGCTCATGGAGATCGACGGTGAATTATATAAAATTATAGTAAAGGAACTTGAAATAGGCCCTTGGCATCATCAGTAGCGAGTGGAAGGAGTGGGGGCCACTTTAGATGAAGATTTGGGGATCAGTATCAATCACCCAAGGTAAGGTATCGGTACCTATCCTATACTTAGTGAAATTCAACATGTGTGACCGGTATTGATTCCTAGGCAGGGGTTCGGTACCTATCCCATATTTAGTGAAATTAGCATATGGGATCGGTATTGATCCCTAGGTGGGGGATCGATACCTATCCCATATATAAAGATTTTCTGACTTTGTAAATTTTTAAAATGGTTTGCCTCCACTCCTATGATAGTTTGGGAAATTTTGAAGTTTGAATATGGAGGAATCTACTCCCTTCTAGTCCTCATACGGTGGAAATCCATCTGGTTCATCGAGTTCCTATTTACCATGATCTGTCGCTTTCGTTTGTAGTTCTTTCATCATTCTCTCTAGGTCGATCCTAGTGATTATGTTAGAGGGATTATGAACATCCATGGCTCCTAGCTGCATGGCAACAGCTTTGTCTTTCCTAGGACCCATTAGTGATGGCTTCTTAAAGACTTTGCTCAAATCTTAGTAGCATGGAAACTAGTTGAGAAGAAATTGGATCTCTTCCCTGGTTGGGCCATGGTAGAAAGCTACTAATAGATCTTTTCAAATCTGATTTGTAGAATTAAAAGAAAGAGAAATTAGATCTATCATTTGGATATAAGAAATTCAATAAGAGAAGATGGATCCAAATAGCTTGAGATTATTTTTCTTAATGAAAGCACCAAAATGTTTGAAAAAAAATGGCACAAACACCAAGAAAAGTAAGTAGTGAAGATTAAATAGAAGAAAATTATGACGCCCCACCTCTATACTCTCACTAACCAAGGACACTACTGGGTAATATCGTCGATTAGCGCGAAGAATAAGGCTGTTGAGGAGCGACCAAATGTATAATTGCTTTGAGTGAGTACCGATATGTCGGATAGTATATAACGCATTTCATCTCAAGAAGAAATCTGACATATTCAATACAAACTCAAAGCTACTACACAGTGGCTAAATGCCCTTTGGAAACAATATAAAATAATCATAACATAAAATCAGGCACATATATTCATATCACAAAGGTGGAAACAGATATGAATATAATACATAGAAGTGAATATCATAGTAGTGGTCATACAAGATCTACTACATCCCAAAAGAATAGGTGCATGTACTACACAAAAGAATATGTATACATTAAAGAGTCTCTATCTTGTATACATGAAAGACAAAAACTACTAAGCTAAATTAGTTAGCCAAAAGTTAGAAGCTAGTCCCTACTAAGAAGTCAAGTGGGAGCACCTGAAACACCTCGGTCTGACCCGAGTATTATTTAAGAAGAAAAATAATAAACGGATTAGTCTAGCTATAATTATCATGTAAGATGAGATAGGATAAGAGATATGACAAATATATATATATATATGACAACAATAAAAATCATACAATATTCATGTTTTCTCAAACAACCAAAAAGAATATGATATTCTTTAATTTTATTCACCAAATCACAAATATTGATAAAGCTTATCAATGCAAATCACAAAAATTGGTGAAACACAAATTCTAGAAATCAATATTTAGAAATCCAAAAAGCATAAAGGGGGAGGCCTATCACAAACGGGAGCATGAAAACTCACCAACACGTGTATCACAAACATGACGCTATCCCATAGGTCGCTAACCCATAAAAATGAGCTGAAGCTCCACAGAACAAGGTATAGTCCCCCCTTGCGGACAAATGAGCTGAAGCTCCACAAACGGTCAAAAGACCATGGGTCGCTACCCTATAAAAATGAGCCGAAGCTCTATAGAACGGGGTATAGTCCCCCATGCGGACAAAGAGACATTGCGCATCGCAAGTCTAAATCACAAAATGATCATCATTGATCAATAAGTGTAAATTACACTAAGCTAGTAAATAAATGAGTTTAGCTTCATGTCCCATAACCACTGGCTTAACTTAAATATTTAATTGTAGATTCCCACTTGAAAATTGTCACGAGATTTCAATCGAACAATTCTAAGAATTAACCGATGAAGTAAACACAAGCGTTTCATACCACTTGTTTTGCTAAGTCGTTTAATTGGATTTCTAATTCGAATGAGGTAAAGATTTGTATATACTAATAGATTGGAAAACAGTTTTAAAATCGAGCTTTGTATTAAAAGTAGTGTTGAAATCATTTTTGTGAAAGTGTTTTAGTATTTACTACTAGTATAAAACCTTTTGTATTTAAAAGTGACAAATCGTAGAAATGATTGTAAAAACAATCTTTCACAAAAATCCACATTTCGATAACGTGAATCAAACCATGGAGATATCAAATCCATCAAATGGAAACACCAAAAATCCAGAAAATAAATCATCAAAGTTGATTTTGGTTGACAATAACTATACGGATCATCAAAAATCGATAAATCGGAAATCCACATAAAAATAACCAAATATCCAGAATTCGACAACCACGGACGTCTGTGGGAAATCCATAGACGTATGTCCCCTGTTTCGGGAAATTGTAACCCTAAGGTCACAAACGTCTGTGGATAATCCACAAACGTCTGTCACCTATAGCGGGACAGAATTTTCAAAACCCAAAAATGGGCAAACCAACCTAACTTCTCGGATTCGGAAGCGATTGAATGAGCAACCGCGACTAAGGATTTATGCCAAGCGACAACCCAGCTCTAAAGGCTCTTCAATCACCCAAAACAACTTGTCTAAGCACCCATACTAGGGTTTTCATGAATTTTGACTTCAAAATACCAAAATTAGGAAAATCCACCAAACCAATTCAATTCAAAAGCAACTGAATAAGAAATAGATGTTAGGAATTCATACCTAACAATAATCAAAGCTATAGACATAGATGTGAGTTCAAGAACTCACCTTTAAACTCAAAAATAGAAAAGATAAGCTCTAAAACAAGCTAAGATCAATTCCTCTTGAACTACACCTCTAGAATCTCCTATCTAATATCAAATGCAAAGATTTCCTAAGTTAGGTTATAGGAAATTCTGAAAATTAAAGAGAGATTGAGATGGAGAAGATGAAGAGGATGCTGACCTAAGCTTCTCTTTGATTTATAACTTGAATTTGAATTCTTAAGAAAAACTAGGGCTTAGGAATTTTAATTTGCCTTCTTTTCCCCTGTTTTTTCTTTTAGCTTGGAGTGTTAGGAAATTGTGAATGGAGTGAAGGAAGTGGAGAGGAGTTAGGGTATTTGGTAGAAGGGTTTGGGTTATCTTGTTGGGTTAATAGGCTAGAACACAACCCAAAGCCCATATTCAAAATCCTAATCAACTCCATAAACGACGTATTTTATACTTAAACCAGTTGTAAATGTCGATTTGAACTCAATGGAAGTGGTCTCGAGTTCGGATTCGACTGTTTACAAAAAGTCACATTTCGGACTTTAACATAATTAACGATGCTATATTTAAATAAAACATTTAAATATATAATCGTAAAATAATCAGGTTGTTACAGACTCCCCTCCTTAAAAAAATTACGTCCTCGCAATATTTGAGAAGATAATAAAGGGTAACAACCATTCGGTGACATAACAACACAAAAAGGAAGATTGAAATGAGAAGTCGCCTTAAGGAGCACGAGAGAGTAAATCAGGATGTGTTCACTCGATGAATTCTCTGGATTCCCAAGAACAACCCTTAGGATTTGTGGACCATTGAACTTTCACAAGCGAAACGTCTTTGTTACGAAGGCGTTTAACCTCCGTAGTAGTGACACGAATAGGATGTTGCTCATAAGTCAAATTAGGTGAAACTTTAATTTCTTCAATAACATCTAGGCTCAAGAATAGAATCAGAATCTCTAAGGCAATTCCGTAGCTGAGAAACATGAAATACGTCATGAATAGCAAAAAATTGAGCCGGTAACAAAAGGCGATAAGCAACGGAACCAATGCGTTCGGTGATGGGAAACGGGCCAATATATCGAGGTGCTAATTTTCCCGATCAACTGAAACACACTACACCCTTCATAGGTGCAACACGAATGAATACCAAATCTTCCACATAAAATTCCAAATTCCTTCTTCGGTTATCGGCATAGGATTTTTTTCTACTTTGAGCTTCTTTCATCCTATGACGAATAAGATCAATCTTTTCAATGGCATCACGAATAAAATCTGGACCTAAAACCAGCTTCTCAGCACTTCCAAACCAACACAAAGGAGATCGGCATGGCCTTCCATAGGGTGCCTCAAAAGGTGCCATACCAATACTAGATTGGGAAGTTGTTATTGTAAGAAAACTCAACAAGAGAAATATGATCTTCCCAATTTCCACCAAAATCGAGAACACATGCATGAAGGAGATCTTTAAGAGTTCGATTCACACGCTCCGTTTGTCCATCGGACTGAGGATGATAAGCGGTGCTAAAATTAAGCTTCGTTCCCAATTCTTTTTGAAGACCTTCCCAAAATCCACTGGTAAATAATGGATCACGATCACTAACAATAGAAGTAGGAACTCCATGCAATTTAACAATTTCTTTAACATAGAGTTTAGCCAATAGAGGTATGGTTCGACTGGACCGAACGGGAAGAAAATGAGTGGATTTTGTAAGTATATCTACAATCATCCATAAACTATCATGACCTGAACGAGAACGGGGAAGACCGTCAATAAAGTCCATGGAAACTTGATCCCAGTTCCAAACGGGAATGTCTAGAGGTTGCAATAACCTACCGGGCCTTTGATGCTCGGCCTTTACGAGTGGTAAGTCATGCAACGCTTAATAAAGTTAGCAATATTGGATTTCATTCCATCCCAATAATAAAGTTGCTTCATGTCTGCATACATTTTACTACTACCGGGATGAATGGTAAATTTAGAACGATGACAATCCTCTAAAATGTCTTTACGGAGACCACTAATATTTTGCACAATAAGTCTACCAAATTTTCGAATGCCTCCACGAGAATAAATTTCAAAGTCTTTCAAACCATCAATATTATTGTTATCTCTACAACTTTGGCTAAGATGAGCCAATTCGAAGTCGTGATTTTGAGCTTCAAGGATGCGGTCAAAAAGAGAAGGATAAGCCTCAAGGCTACATAAAACAAGAGATGAACATGAATAGGATTCATGATCTCGAATCTCATAAGTGGATAAAGTCTTGAGATCATTCCATCCAGATATCATCATGGAAACAACCGCTTGTTGCTTACGACTAAGGGCATCGGCAACATGATTTCCCTTTCCGGGAGTATAAAGAATATCAAGATCATAAGATGCAAGGAATTCGAGCCAACGTTTTTGACTCAAATTAAGTTCCTTTTGAGAGAATAAATACTTTAAAGATTTATGATCGGTGGAGAGAACAAATTTCTCTCCCAAAAGATAATGACGCCAAATTCTAAGAGCAAAAACAATAGCCGCGAGCTCTAAATCATGAGTGGCACACCTAGTCTCGGTAGGCTTTAACTGCCTAGAAGCATAAGCAATAACACGTTCCCTTTGCATGAGAACGGCTCCTAAACCAATATGACTAGCATCGGTATAAACAATCAAGTCTTGGTTCCCTTCGGGAACTACAAGAATAGGAGCATCAGAAAGAAGTTCTTTTAATTTCTGAAAAGCAGCTTCACATTTGCCTGACCAAATGTACTTGACTCCCTTCTTTGTCAAACTAGTAAGAGGTAAGGAAATTTTAGAAAAGTCTTTTATGAATTGACAGTAATAGCCCGCCAATCCAAGAAAACTATGGATTTCTGTTACACTCTCCGATCTCTTCCAGTTTTGAATCGCCTCAATCTTTGAAGGATCCATGGAAATTCCAGATTCAGAAATAATATGTCCTAAAAATTTCACACGAGATTGCCAAAAATGGCAATTAGAAATTTTTTCGTTCAATTGATTGCTCCTAAGAGTTTCCAACACAATTCGAAGATGTTTTTCATGCTCTTCCTCGGTTTTAGAATAAACAAGAATATCATCAATAAAGATAAGAACAAATTGATCGAGGAAGTCTTTGAAAACCCAATTCATAAGGTCAATAAAATAAGCTGGAGCATTCGTTAAACTAAATGGCATAACAAGCCATTCATAAGATCTATAACGAGTACAGAATGATGTCAAAGGAATACTATCCTCTGCAAGTCAAAGCTGATGGAAACCGGTTGCTAAGTCTAACTGTAAAAAGACTCTAGCACCGCAAAGTTGATCGAGTAGATCATCAATCCAAGGCAAGGGATATTTATTCTTAATGGTAAGGTCATTAAGCTTGCGGTAGTCAATGCAAAGTCAGAGTGCACCATTGGATTTCTTCACAAAGATAGCTGAAGCTCCCCAAGGAGAGGAACTAGAACGAATGAACTGTTTTGCTTCCAATTCGGATAATTGTTTACGCATCTCCATATTTTCTTATTGGACATACGATAAGGAGGACGAGTGATAGGTGGAGCTCCCGGGATTAGATTAATTCTGAACTCAATTGCTCGCTTAGGTGGTAATCCAAAAACAGGCTCAAAGATATCAGAAAATTCACGAACAACGTGAATGAGGGAAATAATATCTTCCTCATCATCATGTGGGTTTAGAGAATATAAGGATGCCACCGAATTAGAATCAGAATCATTAAGAACAATAGAAATCTGCTTAACAGATTAGGGATGTCGAAGATGGATGGTCCTCTCGAGACATAGGATGTGGGCTTCATAACGATTAAGCCAATCCATTCCCAATATCATTCTGAAACCTAAATAACGCATAACATGCAAGTTGGCACGGAAAGCATAATCACATAAAATAATCTCAACATCCTTATAAAATAAACTGAGTGTTGCGGATCCACCAACCGGATTCGCAATTTTCAGTGAAGTCATCAAGGCCATAACATTTAAAGACAAAGTATCTACAAGTTCTTTTGATATAAAAGAGTGAGATGCACCCGTATCAAAAAGAATTCGAATAGGATGATCATGAAACATAATAATGCCATCAAGGATAGAATGAGAAATACCTTGACCAAGAGAAGGTTTACTAGGAGCTTGCACAACATTCAGCTTTCCCTCTTTCTTGTTTTGAAGTTTGGGACATGAAGGTATAGGATGACCCGGACTTTTGCAATAGCGGCAAGTAAGGGACCTTGGACACTTATTTCCATAGTGGTCCTTAGAACCACAATTGTAGCATTCTTCATGACCAGGGGTAGGAGTCTTCGCTACCGAAGTTGCTTGCTTCCCTTTCTTGTTGGGATTAGGGCTCTTGAACTTATTATCAAGATGCCTCTTCTTTTTGTTGTTGAAGTTCTTCTTGGCACCCCCAACATCAACATCACTTTCTTTATCGGCCTTTTCAAGTCGAAGAGCGATATCTACAAGCTGATCGAAAGGCACTTCTAGTTTCAGAAGTAAAGCCTTTTTGAGGTTCTTATTCAAACCATAGATAAACCTTTGATTCTTCTTCAAAGGGGTATTAATATACTCGACCCCATATTTAGAGAGGGATTCAAAAGATGCGACATAATCCGTCACAGAAGATTCACCCTGAATAAGATCAATGAAGCATCGAGATAAAGTTACCATTTCTGCTTCAGGTACAAACTTTAACTCGAACCTTTCTTGAAATTGCTCTCAAGTAAGATCTGATTCAACAATTTTTGAAATTAAAAGCTCATACCAATCTAACGCTCTCTCCTGGAGCAAGCTAGAGGCCACTTGGACTCGATGTAAATCCAAAAGATTCATGCGAGAAAAGATGTGATCACATGTTCTAAGCCAAGCTTGGACTTCTATAACGCTTTCAGAAACTTTGAATGGCTTTCCACCCAAATTGGTGTAATCACAGCACAAGCGTGCAAACCCAGATTTAGGATGAGTGGGCTCAGGAATGGGACTGGCAGCTTGGGAATTCTTTACAAGATCCAAAGGCTGTTGAGCAGACATGAATTTTCCATTCTGAGGAGGACCACTGGATTGACCAGTGCTATGATGGCATGCTCTAACCATTTCTCTTCTTAAACAAAAGAAAAAAGAGGAAAAAGGTTATTCTCAGAATGAATTCAAATAAGCTTGATTGGTAAAACAAGGCATCATAAAATAAAATAGGATAGAACGGATCCTAAGACTCGATTCCTTAGAGAGACTTAGGACAATGATCCTCGTCATAATATCCTATATTGTTCCAAAGTTTGGCTCTGATACCATGATGTGACGCACCATCTCTATACTTTCACTAACCAAGGACACTACTGGGTAATGTCGTCGATTAGCACGAAGAATAAGGCTGTTAAGGAGCGACCAACTATATAATTGCTTTGAGCGAGTACCGATATGTTGGATAGTATATCACGCATTTCATTTCAAGAGGAAATCTGACATATTCAATGCAAACTCAAAGCTACTACACAACGGCTAAATGCCCTTCAGAAACAATATAGAATTATCATAACATAAAATCAGGCACAGATATTCATATCACAAAGGCGGAAACAAATATGGATATAATACATAGAAGTGAACATCATAGTAGTGGTCATACAAGATCCACTACATCCCAAAAGAGTATAAAACAGTTTTAAAATCGAGCTTTGTATTAAAAGTAGTGTTGAAATCATTTTTGTGAAGGTGTTTTATTATTTACTACTAGTATAAAACCTTTGTATTTAAAAGTGACAGATCGTAGAAACGATTGTAAAAACAATCTATCACAAAAATCCACATTTCGATAACGTGAATCAAACCATGCAGATCGATATCCAATCCATCAAATGGAAACACCAAAAATCCAGAAAATAAATCATCAAAGTTGATTTTGGTTGACAATAACTCTACGGATCATCAAAAAGCGATAAATCGGAAATCCACATAAAAATAACCAAATATCCAGAATTCGACAGCCACAGACGTCTATGGGAAATCCACAGATGTCTATCCCCTATTTCGGGAAATTGTAACCCTAAGGTCATAGACGTCTGTGGATAATCCACAGATGTCTGTCGCCTGTAGTGGGATAGAATTTGCAAAGCCCAAAAATGGGCAAACCAACCTAACTTCTCGGATTCGGAAGCGATTGAATGAGCAACTACGACTAGGGATTTATGCCAAACGACAACCTAGCCTTAAAGGCTTTTCAATTCACCCAAAACAACATGTCTAAACACCCATACTAGGGTTTTCATAAATTTTGACTTCAAAATACCAAAACTAGGAAAATTCACCAAACCAATTCAATTTAAAAGCAATTGAATAAGAAATAGATGTTAGGAATTCATACCTAACAACAATCAAAGCTATAAATGTGAGTTCAAGAACTCACCTTTAAACTCAAAAATAGAAAAGATAATCTCTAAAACAAGCTAAGATCAATTCCTCTTCAACTACACCTCTAGAATCTCCAATCTAAAAATGCAAAGATTTCCTAAGTTAGGTTATAGGAAATTCTGAAAATTAAAGAGAGATTGAGATGGAGAAGATGAAGAGGATGCTTACCTAAGCTTCTCTTTGATTTATAACTTGAATTTGAATTCCTACGAAAAGCTAGGGCTTAGGATTTTAATTTCCCTTCTTTTCCCCCATTTTTTCCTTCAGCTTGGAGTGTTAGGAAATTGTGAATGGAGTGAAGGAAGAGGAGAGGAGTTAGGTTATTTGGTAGAAGGGTTTGGGTTATCTTGTTGGGTTAATGGGCTAGAACACAACCCAAAGCCCAAATAAAAATACCAAAATCCTAATCAACTCCAAACACAATAATGTTTGTACTTAAAAAAGTTGTAAACGTTAATTTGAACTCAATGAAAGTGGTCTCGAGTCCGGATTTGACTGTTTTCAAAAAGTCACATTCGGACTTTAACATAATTAACGATGCTATATTTAAATAAAACATTTAAATATATAATCGTAAAATATGCGGGTTGTTACAAAAGTAAATGAAAACAGAGTAAAAACAAGCACACACAAACTTATAGGGGTTTAGCAATCTTGCTCTACATCCACTTGAATGATTTTATTGCTTTTGCACTAGTTTTTGTGATTACAAGTAGGAGGGATCGGTAGGGATCCCAGAGTACAATGGAGTTTGTATGTAGCAACTGTGTAAAGATCCTTAGAATGAACCATGCCTTCTATATTTATAGGGGTAGATGACTAAATATCTCGCTGATATTTCTCCTACAGATCCTCTCCACGAAGACGAAGTCCTCCAAAAGATCTCAACCCCGGATTCCCTAGGGTTGGGGATCGGTACTGATCCCTCTAAGGGGAGAGGATTGGTACGATCCCTATATGCGTAGTATAGGGTCTTGCGACTTCTTATGTTGGCTCATCTTGATGTTGGCTCATCTTGATGTTGGCTCATGTTCCCAAGATTGTTTTGCATAGTCGCCTAAGTGTTTTTTGGTCCAAGCGATAGATCTATAGAAGGTTGAATTGTTGCTCCAGACTGTATATGGGGATTGTTAATATGATACATAGGAACTCTAAGACAATACTTGAATCAGGATCTACGTAGATAAAGCAGAGTGGCAAAGAAGTGGGAGCCACCTCGGGTGTACCCTTAGGGATCAGTACCGATCCCCTCTGTAGGGTGAAGCGCTTAGTGATTCTAGCATGCTGGTTTTCTCAGTTCCTCCGACTATCGTCTCATGGTCTTGTTTGCACTTGGTTTCTGAACCCTAGGATCATCTTTCTGGGCTGCTTGCCTCGATAATTTGCGAGTCTAACTTGTACAGTCAGTATAAATATAGCGGGGTCAAAAGCTCGGATAACACGAAAACTTTTCTTTTATTTATAATAGCAACCAAGTCCAATTATAAATTTCAGTTTCTAAGGAACATGAACTTTGACCCGTGGCTCATCTCATCCATTCTTGTCCTCTGCCTGTTGAAATTTATTTCTGAAAAAATCCTTATTCTTTTCAGAACTTACCTTTTCATTTTACTTTTATTTTAGTAGCTAGTTAAATAAATTTTCTTAATTTATTACTTAACTTCCAGTCATTACAATTTTCTTTTCTTCTGGGTTAGTTGTCTTATCATTTCTGAAATTTCCTTATATTATTGTAAGTAAAGTTTTTGACCCCTATCTTATTGTAAGTAAAGTTTACTTATCATTTCTGGATTTAGTAAAAGGAAGAAACTGAATTAACTAAATTAATTGTCATTTAGTAAATTAGGAAATTTCAGTTTTGAGAAAAAAGAAACCTTTGTCATTTCAGTTTCTTCCTTTTTTCTCAAATCAAAATTTTCCTTTTAAAAGATATTCTTATCATTTACTTCTTCAAAATTAGGATTTTTAATCAAACTATTTATTAAGTTTATCTTTGAAAAACTTAATCGTTACACCAAACAATCCTTTTTTAAAATGCACTTAATAATTTTTCCTAAAAATCTTTTAAAAAAATTTAAACAATAAAACTGGAGTAGATAAGAACAACTCTCATTCTATCATTTCGTTCTATCTCGACTTCCAATCTTTAACGAAGACCCTAATGCCACGAAAGGAGTACTTTTTAAAAGATACATGTAGCACCACACGATAATGGAAAATGTCCATATTCCTTTATTTTTCCTTTAATTTCTTTTTATGATCTCCTACATAATTCCTAATTACTACAGTTAAGGATCCTATACTTTAATGCATTGGAACTACTTTCCCCCTTCAACAGAAATTCCTAATGCTATAATTCTCTATAAATCACTTAAAAGAGAATTCATGTTTTATGTGAAATTATAAGGAATTTTACTTTATTTCTTTATTGAAATAGACAGTACAAAATACGAGATTTCCCTTATTTTGTACATCTCTTCCTTTACATTTCCATTCCTTGTTATTTCAAACAATACACCTTTATTTGTAACTTGATTGATTCATAGAAACTTATATTGTTATACCATCTCATTCCAATGAAATAAAGTATGTCAAATCCAAACCTAATTTAATAAATCAAATCTCGTTTCCGTTTATATTTCATAACTAATTTTTTTATTAACAAATTTATTACTTTTTCACTGTTCAACTCTTATACCTAAACTGCATTAATTCCAATTATTTTTCTCTTAATTTACTATCTTCCCACTTGAACCATTATAATGTATCCACCTACAACTTTGTTTTAGGGTTCTAAATCTTCTTTTCCATACTATTTACCATATTCCAAACTTGTACCACTTTCTATTGTCTACCCATAAAAAATTTACTTTATAACTTAAAATTTTTCACTATTTAGAAAAATTCATAAGCTATATTGCTCTATCATTTCTTATCAAAAGAAAATAACTTTCTACAAAACTTCTTTTACTGAAATTCTAGGTTTTAACAAATTTTAACTTCTACTAAAACTTTTTATTCACACTTATCTATTCTTTACAAAGAAACTAGCGAGCTATATTTGATCTATAATTTTTCAACCATTGGTTTTTGTGAAACCCATTTATGAATACTTTTCAATTTAACTAAATATTTGTATATATAAAGACTGATATTTGCTTACTTTTTCAAATATATGTTTTTCCTAAATTTTAAAACTATTTTCTATTGGGTTGGACTCAAAGTGGATTTCTATAACGTATGGATTTTTATTTTCCCCTTCTCTCAACTTATTGTACATCATCTATCGGCAACTATACGGGGATCTACAATCATTGGGATATCAAGGCCCGACTAAGGAGCCATGTACCATCCAGCTTCAAGGATTTTCCATATGTAAGTATTATACGATTGGAATTCTAAGGATTTAACGTATATTATATTTATATTTATAGAAAAAATACAAATACGTTGACTTAATGTTTCCTAAATTTTTCAGGATCTACTAACCTAAGCTCTGATACCAAATGTAACAATCCGCACCATAGTGGGCCTGGATTTTCGCTAAAGATAAAATCCAAGTCCATCAAAGTATGGATCGTTGGTTTGGTATCCTACAAATAAAACAAAAGAATACATATCATAGCTCTAACGAAATAACTTGCAGTGGAATAATTTAAAATATAATAGATCAAATAAGTACTAACTAAGGTTTGACACTTCCAAAATCAAGTGTCCTCGTCAGCACTGAACATGCCGAACACTAGTACCCGTCCTTCAATCTATCTTGTGGTTTGTAATGAGCAGAGGGGTCGGAATAACATTCTAGTGACTGGTAAAATTATATATTTTGTATGTAACACTAGTTTATGCCGATTTTTCAGTATCTCATGTTATGTCTGTTTACATTTTATTGGTCGCCTCGACTCCATATCCACGTATAACTACTTCCATCTATCTTCC
The DNA here is from genome assembly GCA_030737815.1 of Allium fistulosum. NCBI lineage: Eukaryota > Viridiplantae > Streptophyta > Magnoliopsida > Asparagales > Amaryllidaceae > Allium > Allium fistulosum. The sequence continues at coordinate 1,038,596,142 of CM060907.1, read as the reverse complement.
GTAAATTTATGTCTATGTATATAACTATATATATATCCCATAGTCCTCTAATGAACCTAGATACTGTCCCCATTAGTATCTCTCATTCAGCACCTCGTCAGGATCTATCACCTCATTGTATCATGATCACCGTGTAACTCGAGGAAATACAATAGTGCGCACTGACGACCTTTCCTCCATTAGGCCGTATTCTCTTTAGGGATTTTCTACTTCATCCACTTCCTATAACGTGGACTCGTCTCCACTAACTACCTCATCTATATTTTAAAGGAAACTCATTATAGGTTAAATAGCCCAACCCTATCAGACAAACTAGCTAACAACTGTGGCAGTGCATTACCTAACTGAATCGACCCTGGTATGTGGCATTATCTAGTTTGGTGTAATCCTGTCCTTCCTGTTGATCATAAGGGATCGATGAGATCTCGCGACCTATGCAACCCTAACCCTAGTTTGGTACCTTATGTATTGCATAGCATCCGACCTTACCAACTGTCCGTTTTGATTTCCTAATGCAATCAAGGAAATACCCCCTCCAAAAAAATTAAAGCAGATTATTTTGATTGTGCAAGTCCAGCCTCGACATCCGCCTAAGGATTAATGTTCACCATTGGGATTCGGCCCTAATTAATGAACGTATGCTATTTATGGAGCTTTTGTTTCAAGCACAGTTCATAAGGTATCCCTTCCTCTATTCGCAAGCATATACTCTCTATGGGTCCTATGGTTGGATGGTTTTTGCATTCCAACATATTTTAATGACTTATGTCATTTACTTTATATAATTTATATGTAAAATTATAACTAGCCACACCCATCATAAATGCATATCCAAGGCTACATATATACATATTTAATATTCATGTAAATTCATTTTATTATTTTTTCTTCATTGCCTCAATATCCTTTATATCTTATCCTAGATCTTTATTTTATTATGCGTTTAACTTTTACATTATCAAATTCATTTACCACTTCTTATTTCTAGTTGTTAATATCATTGCTACTATATTCATTACTTTCAACTTTGATTTCAATTCCATTTCATTATCTATTCCTTTTTATCCTTGCCTATAATTCCACATTTTCTATTTCACTACTTCCAATCTTATTAGCATTTTTATTTCATTCTTATCTTAATATTCAACTCTTGGGATTTACTACATTTTAATAGATTGGAATTAACCTTTATCAAATAATATTTAAAACGGTAAATTTCCATATCTTATCCATGAGAGGTGGTTTGTGGGACGTTTGTAACTATAAGGAATTATCTTTTTATTTGTTGAAACAGACGGTGCAAAATATGTTAATTATCCTTATTTTGTACATCACTTTCTTTTATAAGTATACCTTTACTCCTTGTCATTTCAAACAGCATAATTTTGTTAAATTTAAGCTTGATAATATATGGAAGCCTACTTGTAACAATATAAATTCCAATAAATTAATATAATACTAAAACTCCAAAAATCAAGATAACTTTACTTTCAATTTAATTCATAATCCTTAGAATAAATATAATTCCTAATCATTACGTGATACATTAAGATTTCATCAAATTCATATCTGATGCATAAGTATTAATTTCTAATAATTATGCGCTTGGAATTATAATTCTAATCATTACGTACTAGAAATTATAATTATAATCATTGCGCACTTGCAATTATAATTCTAAGCATTACGTACTAGCAACTATAATTCTAATCATTACATATTTGCAATTATAATTCTAATCATTAGAAATAGGCATAATTCAAAATAGATTACAATGAAATAAATCTAGTTTTATTACAAAACATGTAACTTTTTCCACTCGCCTTTTATTAGTGCTCCTAAATCTCTAGATCTAATCCAAATCTAAACCAAGTTATCTATATTATTAATTTTGACTCCCTATTTGAATCCACAATTAATATTTATATATAGATCTATTAGAATTTGGATTATTGAAAAGAGATTTAGATTTAACATAATTAGAATTAGATTTATAGTTTACCTCCAATGTAGCGACTTGGTTTGAACCTATTTTTATATCTCTGTCATATTCTACAATTCTCCCTATGTATACATGCAAATTAGCAACCTAGAACTATTTTTTAAAAGTTTAGAATTATGGAGGAGAAGAGAAAATGGTCGAGCTTCCATGCTCATTAGAAAATAATGAGTTAGAAGTGAAGCCCTAGGTACTAATTTATAGAGGTTCAAATCAGTGCTAACCATTGGATCAAATTATTTTAAATTTAGAATGCACGGCTATAATTCACTGTCACACAAAATGATCATGGGACGATCTCCCATAATCTAGGTCAACCTGAGACCCCTTTAGATCAACCTGTGCCTTGTTTTAACAGTGATTTGCTTGTGTTTGAGATTTTGTTAATTTGTTGTTTGATTTCTTCGCTTTGTTTTCATTTTCCTTGATCTGATATTACTTGTTTCCACTTATATATATTTACATAGATTTAATTTTTAACATTAACAATTTAGAGTCTAAGTTTCCATTAACATTACTAATCAGTGCTAATTAGATTATCATTTCCATATTTACATATATAATTGTTTCCGTTGCTAAAACTTCGAACGTTAATAACTTTTTCATTTGAACTCCGATCGGAAAACATTATGGATGAAAATTGATCAAAAAATCGCCACGAACCCAACGATATAAGTTTCATGCAAAATTCTGACATTTTAAAAAATTCTATTTTTTACTGTGTAAAATTTATTAATTTATTTCTATTTAAATTAATTATCGTAAAATCATGGGGTGTTACATATACTTTATTATTCTGCTGCGAGATTATATCGATAGTGCTTTGATATGCATTTGTTTATTTTCAGGATACCAAAACCAATGATCCATACTTTGGTGTACTTGGGTTTTGGATTTAGCAAAAATTCGGATCCATTGAGGTACATGTTGTCGCATATGACGTTCCAATGACCTGCTCTCCCAGTTTGGACAGAGGGAGGAGCCCAGGGTTAATAGGAAGTATTGTGAATTCCACTAGGTCAATGGCCACTCCACGTATGAATGTCAGCATCATAAAGATGAAATAAAATGGCTAATCCATGAAGGCATATTAGTGAAGTATGTAAGCAACAAGTATAACAGCGCAATGCCCAACCAAATCCACATGCCCTAACACAATGGGTAGACGACAACAAAATGGCTACAATCAGTATAGAAATACTATCGATTTATGGTGGCCTATACATGACCAGGAGCTGTCGAGGGGATCAGGCCAAGTATAGGAGAGAGCTAGCCTCTAATGGTCAAGTGTACTCAATCGACCTTTAAGCATCGAAGGCTCTTAGAGTTGAGGAAGAAATGATCGACATCGCCTTCTCCGTAGAGGACAAGAGAGGAGTAGGTTTTCCCCATCATGACTCTATAGTTATATCGGTTAATGTCGCCAGTACAAAAGTTTATTGAGCTCATTAATAGGGGTTGCTCCATAATGTGATGTTCAAGGATGTTTCTGATATGAAGCTTCCTACCTCTACTTTGCCTTTTGTGCATTGCCCATCTACGAGTTCTAGGGTATTGGCATAGTACCTCTTGGGATAACCTCGCACATAGTTACCTTCGACTAAGAACCTCTTGTGATCAAAATTTAGGTAAATATCATTATAATGGACCGCCCATCTGCATATAATATCTTAATAGGTAGGCCATCATTTGCAGACTTGGATGTAATTATGGCCTATCAACGGTTGACAATGAAGTTCCTAGTCCAAGGGGGATAGGATGCATTTGAAGGAACCAACATGTTGTAAGATATCGTTATAGCATCTTACTCTAACAAGCGAAGAAAGGAGTCCTCATGTTATGATAAGAGTTATCAACGCTCAATAGTGGTACACCTAAGAGAACACGAGATTCATTCAACGCTCTTGTTCATTCCAGGACCACCCGAAGCACCAAAGTAAAAGCATTAACAACCACCGTTATTCCCAAGGTGCACGAGCCAATCAACGCCACCATTCATGCTGGGGCCCTAAAGACGACATGGCTGTCGAGGACCAGCTTTCCCTGACCAGCCCACGCAAGCCAAAAGAGCTTATAAAAACTTGGAAGGAGCAAATTCAGCTCCGTTGGCAAGTGGGGACAACAGACATGAAAACTCCATCCCTCTCAACACGACAGACTCATATGTGAGAAATGGGGGTAGTCATAGCTCTCGATTTAAGCACGGACGTCTGTACCAGCCAAGGAAGTTATAGAACACATGATTCTTACTTTGGACCATTGTGACTGGAAGAAAGCACAGAGGAGAATGTTGATGATTCACTCAACCCCCATGGGAGATTCAAACCTCGATGGTGGATTGATAACTCTACTTGTAACAATATCAATTGATAACTACGCTCCTAAAAAGGTTGTCCAAATAGGAATAGAGCAAAGCCTCGGGATAAGGGATAAGTCAATGTGATTCTTGAAGAAAAATCAACGATGTGTTTACCTATGGGCACATTAACAAGACCTGCATAGATCTTCAATCATCTACTATGCCCTTAACATCGATCTAAAAGCCCACCCCATCCATCAAAAGAGAAGGACACTCAATCCAAAAGATATAGAGCACTTAAGGAAAAGGTAGAAAAGCTCCTTGCAAATGGGTTCATTCGGGTTAAATACCTTGTCTAGGTAGCCAATCCAGTATTGGTCCATAAGCCAAATGAGGCTTGGAGAACTTTTATCGAATTTCTGATTTAATTAAAGCTTTCACGAAAGATAGCTACCTTTTGCCTGCATCGATAAGCTCGTGGACATGACAGATGGACACAAACTACTTACATTTATGCTTGCCTGCTCTGGGTATAAATAGATCGACATGCATGGGGTAGACCAAGAGTGCACTTCCTTCATCACAAATGTATGGCTTTATTTCTACGAAGCCATGCCATTTAGTCTTTGCAATGCATGCATAACCTACTAGCAGCTTGTCAATAGGATGTTCGTTTAACAAATCAACCAGTCCATGGAGATTTATGTGGATGACATGCATGTGAAGTCTAAGATGGCTGGGGCACATAAAGAACCTGGAAGAGACCTTTAACATCCTTCACCAATATAACTGAAGCTAAATCCTAAGAAATATTCATTCGTTGCCCAGTCCGAAAAGTTCTTGGGATCATGGTAAGTACCAAGGGGATAGAGACCAATCCCTGCAGGATTCGGGCAATCCAGTATATGTAGATACCTTGCACAGTGAAACAAGTGTAGAATCTAAATGGGATGATCATGACACTAAGCCATTTTGTATTGAGGGCAGCCGACCAATGCATACCCATCTTTGATCTCATCGAGAAGGGGAAATCAGGTGTTTGGAACGAAGAGTGGACCAATGCTTTTGAAGAGTTAAAAAGGCATCTTGCCTTACCCCTATACTATCCAAGCCCATAGACGGAGAGGACCCATGCTTGTACCATGTGGTCACTAATAAAGCGATCAGGGCCGCCTTGGTTTAAGATGAAGAGAAAATATAGTGGCCTATATATTAAGCAAGCATTAGGCTGTTGGGCCCAAAAATAAGGTACACTAGGTCAGAGAAGCTATCTTTCTACCTTCTAATGGTGACTCGGTGGCTTTGGTCATGCTTTCAAACTGATCCTATCAATGTCCTCACAAACTAGTTGTTGATGCAAGTACTGAGCCAAACCGACATAGCGGACCAACTACTGAAGTGGTACATGGAACTCTAGCAACACCATATCACATTCCACCCTTACACCTAAATCAAAGCCAAGCAATGGACAACTTTATAATGGAGTGCTCAAGCTCGAACAATGGCAAAGAGGAAATAACATTCAGTCTATAGGCATGGTAACTGTATGTTGAGAGCGCATCTAATGAGAAAGGGGCTAGGGTTGGTATGGTCCTAGTCACACATAAGGGGACAGAATTGTGCTTTGCCTTTCGCCATAGCTTCAAGGCCACTAACAATGAAGCTGACTATGAAATCCTATTGAATGGTCTTAGGATGGCTAAAGAGCTATGGATATAATTCTTACATGTGTTCAATGTCTCTTTGCAGGTTGTCAACCAGATCGAGAAGCGATTTCAAGCAAAGGGAAAGACATTGGCCCTCTACGTTGCAAAAGCCAAGAATATCATAAGCACATTCGCAGACTTCCAACTAGAGTAAATACCATGTGAAAAGAATGCCAAGGCCGACCAGTTGGCCAAGGTGGCAAGTGACTAAGATGAGAGCATTCCTTGGTGCCTAATGGAGGTGCAGGGTGTGCCCCTTGTTTTGAGTCCGGGGCAACCAGCATGGAAATTGACGATACCTAGGCTGTTATCATGGTGACCCCGCTGGTGAAGTATCTTGTGAGTGGTGAATTTCCAACAGTAGGAAAAAGGCCTGGAAAATCCTTTACCTAGCAACCCACTACACAATAATAGGTGGAAAGTTTTATTGACAGGGTACTCTACTCCACTTTAGCTATATGCTATAAATAAAGACGTCGATCACATATTATATGAATTACATAAGGACTTCTACGGATATCACGCGGAGGGGAAAATCTTAGCAATAAAGATTTTCCACCAAGGTTACTACTGTTTGATTATGATTAAAGATGCAAGAAACTATGTCAAGAAGTGCGACCAATGTCTGAGGTTTGCCAAGATCCCTAGATCTTCTAAAAATCTGCTAAACACCATAACATCCCCTTGGGTGTTCGACACCTAGGGGATTGACTTGATATGGAAGTTCCCCAATGCATAAGGGGGGTATAATCATGTTATCATTGCCATGGACTACTTTACAAAGAGGGTTGAGGCGGAACCTCTCGTTGGAGTCACCGCGCCCTGAACCTTGAATTTTATGAACAAGAAAATTGTATGCCATTTTGGACTGCTAAAGAAGATCGTCATGGACCATGGCACATAGTTCAAGATTATGCTATTCCAAGGTTTCTACGAAAGAAATGGGATAGAGAAATGTTTCTCATTAGTTGCCCATCCTTAAGAAAAATGGTAGGTTGAGGCTATGAATAAAACATTAAGTAACCATTATTGAAGTGTCTCACCAAAGCCAAAAGAAATTGGGTTAAATACCTCACGCTCATACTTTGGTTCTACTAAATTTCAAGCTGCACGTAACTGGACACTTCCCATTCTCCTTAGCCTATGGGTATGAAGCCATGCTGCCCATCAAGGTCAATACCCCATCCCTTAGATGCCTCGCTCACAATCCCAAGCCAAATTACTAAGCTTGGGCTCAATGCCTAAGAAGAAAGGAGAGCAGAGGCAGAACTCCGCCCCAAAGCGTATAAGAGAAAGACAACCAAATACTACAATGCTAGGGTAAAGCTCTGTCAATTTATTAACGTATACTTAGTTTTGCAATGGTTCTTCACAAACACAAAAAACCCGACCGAAGGCGCATTAGGGCTAACTGTGAAGGCTCGTATGTAGTCAACGCCGCGCTTACCAACTATGACTGTCGTCTCTTGCACCTAGATGGCACCATGGTCCCCAAACTTAGAATTCATAGCATCTCTAACATACTATGTCTGAAATTTTGTAAGCCTCGACTATAAGGAAAGGAACCCTTTTTATAACAATCAATCTAAGTATGAAATGAAAGCAGAATTCCTAGGCATTCATCACTCAAGTATCAACAGCAAAGCTATCTGGCAAGGATGAACCACTCGATGCTCTCTTCCAAGTTGGGGAATGCCTCACTTAAGGCTATCCGAAGAAGATGAGCCATAAGAGGATCTCATATGCAATCGGGGAATGCCAAAATGACCTAGTGAGGATGCACGAGCCAGTCAATGGTCCTTCCCATGCCAGGGCACCATTGTAGAGATGGGACTAACCAAGTCACGGTCTTGATTCCTGCATCCATGGCGTATTGCTCCATGAGGATGAACAAGCCAATAAATGCTCATTTCCATGCTGGAGGCATTGATGAACCGATGGTGCGACCACCCATGTCATGGTCTTGATTCATTCACCTACGAGGCTGCCTGTATTTCCAACAAGACAGGGCACTGGTGCCAAAGTGGTACAATCACCCATATTGTAACCTCGAAACTAGCATCCATAGTGCTGCTCCATGAGGTTGCACGAACCAATCAATGCTACCTTCTATGCTGGAGGCATCAATGAACCGATGGCCTAACCATCCACATTGTGGTCATGATCTGTTAGCTCATAATGTTCCCTGTGCCTACAACGGGGTGGGCACGAGTACCAAGGCGGTGTGGTTACCCATATTTTAACCTAGAACTTAACATCCATGGTGATGTTTTGTGAGGATTCATAAGCTAATCAATGCTCCCTTCTGTGCCAGAGATATCGATGAACTGATGGTGCCCATGTTATGGTCTCGATTCATTTGCCCTTGATGTTGCTCGTCCCTTCATCGGGGTGGGGGTACTGGTGCCACAACAACGTAGTTACACATGCCATAACCTCAAACATGGCATTGGTTTACTAGCCGACTCAAATGTTAAACGTGGCTCTATCAAACTAAGCCTGGCACCTAGCGGCCCGCAAATGCAATGAAGGTTAACCAGCGTGAGCGATCTGGGACCATCAATGGATGCCCCACCATTGACTCATGTTCACCCATACAAGACTAAGGGCATGATGCCTGAAAAGATAAGTTTGTTTAGTTTACTTTTTCTCTATTTTCTTATGTCAACATGTCTTTTATATTGAGCATAAATGTCTAAGTCCTATGTGTTTTCTTAATGAAGTCATAGGCTGCTTGATCCGCCTGACATAGAATAAGTCAGCATGGCTGGAACGTAAGTATGTAAAATACTAATAGAAAAGTGAAAGGAAAACATATAACATTGTAACAAGCAGACAAATCCAAACTAACAACTTACACACAAAAGAAAGTTCATTAAACAAAAGGAGTTCATTACAACATTGGGCCTCATCCGATCAACATATAACAAAAGGGAAAAAATACAGGAAAAAATACAGGAAGACCTCTGTTCACTCCAAGGCTCAAGAGGGGATCCAACAACATGGCAATCATCGTCATACACCATCTCCTTGTTCACCCATGGAGCAACATTGACAGGTGGCTCACTGGGTTTGCCCATCAAGGAAGCGATCTATTCTTAGGACAGAATTATCGATGGGAGTCCTCCTAACTACCACCTCCCACCGCACTTCATCATATTGTGCCTAGGAAAGGAAGCCGACGATCATAGAGAGATGATGGTTGGCTGCAAAGATCAACTTTAGCACCTTTGTCAACCTTGCATTCCACTCCTCTCATGAGGTCGTCTTTGCCCTGGCTAGCTCATCATGGGTAACAAACTACATGTGCAACTATATGGTAACCCTCATGTTGTCCACCTCCTTACGGCCAGCCTCCAGATCCTCCATCAGTCTGGTGACCTCCACTTCAAGACCCTCCAACCCAATCACAACCTCCGCCCTCCCCTTGTCCATAGTTTCCCTATCCGCCTCATTATCGTCGTCTCTATTCTCAAGTGCCAGCATCCTCTTCTCCGCCAGGCGGTAGGTTGTAGCCTCATCTATGACTTTCTTCTTGAAAGCCAACACATCATTGTAGAGACAGAGAGTGTGGGTCCGACCTAAAAGAAAGAAACGGATAAGTAAAAACATAAAGGAAGAAACAAAAGTAAATGAATAAGTCCAAAATATCACTAGAAAATCTTTCCTGACATTTTCATCTGACACTGTCTCAGTGGAGTGGTTGGTCCACTCACTTTTGCATCGATTTGCCTGATCCAGGACCTCAAAGGCAGTTCTAGCCAGCATCTCAAGAAAGTAGAGCTTGCCCGTATCATCCATTTTTCCAAGCACTGAGAGGCTGGTGGTCACAATCAACCTGATCTCTTCGGCCTTCGGCATGCTACCCAAAAGCTCAGCCTCCCAGAAGAAGTTTAAAGAAGGACCCCTCTAAGAGCTCTCTGGCTCCTCATTGATCCTCCTTATCTTGAACCTAACCTTGCTACCACCTGGGGGGAACAGCTGGCTGGGTTGACCTAGAGATTCAGTGGGAGGGTAGGACAAGGAATAACTCGGCACGAGGGGTGTTCTCCCTTGAGAAGACCAGTTGGGAAGTACCAGGCATCTATTGTTGGGTGCTAATGCCCCTACGAGGTTGCGAAGTATGGGTCCAAAAAGGTGTGTCCTCGTCCTAATTAAGTCGACCATCTCTGCAAGGTTAATTAGAACCATTGAAAAACAAACAAAAGAGTTAGCATGGATTTAGAAAAAATAATACAACAACAAAATGTAAGTTCATGCTACCATCATCTGATTGGTTCTCCTTTCGCCTAACTAAAGGCAGGTAAGAGAACCCCATGCTACTATTGCTAGAGTGTGTCCCAGGAGTTTGTGTGCCGGGGGCACGATGTATGTTACTTGGGTTAGAGATTCGGGGAAGGGAGGGGTCATGGAGAAGGAGCACATACTCGTCGGTGTATTTTGCTTATGTGCCCATATGCCCGTCCTTTCCACTATGAAAGTCTCAGAAGAACTAGAATAATTAGAAGTGTAATACTCCATAAATTCTAGAAATTAATATAAGGGTATTTTAGTAATTTTAACTAAAAAAGAAAAATGGTAATTTTACAAACATTAGAATATTTATAAGTCAAGAAAAATACGCTAAAGAATTGATAAAGAAATTTGGAATGTTTAATACAAGCGGTCATAACCTAAGGAGACACATCTTAAAGCTGTAAAACGCATCTTAAGATATGCCAATAACACATTCGACTATGGGCTTTTCTATCCAAAAGAAGATTCTTTTGACTTAATATCATATAGTGATGTTGATTATGCTGGATGTAAATTAGACCCAAAAAGTACATATGGAACCTGTCACTTTTTGAAACACTCGCTTGTTTTTTGGTTCAGTAAAAAAGCAAAATTATGTATCTCTATCCACAACAGAGGCAAATATATATCTGCGGCATTAGCATATTCATAGGCTGTCTATATACAACAATCTTTAAGAGATTCAGTTTAAATTTAAAACAATCGCCAATATATTGTGATAACACTAGTGCAATAAATCTATCTAAAAATCCAAAACATCATGCTAGGGCAAAACATATAGATATAAGATATAATTTCCTAAGAAATAACATAAACAAAGAGATTATTACACTATAATTCATAAATACAGAAAATCAAATATCTGCTAGCTTAACTAAACCATTAAACAAACTACTTTCATCAAATTAAGAAGAGAACTTGGAATATGTTCATTTACAGAAATCAAGCAATAATAACTTTTATATACAAATTAGAAAAAGAAACAAAAGTTTGGTTTGTTTATTTGGTTTGAACTTATATGGTTATTTTAGTTTGATTGCATCGATTGGTTTGTAATATCTGAACTGGTGTATTTGCCTGAGTTTGATAGGATACTTTGGTTTGTTCAATATAAATTGTTGATATAGATGATATGTCTTTATAGTTGAAACAAATGGAATTATAAATGTACATGCATCTGTTTATGCATATAGATATAGTTATTTCTCGGAAATATTATTTTGCAATTAGTATTGGTTTTGATTTCATATACAACATCATCACATTTCATACTATTTAACAATGTCACATTTTAGAGGGAGTTTATTTTTCTTTACCCATTTTTGCTAATGATAAAATGGAAGAAAAATATAAAATATAATATATGTGTATACTAAGGGATGGCTATTCAAAATAGGGGGAGTTAGCGAGAATTACATTATATTTTATCATAAACATATTTATATGCTTTTCATCATCAAAAAGGGGGAGATTGTTAATACCACAAATATTGGTTTTGATGACAACAACCATATAAATATAGGTACTAATATTTTCCCAAGTTGTATAGAAAATTTTGTAGGATATTATACAAATATAGGATAATCAAGTTTGAAGACTCATTAGTAAAAAAACTAAAGATCTAGATTCAGCGATGATTAAGATAATTAAAGACTCATGAGTATAGAAACAAAGTCAAGAAGAGTTTAAGACTATAGTGTATAGCTAATGGACATCAGATTAATTTGTTAAAGTCCTTGAATAGCAAATTTCTTTTCTTTGAATACCCTCTTGTCAAAATATTTATTTTATTAAAAAAATATATAATTTTTTATTTTCAAAATATATATTATTTCCAAAATATATTTCTGTAAATATTTTACAAGAATTTTATGTATTAAAGTGTATAACTATGCTTAAAAAATTTTACAAACTTTTAATATTTTGAAACACCTTTAAAATGTTTCTGCTTTTCAAAATATGCAAGGGTATGTTGTCATACCCTACCTGTGTATGTCGACATATGTACCAATGAAGAGGTATCTTTTGAATTTTGAATAGTTGTGATTTTTAGCTACATCTCTTCGCAAATAGATACGTCCCTTCAAACACTATATAAATGGGACTATAAAACAAATTTTAATAACTACTTTCTCTATATTATTCTTACTCCAAATTCTCATTATTTATATCCACTTTCTATACTTTTCAAATTCATTTAAATTCAATCTCTACAATCCACTCGCTTATTTTCAAGTATTCTCTCACCAATGCAAAGATCAAAGTACTATCAAAAGGCTAAGATATTCTGTATCCAAAGTATGACTATTTGTATTTGAAATCAATAAGTCTCTACTACTATTTGTGTGGGTGCGCTTGTTGCCCATTCAAATCAAGTGGGTGTGCTTGTTTCTCATTTAAATCAAGTGGGTGATCCTGTTACCTAGTTAAATCAACTGAGTCTACCCTGAGCATGGAAAGTCAGGAGGGTGAATCTTACTACCTTGAAATCAAGATTGTATTCCGGCTTGCTTGTTACCTAATTAAAGTAGGTGTTTGAAAGGAAATACGTACATATAAACTGGACGTAGGATTGGTTAATCCAAAGCAGTATAACTTGTGTCATCTCTCTTGCTTTTACTTTATTTTTACTGCATATATATATATATATATGACTGCCTGTTAATATATATTTGTATTGATTATTTTTATTCGGATTTAAATTTGAAATAATTTAGAAAATTTCTACTTAAGTTATAAAACATTATTCACCTCGCCTTTAGTGTCAAAGTAGGTTAAGATTCTTTCACACCAGTATAATTTATACTATACTGTTTCCCATTAGTTTTTCACTCATCGGGCTTATGTATGATCCCTTCCCCTTTGTTTCCTTTTGTTTATGGATTTATAGGTTATGATGGCAATCTTAAGTAACACGGATGGTGTAGGTGACGGTGGCGTTGCTTGTGAATATAATGTGTTGTATTTATCACTTGACGGTATTAGTTGATGTATAAAGATTTGATCATGTATACCGGGATATGATTTTTTATATATATTACGTTTTTTTCATTCGATTCTACAAGTTTTAGTTAGATAGTTTATATAGCTCTCTGCATACTATATGGTAACCATGACGATCCGCCGTTTTCCTTTACATTCATTTACATACGAAGGTCGAAAATGGTGGGTTATTACATTTGGTATCGGAGCTAAGGTTAGGACATATTAAGAGAGCATACTTGTATATTTTTACAACGCACATTAATAGTTGAATGAGGATATGTGTATATACTATTTTCTGGGTTAAGTTTACCATCCCTATTTACAATTTAAGGGGAGTTGGTAATGAATCTCATTTTACAGGTAGTAGAGATGAGTAACCTGACTAAAACCGAAGCTGCAGAGGAGGCTATAGAGATACCTAGAGCGAACATTCTATTCTGGTTCTACATTATCTAAGAACCAAAACCTAGGCCACTTTTAATATTGAAGCTCCTACATCTTCAGTACAAGGTGTTGTAGCTGGTCAGAATCCTGCTTTAAATTTTCTACAGTTGTGTAAGGAGTTTACGGGCTTGGGAGTTAAATCTTTTAAGGGGACCAAGTCGTTTGCTGAAACACGTGAATGGATTCATGATTGTGATAAGATTTTTAATTTTCTTGGTTGGATGATAGTGTTAAAAGAAAGCTTACATCTTTGTATTTAAGTGGAGATGCACGTAATTAGTGGAAAATTGTGGTGGCTGAGTTTAATAAGGAAAAAATTACTTGGGGTGACTTTAAGAAAAAATTTGAGGTCAATTTTATATCTGGGGGTGAAAGGGAAGTGATGCTCAAAAGGTTTATCAACCTCCATCCGTGAAAAATGACTATGAGGGAGTATACAAATAATTTTAATAAACTGGCGATGTTTGGATTTGAGTCGGTGGACACTGCATCGATGAAAGGTATGAAATTTGCCAAAGGATTTCTCCATTAAGGAAATTGGCACTTAGCCAGATTCCTATGGGAGTGACATTCAAAAGTTTAGTGGAAGCTACATTATTGAACGTTGTTGCTGTGGGGATTTCTAAAGGCATTTTAAAAAGGACACTTGTTTAGGAAAATGTAAGGAAGATGGAAATTATAGTAGTCAAGCTAAGAAACAAGATGTTAAGTGTAAAAAGTGTAATATTTGGGGACACGATGTGAAGGACTGTAGGGTTAACGTCTCGAAGATCAAGTGTTATACAAGGTAGGGAATATGAAGAGAGAATGCTCGACTTTGGTAAGGAACTGAAGGTGCATTATTAATTTTGTTTTAATAATTTGTGATACGAGTTTGTACGTTATGGATACTCGTACATGGGTGTGCATGTTTATAAATATATCGTGTATGTTCCGCGACACGTGAGTGTACGGATGGCATTTTTCATCCTTTGGGAATTTCAAGGATGAAATTATGTTAAGGAGGAGAATGTAATACCGCTTAAATTTTAAAAATTAATATTAGTGTATTCTAGTAATTTTAAATAAAAAGGGAAAAACAGTAATTTTACAAACTTTAGAATTAGGTGATGGGACTTGTTCCATTGCATAGAGCTCGTTTTTTGGTCATAATGGCATATTGGTTTGTTCGGATTGGAGTTTGTATGAAGGATGAAAGGGAGTGCGGATTAAGGATCTTAAGGCTAATTTAACACTAGAGGGGGGGGGGTGAATAGCGTTTAATGGATTCTAAGACTTATATGGACTAATTTAAGAATTATGATATAAACAAATGCAGAACTTAATCACAAAACAATCACATAATCAAACACAGATGCAGAAAGTAAATAAAAAGCAGTAAAAGGAAAGAACACATCGGATTTTATACTGGTTCGGAGTTACCCTACGTCCAGTCCTGTACCAAGGCAAACACCTCGTACATATTTTTATTATACCAATGTCGAGATTACAATCCTCAATTTCTAATGGCCTTGAGGTACCCTCCTGTCTTCGGGTCCGGGGCAAACTCTCTTGATTTACGGGACACAAGATCACCCAATTAATTTCCAGGCACAACCACACCTTATAGAGAGACTCGATAAACTTTTGATTACAAATTGATCCTACAACTCTGAATAGCACTTTGACCTTCGAGAGAGGGCAGAGAATCAAACAAGAATGAGATTCTAATTTGATTCACTTGAGAATTCGGCAGAATTTCTGCACGATCTTAAAAATATGAAAATTTTAGAATAAGGATTTGTGGAGACGAAGGAGTGAAGAAAATAAGAAAATAGTTAGTTAAAAAAATTCGTTTGTGAAGGCTATTTATAGACCAATAACGGTCATAACCATTCGTGAAGAGATTTAAACGAATAGACACTTCTTTTAAAAATTGAAACTTTTGAATTTAACGGCCACCATGTCGACATGGGCTATCCCATGATGTCGACATCCCTTAGTTAAAAACAATGTAAAATTTGTTTTGAAAATGGTATTAAAAGGAAAACAAGATGAAGTGATTCCGTAGTAAAATAAACTAATT
Source organism: Allium fistulosum (assembly GCA_030737815.1). NCBI lineage: Eukaryota > Viridiplantae > Streptophyta > Magnoliopsida > Asparagales > Amaryllidaceae > Allium > Allium fistulosum. The sequence continues at coordinate 1,038,580,348 of CM060907.1, read as the reverse complement.
TTCCTATGTTTTAAAATAAAGAAGAGTAGAAAAATATATTTTTAGAATGTATATATAAATTTGATTTTAAATCTCAAGTATATATATATATTATAAAAGAATATTTAAAAATCAGAAGATAGTTTAAAAAAAACGAAGTTTAAAACAAGAGTTTATTTAAAAACAAAAAAAAGAATATTTTAAGGCTAAAATATCTTTTTGAAAATCATTTGAAAAGATAATTTTTAAGGCTAAAACATTTTGAAAAGAAGTTTTGAAAATCATTTTGAAAAACCATTTTGAAGTAGTTTTGCAAGCTTCTTCCTGCAGAATAGCTCATCACAGCAGGACTCGAGAACTTGTACAAAACCAGGATGTTCGTGGGTTTGTAAGCCACTTGTCGTAGGTTTGTAAGCTACTTGTCGTGGGTTTGTAAGCCACTAAGAAGGTAGAAATTGGTTCCATCCCAAATGAAATTTGGAATGAAGATTTCCATGCTATTATGAATTTTTAACAAAACTAGACACTTATACTGAAATCATGATCTTGATACTCATGAGTCTTCAAACTTGATTTCTTCATTCTTGATCTTTATACTGTACAGTCTTCAATAATCAGTACCTGCCTTATATATATATCCTACATAACATTTATATATATCTAGACAATAGTGTTAGTATATAAGTTATAATAAAATAAGTTACAAAGGTTGTTGTCATCAAAACCACTATCTCCAGTTCCTAACAATCTCCTCCTTTTTTATGATGACAACCTTATAAAATATACTTACCACTTCAATCATACCATAACTCCCCCTTACACCAACAACTCCCCCTTACTCCAAGCCTACTATTTTATATAACTTCTCCCCCTTTGTCATCAACAAAAAATAACCTATAAACCTTGAACTTATAGAAAATGAGATAAACAAACATATGACATAAGAATAATAACTATGTATGAGTGAAATATTGCATCCTAAGTTAAATGGAATTCAAGATTTTATACACCAAAGATTGTGTTTAGAAGAACATTAATTAAGATAACACTTATATACAAATTAACAAACCAATATACAATCAAGAAAGAGAAAAACAAAAAATGAAAAAGGCTAACGAGGACCCTTAACTATTGGTGATTTATGGACCGAAAAATTTGGATAGTGGGGACAAAAGTTTCCACGTTGTTCGACCAAGTTCCCATTAGCATCAAAAAGGACCTCTCCAACGCATATCACGCCATTGTCTTCGTCCATATGAACATCCGGATTCGGCAGAGGATGTTCTTCTTCTTGATCCTCTTGTGGTTCTTCCATAGGCTCTTCTTCTTTAGAATCCATGGGTTGTGTTGATTCTTCAATGACAATGGGATTGGCATGGTTATCCATAAGGAATTTTTGTAAATTCCTAAGGATTTTGCCTTGCCTATCTTGTTCTCTAGCCATTCGCAGTTGACTCACTTGAATTTCTGTCATCATTTGAAGCAAATCTTTCATCTTCTCTTGTAATTTGATGACTCGTACGTGTGTGGAACGTTGAAAAGGGACAAAATGAGGAGAAGTAGGTGAAGAAGGTTCATTATTAGAAGAGGAAGCCATTAATTTATTGTTTTAGAAGTTTATTACATAGAATAGAATAGAGAAAAGGAGTAAAAGTCGAAATATATAAATATATAACCAAATAACTAATTTTAGAGGGAAATTTAAAATTGAAAATCTCGGCTTGTATGTCGACATAGGGGGATGGGTCATGTCGACATGCCCAGTTCAATTTTTGAGAAATTTTTATTTATATTAATTATTAACTATACTTGTATTATTTATAATTTATATTTCAGTTAATGAACATACACCTAATTCTCTTCTAAATTTAGTAAAGTTTTGTTCATTTAATGGTTTGGTTAATATATCAGCAATTTGTTTTTCAGTATTAATATATTCAAGAGTTATGACTACTTTACTTATATTATCTCTAAGAAAATGATGTCTAATATCAATATGTTTTGTTCTAGCATGATGAGTTGGATTTTTAGATAGGTTTATTGCACTAGTATTATCAGAATAAATTGGTGATTTAGTTATAGTTAATCCAAAATCTTTTAAAGTTTGTTGCATATATATAACTTGAGAACAAGCCAAAGCAGCAGATATATATTCTGCTTCAGTTGTTGACAAGGATACAGTGTTTTGCTTCTTACTAAACCAGGAAACCAGAGAATGTCCTAGAAAGTGACAAGTTCCACTTGTACGCTTTACAACCAGCGTAATCAGCATCACAATATGAAATTAAATCAAATACATCATTTTTAGGGTTAAATAAACCATAATCTAAAGTATGTTTTACATATCTTAAAATTCTTTTAATAGATTTTAAGTGAGTTTCTTTAGGTTGAGATTGGTATCTTGCACAGAGACAGACACTATGCATGATGTCAGGACGACTTGTTGTTATATAAAGCAGCGAACCAATCATCCCGCTATATAATTTTTGGTCAACATCTTTTGATTTATCTTCTTTACTTAAAGCTGCATTAATTGTCATTGGAGTTGGTTTCCCACTAGAAGTGGTCCATCCAAATTTATTAATTAAATACTTAGCATATTTTTCTTGACTAATGAAAATTCATTTATCTAATTGTTTGATTTGAAGTCCTAAGAAGAAACTTAGTTCTCCCATATGACTCATTTCAAATTCTTTAGTCATTATTTCTGAGAATTCTTTATTCATTATGTTATTAGTTGACCCAAATATTATATCATTTACATATATTTGTACAAATTGAATATAATTTTTGTTTATTTTAATAAAAAGAGTTGTATCTATTTTACCAATTTCAAAACCAGATTGTAGTAAATAAGATCTTAGTACTTCATACCAGGCTCTAGGAGCTTGTTTCTGACCATATAAAGCTTTCTTTAATTTATATACATGATTTGGAAATTTATTATCTTCAAAAAGTGGAGGTTGTTCAACATAAACATCTTTTTTACAAAACTATTTATAAAAACACTTTTAACATCCATTTGATATAACTTGAAATTATTGTAGTTTGCGAAAGCAAGTAGAATCCTGATAGCTTCTAGTCTTGCTACGGGTACAAAGGTTTCATCATAATCAATTCCTTCTTCTTGACAATTGTTATCCCGCCTTTTGGCAAGGCCATGATACCAAGAACTTAACTGGAAACCAAGGACTGTCCGTCCCGAAGATCGGTTATACGCAGGTTTGATATGGACATCCATGAATTTTACTCGAGTCCAGGTCAAGCTACAATTGACAAGACATGACAAGCGAAGCTATGAAAGCCAACGTTCCAAATTTCAAGTCAATCGGAGTTCGTATGCTTAAGATATGATCGACGAAAATCAGAAGAATCGGCTTCACTTCGTGTCCATCATGTTCGAATCCAACCGGGGTGGCCTTATTTGTATCCATCTGTTCGAATCTATTGATAGCCGCCTTGTTCGTATCCACAAGGCAGCCAGAGAACATCTGACTCCGTATCGAACTTATTCGAATCGATCAGAGGCGCGCGATTTCGTATCGATCAGAAGAACTGTGCTTTTCGTATCCATCAACCGAAGGGCTCTCTTCGTATCCATACGGTGTTGACTCTTCGTATCCATCCATCGATATCATCTCGCATCCATCTGTTCGTATCCATCAAGTTGGAACAACTTCGATCGATATGAACAAGACCACACAATCGATACGAACAGAGCCATAGTGCTCGATACGAACTAAGTCAATTCCATCGATACGAACTGAGTCACTTCCATCGATACGAACTAAGCTGCTTCCATCGATACAAACAAGGAAGCGGTCTTCGATATGAACAAGGCGAAAACCGTGGGATGACTTAGTCAACTCGGAATTAAAAGTGGAGCGATCCAAAAATCAAGCGCCACGTCAACTCGCTGGCGCGTGCTCAACATCGATTCGAACAAAGCGATGCGAAAGGATCAATTCGAACTGAACAGCCCACCGAAGACTCGAATTCATATCGATCATACCTTGCGATCCATAAGTCCAAATGCTATGAAATTTTCACAGGAGCTTACGTACAACTCAAAGAACGTCCATGCCAAATTTCGACTCGATTGGACCAAATCTTGATCGATACGAAATTCGTTCATATCGATCACGGACCGAGTGCAAATCACATGGGATCGATCGCATGGGCCCACTCATGTGCCAGAAAGGGTTGCTCGAGATCTGAGCGAGATATTTGCATCCTACGCCTATAAATAGCACCCTAGAGCTTACAGAAAAGGGATCTTTTTGGCTCTTTGACGTCCAGACTCTTCCGAAAACATTTTTGCACTACAAGGCTGCTGTTGTACTCGAATTTCATCACTGTAATCCGCTGTAATCAGTTGTAATCAGTAAGAAAATATCAATAAAATCATCAATTTCATAGTGGACGTAGGCAACACGCCGAACCACTCTAAATTTCTTTGTTTCTACGTACTTTCTTATTTGTTTTTGAAGTGTTCGTTAAATAATCCTCCTTTTCCATTTAATTTCTTCATTTTTGTCTCTTCAAACCCTTTCGAAGAGTGTTGTGCCTAATTTTGGTACAAACACTTTGGTGCTTTCACTGAGAAAAAACCCAGTTTTTTCCTTCTACTCGTTGGATCTACTGCCGATACCGGATTGCAAACATCTAAGGAGAAGATCCAGATCTCAATTTCAGAAGTTCTTCCATCCTATTCGGATTTTCTACAAGTCTAGGAGAGAGCTTCATCATCCACCATGGTTAACACAAGGACTACTTCTGCAGCTGCAGATCCTGAAGGACGGGACAGACAGAATCCTATACAACTGCCTCCAACTGATCAGAATGCTACCGGACCATCAGATCCGCAAGGCCCTATCACCAGAGAAGAATTTCAGATGTTGCTGCAGGAATTGACTCAGAGCCGCCAATAGCTCACTCAACAGCTCCGTGCTAATGCGGAACTAACCAACCAACTGAACCGTCCGCGACGAAGGAGATCCAGGAGGGATCAAGCTTCCTATTCTTCCACCGAGAGTTCAGCCTCTTCGGATTATCATCACAGATCTACATGCCCACGGCTAGACGGAAGTTACACACATGCCACTGGGCATTAGCATACATTGAATGTTGGGCAAGTGAGAGTTGGCCCGTCAACCAGCCATCAGACTAGACCCTCCTCCCGAGGAGGCGCTACCCCACACTATATTACTGACAACCGTACCACGACAGCTACTGATTTGGGTGCTGAGAACCGAAATCGAACAGATCCGAACCATCACCAACGTGAATACCATCCTGAGCCTTACGTGCCCAAGGACATAGAACCAAGGAGGTGAGACATGGACCGTCGATAGCGACCGGCCCCTCCTCGCATTGTGGAACCCAACCACACCTTGGCCCAACCTGCTCAAAATGCCTAGATGCCTGAACTGTCAGCAATGATCCGTCAAATGATCCGTGAAAGTCAAGGACTAAGCAATGACGACTGGGGAATCTCCCGGAGTCATACTCCTTTTACCGATGAGATACTTTATGCTAAACCACCTCGGCAATTCAGGATGCCAACTTTACCCGTTTATGAAGGGAACACTAGCCCTAATCAGCATATTCTGAAGTACGAATGGTTGATGAACGCTGCAGGAGCTGATGATGCAATCAAGTGCCAAAGCTTCCCAATTTCACTGGGGGCCATAGCGACTTTGTGGTTTACCCGACTGCCACCTCGATCTATCTCATGCTTTGATCAGTTGGCAACAAAATTTATTGAGCAATTTCATATGCGTGTCGCAAGACCGAAGGATGTTAATACTTTATTTAGTGTCACTCTCCTGGAGAGACACTCGGGCGTTATTTAGAGAGATTTCATGCTGCATGTGCTGAGATCAGCAACCCAAATGATAACTCTATTCTTATGGCATTGACTAAGGGGATTGAACCCGATTCTGATTTCGACAACTGGTTGGCCAGAAAACCCCCCACATCATTGGACCGTTTCTATTCCAAGGCAGCCCAATTCTTGAGAAGGGAGGATGCGAAACAGTCTAGGAAGAAGGATGATGCGGGGCCTAGTGTGGAAGGAGTACAGAGTAATATTGCTGTTAAACAATCTGGGGAGAGTTCCGGAAAAGTGCAATTGAATATTCAGAATAAACAAGATCGGCAAAAAGGCAATGGTAACCAAAATAGAAAACGGGATCAGAACCGTGGTCCACAACGTAGAGCTCCAATGTTTGATAATTACACTCCTATGAATACATCGCTGGAGAACGTATATCTACAAACTTGCAATACTATTAAGTACAAGAAGCCTGCTCCGAAATAGTCATCGGAGAAGTAGATTCAGACGGGGAAATTTTGTAGATTCCACGAAAGCTATGACCATAACACAAATGAATGTCATCACTTGCAAGATCTCATCGAAAAGTTGATAAGAGAGAGGAAGTTAGAACAGTTTGTGCGGGCGCCGCAGTCTGGAGGTGCGGGCCCATCAAATCAAAATCATGTATTGAATCTGGCTGGATAGGAGGAAACCGCTCGTACTGGCAGGAGGTTGGTGATAAACACTGTTTGTGGTGGTCCTCATCCAGCAGACCAAAGCTGGAAGGAAATGGAGTCATATGCCAGCTCTATCAGGCATGCGGACTTTGAATGTTGTAGTAATTCTGAAGATGGGGCTCCGGCCAAACAGCAAAGAATGATGGAAGATGAGATCGTATTTCGAGGTCGGGATGCCGATAGGGTCGAAGCCCCCACTATTGATCCGCTTGTCATATGAGCTCAAGTAGGTCCTACTTGGATGAAGAGGATCTTGGTAGACAGCGGAAGCTCTGTGAATATTTTGTTTAAACGAGCTTACGACCAGATGAGAATGGAGACTGAAGACTTGAAGCCATGTCAGTCTCGCATTCATGGTTTCAACAGGAGTGCAACTATACCCACTGGAGTGGTGGAATTGCCAGTGGTGTTAGGAATTGGTGAACGCCGGAGAGTCCGGATACTGCAGTTTGTTGTTTTGGACATAAACTCCCCATACAATGCTTTCTTGGGATGACCATCCCTAGCCGAATTCAAGGCTGCCATCCCCCCATGGTGTTTGACTTTGAAATTCCCTACCGACAATGGTGTCGGAATTATTCAAGGGGATCGGGCCGCAGGGCGAGCCTGTTACGTAGCTGAGCTGTGCGAGGCGCAGCGGAAAGAAAAAGGAAAGGGCATAGAGGAATCTCTCTGCGTCCGCTTTGCTGATAATTGGCAATTAGCGCCTGGGCCCGGGCACCCCAACCAATTCCAAAGAGATCTTGACCCGAGAAATACCGAAGGTGAAGATGAAGGTAAAGACAGTCAAGCTTCTCTGGCCGAACTGACGATCGATGTTCCAATCGACGATAATGATGACTCGAAAATGATAAAGATTGGATCTCAGCTAAGCCAATAAATGCAAGAGGAATTGGTTGAATTTCTCCGGGTAAATCTTGATATGTTTGCCTGGACGCACTCTGACATGTGTGGGATCTCGCTGGACATCACGAGCCACACACTGAATATTGACCTGCGGTACGTCCCGGTCAAGCAAAAAAGGCATGGTATGGATCCAGAGAGAGCTGCCGCCCTTAAAGAAGAGGTAGATAAGCTTAAGACGAATGGGTTCATTCGAGATGCAGTATACCCAGAATGGGTGTCCAATCCTGTACTTGTCCGAAATCCAAATGGGAAATGGAGAACATGTGTTAACTACTCAGACTTGAATAAAGCTTGCCCAAAGATAGTTTTCCACTTCCATGAATTGGTCAACTTGTAGATTCAACGGCTGGACATGAACTTTTATCCTTCATGGATGCGTACTTTGGTTATAATCAGATACTTATGCATTTGCCCGACCAGGAGCATACCAGTTTCGTAACCAATATGGGACTCTATTGCTACAAAGTTATGCCATTTGGGCTAAAAAATGCTAGGGAAACTTATCAACGGTTAGTTAATCGAATGTTCGCTAACCAGATTGGAAAACCATGGAGGTGTATGTGGACGACATGCTAGTCAAGTTGCTATTTTCCACCGATCAAATCAGAGACCTGGAGTCAATGTTTAATATCCTCCGAGAATACAGAATGAAGCTCAACCCATTGAAATGCCACTTTGGGGTAGTATCCAAAAAATTCCTTGGGTTCATCGTCAACGCTCGAGGAATCGAAGCCAACCCTGAAAAGATTTGGGCGATCAGAAATCTTGAAATTCTGAAAACTATAAAGCAAGTCTAGAGTCTCAACGGGAAGGTAGCAACATTGAGTAGGTTCATTTCAAAGTCCACTGACAAATGCATTCCCTTCTTCGATCTGATACGAAAAGGGAAACGAAACTTTGAATGGACTATGGAATGTGTGGGCGCATTCCGAGCACTAATTCAACATCTCTCCACACCGCCAATTTTGTCTAAACCTATCGATAACGAGAAATTGTACATTTACTTGGCGGTATCAGAAAACGCAATCAGTGTTGCCCTAGTTCGGGAGGAGGACCGAATACCAAAGCCGGTCTACTACATAAGCAAGTGGCTTACCGGAGCTGAGAGAAATTATCCAAAGCTAGAGAAATTGGCTTATTGTCTTGTTATTGCCTCGAGGAAGCTCCGTCCATATTTCCAGGCTCACCAATCATTGTTTACACCGACCAACCGTTACGACAGGTCCTTACGCGTCCTGAGACGTCTGGTAGGTTACTCAAATGGAATATCGAGTTAAGTCAGTTTGACCTTACTTATACTCCAAGGCAAGCCATTCAAGGACAAGTCCTAGCAGATTTCATTGCTGAATTTTACCATCCCAGAGGACTTGCCCGAAACCAGTGAATCTCCTAAGTATATCTGGAAGCTGCATACAGATGGTGCATCAAATGACCATTGCTCAGGTGTAGGGGTTGTACTGGAAACTCCTGAAGATCGATCTATATGTTATGCTCTAAAGTTCAACTTCCATGTAACTAATAACGAAGCTGAGTATGAAGCCCTACTAGCTGGATTGAAACTTACCAGAGATTTAAGAATCATCGCGGTGGAAATTTATTATGATTCGCAATTGGTCATGTATCAAGTTCAAGGGGAGTACCAAGCCAGGGATCGAATACTGGCCGCTTACCTTGCTCAGGTTCAGGATACATTGAATCAGTTTGACTATTATGCTATTTATTACATACCACAAGAACGCAACCAGAAAGCTGATTCGTTGGCAAAATTAGCCAGTACAGGTGAAGCATAGCAAATGGGACTTGTTCCTGTAGAGATATTATCTTCGCCAAGCACTGATCAGATGGAAACCGATTGGATATTTGATGTCGTTTCCGAAAGGGAATCATGGATAACTCCATTCAGAAATTATCTCGAGCAGGGAACCCTGCCAGAGCGTAGGAGTGAAAAGAGATAGATTCTTAGAAAAGCTTCAGGGTTCACTATTCAAAATGGAGTCATGTATAGAAGAGGATATTTTGTTCCTTTACTCCGGTGTATCGCTCACAATGAAATCAAATGAGTATTGCAAGATGTGCACGAAGGAGAATGTGGCGATCACACCGGGGGGCAAGCCCTTGCCAAGAAAGTGCTTCGATACGGATATTATTGGCCGACTGTAAATCGTGATGCATCGGATTATGCCAAGAAATGTGATAAGTGTCAGAAGCATGCTCGAATTCCTAGAGCCCCGCCTACTGAGATAACAAAAATGGTCAGCCCATGGCCATTCGCGGTTTGGGGCATCGATATTATTGGCTCTTTACCTCTAACCAAAGGTGGTGCGAAGTACGCCATCGTAGTAGTTGATTACTTTACTAAGTGGGCGGAAGCAGAGCCCCTTGCTACAATCACGACGAAGTAGGTGATCAACTTTGTAGTGCGCAACATCATCTGCCGATTTGGTCTCCCACGTACTATCATCACTGACAACGGGACCCAATTCGATAGCGCTGAATTTAAGGATTTCTGTCAACGATTCCACATTCAGAAGAAATTCTCCGCAGTCGCACACCCTCAAGCGAATGGACAAGTCGAAGCTATAAATAAAGTTATAAAGTCTATTCTGAAGAAATGACTGGAAAAAGCCGGGGGAAAATGGGTCGATGAACTTCCTATGGCCTTATGGGCCTACCGTACAACCCACAAGTCCGCAACCGGTCATACTCCATCCTCTCTCTTATGGTTCAGAAGCTGTTATTCCGGTCGAATTAGAAGTAACTTCTGTTGGAACCTCCATTCTATGATTTCAATGACGACAACTATACAATATCATATATATACATATACACTAACATATGCAGGTATTCAAGATATCCAGCACATCAAAGAAACTATGATTTGAAGATTACAAGAAGAGTATTTATGAAAGTAGTATATAGAAGTAAATGTACAATCTCCAATGAAGTGACTCACATAAGAAATCTGGAATTTACATGCTCAGACGTCTGCAGTCAATAGTCAGACATCTGCAGTTAGTTTCGGAAAAATTTCTGAAACATACTTCAGACGTCTGATCTATACTGCAGACGTCTGGTTACGGATATTTTTTTAACGGCTCTATTTTTTGAAAGATTACGAAACCATAAAATTAAACTTATTCTTCTACAAATAGTTGCAACCTTTCATCAATGGTTTCCAGTCACTTCTCTTCAATCATAACTCTTCAAATCCTATAAATAGTATCAAATTGATTTGAGAATTACTTACTTAACTTACTGATTTCTGTTCTCTTGAATTATCTCTATCAAGTCGATTTCTGAAACTTAATTTCTAACATTCTCAAATCAAACTATAACCACTGTTTATATTGGTTATATTCTTCCTCAAATTTGCGCTCTCACACTTACAATCACTCAAAGGAGATTATAGGAAGTTGTGTATTATCAGTCAATATCAGTGTTGATCAGAACACAAGATTGTCAGAAACGTTATTGTAAAAAGACCTGTTCCTCTGGGTAATGCGAGGGTATTTGGATAGTGAAATACCGAAGGGGAGCTTCGGGACTGGACGTAGGACGGGAGGTCCGAACCAGTATAAAAACTCTGGTGTGATCGCTTTTATTTCTATTTACATTTACCTATCTGCATATATCTTTGCTATACTATTAGTACACTTGCACATTAGTAACATATATACGATCCGTAAGAATTACATTTGGTATCAGAGCTTAGTTCAATTCAAGTTACAGTAACACGTAGTTGAATTACCACTAATATGGCAAGTACTTTTCAAGAAGGTCAATCTACTGCACGTCCTCCATTATTCACTGGTTCAAATTATGCATATTAGTCTACACGTATGCGTATTTTTATAGAGTCTACCAGTCTAGATGTTTGGGAAACAACTCAAACTAGATATGAAGCACCAACCACTACTAGAAACACATGGACAGAAGAACAAAAACTTTTAGCTGGAAATAATGCAAAAGCTATGAATCTTTTATTCTGCTCACTTGATAAAAATGAACTTTCAAGAGTTATGTTATGCACCACTTCATATGATATATGGCATACACTTCAAGTTACTCTTGAAGGAACTACAAAAGTTAAACAAACAAAGATTTCAATTCTACAAAATCAGTTTTCATCATTCAAAATGAAAACCAATGAAACTATAAGTGATATGTACATGAGATTTCAAACTATTCAACATGATCTTATGGCTCTAGGATTAAAATTTACTCAATTTGAACTGGTCACTCGAATTTTAAATTCTTTGACTATTGAATGGGAAAGAAAAGTTTTGGTTATTGAAGAAGCTAATAATCTTTCCGAACTCAAAGTTGAAGAATTAATAGGAAATTTGATGTCATACGAAGCTAACCTGCAGGCATGAAAAGAAGCAAATCAAGAAAAGAAAAATATTGCTTTTCAAGCCAATAATGAGAATTCAGATCTCGAAGAAGATGAAATTGTGTTCATAGCAAAGAACTACAACAAATTCAAGAAATTCAAGCAAATGACAAAGTTTCGAAACAGAGGAAATTCAAATTCAAAAACAATTGATTTAACTTCAATCAAATGTTATGGATGTGATAAGTTCGGACATATGAAGAAGGATTGTCCTCAAGGTAACAATGATAAAAGAAAGAACAAATTCGATATCAAGAAAAAGAAGAGAGCATTTCAAGTAACATGGGACGAGTCAGATTCATCATCATCAGATAGTGAGAGCGATTCTGAACAAGCAAATGTTTGCTTTATGGCTAACACTGATGAGGTACTTTTCGATTTATCTTATAACGAATTACTTGAAATAAGTATGGAATTAGACGATAAATTTAGAGAATCAAAAAAATTGATCAAAGAATACAAAGGAAAATTTGCTCGATTAGAATTAGAAATCGGAATGTTAAAAGATGAGAAAACAATTCTAGAAGAAGAATTAGAATTAGCTAAAGATGAATGTAAAAAATTGACTATAAGTAATTCTGATTTAATTCATGAGTTACAAAAAGTAGTAACTACAAAGGATGTCATTTTAAAAGAAAATGTTGATTTTAAAATAAGGATAGAATCTGACAATATTGAAATATCTAACTTGAAAAATAGTTTAGAAAAAATAACAAATAATGTTTCAAAATTTAAGAAAGGGAAACAAAATTTAGAAAGTTTAATTAAGAATTCTAAACCATCAGGAAATAAAAGTGGATTAGGATTTATTAAAAATCAAGACAAAACCAAGAAACAAAATTTGAATGTTACAACTAAGTATAGTTCTCTCTACACTGAATTCGAGAAATCTAGGATATATCATAAAAACAACGAATCTAAAAATATTAAAATCTGGATTCCAAAAACTAATAATAATTTGATTAGAAAGAAATTTATAACTGAATATTTGGAAAAAGTAGTTCATAACAATAATTATTTGTTTAAAGGTCCCAAATCATTATGGGTATGGCTACCTACCCCTACTAATCCTTAGGACCCTAACGGAAGAAATGGGTACCAATTAATTTTTTATTATTTTTTATAGGTACTCAAAAATAAGAATAAGGGAAAAGAGAGGTGGATACTAGATAGTGGATGCTCCAAGCACATGACGGGAAATAAAGCCATGCTTACAAATATCAAAAATATAGATGGAGGAACAGTAACATTTAGAGATAACTCCAAAGGATTTGTGATTGGCATTGGAGAAGTCATCAATCTAGGTATATCTACATCTCCTATAATTACAAATGTTTTACTAGTAGAAAATTTAAAACATAATCTTCTTAGTATTAGTCAATTATGTGATAAAGGTTTTAAAATTGATTTTGAAAAAGATAAGTGCAACATCTATGATCAAAATAAAAGTTTAGTATTCGAAGGATTTAGAAAACAAAATATTTATGTTCTAAACATGAATATTAATCATAAAGATAATGTATGCTTAGCAACTAATCATAATGATCCATGGTTATGGCATAGACGTTTTTGTCATGTAAACTTTAAAAATATCAATAAATTAGCTAAACATGAATTAGTTAGAGGTTTACCTAAGATTAATTTTAAAGTTAAAAATCTTTGTGACGCATGTCAAATAGGCAAATTAACTAAAAGTTCTTTTAAATCTAAAAAGGAAATTTCCACTAAACAACCACTTGAATTACTTCATCTAGACTTATTTGGACCAACTCAAGTACGATATGTAAATCATAGTAAATACGTTTTCGTTATTGTGGATGATTATTCAAGATATACTTGGACTTTATTCTTAAAACATAAAAGTGATACTTTTGAAATGTTTAAAAATTTTGCTAAACGAATTAAAACCTCAATGGATTTAAAAATTAAAAATATACGAAGTGATCATGGTGGAGAATTTGAAAATGAATTATTTACAAATTTTTGTAATAAAAAGGGTATCAGTCATAATTTTTCATTCCCCCGAACACCACAGCAAAATGGTGTTGTTGAAAGAAAAAATCGTACTTTGCAAGAATGTGCACGGACATTATTAAACAGTAGTGATTTACCAAAGAATTTTTGGGCAGAAGCAGTCGCAACAGCATGTTATGTTTTAAATCGTGTAACTTTAAGGCCTATGACTAAACACACGTGTTATGAAATGTTTTATAAAAGAAAACCAAAAATAACATATTTTAGAGTATTTGGTTCAAAATGTTTTATACTAAACACAAAAGATAATCTTGGAAAATTCGATGCAAAAGCTGATGAAGGAATATTTATAGGATATTCTGATAGAAGTAAAGCATATCGAATCTTTAATAAACGAACAAACCTAATAGAAGAAAGTTTACATGTATCCTTCGATGAAGATTTTTTTGTTAAATCAAAAAATGACGATGAAGAAATTCCAACAGTCTTACAAAAACAAGATATAAACTCAGAACAAATTTCAAATGAAAATAACGACATTAATATATCAAAATCACCGCCACGAATTCTAAAAGATCATCCCATGAATAATATTATAGGAAACTTAGAGTCTAAAGTAACGACTAGAAATCAACTAAATCAAATGAGTCAAGTAGTGTTTATATCTAACTTTGAACCTAGAAACTATAAAGAAGCATCTAATGATGATTCTTGGATTTTAGCAATGCAAGATGAATTAAATCAATTTGAATGAAATAATGTTTGGGAACTTACACCCCGACCAAGTGATCAATCTGTAATAGGAACAAAATGGGTTTTCAAAAATAAAGCAGATGAAAGCGGTAATATTGTTCGAAATAAAGCAAGACTAGTCGCACAAGGTTACAATCAAGAAGAAGGAATTGATTATGAAGAAACCTTTGCACCAGTAGCACGTCTCGAAGCAATACGGATCTTACTTGCTTTTGCGTGTCATAATAATATCAAACTTTTTCAAATGGATGTTAAAAGTGCTTTTTTAAATGGGTTTATAAAAGAAAATGTTTATGTTGAACAACCCCCGTTGTTTGTTCATGAAAAATTCCAGGATCATGTTTTTAAACTTAATAAAGCACTATATGGTTTAAAACAAGCTCCTCGAGCTTGGTATGATCGCTTAAAATCTCATTTATTAAAATCTGGTTTTCAAATTGGTAAAATTGATACAACATTGTTTATTAAGAAAAAGCAAAATGATATTTTAATAGTACAAATTTATGTTGATGATATAATTTTTGGCTCAACAAATGAACTTTTATGTAAAGAATTTTCTCAAATAATGACTAACGAATTTGAAATGTCACACATGGGAGGATTAAATTTTTTCTTAGGATTACAAATAAAACAACTAGAAAATGGAATTTTTCTAAATCAAGAAAAATATTGTAAAGATTTATTAAATTGTTTTGGTATGAGTAAAACGTCTAGTAAACCAACACCAATGAGTACCACTACTCACTTAGATAAAGATGAAAATGGTAAAGAGTTCGATCAAAAACTTTTTAGAAGTATGATAGGATCTCTTCTTTACTTAACTGCCAGTCGACCCGATATAATGATGAGTGTATGTTTATGTGCACGCTTTCAAGCACAACCAAAAGAATCACATCATCGTGCAATAAAACGTATTCTCCGTTACTTAATAAATATAATGGATTACGGCTTATTCTATCCGAAAAATAATCCATTCGAACTCGTATCCTATAGTGATGCAGACTTTGGTGGATGCAAAACGGATAGAAAAAGTACAAGTGGTACATGTCATTTTTCAGGTCAATCACTAGTTTCATGGTTTAGCAAGAAACAAAATTGTGTGTCTTTATCTACTTGTGAAGCTGAGTACATTTCTGCCGCTCTAGCATGCGCTCAAGTAATATACATGCAACAGACATTACAAGATTACGGTAGTCAATTGAATAATTCTATAATTTATTGTGACAATACAAGTGCGATTAATCTATCTAAAAATCCAATAAATCATTCTAGAACAAAACATATTGATATAAGACATCATTTCTTAAGAGATAATGTCAAAAAGGGAACAATCAACCTAGAATATGTAAGTACCGAAAATCAAATTGCAGACATTTTTACTAAACCATTGAATGAAATGACTTTTATTAAACTAAGAAGAAATTTAGGAATTTGCTCATTAACCGAACTAGAGTAGAGTATATTTTTTTTACTTTAAATATATAAAGAACATTTCTTTAATATATATATATATATATATATTTCATTTATAGTAAAACAGTTTTTTTTTTGGTGGTTTAAATTCTCTCAAATATAATTCTAACAAATGGTTAGTTTTAATTGCGTAAAATATGGTTCAACAATTTTTACCTTTTACTATTTTTATATCATACACATATATAAATTCAAGCTTCATTCTTATATCACTATATCTATCTTACAAACTAAAATGTCTTCCAACGAAGAAATTTATAACTCTGCTTCATCTCCAAATGAATATTCTTCAATTAATCATTCTTCATCCGCTTATACCGTTCCATCACCACCATCTAACTTTCCTGATGTCCATCACCCGGACCGCTATGTTATTCCACCCGGATTCTCTGTTCAATATCCGGATAATGCTCCGCCTCCGCGCTATAAAGGTTCTCTAAGAATCTCGACCCCTCCAAAAGAAACTACAACTGGATATTCACCTAAAGGAAAGAAAATAAAATATGCAATTGAATTTCAAGGAACAATCATGCAAACCGATGACTATCGGATTGATGATTTACATCATTTTCAGCGGGAGAGCCTTGGTCTTCAAAAGTAAATGGCCTGGGAACAGCGACGCCAAGGAGAACAGTTGAATTTCTTGACTCGTCACATTGCAAAAATATGTGGTCGTTCTCCAAAGAAAGATACTGTTAATAGCATTCAACGTACTCCTTCTCCTGTTCATCCCAATCGTTGGTCGCCCATTCGACCAATGTATGATCCTCTCATCAAGGATGAACCAAACTCATGGGAGCAAGGAGGTCCATTTGGAAACAACTAAATCGCTCTATTATATAAATTTTTTAAAATAAATCTGTGTATTCATCATCCTATTTCAAAAATTTTGTTGTATATTTATATATATTTGAATAAAATATTTATTTCTTACATTAAATTAACAAGAAACATATAACAAAATTCAACCGGATTACCAAAATAAAAAATAATAAAAAAACAACAAAAAACTGTTACCCCAGACGTCTGATCCTATACCTCAGACGTCTGCAGGAACTCTCGGAATAAAACTTTTTCCTTTCCTAGACGTCTGATCCTATACCTCAGACGTCTACAGGGACACTCGGGACAAAACATTTACATCTGAAACTCACTATTTTTTATCCCCCTATATAACCTATTTTAACCTTCCCATCTCATTTTTACCAGCCCCCATTATCTATCAAAAATTCTAACAACCCTAGCTCTCTAAATCTCTTTAAATTCGAATCAATGACACCAAAGAAAGTAGCTTCCAAGAGACAAAAACAAACTCAATCATCGTCCTCACCAAACCTCGTCTCTGAAACACAAATTCTTCAATGGATGAGACATGAAAAAGCAACAATTAAAAGATTTGAATCCATCAAGAAGAAAAGGATTCACAATGGCCCATTTTACAACATTCATCATCCGGTAGAATACAATCTTTATCAATTGACTCAAGCTTTCGGGTGCTCTTCCTTGATCGACATTGAAGTAAATTCGGTAAATATAGATCCTCTAGCTATTTATCTATTTTATGCAAATCTTTCAAGTGCCGGTTTGTCACAAGAAGAAGAGAGTACTGATAGTCTTTGGACATCCGTTTATGGGAAATTTATAAAACTTGATATTCCAACAATTGGAGCAATTCTAGGATGTAGTTATGAAGGTATGGTGTTTGATGATATACCTAATATGCTAGGAAAACCTAGAAATATAATTACACACCTTATATGGGAAGATAATATGAAATGGCGCTCAAACTTCTTACGACCCCGAGCTAGGTTATTAAATCGAATGATAATTAACACTATTATTCCTAGACTTGGTAGCCATGAGATAGTCTACGAAAATGATCATAATGCATTGTATGCCATCTTTGGTAATATCTCGGTAAATTGGGCACAATTTATCTTGACTCAAATAAAAGATTTTTGGAATAATCCCAAACAATCCATCCCATATGCCGCATACATTATGCGAATTTTAATGGCCTTTGAAATACATTCATATCTATCTACTTTTGAAGAAATCCCAACAAAAGATGGAGGTAAACGGTTTATTTCATTAATGCAACTCCCGAAAACACCACCTCCAATCGTATCTTTCCAACAATGGGAGAACCGATCGCAATCTTCCCCACCACAACAACAACCAGCTTCTTCATCCCAGCCAACTACACAATACCATTCTGACTCCGACATATTGGAAATTCAACCAACACTTGCATCAAACGAGTCGATTAATGATGTGTTATTACGCAACCAATCCATTTTAGCACGAAACCAAAAGAAGCTTGAAAGGTCTTTTTCTACACGAATGACCAAAGTAGAGAAAACTCTTGACAAAGTAGTTTCGAGCCTAGGAAAGATAATGAAGAAGATTAGAGGCCGGTCTAGTTCAAGTTCATCATCATCACCGTCTCCTGCTCCTCATGCTTCTACTCGACAATATCCTTCTTCAACCAATATAGGCAAAATGGTTACCAACGAAGACAACGAAGAAGAGGAAGATGAGTACGATGACTCAACTGAAGAGGATAACGATGACCATGATGAGCCTACGGAATCATATCTACCATATGAGGCTATGCAAGGACTTTCAATTCAAGAGGATCCTCCATATCAATATCAATAATGGGATTCTTCTTCATATGATCCTTATTCATCCTATGGTTCATCTTATGGGGGCTATGGAGGAGCATTCTTCTATGAAGGAGAATAATATATCTATATATTTCTTTCCTTTGTTTCTGTGCTTCGTATGTATTAACTAGTTTGAACTCTGTCATATTTATATGCATTCATTCTGTTTTGATTCTGACAAAGGGGGAGAAAAATATAACTTGCACATATTCAGGGAGAGATAACATAATTAGGGGGAGTAAATATGTTCATATCTCTAACATAAGATTGTATAGTTGTCATCATCAAAAAGGGGGAGAATGTTGGAACCTCCATTCTATGATTTCAATGACGACAACTATACAATATCATATATATACATATACACTAACATATGCAGGTATTCAAGATATCCAGCACATCAAAGAAACTATGATTTGAAGATTACAAGAAGAGTATTTATGAAAGTAGTATATAGAAGTAAATGTACAATCTCCAATGAAGTGACTCACATAAGAAATCTGGAATTTACATGCTCAGACGTCTGCAGTCAACAGTCAGACGTTTATAGTTAGTTTTGGAAAAATTTCTGAAACATACTCCAGACGTCTGATCTATACTGCAGACGTCTGGTTACGGATATTTTTTTAACGGCTCTATTTTTTGAAAGATTACGAAACCATAAAATTAAACTTATTCTTCTACAAATAGTTGCAACCTTTCATCAATGGTTTCCAGTCACTTCTCTTCAATCATAACTCTTCAAATCCTATAAATAGTATCAAATTGATTTGAGAATTACTTACTTAACTTACTGATTTCTGTTCTCTTGAATTATCTCTATCAAGTCGATTTCTGAAACTTAATTTCTAACATTCTCAAATCAAACTATAACCACTGTTTATATTGGTTATATTCTTCCTCAAATTTGCGCTCTCACACTTACAATCACTCAAAGGAGATTATAGGAAGTTGTGTATTATCAGTCAATATCAATGTTGATCAGAACACAAGATTGTCAGAAACGTTATTGTAAAAAGACCTGTTCCTCCGGGTAAAGCGAGGGTATTTGGATAGTGAAATACCGAAGGGGAGCTTCGGGACTGGACGTAGGACGGGAGGTCCGAACCAGTATAAAAACTCTGGTGTGATCGTTTTTATTTCTATTTACATTTACCTATCTGCATATATCTTTGCTATACTATTAGTACACTTGCACATTAGTAACATATATACGATCCGTAAGAATTACAACTTCTCATCGTGTGACATACTACGATCCAAAGACAAATGCTATATTACTTGCTGAATCTCTCGTATGGGATGAGAAGCGCGAAGAGGCTGATTTGAGGGCAGCTGCATATCGAAGTCGAGTCGCCCGATTATACAATGCCTGTAATAGCCCACAAATCCATACCCCTTTGAGCCGATAATATTCTCCATCAGTTCAACTCAATGTGGTCGGAAATACAAACCATTAGAGTTAAAGAAGAAAGAGGTAGAAGAAGAAATAGAAAACAACATCAGAATCTCACAATCGCAGCGGAACAAAATATAATATATAACAACAGATTTTTATACAAAAGAATCTATAATTGTATAATACTTACAATCATCAGAGTACAACACAAACCATCGCACACAACCGGACAGTTATAATAACCTGTCCTTACAAAAGCTGACTATACAGCTTACACTGCACAGCGGAATATACATCAAGTACGTGTGATACGTCTCGCCATCCAGCTCGTCTCCTGAGCTCCACAACATCCTATCATGTATCTGTATTACTCGGTCTGACCCGAGCATTATAATAAAATAACACCTGAGTCAGTCTGGATAACCAGCGTGAGAAAACACACTCAATTGAATTATTAAAGTTTCCAAAAATCCTTTGAAATCAAAGGTATCTCGTAAGACCATGCCACAAATAAACATGCCGGGTTTTTACCTTACGATAACCAAAACATTTTTATTAAAACCGTCTGATATTATAATAGTGTCTATAGAAAGTAAAATAGAATCTAGCTAAAATGCTTGCATCTCACGTTCGGCAATAGTTGGGCACAATCAAAACCGTACAGGCGCTTATTGGAGATTGGGTTTCCATCAATGGCAGAGCTATTGGGGTACAACCCGTCACAGTACCTGGCCTAGATCAGAGTACCGAGGATCACTCCCGACCCCCTGCAACACAAGACCGGAGCTACCCCTTACTGGATAGTCCGAATAAGATCACCCCGCGGTTGGGATCAGCAACCGCCACTAAGCCGAAATCAAAAAGGGAGATCTAGACAGGGATGACCTTACCCTAATTGGTTGATAGCCACTTAGCCTTACTGCACCTCCCCTGTTTTAGCCATTCCCGGTTGATGAGGCTTGAGATTATGCGTTACCTTTTTAGAACACATTTCACTTAGAATGCTCATCGTCCTCCTGACGATGGTCTGATAGCATTCATCCATACAAGTTGCCCTGGGTTTGGACAAACCGAATCACCGTCTTCATCATCTTCACGGTATTCATTCGCAAACGTTCAAACCGGATCGAAGTGGTTTTCGGATAATTAAATCTGATCCCGGTCTCTTCGAAACGATCATCGCATTGGCCAATATTGATAGTCGGTTATTTAACTATCATATAACATCCACCGCACCCATCATATTTAAATAATTTCCCAAATTATTTATCACAAAAATATCTTCCCAAGATATTATGTTCACATTTCAACACTTTGAAAAATAGTTACAAATCTCTTTTTTTTCTTACTGAACAAATTCCAACCATCTGTCTATTTCCATAGAAAATGCCTAATCTTATTGAATTAGATTTTTGAACAAATTAAATCACTTTATCCCAAAAATATATACTTAAAGCATTTAAAGTAAAACTACTTAAACACTTTATTAAAATACTAGCTATGAAGTTTCTATAATAAATTTTCAAATAAAACTTTAGTCAAACTATTTCTAAAATAAAGCTATTTTATAAAATATAAATATTTAATAATTTCCTTTAATCATAATACCACTTTAAATCTTTAAAACAATTAACTACTATACTTAACTTAATAAATATTTACCTTTGAAATTTAAAATAATTAAATAATAATTCCTTAAAAACATTCTTTTTAAACACTTTTAAACCCTTTAACTTATACTCAGAAATCTTCTTTTGAAAATACACTTAGCTTTTCAGGAAATTACGCTTCCCATTCCAATATAACCCGTCTCATCATTTATAAATCCTTCTCGATTTATCCTAATTTAATTTACGTCCCAACCTCGTAAATTTTCTTTTCCACATTTAAAAAAATTAAAACCCTCTTTTATTTTTAAAACGATTTACTCATTCCCTTATAAATTTCCACCATGAATTTATAATTTCGAATTATCCACTGATAATTACCTTACTTATTTATAAACCCAGTTTATAAATCCATAGCCTCACTTTTCTTTTAATCACCATTTCAAAACATCTAATCGGTTTTCAATTCGATTCCCTGAATTAATTCATTTTGAAATTTATTTCTGGATTCATCAAAATTACCCCAAACCCTTAATTTCAAATTCACTTGCCTCTTCTGATTTAAAATCTTATTTAAATCTGGAACATCAATTCCTTACTTAATTTCAAAATTCCCTTTTTATTTCTCCCAACTCATTTTAAATCCTGAATTTAAAATAAGTCCTTTAATCCTTAAACAATATCATTTAAATCCCCAAAACTCTTTATTTCCCATTTACTCAAAATCCCTATTTTCCCATACCCCGGAATTATTTGATAGGATTTTAAATCAAACTTTTATCCTTTTCCAACACATTCTTTTAATTTATCCAAATTCACTATAGTTATTTTACTTAAAAATTTCCCTTTTTATTTTTCTTCAAAAATCCAATCTTTATTATTTTTGACATCTTAAAGTACCAAAATATATTCAACCAATCATAGCATTCATTATTTCAATTTCCAATATGACCAATATAATCTATCATAGATTATCAAATAACTCACATCACTGAATATGAAATAATTCAACATTTTGAGGAATCCAGTTGGATCCCTCCAGCCTGTTTCCCTGCATCCCCAGTTGTTAGCACAATATAAAATACCAATCGCACTTCAAGGTGGGATATCGCAATATATAGGGTCATCCGCTATTATGCGGGGCACATAGGGTCTCATCCGCAATATAATGCGAGAATATCAATCACTCCAATATATATATACTACTATATATAATATCACATCCAAACGGATAATAATAATCAATTTCAATCAATCATCCAAAAATTTAAATTTAACTATATAAATTAACTAGCAATCCAATTTGAGTGAGATTAACTCACCTTTGATTTCTTATTTGTAATCCGGTCCATCCGACTATTTTCTTCACGATTTTGGACCTTGTACAAACATTATATGGTTTATTAATATTTGAAATAATCGAACAAATTTATTACCATTTATTAATTTAATTAACTAAGAATTTTACTTAAACAAAATTCCTTAATAACTTATTTCTTAATGGCTAAAATAATGGAACAAGTTAATTAAACAGGTTAATCACCCTAATCCATATTAAAATAAACTAGCAAGTGAAAATATGTATGTTTAATTTTTTTTTCTTTTGAAACTGCATATACATATTTACAAAAATAATTTATAAATTTCAAAAATCTAATTATATATAAACTTTCAACATTTAAAATCCCCATATTTTTTTCCAACTTTATCCCCATTTATATTTTCCTGTTTTACATATATATTAAAATATGTGTGTATTTATATATATCTATTTATTTAAAAATATGGTTTTCTTGTTCTGTAACTGACTGTATATATATCCATATATACACATATATATATTATAAGATTTAAATTAATATAAATAAATTATATATATATACCTATAGTAAATATTTATATTTTTTTCACTTAATCTTCACATATAAAATTAAGACCAAAGGCAGGATTAAACCTTACTGTAAATCATTCCTCTGTCTGCAAAATTTTCTTTTCATGAATATGTATATGTGTTATATTAAAAAAAAACTCTAGCTTTACCTTACAAAATTCGCGATTCAGGCCATCAACGTCGCGACCATCCTCTCTCGACCCCTTCCAGTATCCTCCACCATCATCTCGAACTCTCTCATGACAACCCTAGGTCGACGTCGCCCTCACCCAGCTAACCCTCGAGATCCCCCACCCCTTGCCATTGCCACGACCCCCCAGGCGAACCCCGATCCTCCTTCGCACGCTTGCGTACGTCGCCGCTTTGCTCCAGATAATCGCAACTCCAACCATCCTCTGCTAGCCACTGAACACGGTCGAGCACTTTCCACTGATGCGTGCCTCACAAACCACAACGCTGCTTCGAAGTGAAAAACAAATTAAGCTTACAATTGAATTCGATTTTGAGGAGCTGGAGTTTTATGCGATAACGAATTCGATTTGTAAAAGAGGGGAAATCGCGATTCGTTTTTCTTTGTGGGTTTGAAATGGACAGAACTCGATCTGTATTTTTTTCTTATAAGCGAATCTGTTTGAACAAATTGCATACTTTTAAAAAAATGGGGGACAAAAGGGACATGATTTGAACTCGAGATGATGGGTTGCGTGAAGAAACTGGCTACAGTGATTTGAAATAAAGAAAAAGCTGATGAAGGAAAAAGTTTTGACATGAAAGGGTTTTGGCTGGTCAGGATAATATTTATATATAACCAAATTTTAAATTCAAATTGTCTCGATAAACGCAACTCAAAATCTTGACTTCCTATCGAGGCGTGCCGCTAGGCGTTTATAATGTTATACCCCTATCCCAAACGAAATGGAAAAGGTTTCATGTCCTAATTCGATCGTATGGAGAAGTTAGCTTTTTGGACCCAGTAATATTGAATTTTCGATATAGACTTCAGTGCGTTTATATCTCGTACGATCACACGTCAACTCCAAACACTACGAAATTTGAAATCCGATAATAATACACTATTACAGATCCAATGGAACTGGTTTCGTCGAAATCCGAGACTATGCCTCGGAAGGCTATTTTTAAATACCAATTTAAATGATATATTTTTAAAACTGAACAAAACACTTTTAAATTCAATTTTAAAAGTTCTATTATCTCCAGTATCATCAATATAAATTTTATAAGCCTTTGAAATATTTTTACCAAGCTTAAAACCGAAGATTCCATATTTTACTCGATTCCCAGTAATTAAATTAAATAATTAAATTGTCCAATAAATGGTGATATTTGAAATTCAAGTTAAAAATTCACATTTGAATATTTAAAATCAATTAAATATCCCAATTTCAAATATCTAAAATTCCGGGTCATCACAATGCCAAGGTCCGACCCCAAACCTTTGAACTTGGTGATCTCGTACTCAAAAGAATTTATCTGGTCCCTTCGCATATGAATCCAACTTGGGAAGGACCATATGTTATTGAACGAAAGCTCGGAGATGGCACATTCAAATTATAAACCGTTGATGGTCTCACTCTTCCGAGAGCCTGGAACAGCGAGAGTCTTCGTCGCTACTACACATAACAGGCTTTGTTTATTTATTAAGTCCATTTTTCATTTGCAATTTATTTCTGCATTTTGAAATTTGAATTTGTAATAAGGCAACTGACTTTGCCGTATTTTCTTATTTCAACAATAAAATGCAATCTCTTCGAGCCAGAGCTGTGACTTGAAATACTTCATATGACCATCACTATGCACAAAGAGCTAAGTTCCATCATACTGTGGAATTTATTAAAATATGGAGTGACTTTGATACGATCGGTCACTCACTAAGTGAAACCCGAGCTTGGGGACAAGCCATCACACTAAAGTCAAAAAAGGATTGATACACGACAATCCTTCACCTAACTCCAGATTTCTAGAGTGCGAACTGGAGTATAAACTTACAATACGGTTTTGAAGAGGGTAGATCCATCCACCTAACGACTTCGCCCGTATTCAAACAAAGTTTGAGGAGGATGGACCCGTCCATCTAACGACCTCACTTGTTAACTCAGGGTGGATGTGATCCAACCATCCACGATCCTGATGCACCTTTCATTCCCAGAGTGGGAGCGAAATTCAAAAACATACAATAGATGCGGTTGACCGTCTGTTTACCAACTCCGGATTCCCAGAATACGAACCGGAGTATAAACATCAACTAACTCTAATTTCCCAGAGTGCGAATTGGAGTATAAAACATCACCTAACTTCGGATTCCCAGAGTGCGAACCAAAGTATAGACGTCGAAACGATCCGGATTCCTAGAGTGCGAACTGAAAAGTAAACGTCAACCAACTCCAAGTCCCCAGAGCATGGACTGGATTATAAAATGTTAATTGACTCTAAGTCCCCAGAGCGCGGACCGGAGTATAAACTCAGGTCGGGTGTGACTGAGCGCCCGCGAATTTATTCAAGTCCCAGAGTACGGACGAAATGTTAAGTGTCAAACGAGCATGGCCGATCACCCACGAAAATGACTTAAATCCCCGGAGTATGGATACAACCACCGGTAAAAGAGCAAGTGTGATTCGACCACTCAAATTCTCGAAGGAGAAATACGACCGCTAGCTGATCTTTAAACTTCATCCCTGAAACTGGCAGCAGAACTTGAGTGTCAATCGCTAACTGAAGCAGTACAACATCGGAGTTCAACTTAATATCCAGTTATAACTTATGACCGTGATTTTCAGAGCTCGACGGATATACTCAAATGAGATTCAAAAGTTGAAACTTCACAAGCGTACTGAACAAGGAATTCAAATGCTGGAACACTTAAGCAAATAAACACACATCAAGTTCAAAACAAAATAAAGTTTCATTTCAACTATTTGTGAAAAGAAATTATGTACAAGTTGATTCCAAAATTCCTACTAGCAGGGGCCGAACCCGCATCTATACACGGCCTACAAAAAAAAACGAAGATAGATTCCTATTTGTCTACCAAAAATAAACCAAAGAAGCACATCTACTCTCTCTTCTTTTTCAGCTTTCCCTTCGATGTGGACCCGCTGGAGCTGCCGCTTATTTTTCTTTTTGAGCCTTTGCCTTTCGACGGCCGATCTCCAGTAAGGGCATGATATCAACTTCCTCATCCGAGCTCAAGTGTACGAGAATGCTCCCAGAAGGTGGAGTCGGAGGAACTGGATCGACTATAAGAGGCGAGATAGGCGCGCTGGTATCAATAACTATACCACCAGGTGATATCATCCTTAATGGAGCCGGACCACGTGACGCCATCCCACCTCCAAAACTACCACCATGGGCTGCTGCCTCCATTTCAGCGTCGATTTC
Source organism: Allium fistulosum (assembly GCA_030737815.1). Classification (NCBI taxonomy): domain Eukaryota; kingdom Viridiplantae; phylum Streptophyta; class Magnoliopsida; order Asparagales; family Amaryllidaceae; genus Allium; species Allium fistulosum. The sequence goes on along the minus strand of CM060907.1, from coordinate 1,038,553,353 downwards.
GGCCAATATTTCTTCTTCACGAATTGCTTGGGCCTCGCTGGGAGCATCAGTGGTTGGCATTGAAGAGCCAGTAGCAGGTGCGCTTCCACCCATAACAAATGGCAGGTCCGCAAAAGGATCACTGTGATGACCGAGGAGTTCCTACATCATCTATTCATCGAAAACAAGAGTGCACCCCTGCGTTCCGTCGGTCGATGCCGTGGTCGTTGTGGTGGTTGCTTCAGTTATTATGGCCTCCTGCATATGATGTGATTCTTGAGTCGTAGGAGGCACGATCGGTGCAGCATCAATCACTAGACAAAAAACAAAAGAAGAACTGTTGATAACTAATTCGGACTCCGACTCCGACTTCAGATAAGCATATAGAATGTTCAGAATACCTTCCTCAATTTGGCTTATGGACGGATGAACGGCCTCAGAAACTTGTTCTCTGGCCGGAGATTGCTGCGGCTGATCCGGATTATAAGCAGGAAAGGGTTGGGGATTAACCACATGTGCAGATTCATGCTGGGTTGGCGCAGGAACTTCAACACTCACATCGTGATGCTCAACACCTGAACCTTCTCCGACCTCCGGTGCCGAGCCTTTCTTTTTCATGCAAAATCATTGACTCATGGAGAATCTTTCATTCATCTTCATTTAACACACGATTCTCAAGCTCAAACTTGTCGATTGATTCACCCAGATGCACCGCCTTCTCCTCCTCAACCAATCGGCCCCTAGCATTATATAAATGAGTCGGGTAGTTGTTGAGCCAGGCTAGATTTCTGTGCCTCAAAACATTAGTGTTGTAAACAATAAAGAGATCTTCAACATCAGCTTCTAGCCTAGACTCAGCCATTCGGACTTTCTCCTCGACCTCAGTCTCCACCACTTGGACCTTAGCCGTGGCCGCATCTCGTTCACCTCGAAGCATAACAGCCTATTCACACGCTTTTTGGGCGGCTTTGTTTGCATCATCCTTTTCCTTGATGATTTCGGAAAATTTAGATTTAAGTTCAACAAGTTCTTTCAGAGCGGCATCCCTTTCAGCTATGACAGTAGTGTTTCGATGGCCCATCTGCTCCACCAAGGCATAGTGTGTTTGCCTCATCCTCTCCATGGCCAAGTTCGCCTCGTCGGCCTTTTTGGTGGCCTCTATCTCTGATTTTCGAGAGGACTCGACTTCATTAGTAAGCACTTGGATGATGCGGTCTTTATAGGCGAGATCAGATTCTAGCTTTTCGATTATTTTAGCCCGCTCGAAGGCCACCTTCGATGCTTTCTCTGCATCCTTCTCCCACTCCTTGTACTGGGAATATAAGTCATGAATGTAATCATGCATTGTGTTCTCCGCCTCCGAGGGAATTCTCTTTAATGAGGGGGGAAAATTTAGCCATCGAAGCATATATTTGGGAACTCTTTCCTCAGCTAAGGAATTTTAATAACCCCTTCCCCAATGGGCTCAGTGATCGCTTGCTTAACAGCGACGGGAGGCTCAACCTCAGTTCTATGGCGTTGCGACTCGGACCGAGTAACATGCGAAGATGGTTTGTGACGAGGAGGCTCTACCGGCTGTCTTCCTTGGCCCGAAGGTTGCGTAGGGATTCTAGGAGGAGAGCGGGATCGAGACCGGTGTCTGTAGTCCTTATCCCTATCTCTCTCATGACGTTCCTGGCTAGAGTACACGCGATCGCGGTCTCTATCTTCTTCTCTCCTACGTGACTCATAATATAAAGAAGATCGGCGAACTGAGCGGAGACTCCCCAACATCGACCCTCGTCCGAACATTATACCTGTAAAAAGAAAGAGAAGCAGACTTAGTGGTTTCTTGAATTAAACAGCTTGTGATTGGAAATCGTGTAGTGCCATGAAGTGTCTACGTATGTGCAACCCCCCCGACCAACCGAAAATGTCGGCCGCACTTATAGGAAGAGACTCGCTTAATTCTAGAGCACTATCAAACTCCTCCAACCCAGTGTCATGTTGAAGTGATACATAATCCGGAATCGGAATATCGGCAAGCCCATCAAAAGGACTCTCTGTTGGCGAGGAAGGAGCTTCCGAGATTCTAATGCCGCGAACCGACAAAGAAACCACAACTGATTTCCACCTCGAAGACTTAGGACGTTTGTAAGCAACAGCCTTGCCTTTCCTTCTTCCTTCTTTCACTAGAAATCCGGCCGAAGACCCAACTACAAGTTCATCATCCTTGGGCGTTCTCTCTTCGTCACCCCCTTTAGTTATTACGACCTTGGGTGTTTCGCGTTTCAACTGCTTCTTCAGGGCCGCCCTCAGTGTTCCTTCAAGCCTTATGCTTCGATTTCGCTCAATCAGTTCGACAATTCTTAAGTTTATGTCGGTTAGAACTGAATCGATGTCCCTCATTTCACTTGGAACTTCTTGAAGGACCCTTACTATTTCATTGAAGTACCCGCCTTCAGGTCGTGAAATTGCGGCTGTAAAGAAAAGAAGATATTAGTTTTACATCAACTACAATTATCTTGATAACTCTTGGAGAAGACTACAACACTTATGTCTGACTAACCATCGGCTGGCAAATCCTGGGAGGCATTGGACGTAGAACCGTTCTTTTTTAAAGTATCTCAGCCTTGTCCAGGATCTAGTGACTACTTGACAATTCCTAACCTCCTCCAGGAATGTAAAAGATGGACTATCTCCCCTACTCTTGAAATTAAAAAGATATCTGATCTCTGTTGGAGCCGGTGGCCGAAAGAGATGCTCCATGAATACAATAAATAAACTGTTCAGCGTAGCGTTTCCATTGGGGCGTAGTTGTGATGGAGCAATTCCGAGGAAAGACAACACTTCCCTAATGTATTGGTTGAACGGAGGAAGTGTATCTGCTGTGCACACGTGGCGATAGAAGGCAGTAAACCCATCTGGGGGAGCATGTGGTCTATTGTTTGGTCCTGGTAATAGTACATCGTCCAATGACAAACCATGCCTTAAGCATATCCGTCCCAACATGTCTTTGGAGACGTTGGACGGTACGGAATCCTAAGGATTTCCTATAAACCTGGCCCCAGGCAGCTTGTTCGGAGCTGGGTCTATAACCTCGGCCGTGATGGCCGAAATCTCTAGGACAAAAGGAGATGAATCCTGAAGCTCTTGCTGTTGTGAACTCGTGGATTGCATAGCTAATCAACTCATTAGAAACCATCATTAGACAATAAAAACCAAGTGTTCCCCAGTGTGATGTGCGTGAATGTGAATGTGCAAGTGCAGTGCTACATGTTACTTGAGAAATTCAATGGAGTATGAGAAAATATGCAAACGACAAGACTTCGAGACTTAGCCAGAGTGACCGTCATCGCTGACCGTTATAGCCGTGCCATTCAGACTTTGAAGACCGATACGAGTTAAAGTTTGTTAAAATTGTGTTAAGTTACGGTTCCATCAACGAGCTTCGAAAGGCGGTCAAATATGCAGTGAATTGGTTAAGTCAGATTATGCAAGGCGGAAGCTCATCGGAGTCATGTGTTCGAGACTACAAGGGATTTCGAGTTCGACAAAATTTGACTCGTATCGATCATCCCGACTCTAATTCATATAGGTCAAGGGGGTCGTTCGTATCCATCAAGTATGCATTCGCATCAATCTCCTGGCAAACATTTTGTATCGATCAAGTACGACACCTTCGTATCGATCATTAAGTCCAAGCATTCGTATCGATCACCTCGAATCGATGCGAAGCACTATCATCGATCGATGCAAAGGTCTCCACTTCTTTGTTACGAAATCTCATCACCCAGATCGATTCGAACGCTCCTACTCCAGGTTGATACGACTCATCCTTCTTCCTCCTTCGACATGAAGCGAAGGCCAAGCCATTCATCCACAAATCCTTCGTATCTCAAACTCCATCTTCTCCAGAAGCTTCGAAGGAACTGGCTCTTCGATTCTCGACCTCGCTCCAACCAAATTCCGACGTCAATGATGCCAGAATCAGCCACGATGATGAATGAAATGGCATCGAGCCCCAAGTCTCGTCGTTTTAAAGTCAATTTGGCTAGTCAATTACCTAGTGTAGAGAGTCGGTTTGAGGGATTAATGAGAAATTTGATTTGGAGACGAAGTTTATTCTCGTGTTCTCTCAATCGATACGAAGACAGGAGAAGTAAAATGAGCAAGTAAAATTTCTCTAAGTGTAGAGTCGCGTATATATATGGAGGGTAAAAGATGATTCGACTCCCAGTCATCGACCGCTTCTAACCGGTTCCTCCCCAGGTCGATACGAATTGGTTGTTTGTATCCAACAGCTCATGCTTCATCGATAGAAGTGTGCGACGAATATTTTTCTGAAACATTGGATTCCATCGATACGAAGCACTTATTCGTATCCACTGTTTTCGACTCCATTCGAGACGCATCAATGTGAATTACACCGCTCGTATCCATCAAGGTACAACCCATAAAGGCTCGTTTCCATCGATACGAATATTGCACAGGGGACCATTCGATTTGTTTGCATCCTTCATTAGTCTGTCGATACGAACTGCGACTTCGTATCCATCATTTAGAAAATTGCAAGAAATTTATGGCCATCGATGCGAAAATTGCATTCGAACTTCTAAAATCGATCCAGGAGAGGATCGATGCGATGAAGTACATGGAAACAACCATCAAGCATTGTTACAACTCAAATTTCACATTGATTTAGGAGAGGATTGATGTGAAAGTCGATAAAAAAACTGAAAACCTGACAACGACTCGGGAATGTACGAACGTTAATGGGAGTCAGGTTAACCTGCATTCATGAATAATGAATTAACATCCAATCTTTGAAGTTCACAGGGATTGAATATTCGCTTGATGATGGTTACAACAACAAACAAATAATGGCTATCATACAGCAATCAGTTACAACAATACACAGTACAGCAATTTGCAGTCAACAATTCATATTATTGAAAAATCGGTCAAGAATTACAACTTTCAACGAGAAAACAACAACCGATTAGCAAGCCAGATGGAACTATTCAGAATGAAGATTTCAGCTTTTCAAAGCACGTCGTGTTCTCAAAAGACGTACTTGAGGGGCAAATGTTCTCCCGCCTTTTGGCAAGGCCGTGATACCAAGAACTTAACTGGAAACCAAGGACAGTCCGTCCCGAAGATCGGTTATACGCAGGTTTGATATGTACATCGATGAATTTTGCCTGAGTCCGGGTCAAGCTACAATTGACAAGACATGACAAGCGAAGCTATGAAAGCCAACGTTCCAAATTTCAAGTAAATCGGAGTTCGTATGCTCAAGATATGATCGACACAAATTAGAAGAATCGGCTTCACTTCGTGTCCATCATGTTCGAATCCATTCGGGGTGGCCTTATTCGTATCCATCTGTTCGAATCCATCGATAGCCGCCTTGTTCGTATCCACAAGACAACCAAGGAACATCTGACTTCGTATCAAACTTATTCGAGTCGATCAGAGTATCGATCAGAAGAACTATGCTTTTCGTATCCATCAACCGAAGGGCTCTCTTCGTATCCATACAGCGTTGACTCTTCGTATCCATCCATCGATATCATCTCGCATCCATCTGTTCGTATCCATCATATTATCAGTTGTTCGTATCCATCAGGTTGGAACAACTTCGATCGATATGAACAAGACCACACAATCGATACGAACAGAGCCATAGTGCTCGATACGAACTAAGTCAATTTCATCGATACGAACTGAGTCACTTCCATCGATACGAACTAAGCTGCTTCCATCGATATGAACAAGACAACGGTCTTCGATACAAACAAGGCGAAAACCTTGGGATGACTCAGTCAACTCGGCATCAAAAGTGGAGCGATCCAAAAATCAAGCGCCACATCAACTCGCTGGCGCATGCTCAACATCGATTCGAACAGAGCGATGCGAAAGGATCGATTCGAACTGAACTGCCCACCGAAGACTCGAATTCGTATCGATCATAACTTGCGATCCACAAGTCCAAATGCTATGAAATTTTTACAAGAGCTTATGTATAGCTCAAAGAACGTCCATGCCAAGTTTCGACTCGATTGGACCAAATCTTGATCGATACAAAATTCGTTCGTATCGATCACGGACCGAGTGCAAATCACGTGGGATCGATCGTGTGGGCCCACTCAGGCCGGAAGAGGTCTCCCAAGATCTGAGCGAGATATTTGCATCCTATGCCCATAAATAGCACCCTAGAGCTTACAGAAAAGGGATCGTTTTGGCTCTTTGACGTCCAGACTCTGCCGAAAACATTACAAGGCTGCTGTTGTTATCGAATCTCATCACTGTAATCCGCTGCAATCAGTTGTAATCAGCAAGAAAACATCAATAAAATCATCAATTTCATAGTGGACGTAGGCAACACGCCGAACCACTTTAAATTTCTGTGTTTCTACGTACTTTCTTATTTGTTTTTGAAGTGTTCTTTAGATAATCCTCTTTTTCCATTTAATTTCTTCATTTTTATCTCTTCAAACCCTTCCGAAGAGTGTTGTGCCCAATTTTGGTACAAACAACAATAACCTTGCACGACTAAACGAGCTTTATTTTTCATGACCTCACCAAGTTCATTCATTTTGTTTTTATAAACCCATTTTGTTCCAGTTATACTTTTATCCTCAGGTCTAGGAACAAGTTCCCAAACATCATTTCTGGTGAACTGATTCAATTCTTCTTGTATAACAAGAATCCATGAATCATCAGATGATGATTCCTTTGGATTTTTAAGTTCAATAGTTGATATCAAAGCTACATTACTCATGCTATTTAGTTGATTTCTTGTTTTAACTATAGATTCAATATTTCATAGTATATTTTCTATAGGATGATCTTTTAATAGCCTAATTCATTTATTAGGTTGAATGATTTCACAATTAGTTTCATTAGGTTCATTATTTAAAGTTACAAAATCTTCTTCATTTTCTATTTGTACAGTATCTTTAAAATTTTCATCAAAAGGTACATGCATTGTTTCTTCAATAGTGTTAGTTCTTAAATTATAAACTCTAAATGCTTTACTTCTATTAGAATATCCGATAAAGATACCTTTGTCGGATTTAGGTTCAAATTTATCTAAATTATCTTTTGTATTAAGAATAAAACACTTACTACCAAAAACTTTAAAATAAGCTACTATGGGTTTCTTATTGTAAAGCAATTCATATGGTGTTTTATTAGTTAATGGTCTAATTAAAATCCTATTTAATATATAACAAGCTGTAGCGACTGCTTTAGCCCAAAAGTTTTTAGGTAAGTTACTATCAGAAAGCATTGTTCTAGCACACTCTTGAATCGTTATATTCTTACGTTCTACCACTCCGTTTTGTTGTGGAGTTCTTGGAAAAGAGAAATTATGAGTAATTCCTTTTTTATTACAGAAATTCTCAAAATTTTCATTTTCAAATTCTCCACCGTGATCACTACGAATAGTTTTTATTTTTAAAGAAAGTTGATTTTGAATTCTTTTAGCAAAATTCTTAAATAATTCAAAAGCATCACTTTTAAGTTTAAGAAAAATTGTCCAAGTATATCTAGAATAATCATCTACAATTACAAAAACATATTTATTATGATTAATTGATTGAACTTGAGATGGACCAAATAAATCTAAATGAAGTAATTCTAGAGCTTAAGAAGTAGAAATCATATCTTTTAGTTTAAATGAACTTTTCTTAAGTTTTCCTAATTGGCAAGCATCACATATACTATCTACTTTAAAGTTTAACTTGGGAAGACCTATAACTAAGTCAAGTTTTGATAACCTAGATAATAGTTTGAAATTTAAATGACCAAATCTTTTATGCCAAATCCAAGGGTCACTTATATTAGCCAAAAGACATAAGTTATCATTTGAAACTTTCATACTAAGGATGTAAATGTTTTTCTTCCTAATTCCTTCAAAGATAATATTTGACTTATTATCTTCGATGTGACACTTATCTTTTCCAAATTTAATATAAATCCTTTATCACGTAGTTGACTTATACTAAGCAAATTATGTTTTAAATTCCTAACTAGCAAAACATCATAAATAAGAGGAGTTTTTGAATTACCGACATTGCCGATGCCAATCACATATCCTTGAGTTATCTCCAAAGTTGACCAATCCACCATCTTGATATATAATGTCATTGAGTATCTCGGGATTTCCAGTCATATGCCTTGAACAGCCACTATCAAGTATCCATTTATCTTTCTCAATTTGCACAGTTGTCCATTGGTTATTGATTCTTCAAAAGCCATGTAACATGTTTGTTTCTGCATAACAAACCAATTCGGTAGATAACTTGATTTTTCATAAAAACTATATGCAGACTTATGATACTTTAATGAAATGCATAAATTCAAACCAGTATTAAGAAAATTGTCTAAAAATGCCATTTTTAACTTTTCAAGTTTCAGATTATGAAAACTATGAAAACCTAAGCTCTGATACCAATTGAAAGGGAGTGCGGATTAAGAATCTTAAGGCTAATTTAACACTAGAGGGGGTGAATAGTGTTTAATGGATAAGACTTATATGGACTAATTTAAGAATTATGATATAAAAAAATGCAGAACTTAATCACAGAATAATTACAGAATCAAACACAGATGCAGAAAGTAAATAAAAAGCTGTAAAAGGAAAGAACACACCGGATTTTATACTGGTTCGAAGTTACCATACGTCCAGTCCTGTACCAAGGCAAACCCCTCGTACAGATTTTTATTATACCAATGTCGAGATTACAATCCTCAATTTCTAAAGGCCTTGAGGTACCCTCCTGTCTTCGAGTCCGGGGCAAACTCTCTTGATTACGGGACACAAGATCACCCAATTGATTTCCATGCACAACCACACCTTATAGAGAGACTCGATAAACTTTTGATTACAAATTGATCCTATAACTCTGAATAGCACTTTGATCTTCGAGAGAGGGCAGAGAATCAAATAAGAATGAGATTCTAATTTGATTCACTTGAGAATTCGGGAGAATTTCGGCACGATCTTAAAAATATGAAAATTTTAAAATAAGGATTTGTGGAGAAGGAGTGAAGAAAATAGGAAAATAGTTAGTTAAAAAAATTCGTTTGTGAAGGCTATTTGTAGACCAGTAACGGTCATAACCATTCGTGAAGAGATTTAAACGAATAGACACTTCTTTTGAAAATTAAAACTTTTGAATTTAACGACCACCATGTCGACATGGGGTATCCTATGATGTCGACATCCCTTAGTTAAAAACAATGTAAAATTTGTTTTGAAAATGGTATTAAAAGGAAAACAAGATGAAATGATTCCGTAGTAAAATAAACTAATTTTCCTATGTTTTAAAATAAAGAAGAGTAGAAAAATATATTTTTAGAATGTATATAAATTTGATTTTAAATCTCAAGTATATATATATATATATTATAAAAGAATATTTAAAAATCAGAAGATAGTTTTAAAAACAAACGAAGTTTAAAACAAGAGTTTATTTAAAAAAAACAAAGAATATTTTAAGGCTAAAACATCCTTTTAAAAATCATTTGAAAAGATAATTTTTAAGGCTAAAACATTTTGAAAAGGAGTTTTGAAAAACCATTTTGAAGTAGTTTTGCAAGCTTTTTCCTATAGAATATCTCATCACATAAGGACTCGAGAACTTGTACAAACCAGGATGTTCGTGGATTTGTAAGCCACTTGTCGTAGGTTTGTAAGCTACTTGTCGTGGGTTTGTAAGCCACTAAGAAGGTAGAAATGGGTTCCATTCCAAATGAAATTTGGAATGAAGATTTCCATGCTATTATGAAGTTTTAACAAAACTAGACACTTATCTTGAAATCTTGATCTTGTACTCATGAGTCTTCAAACTTGTTTTCTTCATTCTTGATCTTTATACTGTACAGTCTTCAATAATCAGTACCTGCCTTATATATATCCTGCATAATAACATTCATATATATCAAGACAATAGTGTTAGTATATAAGTTATAATAAAATAAGTTACAAAGGTTGTTGTCATCAAAACCACTATCTCCAGTTCCTAACAAAGGAATTATGCGAGTTTTAACTTACGTGTTTTTGAATTAATTTAAATGGGCCTAAGCCCGTTTGGTTGAAGCGACGGTTCAAAAATCTTTACAATGGGATAAAAAGATTTTGAATCCCCGTTCTTATTTTCACATACGTTTTCATTTTTCCATCTTCTTCCTCCATCTCTCTCAAACATCCCTCTTTCTTTCTAAAATCAAAACGAACCTTAGACAATTATATATTAATCGATAAACGTGAAAGGAACTACAGGGAGAAATCCATAGTTCGTGAAATCGAGTTGTTTCATAAGACACCAATTCTAGACAACAAAGGTTTTAGGGCAAACTAGGCGGATTCTGGGGCTTTGCAACGTAATTCAGTGAGTGGGAATTATCTCCTTCGATTATAATACCTATATGCAAGTATATCATTCTATAATCGTTGTTAGGTTAATAATCGAATACACACGCAAATATAACATGTAAATTGAATATACGTGTAACGATTGCGATTTTTGTCGCTTGAAAATTGACATTAATACGTCCACGGTATCAACTGCCGAGCAATCGAATGCCGGAAAACCGAATTGTTATGGAGAAAAAGAAGAGGTAGAAGAAAACAGAAGAAAAGAAAGAAGAAACAACAGAAACAGAACCAATATCAGAATCTCACATTCGTAGCGGAACAACATATAATAGATAAATGAATAATCTTTAAATCAAAGAACTATATCATTTTATACATTACATCATCATCAGAGTTTACAACAACCGTATACAACACAACTGGACAGTTATATGAACTTGTCCTCATACAGAATACACAGCGGAATAATACATAGTATAGATGATACGTTTTGCCATCCAGCTCGCCACTAAGCTCCAAAGCATCTCCTGAATCCAGAATGACCTAATAACCTGACTCTAGACTGCCCGTGTGGAAAATGATGGGCACCCAGAGTTTAGGAAGGAAACAATAAACTCCAGGTCTGTCATGGTGACTGGTGTGAGAACTAAAACAGTTTATCTTTAAAACACAACAACAACAAAGCAAGTAGAAATTATTCGCAATGCTTTTGGAAAATGAAACTATCATAAGACCTCCCACCACACACACAATGCAAACGCAGAATTGGAGGAGATTTCTTCTTATGATAGTCAAATATGCTTACTACGCAAATCATTGGATTTATTATTATTAGTGCATAGTGCAGAAAACATTTCGAAAGTATAATATTAATCTTAGCCAACATACGACCAGTATCGTATGCCTACTATAGCTACTATGTTCAATAGCAGGTTACTGCCACATTCCATAGCAGGTAATACAACTAAAACCGTACAAGGTTCGTATTGTTTCTTTGGATTTTCCAACAAATGGTCAGGCTAAGGAACTTCCTATGCCACGTAGGAAACGCCTCTGGCTGGACGCTTCGAGAGACAAACTGCTCTCTGCCAAACAAGGCCGGGTTACCCCTGTAACTAGGTAACTCACGAATATGTCATCACTCGGTCCTTTGGGACCTTTAGCCGAGCGCTCGGTAACATCATCACACATAATAAATAAGGTGTGTCCACATGAGTAAGTATCTGGGCTCCATACCATGATACCACCCCTTTCCAGAAGGAAATGACATACCCTAAAGGGCGCGACCCTCATAACCTTGCCGCAACATTCATGTTTCGACCATTTCCGGGTTGTTGAGGCCCTGACGAAGTCTCGTCCACAAAGCTATGCTTTATACAAAAGCTATGCTTTGGGTCAAACAGATGATCAAAGTAATGATCACAAAGATAAATGATCAAACAAATGATCATATCACAAATGATCAAACAATGATCATTTCACAGCAACACTCAGCATGTCACATTAACAAATTGGGAATATATCACTGATAAATTTCAACTACATAACCTCTGAGCTTGTATGTCTCAGAGAAGGGTGTTAAGCTAAGAGAATAAATTCTCCGCCACCAACAGAAATGTATTTGAAAGAAATCAGCTTTACATCTCAAAATGTAATGTCAGACACGTAACCATACAAGTCTGTTCCGGGTTCAAACAGAACCGAAGGCACTTCCAAAGAAGCCCCTGCAATCCGGATATTCATAATCCCGATAAAACTTCCCATCACAAAGGAAATCTCTATACCGTAGCTAACGGTGCAGAGACAATCGATAGGTCATCATATCGTTTTCACAAATACCCGGTCTTCACCACCGGTCTTCAATACGATCCACATCGTCGTATCACAAATTCGGAATCGGTTATACGCACAAAGGTCCTTTCCCGGTTAACCCGAATAGTGAGCGCTTATTCAAAAATAAGTGTGGCAATCAAATTCAAGCATATCACAACAAATACCCATTCAAGGTAATTATTGATAGTCGGTTATTTAACTATCAATAAAGATGCGCAACATCCTCAGATTCCAAATAATTTTCCAAATTATTTAATTTCCAAAAATATCTTTACAAGATATAAAATTTTCCACACTTAACCATTTGAAACAAATTTCAAATATTCACTTTTCAATTTATCTTTAAAAGATAAAATTTCAAACCTTTCATTTCATATTGGAAAAGCATTTCCATACTTATTTAATAATAAGTATTTCACAAATCCATTTATTTTCAACACTTGGAAAATATTCAATATACTTAAATCAAAATTAAGTATATATTTCATTCTTTAAGGAAAATCATTCTCTTTCAAAAATTTTATTTGAGTCAAAACGAATGTTACGTAAACATCGTTACGACAACTCAAAATCACTAGTATAAGGATTCAAAATTAAGATAGATATATAAATCCCAATACTATATAAAACATTTCCTTTCGGAAACCATTTACTATAACAACAGTGTTATAGTCCACCATTTCCTTATTCCTCGAAACGTCTATTTCAACAATAAATGTTGAAATCTATGTTTTCAATACTTAACACGTTTTAAAACATCTTTTAAAACAATTACTTCATTTTTTAATATCACTTCTCCAAAACATATCCATTTTATCTAATAATATATTGACTGTCCAAAATCGTGAATATACTTTATTTACCCAATTCAATGTTTCCACACATTTATTTTAAAGGATTATCCACTGTCTAAAATCATGGATATAATTCCTTTAATTAACTTCCAAAATTCATTTATCAAAATAAGTGATTTCGAATTTATAAAACAATGTTTATAAATTCCAATTCTATTTATAAAAAATTCGATTTATAAAAATCCTTGAATTAACAAATTCGATTTATAACTCAATTTTATACCAAAAATCTAAATTATAAGTTAATTACTTATAAATCTTTTATTTTACAAAAATCTATTCATTTCATAACTTCACAATTTATAAATCTATAAATTTTATTCACTTGTGAAATACCTTTATACTTCATTCTAATACTTAAAAAATTCGTTCTATAATTCCAATATCTTCAATTTATAAATATTAATTTTATAATTCTTTTATATAAATCGTTTATAAATTTTTCCAAAAATCTCAATTTAAATAAACCAATTCTATAAAATGTATACTTTCAAAAAATCACTTTAAAAATCCCTTTAAAAATCAAAATCGTTATCTTAAACTTCAGAAATGAATCTGATGATGCAATAGCACCAAATAGTCAATCACAGCATCCGAACATCATATATCATCATATGATAACAGAATATATCACAATATCTGTAAATAAAACAATACGGTGAGGAATCCAGTTGGATCCCTCCAACCTGTTTTCCTGCATCCACAGATGTTAGCACAATACCAATTTCACGTCAATGTGAAATTATCGCGGTATATGGGATTTATAAATATTATCCGCTATTATGCGGTGCAATAGGGTCTCATCCGCTATACAATGCGGGAAATCAACTCCAATATATACATATTCCAATATATATTGCTATATACATATATAATACCAATTCCACTTCAATGTGAAATTATCGCGGTATATGTTTTTAATAATTAACATCCGCTTACTAACGGCGTATAATGTCTATTTATCACAATAAATAGCAATCATCATTCAATCCACACAATCAATACTATCAACAATTTTAAATCTCAACTATTTAAAATTCAAATCGAAACAAAACATTCGATTGAGTGGGGAGTTCTCACATTGGTTTCAATTCCGTTCCAGCTTTTATTTCGAATAAAATTAAACGGACGTTTAATTTCACTCAAAATTTTCACTGACTCCAATCGCTTCCAATCCAGTTTTATAGCATAGTGCTCGACCATACGATTCCAACGCAACTGGTTTCGTCGAATTCCGACCTCGTATGAACGAATTACACTATTTTAAAGTTTGAACAATTTAATATAAATTCAATTTACAATTTCTTTTATTATTTTCACAACCTCAGTTAAATCTGGCCGCACGATATACAAAACAAGATCTCGGCCATTGCTTGAAGCTTCTTCCCTACGACACTACCAGGCAACGAACGCAAGGAACAACCCAACGTTGCCTTTTAGGGTTTTGAACGCATCCTCCATTCGACGACGAAACCCCATCATCTCACCCCCGATGCGTACGCCCAGCCTAGCACCACCACCGGCCCAAATTTCAATGAGCTCGATCAGCCCCTTGTCTCGTTTTTCATGCCCAAAACGTATGCCTTTGAACGGCAATTGCCATCAACCCACTCGACTAAAATTCATCATTACCGTTGATTAGATAGAACTCGAAGTGCTCAACATTTTTCCAGTTGAAAGATTCTCGAAACAATCAATGGATTGGCCAGAAATTGAAGAAGAAGAACGGAAGATTCTGGCCATTGATAACAAGGGTGGCGGCCACAAAAATATAGAGCTAGGGTTTCTCGTCTCGGGCATATAAATATATATGTATAAAATAATATTAAATTCGTTTTAAACGACTTTTCCAAATGATCTCCAAATCACATGTGCCGCCTGGCGTTCGTAAGGTTTACCCCGCGTTCCAAACACAATGGAACGTGTTTCGGGAGCTAATTCGATCATCTGTGCGAGTTACGGAAATAAACGATCATTTTAAATTAAACCGATTTAAATCGATTTCGATGCGTTTTCGCTTGCCCCGGACAAACCGTAAATCCGATTGACACGAAATTTGAAACCATTCAATAATTCAACATTACGGATCCGATGAAACTGGTTTCGTTGAAATCCGAGACTTTTTGAAAAATGACTATTTTAACTCGCCAAATTAATATTAAAACAATTTCGATGCATTTCGAGCTGCCACAGTCAAACGACAACTCCGATTGCTACGAAAATTGACATCCGATAATAACAAACTATTACGGATCCAATGGAACTAGTTTCGTCCAATTCTGAGATTGTCCCAAAAATGGCTAATTTCACTAGTCGATTAAATATTAAAATATTCAATTTTCACAAATTAACTCCAAATTCAATTTTAAAAGTTCTATAACATCACTATAACTTCAATATGATTTAATATAACTTTATAAATCATTTTCAATCACATTAAACCCAATTTTCAATTATTTTTGGAATTTCAACTATTAATTTATCGATTTAATTGTCCAATTAAATCCAAATATTCGAATTTTAAATTATTCGACTTATTAATTTCACTTGTTAATATTTAAAATCAATTAAATATTCAAGTTTTAATTAATATAAATTCTGGGTCGTTACAAACTTCCCCCCTTAAAAGAATTTCGTCCTCGAAATTACCAAGTAAGAAAAATTCCCAAATTCATTAACTTTTCAAAAATCCACTTAGTGAAAATTTTATATTCACCTTTTCCAAACCCTTTAACTTCAACCAAAACAATGGTTTCCATTTTCTAGTTCAATTCCTACAGTTTCATTACAATTTGGAGATCAACTTTTCAATAACAAAAATTTTCCAAAATTTTCCGAAAATTTTCTAACGCCTTAAATTTCCAGAAAAATTCGCCAGCGTCTCCTTTGCGCGGTTCGATCGTAGTTGGATCACAATTGACATAAATATGTATACATCGACCCACCCGGTCGGAAAAGCAGAAAAACAGTTCATATTTCCTATTTTTTATTGCGTAGGCGTACCTTTTTAGCATTTTTAAGCAAAACAGTTATTTATTAGCATATTTGCATAACCAAACCAACCGAACGGTAGCCACCGCACCTGTACTTACTCAATTTAAACACGTAAGTGACATATATATAAGGTTATTAACAATTTTACTCTTTTAAACAACTACAACACTTGCATATCAAAAGAAATATATACTAAACAAGGTTTATAAGCAACTTATAAAATTTCAATATCACTTGTAATTGTTTACAACCAATTCACATACAATGACATTTAATTATTCATTTTCAATTAGTTTACATTCACTAATTTAAATTCAAATTGGTTCACTTTCAATTCAAATCAATTTCTATTTAAATTTACTTCACTTTCAATTTAAATCTAATTACATAGCTTCCAATTCCATTTTTATCAATTCAATTTCATTAATACTTAATGAATTATACTTCATACAATCAACCAACAATCAAATAACAACCAATGTATATTCTACACAACCAAATTACTAAATTTTACATTCAATTTGGTTCAACACCTTTAATTCAATTGGTCGATATTAAATTGACTTACATTCAATTATTCAACTTCCAATAACATTTAGCTTTTAATGAATTAACACTTACATTCATTTTTCCATATCAATTTATTCATATTAGATTGATTAACATTCAATCCATTTATTCAATTCAATTGCTAATCCATTTAACAAATAAAATTGAATTTTTATTTATATAACTCAAGTTCACATTCATTTAATAAATTCACTTTATTAATTTACTTTGATATCAAAATCGACTTCATTCAACATTACTTAAGTGATATTCCATTTCAAACATCATTTGTTCAAATTAACTTAAGTTTCCACTCATAAATCCAATTTAGATTCCAATTCTATTTAACTTTTACCAAAGTCAAATTTATTATCTCATATTATAAGTTCAAAACTTGATTACTTATATTCAACAATTACAGCTTAGATTCAATTGATTCACTTATACTTACTTTAATTTAACTCTATCCTTTAAGTTAAATTTATTCTATCAAAATTCAATTGGTATAAGTTATCAACTCATTTATCATTCCCATAAAATATTTTAAATAGGATTCTGGAGTCTTTTCAACCTTTCAAAAACCATTTTTTTAAATCAATTCAAATTATCTTTTGAATTTCCAAAACAAAATCCAAATTTTCCAAACAACTTTCATTTAAAATAATCTGGCAGCAATTCCTCTTTTGGAAACCCGAAAATGAACACCAATGATGTCGCGATCATCATCGGAATTATTTTCCAGTGACCTGAAAAGAGTTTAGAGCTTTCATCTCTCCAAAATTTTTTTCCAAAATATCAAATCCTTTCAAAAACATTTCTCTAGAGTTTTATTTTAGATTATAAATCACATTTATAAATCTTTTACTTATTAAAATTCACTTCTTATATATAAGATTATTTTTACCATTGTAAATCATTTTAATTATAATTCCATATACTATAATTCATTTGCTTATACAATTTATTCTTTCACAATTGTTGTTTTCATTTAACTTATTCAAACAACTTTTATTAACTTATATATATATATTTATATTTTCAACATCCAAACAATCACTTATATACACTTCAATAATTTCAGAAAAATTATTTCTTTATATACAAAATATAATCGAGGTAAAATTATT
Source organism: Allium fistulosum (assembly GCA_030737815.1). Taxonomy (NCBI): domain Eukaryota; kingdom Viridiplantae; phylum Streptophyta; class Magnoliopsida; order Asparagales; family Amaryllidaceae; genus Allium; species Allium fistulosum. The sequence continues at coordinate 1,038,535,648 of CM060907.1, read as the reverse complement.
TCATTTACCCAATTTAAAAACAATATCATGTCGAATTGTTTTGAATAAGTGTTTAGAGATCCCTATCGATAGAGTTATACAGACTATACCGACCAGAATCCATATACCACTCAACAAACCAATCATCACAATATAAAACGATTTTATATTCACTAACAATTACGCGCTCATATCTATTATTACACTCAACTCATTCTAGAGTACTACTGACTCTATCTCTAATGAGTAACACCCAACAGAGCCATGGTTGTTGCTTAACCATATGCTCTGATACCAAATGTAACGATTGCGATTTTTCGTCGCTCGAAAATCGACATTAATACGTCCACGGTATCAACTGCCGAGCAATCGAATGTCGGAAAACCGAATTGTTATGTAGAAAAAGAAGAGGTAGAAGAAAACAGAAGAAAAGAAAGAAGAAACAACAGAAACAAAACCAATATCAGAATCTCACATTCGTAGCGGAGCAACATATAATAGATAAATGAATAATCTTTAAATCAAAGAACTATATCATTTTATACATTACATCATCATCAGAGTTTACAACAACAGTATACAACACAACTGGACAGTTATATGAACTTGTCCTCATACAGAATACACAACGGAATAATACATAGTATAGATGATACGTCTCACCATCCAGCTCGCCACTAAGCTCCAAAGCATCTCCTGAATTCAGAATGACCTAATAACCTGACTCTAGACTGCCCGTGTGGAAAATGATGGGCACCCAGAGTTTAGGAAGGAAACAATAAACTCCAGGTCTGTCATGGTGACTGGTGTGAGAACTAAAACAGTTTATCTTTAAAACACAACAACAACAAAGCAAGTAGAAATTATTCGCAATGCTTTTGGAAAATGAAACTACCATAAGACCTCCCACCACACACACAATGCAAACGCAGAATTGGAGGAGATTTCTTCTTATGATAGTCAAATATGCTTACTACGCAAACCATTGGATTTATTATTATTAGTCCATAGTGCAGACAACATTTCGAAAGTATAATATTAATCTTAGCCAACATACGACCAGTATCGTATGCCTACTATAGCTACTATGTTCAATAGCAGGTTACCGCCACATTCCATAGCAGGTAATACAACTAAAACCATACAAGGTTCGTATTGTTTCTTTGGATTTTCCAACAAATGGTCAGGCTAAGGAACTTCCTATGCCACGTAGGAAACGCCTCTGGCTGGACGCTCCGAGAGACAAACTGCTCTCTGCCAAACAAGGCCGGGTTACCCCTGTAACTAGGTAACTCACGAATATGTCATCACCCGGTCCTTTGGGACCTTTATCCGAGCGCTCGGTAACATCATAACACATAATAAATAAGGTGTGTCCACATGAGTAAGTATCTGGGCTCCATACCATGATACCACCCCTTTCCAGAAGGTAATGACATACCCTAAAGGGCGCGACCCTCATAACCTTGCCGCAACATTCCTGTTTCGACCATTTCCGGGTTGTTGAGGCCCTGACGAAGTCTCGTCCACAAAGCTACGCTTTATACAAAAGCTATGCTTTGGGTCAAACAAATGATCAAAGTAATGATCACAAAGATAAATGATCAAACAAATGATCATATCACAAATGATCAAACAATGATCATTTCACAGCAACACTCAGCATGTCACATTACCAAATTGGGAATATATCGCTGATAAATTTCAACTACATAACCTCTGAGCTCGTATTTCTCAGAGAAGGGTGTTAAGCTAAGAGAATAAATTCTCCGCCACCAACAGAAATGTATTTGAAAGAAATCAGCTTTACATCTCAAAATGTAATGTCAGACACGTAACCATACAAGTCTGTTCCGGGTTCGAACAGAACCGAAGGCACTTCCAAAGAAGCCCCTGCAATCCGGATATTCACAATCCCGATAAAACTTCCCATCACAAAGGAAATCTCTATACCGTAGCTAACGGTGCAGAGAGTCAGAGACAATCGATAGGTCATCCTATCGTTTTCACAAATACCCGGTCTTCACCACCGGTCTTCAATACGATCCACATCGTCGTATCACAAATTCGAAATGGGTTATACGACACAAAGGTCCTTTCCCGGTTAACTCGAATAGTGAGCGCTTATTCAAAAATAAGTGTGGCATTCAAATTCAAGCATATCACAACAAATACCCATTCAAGGTAATTATTGATAGTCGGTTATTTAACTATCAATAAAGATGCGCAACATCCTCAGATTCCAAATAATTTTCCAAATTATTTAATTTCCAAAAATATCCTTACAAGATATAAAATTTTCCACACTTAACCATTTGAAACAAATTTCAAATATTCACTTTTCAATTTATCTTTAAAAGATAAAATTTCAAACCTTTCATTTCATATTGGAAAAGCATTTCCATACTTATTTAATAATAAGTATTTCACAAATCCATTTATTTTCAACACTTGGAAAATATTCAATATACTTAAATCAAAATTAAGTATATATTTCATTCTTTAAGGAAAATCATTCTCTTTCACAAATTTTATTTGAGTCAAAACGAATGTTACGTAAACATCGTTACGACAACTCAAAATCACTAGTATAAGGATTCAAAATTAAGATAGATATATAAATCCCAATACTATATAAAACATTTCCTTTCGGAAACCATTTACTATAACAACAGTGTTATAGTCCACCATTTCCTTATTCCTCGAAACGTCTATTTCAACAATAAATGTTGAAATCTATGTTTTCGATACTTAACACGTTTTAAAACATCTTTTAAAACAATTACTTCATTTCGTAATATCACTTCTCCAAAACATATCCATTTTATCTAATAATATATTCACTGTCCAAAATCGTGAATATACTTTATTTACCTAATTCAATGTTTCCACACATTTATTTTAAAGGATTATCCACTGTCTAAAATCGTGGATATAATTCCTTTAATTAACTTCCAAAATTCATTTATCAAAATAAGTGATTTCGAATTTATAAAACAATGTTTATAAATTCCAATTCTATTTATAAAAAATTCGATTTATAAAAATCCTTGAATTAACAAATTCGATTTATAACTCAATTTTATACCAAAAATCTAAATTATAAGTTGATTACTTATAAATCTTTTATTTTACAAAAATCTATTCATTTCATAAATTCACAATTTATAAATCTATAAATTTTATTCACTTGTGAAATACCTTTATACTTCATTCTAATACTTAAAAAATTCATTTTATAATTCCAATAATTTATAAATATCAATTTTATAAATCTTTTATATAAATCGTTTATAAATTTTTCCAAAAATCGTAATTTAAATAAACCAATTCTATAAAACGTATACTTTCAAAAAATCACTTTAAAAATCCCTTTAAAAATCAAAATCGTTATCTTAAACTTCAAAAATGAATCTGATGATGCAACAGCACCAAATAGTCTATCACGGCATCCAAACATCATATATCATCATATGATAACAGAATATATCACAATATCTGTAAATAAAACAATACGGTAAGGAATCTAGTTGGATCCCTTCAACCTGTTTTCCTGCATCCACAGATGTTAGCACAATACCAATTTCATGTCAATGTGAAATTATCGCGGTATATGGGATTTATAAATATTATCCGCTATTATGCGGCGCAATAGGGTCTCATCCGCTATACAATGCGGGAAATCAACTCCAATATATACATATTCCAATATATATATATTGCTATATACATATATAATACCAATTCCACTTCAATGTGAAATTATCGCGGTATATGTTTTTAATAATTAACATCCGCTTACTAACGGCGTATAATGTCTATTTATCACAATAAATAGCAATCATCATTCAATCTCTGTAACATTCCCCCTTTCTGACCGCCCCCAGTCGGTAATTAAACCAACTCGAAACGTTCAAAAAGACGAATTGTTATTTAGTTTATGAAGTTTAAACAGAATCAGCCACAGAAACACAGAATAATAATATTTCATTACTATAAATTTCTTTTACATACATACATCAGAGTTTATACAATGTATTTAACTGATACAGCGGAATATCTTAAAATACAATTTTCTTGAAAACTTAAGTGATTCTTTACTCTCTCTCTAACTCTGCTGCTCGAAAATCTTCAAGCTGTAAAAATACTCAGTCTGACCCAAGTATTACATTCAAAAGAAAATAATACACAGGTCAGTCTAATTCAAACCAGTTATTAGTGCATATAAGCAGTAATAATCAAATAGACGACGGTCAACAATAATTCCCGTCTATCCAATCCTTTTAACAAAGAAATCGGATAACGAAAATTTTAACACTAAACAGTGTTAAACAATAAATCAGCAGATTTAAAACATCAACAGAGATAGATGCAAAGATTTCTAAATGAAGATGATTTAGAAAAGAATGGAATTGCCGAAAACGGCGATTAACAACAAAAATCATCAAATCAATCCAAATCAAAATACGATTCAAAATATTTTGAATTTTCAACATAAAACAATTTTAGAAACAACAAAACCTCAACTTTGATTGGCTGCTGTACACGCACGCGTGTACAGCCTCGCCAATACAACATACGAAAAATGCAACAGATCAATGAATCAAAACGAAAGAAATATCAATTAAAATTAATACTGAGTGGCTGCAGTACACGCACTCGTGCACGGCCTCGCCACCACATTAATAAAACAGTTCATGTTACAACTACACACTGATCAAGACATGAGCCAGACAAATGAATTCAAGAAATTGGTTCACCATGCAACAGCAAACTCAAAACAACACTACAAGCACCAGATTCAAAGACCAGGTATGACATGCTGAATCTAATTCAAAAAAAAACCCAAATTGGTATTTATACATTAGTTTAAAATAACATAAACTTGTACTTTCCAAAAAAAAATTATTCTAAAACCCATAAACACTCTCTATTATTTAGTAACTAATATATAATATATTTTGTTTCAATTATTAACTAAGATTCTAGTTCAAACTTAGTAACCCAGCGTATCTGTATACGTAGATTTTTGTAATAAGGTTATAAGAAAAAAAAATTACATTAAGCTCATTTGTTGCCAAACAAGTTAAAAACTGAATATAACCAAGTGATCCGAACCAAAGTATTTGTAAGGCAAGTTCTAAGGTATGAACATGCAAGGATGAAGCTACATTTCCAAAAGAAAAAGAAAGTGATAGATCCTTAAAATAAGCATGTACAAGTACTACATACTAAGCTATATAATACACCCAACATGACAGCACACAATGTTTAATTGAGTAAGGAACTATATATATAGGTCTACACGACCCTTAAAATTGACAGTTAACTTCTTCATGCTATGAAACAAAGTCACACTCACAAATTTTTTTTTATATACAAGGTTGCCTAAACAATTAAAGAAAGTGTCAGGCTATAGATAAGTACAAGACAAGACTATTATTTCAAAAGTAAGTTATCAATATAAAAGTCGGGCTTTGAAACTAGAGCATGGAGTTTTCGAAACTTATGTTGTATTGTTAAACAAAACTTACCATCAGAAGTTTTAAAACCAAATTCTATGTGAATTTCCAAGGTCTCAAAGCAATTCAAGAAGAAGTACATTGCCTGAAAGTAAGCAACACAACCTGACAGCCCAAGACTCAACTTTATCCATTCATCCATACAAAAGCAAGTAGAATAAGGCAGCATACCACACGACCATGCAAATGAAACCAAATAATACCGACCGTACAATGTAACAGTGCAAAAGACATGCCTGCATATTAACACTCAAACAACTAACTTTAATATCATCAAGGCACCATAGCAGTTTTAGATTCAAAAAGGATAGTTTGCTCACAGTGTTCTTAAAACCTGGATCTTGCAAATTCAAACATAAATTGTTCAAACATCAAAACTTAAAGGAGGTTGAGGGGTGAGATTTCAATTTTTTTTTAACTTATCCCATGTCTGTAAACAGCAATCAAGAGCATATACAGGCATGCCCATTCACAACTTCATTTTTAAACAACATGCAGGCATAGAATATCAAGGTACAGAGTAGATAAGTGGGTTTGCTCACCGCCACTTAATAATGTAGATTCAACGAAGTAAGGTGGAACTGAAACTATGGTATTCGAGTAAGTTGAAAAGTCAGAAATAAATATCTAGTATCAAAATCAACTCAACTAAATAAATTCGAGACCGTGGTAACCAAATAATGTAACTGAGTCACAAATCGACACCGAGAGTATCCGGTGTCAGATTTATACTAACTGTAACTTAATCAGTAAGAAGTCGATATCGAAACAGTTCAAAAACTCACCAAAAACATCAACACCGAAACAACAAATGGCTGAGACGAAGCCCAATGAAAATCAGAGAAAAATCCAAAATCGAAACAGAGATGACAGAAAAAAATCGAATAGTTCAAAATCAACATCGAAACGAAAGACCACGAAAACAAACAAGCAAACAAATTCGAACTGTTCGAATCAGATGTGAGTAACATAAATTACTCACCTTCGCTATCGGATTGGGGCAGCTGCAGATTGAAGGAGCCGCGATCGAAGAAAAATTGAAGCCCTAATTTGGATCGAAGGACGAAGCCGCCATTAAATTTCTTCGTTTTTTTAGGGTTTGCGAATGAAAAATCAAAGAGGAACGACTGAATAAAATAAAAGGAGAAGACAACGTACGTGATGGCGAGAATACAGGGTAGGGTGGCTGATAGGTACGCGACTTCGGCTGAGATGATATAAAATATTGTGTACTAGAGATCTTGTAATATATTTTTTTATTTTATTTTATTTATATATATATTTTCTTTTCAGATTCAATTTGTTTTCAACACAAACTTCAATGCGTTTATATATCGTATGTTCACACAACAATTCCAATAGATACGAAATTTTAAATCCGGTAAAAATTCAATATTACGGACCCAAATGGAACTGGTTTCGTCAAATTCCGAGACTGTGCCTCGGAAGGTTATTTTTTAAATCCAATTTAAACGATACAATTTCAAAACTGAACAAATCGCTTTCAAATTCAATTCTGAAGCTTCTATTACCTTTAGTATTATCAATATGAATTTTCTAAGCCTTTAAATTATTTTTAACCGGCTTAAAATTGAAGATTCAATTTTATTCAACTTTTAATAGATTAAATTCAAAGATTTAATCGCTAATTCATTCTGATAATTTGAAATTCAAGTCAAATCATCATTCAAATATTTAAAATTAATTAAATATTTTCAATTTAAATTGTTCAAAATTCAGGGTCGTTACAATCCACACAATTAATACTATCAACAATTTTAAATCTCAACTATTTAAAATTCAAATCGAAACAAAACATTCGATTGAGTGAGGAGTTCTCACCTTGGTTTCAATTCCGTTCCAGCTTTTATTTCGAATAAAATTAAACGGACGTTTAATTTCACTGAAAATTTTCACTGACTCCAATCGCTTCCAATTCAGTTTCATAGCGTAGTGCTCGACCATACGATTCCAACGCAACTGGTTTCGTCAAATTCCGACCTCGTATGAACGAATTACACTATTTTAAAGTTTGAACAATTTAATATAAATTCAATTTACAATTTCTTTTATTATTTTCACAACCTCAGTTAAATCTGGCCGCACGATATACAAAACAAGATCTCGGCCATTGCTTGAAGCTTCTTCCCTGTGACACTACCAGGCAAGAACGCAAGGAACAACCCAACGTTGCCTTTTAGGGTTTTGAACGCACCCTCCATTGGACGACGAAACCCCATCATCTCACCCCCGATACGTACGCCCAGCCTAGAACCACCACCGGCCCAAATTTCAATGAGCTCGGTCAGCCCCTTGTCTCGTTTTTCATACCCAAAACGTATGCCTTTGAACGGCAATTGCCATCAACCCACTCGACTAAAATTCATCATTACCGTTGATTAGATAGAACTCGAAGTGCTCAACATTTTTCCAGTTGAAAGATTCTCGAAACAATCAATGGATTGGCCAAAAATTAAAGAAGAAGAACGGAAGATTCTGGCCATTGATAACAAGGGTGGCGGCCACGAAAATATAGAGCTAGGGTTTCTCGTCTCGGGCATATATATATATATGTATAAAATAATATTAAATTCGTTTTAAACGACTTTTCCAAACGATCTCCAAATCACACGTGCCGCCTGGCGTTCGTAAGGTTTACCCCGCGTTCCGAACACAATGGAACGTGTTTCGGGAGCTAATTCGATCATCTGTGAGAGTTACGGAAATAAACGATCATTTTAAATTAAACCGATTTAAACCGATTTCGATGTGTTTTCGCTTGCCCCGGACAAACCGTAAATATGATTGACACGAAATTTGAAACCATTCAATAATTCAACATTACGGATCCGATGAAACTAGTTTCGTTGAAATCCGAGACTTTTTGAAAAATGACTATTTTAACTCGCCAAATTAATATTAAAACAATTTCGATGCGTTTCGAGCTGCCACAGTCAAACAACAACTCCGATTGCTACGAAAATTGACATCCGATAATAACAAACTATTACAGATCCAATGGAACTAGTTTCGTCCAATTCTGAGATTGTCCCAAAAATGGCTAATTTCACCAGTCGATTAAATATTAAAATATTCAATTTTCACAAATTAACTCCAAATTCAATTTTAAAAGCTCTATAACATCACTATAACTTCAATATGATTTAATATAACTTTATAAATCATTTGCAATCACATTAAACCCAATTTTCAATTATTTATGGAATTTCAACTATTAATTTATCGATTTAATTATCCAATTAAATCCAGATATTCGAATTTTAAATTATTCGACTTATTAATTTCACTTTTTAATATTTAAAATCAATTAAATATTCAAGTTTTAATTAATATAAATCAATTAAATATTTTCAATCACATTAGTAAACCCGTTTAACAAAGTTTTTTTAAAGCTAATCTTGAGAGAGCGTTTCCTTTTCTCCCCCTAAAAGTCTTGTTTTAGATCCTTTATTGCAAGTTTCCCATTTATCATCTTTGACCCTATCTTTGTATTCTAATGATACCTGTCACTTATCCAGGTTATTGAAATTGAGTACAAGAGGAAAAAGTGGGAGGGGATCTGGAACCAACACGGCTACAAATGGCATAGCTCCTAGAAATGAGCCAGTTACTGAGCCGGTGATAGAAGCAGTAATGCAAGTTCAATCGCCTTAGAACTTTTGCGACCTTGTGCAAGAATTACACTGTTTAGGTGGTAAGCCTTTATGGAACTGAAGATATTTTGGGACTCCAGACATGGCTCCACTCTTGTGAAAGTATGTTTGGGGATCTTTGGTTGGAAGATGCTAGAAAGATATTGTTGGCATCACGTCAGCTTCAGAAAGCAGCAATGGATTGGTGGGATTCAATCATCATGAATAAACCAGAAGAAGATTTCTCTTGGGTGCAGTTTAAGGAAGTTTTTGAAGCTCAATTTATCCCGAGGGGGAAGGACTCAGTTGTTCAAAAGTTTTTATGGAATTGATACAGGGTGAGATGACAGTGGCGTAGTATGAGCATAGGTTCAATGCATTGTCCCACTATGGACGAAGATTGATTGATACGCCACTTAAAAAGAATGAAATGTTCACGAAATGAATGCGACCAGAGTTCCATTGAGAAATGATCAATCATCTCAACGGTAACTTTACCAATTTGATTAGTATGGCTTTGAGATTTGAAGCTCTTGATATTGATCCAGGAGTTCAGAAAGGACTAGTGCTAGTAGTTAATGCCCAAACTTTATTAGTGATACCTATTGATAGTAAATCATTTTTCAAGTGCAAAGGAAAGAAGAAGTAGTCTGGAAAGAAGCCTGGAGTTGGAGCTCCAGCTCAGATTAAGCAGTTGGACTTGATCAAGATCCTTTGTTATAAGTGCCATAAAATGAGCCACTTTGCAAATAATTGCCCGGAGACTAACCTACCGGCATGCTACAATTGCAACCAGCACGGACATATGAAAAACCAGTGCCCTTTTCCAAAGAAGGGATCACATGACGAGCTTTTACTATTGAGGAAATATCATCTACTTCTAGGGATCCAAAAGGAAAGCAAGTGTTGCAAGGTACACTATCCATCTTTGATATTCCTGTTAGAGTGTTATTTGATACCGGTGCATCCCATAGTTTTATCTCATATGACCTAATGAACCAGTTGAATCTTAAATATGATATTCTTTGAAATTCTCTATGTGTCGAACCCAATTGGGGGTTCGACCAATCTTGACACCATATGTTTGAATGTGCCTATTTTTTATCGATATCGGCCTTTCTTTTCTGACTTGTTTGTTCTTGGGTTCATGGGATTCAGAGTTATTACGAATGGACTGGTTATCTAAGTTTAAAGCTGCCTTGGACTATGTTAGAAAGGTAATCGTTGTAGAAGATGTAATAGGTAGAAGCTTTGATATGTGTTATGGAGAGCCTAGGGAGTTGATGAGTAGTTTTCTCTATTCGCTCGAAGTACCTAAAGAGGAGATAAGAGATTTACCGTTTGTTCGGGATTTCAAGGATATTTTTGAAGAACTGCAAGGTACCTCCTTATCGGGAAGTAGAGTCCCGCGTTGATTTCATCCCAGGAACCAGACCTATTGTACAACCTCCTCAAAGGTTGGCTCCAAAGGAAAGAAGAGAGTTGGAGAAGGGGACATTTGATTTGTTGTAGAAAGGTTTGATCAGACGCAACACATCAAGTTAGGGATCGCCAATATTGTTTATTACCAAGGCTGATGGTTTAGATTATATGTGGATTACCGAGAATCAAATAAGAGGATTATCAAGAATAAGTATCATTACCTAGAATTAATGACATGTTTTACCAGCTCCACAGAGCCCTGATATTTTCTCAACTTGATCTTGCCACTAGTTTTCACCAATTAAGGGTAGCAAAAGAGAGTGTACCCTTAATAGCTTTCCATACCCCTAATAGTTTTTATGAGTGGTTAGTCATGCCATTCGGATTGACTAACGCACCCGCTTATTTTGTGGATTTGATGAATAGAGTGTTTCGGGATTATCTTAACAAGTTTGTCCTAGTCTTCATTGATGACATCCTCATTTATTCTAAAACGGAGGAAGAGCATAAGTACATCTTCATGTTGTTCTTAGTGCTTTAAGAATCCATGTTTAAAGGCTAAGTTTTCTAAGTGCCATTTATGGAAATCCAAAGTTAGACTTCTAGGGAATGTAGTTTCGGAAGAAGGTATATTAGTGGACCTAGCTAAAGTAGTTGCGGTTCAAGATTGAAAGAAACCAGAAAGTGCGACTAAAGTCAGAAATTTCTTAGGATTGGCAAGATTCTATAGAAGGTTCATTAAAGATTTCTCAAAGATTGCTTCTCACCTTACAAAGCTAACGAAGAAAGATGCTAAGTCTGTTTGGACACCTAAGTGCGAACAAGCATTCAATGAGTTAAAGGAGAAATTAACTAGCGCTCATGTCTTGACTATTCTAGATGGTAAGGGTTTGACATTTTATACTGATTCTTGTAGGACTGAATTGGGGGCAATTTTGATGCAGAATGGTAAAGTAATAGTGTATACGAGTCGACAGTTGAAACCTCATGAGAAGAATTACGCTACGCACGATCGGGAGCTTTTGGCAGTTGTCTTTGCAATGAAAGTGTGAAGGTACTATCTTTTGGGTGAAAATTTGAGTTATTTACGGATCAAAAGTCATTAAAGTATCTTTTTACCCAAAAGGACTTGAACTTGAGGCAGCAAAGATGGCTGGAGTTTCTTGCATCTTATGACCTAGAGATTTTATACACCCTTAAAGAAAGCAAACGCCGTTGTAGATGCGTTAAGTAGAACGTGGCGATGATTGCAAATTTGGAAGTTAAGCCAACACTAATGAAGAGAATTGCGTATTTCCAAGAAGAAGACCCTAACCTAGCTCGGTTTAAGAAGGATGCTGAAAATGGAATTGTTTCTATTTTTCAGATTGACTCTCGAGGCATTTTAAGAATGAATTGTTAGAATTGTGTGCCAGATGTTAATGGAATTAGGCAAGATGTACTGAGGGAATGCCATCGGTCAAGGTTATCTATCTATCCAAGAGTAACTAAAATGTTTCAGAATATGAAGAGAGATATTTCGAACTTTGTGAGACGGTGTGCAAATTGTCAACAATTCAAGAGTGACTAGCAAAAGACCGTTGGGTTGCTCCAACCATTAGAGATACTGAATTGAAAGTGGGAGCAAGATTCCATGGACTTTATCGATGGGTTTCCCAGAACTAAAAGAGGTAATGAAGGCATTTAGGTAATTGTAGATCGATTAACAAAGAGCGCCGACTTTATTCCATTGAAGTCTATAAGAAATGCAGCTTCTTTGGCAGGGATTTATTTGAGGGAGATTGTTCGACTGCATGGAATTCCAGTAAGTATAGTTAATGATCGAGACCCCGTCTTCACCAGTCAATTTTGGGGAGCATTGCAAGCTGCTTTAGTAGTAGAGTTGAAATTGAGCACAGTCTATCACCCACAGAAATATGGATAATCAGAAAGGGTGAACTGGATTTTGGAGGATCTCCTAAGAGCATGTATTTTGGATTTTGGAGTTTCTTGGTAAGATCATCTGCATTAGGTGGAGTTCTCTTATAACAATAGTGTAACAACCCAGGGTTTAGTAACAATTAATTATCGTCAAATGACGATTAAATTGGTTGTTAATTACTATTGGAGTTTTAATCAGTAGAAAATCTTTTAATAATGGTTAAGAGTTATGCGGGCTTTAAAAATTGAAATTGTAGCCCATGTTTTCAATTGTTTTGAAGCCGTGATAATATTCATACCCGTCCCCTTATTCTTTTGATCGCAAAAACCCTAAAACAACGAACGAAAGAAAATGGTGGCTGCTCGTTCTCGTTTGTTCCTCTTTTCTAAATTAGGGCTTGTGAAAACTGGGGCTTTCGATCTTTGATTTCGGCTGCGAGATTGGGTTGGGTTCTTCGACAAGGTGAGTGAATTTTGACTTCACTCACATCTAATTCGAAGTACTGCTTATATATGATTTGAGATCTTGACTTCGTTTATATGAGTTTAATCTCCTTATTTGCGTTCGTATATAATTGTTTGAAGTTGTTAACCGATTTGCGTTGGCCGTTCTACTTTGTTTCGATGTTGATGATTTTTGACTTGGTTTGTCTTCTTGTTTTCCATGGCTTGATGATTTTGCTGTGATGATTTGGGTTGTTCGACTTCGGCCTTCTCTTTAATATTGGACTGTCGTCTTCGGCCACTTGACTTTGTTAAAACTTGTACCTTGGTTATTTTATGTCTCTGACATTTTTAATTCGATTGCCAAGGCATCGAGTTTGTCTTCGTTGTCTTCGACTTGATTTTGAGATGGAAAGAATAAGTATTGGTTTTGTTCGACTTTAGCTTGCTGTTTACTGGAGTCAGTGGTTCATCACTGTCGTATGGATATTGCTTTGCATTTATTTTACCTATACACTGCTTCACTTGAAGTCTGGTACTTCACCATTTACTGTTTCAGTGTACCTTTGGATTTTGATGTGTAGTTGTTCGAACTTGCCTTGGTTATTGATTTTTGCCTTTCCTTTGTGTACTTACTTCGGCCATTATGTTTTGACCTGCATCTTGAACTTGCTATGTTGCCATATTAGTCCCACTGACCATTGAGTTCATTTTTGATAGCACTGTCCAGTCATAGTTGCATTTCACATATAATTTTCCACCTTACACACTCTAGCCTTCAAGTATATTTGCTGTGCATTGGTAGTTGAAGCATTCCTTGATTTTTATCATTTATTGTAGCTGTCTTAACCATTGAGGCAGTCTGCATAAATGTATTTGTGTGTTCATGTCTGTGACCATTCAGGTTGCTTGCATTGAGTTTGATCCTCCTGTACCATATTTTGATAGAACCATTGCATTGAAAATATTTCTACATAATCATCTTTGTTTTCAAAAACAATAAGGCATATCAGTATGTGCCATGTTTCCTCTGATGCATTTCCTTCTGGCTAGCAAATCGAGTCTGTTGGCATTGATTAATGTATATGAGCAGTTTTACTTGTTTTGGCTAGTGCATTCGGCTTGTACATTGTTTACTTGCATCCTTGTATCTGATGCATTGTGGTATGGTTTCAGCTGATTTGATTATGTGATTTTGGCATTTTGTTTCATGTGTTCATTGAGAAGTTTAAGTTGCATTGTCGACTTATGTGGTCTATGTAGTTGTGTCCCAGTGATGCATTGTATTTGTTGTTGGTTCTTTTTGAACCTGAGTTATGCTGTGAATTTGTTTGAAACATTGTCATTGAGGTTGGTTTTCTTCTTTGGTCTTGAAGTTGTACTCCACTGTATTGATGATTTTGATCACTGTCTGCATATTCACTTGATAGCATTTTGGGCCTCGTTCCACCTGCTGTCATGTTGAACTGTTCTGTATAGATTTTTGGCTTTGACCTGTTGTTCAATGGCTTCGGCATTGATTGAGTTATACTGTCCAATTCAATTCAATGTTGCATACATGTTGACTTCGTATATTTTGCCACTGAGTGTTATTCGTGCATCCAGATGTGCATTCGTACATGAAGTACTTGTCGACCTTACTTGCTGTCTGGTTGACATGTATGGACTGTCTAGTCTTAGTTGATCTGAGTTTCGCCGTATGGTTATGTTCATTTATGCTTCTTTTGGTATTGGTGCTTTTGTGCCATAGTTTGTATTCTCTGGTTTGATGTGCACTGCGCCTTGAGTATGCTTGCATCTGAGTTGTTGTTGCAATCTTGCCCTTGTGATCTTGTAGTGGCTGTAGTTTTTAGTTGCAGTTTGCCCTTGTATTCTTGTTGTGGCTGCAGTTCTTTTGTTGCAATTTTGCCCTTGTTGGGTTGCATTGCATTAATGCACTCTATTCTTTTGCATTTTGATTCACTGAGCTTTTGTGTAATTCATCACTGTAGTGGCGAGGCAGTACACGCGTGCGTGTACTGCAGCCACACAGTATTGACGTTTTGAATTGATATTTCAATTACTTGAATTGTTTTGTGTGTCCAATTCAATATTTTGAAATTGTATTTTGATTTGGTTTGATTTGATCATTTTGTGTTGTCTAATTATATTTTCGATAATTAGATTATGAGTTTCTAATTATCTATTTAATAATTAGATTTTGTTGTCAATTGCCGTTTAGGCAATTCTGTTGTTTTCTAAATTATCTTCATTGATAATCTTTTTATTTATCCTTGTTGATGATTTGAATTTGCTGATTTGTTGTTTAACACGGTTACGTGTTATATTTACCGTTATCCGATTCTCTTATTGAAGGATTGGATAGACGAGATTTCTGTGAGTGTCGTCTATTTGATTAATTAATTATTATTGCTTCTGTGCATTAATAACTGAGTTTGAATTAGACTGACCCGTGTATTATTTTCTTTTGAATTTAATACTCGGGTCAGACCGAGTTATTTTAGGTTGTTGATATCTTGCTTTGGGTTGCTGCTTGAGCTATGAAGACTTTTCATATCTTTTGGAGTAGTCGTTGTCATAGTATAGGATGATGTGTATTCATGTATATTATTCGATAATGTATAACATCCAGTGTCGACAGTTATAGTTGTATCATATGTATTGTATCACATGTATTGTAACTGCCTTTAGTTATATATATGAGATTTTATATTAGCTGTGTTCCGCATTTAGCTTATCTGTGTTATTATTTTATATATATTGTCCTAAACTATTACGAACCATCGTAGTTCATTTTATACTGGAATTGGGTATGTCGATGGGAGTAAATAAATAAGAGATGAAAAATAAAAATATATACCACTCCTATCGAGATAACCAGTACTAGTGTAAGGCCTAACTACAGATGGCCGCTCCTATCCAGCCTTATTCTTCGTAATAACAGACGGTATTTACTTTTAATACTCTTTGTTATTGTGAGCATAGTGGTGGGGCGTCACAGTTTGTATCAGAGCGAGGGGTTTGTGGACATAATATAAAACATAACTTAGATGGAACATGTGTTACAACTAATTGTTGATGTTTTATTTGTGCTTTGAGTCAAAAACTAAAGTTTTGAAATTATGATGAAATTTTTAAATATCCTTATTTAAGAATAAAAGTGAAATTGTGTTTTGATGATTGAGTAATTTGTGTTCTGTTTATCAGAGTGCGCAGCGGAAACAGTGACTGTCTTCGCTGAGTACAGCTGATAACAATTTTGATTTAAAAATCAGAATATGAAAATGAAATTAGTTTCATTGTGTTGTTTAACCAGTGGTCTTGATTTTGTTGAGATTTTTGCTGGTTTTCTTTTATGCTAATCACATATTGATTAGATTTTTGTTGTTTCAAATATATCTTCATTGAAGGTATAATCGAGTGATTTCTTTGCTCATCTTTTAGTGTGCGTGCAAATATGAGTTGCACGTTACTGCATTGATATTACGTTGAACCAATATTTGGTTTAAACGTATTTTGTTGCCGTTATTTTTATAACGGGATTTTGACACCGATGTTAAATTTTTGAAGCACGGTGTTTTGTTGACATTTTTTTAAATGAAAATTCACTGGTATTATATTTTGATGTGAATTATTTTGATGAGATTTTGACGTATAAAAAAAATTACTGTCGCTTTGACTTCAGTAACCGTCAAATTTTAAAGTGGATTTTCAAGCGGTTATTCTACAATGCTGATTTGATATCCGTTTTTACGGTGTTTTGAGAAGTGCGATTTCCTTATCGAAATTGCTACAGATGTTGTTGTTTTAATCACGAGTTCTGAAAATTGTTTTAAAATTTTTACAGTTTGCGCTTTCAAAAGAATGAGGAAGCGATTTAAACGCTTTAGCAAAATTGAGGACTATGAACCCTCACTTGTACTGTTTCGCTTAATTCCGGACTTGTCCGTTTGAGAACGTAAAATGTTATTTATTTAAAATACAAAATTTTACAGTTTGCGCTTTCAAAAGAATGAGGAAGCGATTTAAACGCTTCAGCAAAATTGAGGACTATGAACCCTCACTTTTACTGTTTCGCTTAATTCCGGACTTGTCCGTTTGAGAACGTAAAATGTTAATTATTTAAAATACACAATTTTGCACTTTCAAGGAAACGATGAAGAGATTTAAACGATTTAGTAAAACACGTGGTATGGGACATGTGCGTTCACTATTTCGGTTAATTCCGGACTCGTTAATTGAAATATTTGCTGTTTTGATGATTTTGTGTGCTTTCGAGCCACTATGTTGGACCTTCGGGTCATATGTTGGACCTTCGGGTCATATGATGGACCTTTGGGTCAAATACAATTACTAGACCTTCGGGTCACTCTACGGACCATCGGGTCATTTGTTGGGCGCCAAAATTTATGATGACAGTACTTGGTAGGCTTCGGCCATATGTTGTTGCACGTGCGGCGTAGCTTAGACTCGCCATCTGCTGGGATCGATCCACCTTTTATGTTGATTTTCTAGATTATCTTAATTGATTTCTAGATATTTGTTGTTTCTAATTATCTGCAGGTAATTAGATATTTGCTGTTATGAGATTTAATTATCGTATCGATAATTTGATATTTGCTGTTATGAGATTTAATTATCGTATCGGTAATTAGATATTTGCTGTTATGAGATTTAATTATTGTATCGATAATTAGATATTTGCTGTTATGAGATTTAATTATCGTATCGATAATTAGATATTTGTTGTTATGAGATTTAAATATCGTATCGGTAATTAGATATTTGTTGTTATGAGATTTAATTATCATTTGTGATAATTAGATATTTGTTGATTTGAGATTTCTGATTATCGTTTGTGATAATTAGATATTTGATGATTTCTGATTCTCGTTTTTGATAATTAGACATTTGTTGATTTGAGATTTCTGATTATCGTTTTTGATAATTCGATATTTGTTAATTTGAGATTTCTGATTCTCGTTTTTGATAATTAGGTATTTGTTGATTTGAGATTTCTGATTATCGTTTTTGATAATTCGATATTTGTTAATTTGAGATTTCTGATTCTCGTTTTTGATAGTTAGATATTTGATGATTCCTGATTATCGTTTTTGATAATTAGATATTTGTTGATTTGAGAATTATGATTATCGTTTTTGGAAATTAGATAATTGTCGTTTTTAAATTATCTGGTTGATAACTAGATAATTGCAGTTTTGCGAATTGTGATTTGTGTTTTCTAATTATCTTTGTTGATAATTAGATTTTGATGTTTTCTAATTATCGTGTTGATAATTAGATATTGCTGTTTTTGATTTCTGTATCCTGATTATCTAATTGATAATTGAATATTGCTGATAATTTTATTTATTCAGTTTTGCTGTTTTATGATTATCTATTTGATAATTAGATTTGGTTGAGAATTTATGAATTTCTTTTATGAAATTAAAAGATTTCTTTGGTGTTTGTATCCTCGACCTTTATTTTTCTAGCTTAACCAGTTTAGGTTAGAAAAATAATTGTTATTGACGACTTTAATTATGAAAATTGCGGGGATGCAATTTTTATAAGGAGGGCAGTCTGTAACAACCCGGGGTTTAGTAACAATTAATTATCGTCAAATGACGATTAAATTGGTTGTTAATTACTATTGGAGTTTTAATCAGTAGAAAATCTTTTAACAATGGTTAAGAGTTATGCGGGCTTTAAAAATTGAAATTGTAGCCTATGTTTTCAATTGTTTTGAAGCCGTGATAATATTCATACCCGTCCCCTTATTCTTTTGATCGCAAAAACCCAAAAACAACGAACAAAAGAAAATAGTGGCTGCTCGTTCTCGTTTGTTCCTCTTTTCTAAATTAGGGCTTGTGAAAACTGGGGCTTTCGATCTTTGATTTCGGCTGCGAGATTGGGTTGGGTTCTTCGACAAGGTGAGTGAATTTCGACTTCACTCACATCTAATTCGAAGTACTGCTTATATATGATTTGAGATCTTGACTTCGTTTATATGAGTTTAATCTCCTTATTTGCGTTCGTATATAATTGTTTGAAGTTGTTAACCGATTTGCGTTGGCCGTTCTACTTTGTTTCGATGTTGATGATTTTTGACTTGGTTTGTCTTCTTGTTTTCCACAGCTTGATGATTTTGCTGTGATGATTTGGGTTGTTCGACTTCGGCCTTCACTTTAATATTGGACTTTCGTCTTCGACCACTTGACTTTGTTAAAACTTGTACCTTGGTTATTTTGTGTCTCTAACATTTTTAATTCGATTGCCAAGGCATCGAGTTTGTCTTCGTTGTCTTCGACTTGATTTTAAGATGGAAAGAATAAGTACTGGTTTTGTTCGACTTTAGCTTGCTGTTTACTGGAGTCAGTGGTTCATCACTATCGTATGGATATTGCTTTGCATTTATTTTACCTATCCACTGCTTTACTTGAAGTCTGGTACTTCACCATTTACTGTTTCAATGTACCTTTGGATTTTGATGTGTAGTTGTTTGAACTTGCCTTGGTTATTGATTTTTTACTTTCCTTTGTGTACTTACTTTGGCCATTATGTTTTGACCTGCATCTTGAACTTGCTATGTTGCCATATTAGTCCTACTGACCATTGAGTTCATTTCTGATAGCACTGTCCAGTCACAATTGCATTTCACATATAATTTTCCACCTTACACACTCTAGCCTTCAAGTATATTTGTTGTGCATTGGTAGTTGAAGCATTCCTCGAGTTTTATCATTTATTGTAGATGTCTTAACCATTGAGGCAGTCTGCATATATGTATTTGTGTGTTCATGTCTGTGACCATTCAGGTTGCTTGCATTGAGTTTGATCCTCCTGTAGCATATTTTGATAGAACCATTGCATTGAAAATATTTCTACATAATCATCTTTGTTGTCAAAAACAATAAGGCATATCAGTATGTGCCATGTTTCCTCTGATGCATTTCCTTCTGGCTAGCAAATCGAATCTGTTGGCATTGATTAATGTATATGAGCAGTTTTACTTGTTTTGGCTAGTGCATTCGGCTTGTACATTGTTTACTTGAATCCTTGTATCTGATGCATTATGGTATGGTTTCAGCTGATTTGATTATGTGATTTTGGCATTTTGTTTCATGTGTTCATTGAGAAGTTTAAGTTGCATTGTCGACTTATGTGGTCTATGTAGTTGTGTCCCAGTGATGCATTGTATTTGTTGTTGGTTCTTTTTGAACCTGAGTTATGCTGTGAATTTGTTTGAAACATTGTCATTGAGGTTGGTTTTCTTCTTTGGTCTTGAAGTTGTACTCCACTGTATTGATGATTTTGATCACTGTCTGCATATTCACTTGATAGCATTTTGGGCCTCGTTCCACCTGCTGTCATGTTGAACTGTTCTGTATAGATTTTTGGCTTTGACCTGTTGTTCAATGGCTTCGGCATTGATTGAGTTATACTGTCCAATTCAATTCAATGTTGCATACATGTTGACTTCGTATATTTTTCCACTGAGTGTTATTCGTGCATCCATATGTGCATTCGTACATGAAGTACTTGTCGACCTTACTTGCTGTCTGGTTGACATGTATGGACTGTCTAGTCTTAGTTGATCTGAGTTTCGCCGTATGGTTGTGTTCATTTATGCTTCTGTTTGTATTGGTGCTTTTGTGCCATAGTTTGTATTCTCTGGTTTGATGTGCACTGCGCCTTGAGTGTGCTTGCATCTGAGTTGTTGTAGCAATCTTGCCCTTGTGATCTTGTGGTGGCTGCAGTTTTTAGGATCAGTTTGCCCTTGTATTCTTGTGGTGGCTGCAGTTCTTTTGTTGCAATTTTGCCCTTGTTGGGTTGCATTGCATTGATGCACTGTATTCTTTTGCATTTTGATTCACTGAGCTTTTGTGTAATTCATCACTGTAGTGGCGAGGCAGTACACGCGTGCGTGTACTGCAGCCACACAGTATTGACGTTTTGAATTGATATTTCAATTACTTGAATTGTTTTGTGTGTCCAATTCAATATTTTGAAATTGTATTTTGATTTGGTTTGATTTGATCATTTTGTGTTGTCTAATTATATTTTCGATAATTAGATTATGAGTTTCTAATTATCTATTTAATAATTAGATTTTGTTGTTAATTGCCGTTTAGGCAATTCTGTTGTTTTCTAAATTATCTTCATTGATAATCTTTTTATTTATCATTGTTGATGATTTGAATTTGCTGATTTGTTGTTTAACACGGTTACGTGTTATATTTACCGTTATCCGATTCTCTTATTGAAGGATTGGATAGACGAGATTTCTGTGACTGCCGTCTATTTGATTAATTAATTATTATTGCTTCTGTGCATTAATAACTGAGTTTGAATTAGACTGACCCATGTATTATTTTCTTTTGAATTTAATACTCGGGTCAGAGTTATTTCTGGTTGTTGATATCTTGCTTTGGGTTGCTGCTTGAGCTATGAAGACTTTTCATATCTTTTGGAGTAGTCGTTGTCATAGTATAGGATGATATGTATTCATGTATATTATTCGATAATGTACTTGTATATGTAACATCCAGTGTCGACAGTTATAGTTGTATCATATGTATTGTATCACATGTATTGTAACTGCCTTCAGTTATATATATATATATGAGATTTTATATTAGCTGTGTTCCGCATTTAGCTTATCTGTGTTATTATTTTATATATATTGTCCTAAACTATTACAAACCATCGTAGTTCGTTTTATACTGGAATTGGGTATGTCGATGGGAGTAAATAAATAAGAGATGAAAAATAAAAATATATACCACTCCTATCGAGATAACCAGTACTAGTGTAAGGCCTAACTACAGATGGCCGCTCCTATCCAGCCTTATTCTTCGTAATAACAGACGGTATTTACTTTTAATACTCTTTGTTATTATGAGCATAGAGGTGGGGCAACACAAATAGTTACCAAGCTAGCATTGGCATGGCACCCTACGAGGCTTTGTATGGATGGCCATGTAAATCACCTTCATGTTGGGTTGAGACTGGAGATGGACCAGAGATGATTCGAGAAGCATAAGAGAAAGTGGCTATGATCAAGAAAAGGATAAAAGAAGCTCAAGATTGATAGAAAAGTTATGTCGATCAGTAGAGAAGGGATTTGGAGTTTGCGGTCGGGGATTTGGTATTTATGAAAGTTCCCCCGATGAAAGGCATTATAAGATTCAGGAGAGTAGGAAAGCTAGCGCCCAGATTCATTGGACTATTTAGAATCCTTGAGAGGATTGGATCGTTGGCCCATAGAGTAGAATATGCTGAAAGATTGTCAGAAGTCCATAATGTTTTTCATGTATCTCATTTGAGAAAGCATGTTCATGATCCACTGTTGATTGTTGAGACATTTGTTCAAGAATACTTAGAGATAGAACCAAATTTGATGGTAGTCCGACATCCAGTTCATATTGTAGATCGGGATGAAAGGAGATTGAGAAACAAGGTGGTTAAGCTTGTAAAAGTTCAGTGAGTGATGACCATCGTGATTGTACTTGGGAGACCGAGGATCATATTAGAGGAACTTACCCTGATGTAATGTCAAGTTAGTTGTTTGTTGTTTGAATGTTCTTGTATAGCATAGTTGCTTTGCATTGTTATATGAATTTCTAGGTATAATACATACCTTTTGGATTGTCTTTGGTTTATTAATTTTGGGGACAAAATTCTCCTAGGGGGAGAGTGTAACAACCCGTAAATTAATCGCTTTGTATTTGAATATTTAAATAATTTTTAAATATTTAAATAATGCATTTTAATAACCAAATAAACATATTTTAAATATTAATTAATGATATTAAAATAATTATTTCTTTTGTTTACCAAAATAAATAGTTCAAATAAAAACAGAAAATGTGACCAAAAAACGTTTTCCGAAATTTTGACTTTTCGGCTTCGGAAAGTCGTCGGAAACGTTGTGCACATTTTTCTATCACTCATGTACATATGCACATGTGATTTGGTAAGTTAAGTAAAGTATTAATAGTAATAAACCATGATTAATTTAAATATAAACATGATAAGACACATTCTGTTTAAAAGTAAAGAAAGAATAAAATAAGGAATAAATTCTCATGTATAACCATACTCAACACCATACCTTTGTACACAATACGGTGCATGTCATGATCTAGCATGTTATGGGGGCCACCTTGGCCGTGAGTTTGAGAGGGGAGGTGAGGTGGAGTTTTGTGATTGGTGGAAGTAACGCAAGGGTAAATTAGTAATTCCACCTATTCTCATGTCTATAAATACCTCTACCCTAACTCCATTTCTCACTTGTTATCTCATTTCTCATTTTACTAAGAAGCTCACTTCATGTTCATGTCTACTCATGGCTTTTCTTCTTCATTCTTAGAAAAAAATCACCTCCTTTCACTTTAAATCTCTTCCTTAGTTTACAAAAAAACTCCGTATACCAAAACCAAGGCCATTTCCACCTCAAGACTCCAAGGTCGAGCCCTATATTGCCCAAGGCCGAACCTAACTCAGCCCATTAAGGGCCCAAAAATCCAAGATAAGGTGTCATGACAATAGCTGATGAGTTTAGCAACTTGCGTAGCGGTCCGGTTAAGTTAGAAGTGTTTTTGGTAAGTAAAGCTTCCACTTTTGAACCCTAAAGTTTAAACTATATTCATGCGCATATTTGTAGCTATCGAATGCTTATTGTATAGTTGTAATAATGGTTTGGTTGTTGGAATTGTTGGTTGCTTGAAAGATGGTCACTTTGGAAAGTTAGTAAGCAAATTATTGGATATATGAAAATCTATAGTTAAACTAATCCCGTTGTTATTTAATGTTTGATATATGTTGTAATTATTCTAAATCACCATCTATTTATGCTCATACATTTGTTATATGATGCATATTTGTGTTGAAAATGTCATATGCTTGAATTCTGAACTGTCCGTATAGCGATAGTCACTATATCGGCACTTTCGAAAAATCACATTTTATCAAAACCGATTGGTTTCATTGTCGTGCTTGGAATTATTTTACAAGTTAAGCAAGTTTTTGATTAATGATGTTTCCAAAAATACTTATTATTTTAATAATGATTATTTAATATAACATTTTCAAAAAAAATGATTATTTAAAATAATTAATTATTTCTTCAATTATTTAAAATTAATAAAGATTAAGTTCAACTAATTAACTTATTAATGAGATGTTTTAAATTTAACTAATTACTTAGTTAATTATGTTTTAATTTTAATTTATCATTTAATTTAATGATGTTTAAGGCTAATTAACCTTTGGATAATGATGGATTAAGATATATTAATTAATGATATTTTAAAATTAATTAACCTTTTTTAATTAATGACTTTTGAAAGTTAATATATCTGTTTAACCTTAAATAAATATTTGCTTAAATAAAGTTTAAATTAATTTATCACTTTTAAATAATGATATTTAATTACTATATAATTAATTTGATTAATTATATTCTTAATTAATTGAATTAATGATGTTTTAAAGGTGATTTACCCTTTTTAATTACAGGTTATTGAAGTTAATTAATCAACTTAGTTAACAAAGTTTTAAAGTTAATTAATCAATGTAATAAGGATGTTTAAGTTGTTAAATCCTTTTTATAATGATGTTTCAACGTTAGCAAACCCTTTTAACAAAGAGTTTTTAAAGCTAATACATGTAATGTGAAGCCAAGTATGAATTCGGGTTTTTAAAAGAAAAAGTTTGATTCATTATGGAAATGAATTATTTCCATAAAGCGAATCACTTATATAGAAATGATTTAGTTGTATAATTAGCACAAAACATCGAAGAAGTAGACTTGTCGCTATTTCAAAAGTCAAGAATAATCGTGAGGCATGATTTTGAAGTAACACTACCTTGACTTGTCCGATATTATTGTTAACCAAGAAATAAAACAAGTTTGAATTCGACGAGTGGTGATAAATATACAAGACTTAATTTCCACATGTGAGCATTTTATAACCTCGATAGTTGGTTTCTTAGCTATCGGTTACTTTAGCTTCTTTTTATTGTCATTCTAAGATGATGTATTGCTCCATTGAGCTTTCATATCCTTTGTCATAAAAGACTAAATCCAAAGCGCGAGAGAAAGCCAAGCTATGTGGGGTTGCTCCTATTAGGATACTTTCACATCTCATCTAGATTCGATTCGCTGGCGCTATTAGATGTGAAATATTTGGATACTCGTTAAGGTTTGGTGGGCTCCGGCTTGCTGTTGTTCGAGAAGTGTCACAGAGTAAATGAGCTTCTCAAAAGTATATTACTAGAGGTATACTTCAAGTTTGGTGCACCTTCCTAGTCATTTGTTGGAGATTTTTCATTTCTTATTTGATCCAAACCTTCAAATTTATCTCCTTATTTACACCGAAAAGAGTCAACCACTCTTCGGGGTGTTTAATTATTTATCCATTACATTGGATATTGACTTATGTGAGAGTAAACCCATTCTGTGTTCAACAGCATGGTCTCACATGTTTGTGCTTAATTACATGTGACAGCCCGCAAATCTGTATCCCTTGAATCGACACTACTTTCCAACATATCGACTCAAAGTGAACGGAAATACGAACCATTAGGGTTAAAAGAAGAAGGAGGTAGAAGAAAAGAAAACAACACAACAGAATCTCACATCGCAGCGGAATAAAATATAATGGATAATAACTGATCTTTACAGAAAGAAACTATATCTGTTTATACATACATCATCAGAATACAACATCAGAGTACAATACAATCAACCTCTCAATCCAGGACAGTTATAATAACTTGTCCTCATAAAAATGACTATATAACTTATGATACACAACGGAATACAACAAATACGGGTGATACGTCTCGCCATCTAGCTCGTCTCCTGAGCTCCACAACATCCTATCTTGTATCTGTAATACTCGGTCTGACCCGAGCATTATAACAAAATAACACCCGAGTCAGTCTGGAAAACCAGCGTGAGAAAACACACTCAATTGGATTATTAAAGTTTTCCAAACCCTTTTGAAATCAAAAGCATCTCGTAAGACCACGTCACAAATAAACATGTCGGGTTTTTACCTTACGATAGCCAAACACTTTTTATCAAAATCCTCTGATATTATAGTAGTGTCTATATACAAATACTTATTCAAATAGCTGAAATTGTTACATGATTAAATTCCAGCATACTAGCCACAAAGTGGGTAATACAAACAAAACCCGTAAAAGGAACGTAGGGAGAATGGATTTCCAACTAATGACTAGGCACTGGGGTACCACCTGTCACAGTACGTGGCCTAGATCACAGTACCGAGGAGTACGCCCGCTCCCCTGCAACACAAGGCCGGAACCATCCCTTACTGGATAATTCCGAGTAAAATTACCCCACGGTTGTGATCAGCAACCGCACCACTAAGCCGAAAGAAAAGGAGACATCTAGACATGGATGACCTTACTCTCAAGCGGGGGCTACCCACGAAGCCTTGCTGCATATCCCCTGATTTTCAGTCATTCCCGGTTGATGAGGCTTGAGGCTAAGCGTTACCTTTATAGAACATATCCCTTAGAATGTCCATCGTCCACCTGACGATGTTCTGAAAACATTCATCCATACAAGTCCGTCCCGGGTTCGAACGGAACCGAAGGCACTATTCCTACTACATCCATTTTGGAATCATCCTCGGGATTAGTAGCGATTAGCCCTTGCACTTCACTGCTCCATCTTCGACTCCAAACTCGTTTTCCCCACGAAAACGTACAAACCGGATCGAAGTGGTTTTCGAGAAATTAATCCCGATCCCGGTCTCTTCGAAACGATCAACGCATTGGCCAATATTGACAGTCGGTTCTTAACTATCAATTAACATTCACACACATCCTTCAAACAATAAATAATTTTCCAAATTATTTATTAACCTCAAAATATCTTCGCAAGATATATTTCCATTTTCAATCCTTTGAAAACAATTTCAAACCGTCCTTCTCTCATGGAATAAATTTTCCAAATATTCCTATTTCCACTGAAATCACCAAGTACCAAAAACATTAGATTTTTAAAATAATTTAGAAACACTTTATTCTAAAATATACTTTAACCATTTAAATTAAAACTACTTAATACTTTATTCAAAGATATATACTTTAAGAATATTTAAAATAAAGCTACTTAATAAAATATAAAACTAGATTCTTTTATCACTTAAAACATAATACCAAACCATCTTTAAATAATTACTATTAAAATAGATTTGAAAAATACTTACTTTAAAGTTTAAACATTTAAAAATAATAGATTTTCCAAAACATACTTTAAATCAACTTTTAAACCTTTAGCTTATACTTAAAAGTTTACTTTGAAAACGTACTTGGCTATTCAGGGAAATACACTTTTCTTTCACATCTTTCAAAATAAATCACTATTTATTTTTAAAAAAATTTACCCATTTCTATAATAAATTCCCACCGTGAATTTATTCTTCCAAATATCCACTGATATATTTCTTCACTTTTATAAACCCAGTTTATAAATCCAAAGTCTCACTTCTCTTTTAAAAATCCCGTTTTAAACACTTAAATCAATTCCCAAATTGATTTTCGATTTACTTTACTTTTAAATAAATTTCTTTACTTACTCCGTTTATTTCAAAATCCTTTAACTTTAAATTTCATTTCTTTATTATGATTGAAAAATCCCTTTAAACTGAGAATACCAATTTCAGATTTCCCAAATCCCTTTTCTTTTTCTTTTTAATTAAATTTAAACCGTGAATTAAAATAAATTCTTTATTCTTTTAAATAATATTGCTTAAGCTAAATATTCATTATTTCTCTGCTTATTTAAAATCCCCCTTTTCCATATTTATTAGAATTTTGAAATCACTTTTATTCTTTTCCAAATTTGTTCTTAAATTTATTCAAATTCTTTATAATTAGTTTACTTGAAAATCCATTCCTTAATTTTCCTTTAAAAATCCAATTCTATATATTTTGGTAATTTAGAGTACCGAATATCCAAGCAAACCATAACATTCAATATTCCAATTATCAATATAATTCACCACAGAATATCCAATATTCATATCACAGAATATAAAACAATCTAAATAATTTTGAGGAATCCAGTTGGATCCCTCCAACCTATTTCCCTGCATCCACAGATGTTAGCACAATACCAATTCCACTTCGAGGTGGAATATCGCGGTATATGGGTTTAAATAATATCATCCGCTATTATGCGGCGCATAGGGTCTCATCCGCTATAAAATGCGGGAATATCAACAACTCCAATATATACTATATATACTACTATATATAATATAGCACATCAAACCAATTCAATCATTCAACCAATTATTTAAATTTAACCATTTAAATTTAAATAATAATCCAGAAGAGTAAGAATAACTCACCTTTTATTTTAAATATGCAGATCCGATCCAAACCGGTTTATCTTCTCCACGATTTAGACCTTGTACAGACATTAGATGATTTTATTAATATTCAAACAAATTGAACAATTAAATTTCCATTTGATAAATTTAATTAACCAATGAATTTTGGGTTGAAACTAATAATTTGATTTTAAACAAATTTTCCTTTTAATAAATTATTTCTAGTAATTAAAATAAATTAAATAAGCTAATTTAAATTAGTTAACCATCTTTATATTTATTTTTAAAATGAAATAATAAGTGAAATTATATATATTTATTTTTCCTTTCTTTTTCTTCTGAAATCACATATAGGTATATACTTATAAAATGACTTATATAGATCCAAAATCCTATATATATATATATATTATTTTATTTTAAAATAAACTCTTCAACATTTAAAAATTCTCATATTTTTTTCCAAGATCTTATCTTTGAACTATATACATATTAAATTCTAATCAATTAAAAATTCCTTTCAAACCTGTATATTAAATAAATAAATAAAACAGAATTGCTCATATATCTTACTGTACAATGCTTATTTTATTTCCTTCTTTTTTTTCAAATTTAAATCGAACATAAACCTTACTGCTATTATTATCTTCATTATTCGAGAAATTAAAATAGAGTTTGCATAACTAAATAAAAACAGAGATCGAATACTCACTACCCAAATCCGCTCCGACAAAGCTTTCGACCCTCCTCCTCAATTGCTCACGCGACACGAATGCCACCACTTGTTATTCGACTCGAGCCATCGCGAGTCACCCACCACCCTCGCAGTCACCAATCACGGCAACGACCTCCCAAAGCGAACCCTAAATGTCGCTTCCCCCTCGCCATCGCCACGACCCTCCCTTCAGGCGAACCCCGTTCCTCCTTCGCGCGCGCGAGCACGCGCACGCGTGCTTTCCCCTCCAGAGTGCGCGGCTCTCTCAATTGGAAATGGAGAAAGGGTTTTCGAATTGATTTGGGAACTGATCTCGTGTAAGGGGAAGAAAGCGGCTATTTTATTTTATTTTTTTAAAGCAATCAAACGAATTTGAACGCGACTAGAGGAGAAGAGGAAAGACAGTTCGAACTTGATTCAAAAAGACGAGAAAAATAAGAAGTCGCATATCTTTTATTCAGCGGCCATTTTTCTCTGATTTCGTTTTGCCTTAATTTCTCTTCGGCTATTCGATTTTATTGAAGAGATAGGTTGCGTAATTTTTAAAAGAAATAGGGGAGACAAGGTCTAAACAGATGGAGAGGAAGCGTGTTCAAATTAATAAGCTACAGTGTTTTGATGGAGAAATGAAAAAGGTGTGATGGGAATGCAGATTGAACGTTGAAATATATGTATTATATTATATTTAAATTTGAATTTAAATCGTCTCGAAATCGTAACTCAAAATCTCGATCTCCTATCGAGGCGTGCCGCCAGGCAATCATAATGTTATACCCCTATTCCGAACGTAATGGAAAAGGTTCCGAGTCCTAATTCGATCGTATGGAGAAGATAGCTTTTTGGACCCCAGTTATTATATTGAATTCGATATAAATTTCAGCACGTTTATATGTCGTACGATCACACGACAACTCCAAACACTCTGAAATTTAAAATCCGATAATAATACAATATTACGGATCCAACGGAACTGGTTTCGTCGAATTCCAAGATCGTGCCTCGGAAGGCTATTTTTAAATATCGATTTAAACGATATATTTTCAAAACTGAGCAAAACACTTTCAAACTCGAATTTAACACTTCTACTATCTCCAGTATAACCAATATAAATTTTACGAGCCCCTAAAATATTTTTAACAAGCTTGAAACAGCAGATTCAATAATTTACCCAATTTCAAATTTATTTAATTTAAAAATTAAATTACCTAATAAATAACGATATTTGAAATTCAGGCTAAAATTCAATTTTGAATATTTAAATCAATTAAATATTCCCATTTCAAACATCCAAAATTCCAGGTCGTCACATTCCTCCCACCTTAAAAGAATTTCGTCCCCGAAATTACTAGTTAGGAAGAATGATTCAATACCCGTTAACTATTTCCAAAACCCAGCAGTTTCAAACAACTTCCCAAAACAATCTTTTATTAAAGACACAATGATGCCCTCTTATTTACTTTTCAAACTTATCCACAAGTCCCAAACAACATTACTTACTTAACAATTCAAAACCAAATTTTGAATTATCAAAAATTTTCTAACTCCCTAAGATTTTGAAATTTTTTGCCAGCGTCTCCTTTGCGCGGCTAGCTCAGTAATACTACAAAATGCCTCTACGGCCCCAAATTTCAAAAGAAAACAAAAAGCCAAGTGGCTAGATCAGAAAATCATCAAATTTCATACAGAAATTTAAACACATACCTTTTGTTTGCAATTCAAATTTATCTTTGAAAATCATAACATCCATTTATCCTTTGCCTTTAGATACTTATATCCTACTTAGCAATAATATCCAATCATAACATTCAAAATCATTGTATTGACTTCTTTACAAAATTTCAATATCTATTCATTCAAGTCCGTACGATGTACACATATCATTCGTACGCAATATCAAATCCGATCGCTCACTCGATCACACAATTTCACTTCCGAACTAGTATCGTCCACCCGACTTCCTAGTGCGGACTCAGATTTGGTTTCTTGATCAGAAACCGTCATTCTCCTTGCATAGCCGTAAACTATGATAGAGAATATCCAGAATCAATTAAAATCCATATCCAGGGTTCGCCGTCGAAAATCGAGTGAAAAACCCTAACTCGGATCGGTGTAATTACCTCGAAATTCCGTGCTCGAATCCGGATCAAATCACTATGCGAATAAAATAATATACGTACATCCTACGTATTAATTTCAATTGATTATCAGCTATATCAATTCTCTTTTACTCACATTCATTTGATTTCTATTCACTTATCCACAATTATCCCATTTCACAACTTTCAGTTTTAATCTTCATTCAATTATTCACTTAGTATATTTCCAATACCAATTTACTTAAGAACTTCATCATTCATTTCTTAAGTCCGTTCTAAATATTTCTTATATTTATTTTCACTACTTCACTACTGAAGTTTATACTCAAATTGAATTCCAATTCCATATGAATTTCAATTTGCTTTAATTTACTAATTCATTTCAAATCTCAATACCTTTATTTCCAAATTTTCATTCAGATTTTAATTTTCAAATTTTTCTTGAATTCAATTTTGTCTTCAAACTCTGAATATTGAATTTTTATCCACTTTACTTTACATACACAATTTTAAATCAGATTTCAATATTCAGTTTCAATTCTATTTGCTTAACACTTTTAAATCCTTTGTCGTAAATGAAAGATTTGAAAAAAAATTCTAACTCCCAAAATTTTTAGAAAATTTTGGTAGAGTCTCCTTTATACGGAGGAGCTTTTGCAATTTGACAAGAGATATAAATATATATACATCGACCCACACGGTGGGAAAAACAAAAACAGATCATATTTCCTATTTTTATTGCATAGGCGTACCTTATTTAGCATTTTTAAGCAAAGCGGTTATTTATTTTAGCAATTTGCACAACCAAATCCAGCCACACGGCTTCCCTATACCTGTACTTACTCAATTTAAATATGTAAGTGACAAATATATAAAGTTTTATTAACATTTCACTTATTTTTAATAGCTAAATACATACATTTCATACGCAACAAGTACTAAACACTTCCTTAAGCAAATTATATGATTTCGAACCTAATTCAATTGCTTACAATCAATTCATATGCCATTTCATTCAATTTCAATGGTTTACAATTCAATTTCTTACATTCGATCCATTTTTAATCCAAACAAGCTCATATTCATGTCAATTGATTCAAAAATCAATATTTGTTTACTTCTATCAATCCATAGAATTTTATTCAATTCCATTTTATTTTACTAATTTAATTCAATTAGTATACTCATTCAATCCATTATAAATTCTAATTTGCATTCACATTTTATTTCTGAATTCGATTTATTAATAACAAGGTCATTCTACTTATTTCTACTCACTTGGATATTATTTGCAAATTCAAACCATCACTATTAAAATCCAACTCTATTTTTATTCAACAACATTTCCACTCCATTACTAACTTACAATTCAACTTTCATTTAACCAATTTAAATTCCATTTCCATATTTCATTAACTAATCAATTAACAATTAGTTTATTCCAATTTTTTACCCAATATTTGATTTTTGTCTCAAAAATCACTTTAACTATTTTACTTGAGTTTCAATCTATTTTATAATTTAAGTTTTGGATTTTTATTCATCTTCCAAAATACAAAACTATAATTTTTTAGGCTTATTTATCCCACTTCTAAATTTTTATAAGCCACAACTTATTTATTATTCTATAAACACTTTTAATTAACTTCCAAAGTTTTAAGCAATTTCTCAGTACTTCAAAATCACCTTTGAAATCGATTATATCCAAAATCCTTTGGTATAACCAACTATTTCTTTAAATTTTCAAAACCAAAACCCAGTTTTGCAAACAAACATCAATCCAAAACATCCAGGTAGCAATTCCTCTCTTGGAAACTCGAAAATGAACACCGATGATGTCGTGATCATCATCGGAATTATTTTCCAGCGACCGAAGAGAGTTTAGTGCTTTTATCCCAATCAAAAGAATTTCAAATATTTTTAAATCCCAAACCTCACCAGATTTCCAATCCAATTCAAAATATTTCTAAAATAATATCACTATTATTTCTTCAAAACCTTTTGAAAACCATTTTCAAACTTAAAGGAATTAAATTTTCTCAAATTCCAAATCCTTTTAATTCACATTCAACTGTTACTTTGGAATTTTATTTCAAATTATAAATCACATTTACAAATTTGCATTTACAAATCCCATTTGTATATGAATTTATTTCTTAGCTTTTAGTTATAATTTCAATTTCTTATTTAATTTTCTCACAATAGTGATAATAACTTAATATTATCACTCCTTAACAACCAAGCATCCATATATATAACTATAATAATTTTCAAAAATTATTTCTTTTATATACAAAATAATTTGGGTAAAATTATTTCATTTACCCTATTTTAAAACAATAATGTGTCGAATTGTTCTATTCAAGTGTTTAGAGATCCCTATCAATAACGTTAATTACTCGTATTGACCAGAATCCATAAACTACTCAATAAACCAATCAACACAATATAAAACCGTTTAATATTCACTAACAAATACGTGCTCATACCTATTAATACACTCAAACTCATTTTAGAGTACTATGGACTCTATTTCAATGAGAAATCCCACCAGAGCCAAGGTTATTGCTAGCCTAAGCTCTGATACCACTGTGACAGCCCGCAAATCTGTATCCCTTGAATCGACACTACTTTCCAACATATCGACTCAAAGTGAACGGAAATACGAACCATTAGGGTTAAAAGAAGAAGGAGGTAGAAGAAAAGAAAACAACACAACAGAATCTCACATCGCAGCGGAATAAAATATAATGGATAATAACTGATCTTTATAGAAAGAAACTATATCTGTTTATACATACATCATCAGAATACAACATCAGAGTACAATACAATCAACCTCTCAATCCAGGACAGTTATAATAACTTGTCCTCATAAAAATGACTATATAACTTATGATACACAACGGAATACAACAAATACGGGTGATACGTCTCGCCATCTAGCTCGTCTCCTGAGCTCCACAACATCCTATCTTGTATCTGTAATACTCGGTCTAACCCGAGCATTATAACAAAATAACACCCGAGTCAGTCTGGAAAACCAGCGTGAGAAAACACACTCAATTGGATTATTAAAGTTTTCCAAACCCTTTTGAAATCAAAAGCATCTCGTAAGACCACGTCACAAATAAACATGTCGGGTTTTTACCTTACGATAGCCAAACACTTTTTATCAAAATCCTCTGATATTATAGTAGTGTCTATATACAAATACTTATTCAAATAGCTGAAATTGTTACATGATTAAATTCCAGCATACTAGCCACAAAGTGGGTAATACAAACAAAACCCGTAAAAGGAACGTAGGGAGAATGGATTTCCAACTAATGACTAGGCACTGGGGTACCACCTGTCACAGTACGTGGCCTAGATCACAGTACCGAGGAGTACGCCCGCTCCCCTGCAACACAAGGCCGGAACCATCCCTTACTGGATAATTCCGAGTAAAATCACCCCACGGTTGTGATCAGCAACCGCACCACTAAGCCAAAAGAAAAGGAGACATCTAGACATGGATGACCTTACTCTCAAGCGGGGGCTACCCACGAAGCCTTGCTGCATATCCCCTGATTTTCAGTCATTCCCGGTTGATGAGGCTTGAGGCTAAGCGTTACCTTTATAGAACATATCCCTTAGAATGTCCATCGTCCACCTGACGATATTCTGAAAACATTCATCCATACAAGTCCGTCCCGGGTTCGAACGGAACCGAAGGCACTATTCCTACTACATCCATTTTGGAATCATCCTCGGGATTAGTAGCGATTAGCCCTTGCACTTCACTGCTCCATCTTCGACTCCAAACTCGTTTTCCCCACGAAAACGTACAAACCGGATCGAAGTGGTTTTCGAGAAATTAATCCCGATCCCGGTCTCTTCGAAACGATCAACGCATTGGCCAATATTGACAGTCGGTTCCTAACTATCAATTAACATTCACACACATCCTTCAAACAATAAATAATTTTCCAAATTATTTATTAACCTCAAAATATCTTCGCAAGATATATTTCCATTTTCAATCCTTTGAAAATAATTTCAAACCGTCCTTCTCTCATGGAATAAATTTTCCAAATATTCCTATTTCCACTGAAATCACCAAGTACCAAAAACATTAGATTTTTAAAATAATTTAGAAACACTTTATTCTAAAATATACTTTAACCATTTAAATTAAAACTACTTAATACTTTATTCAAAGATATATACTTTAAGAATATTTAAAATAAAGCTACTTAATAAAATATAAAACTAGATTCTTTTATCACTTAAAACATAATACCAAACCATCTTTAAATAATTACTATTAAAATAGATTTGAAAAATACTTACTTTAAAGTTTAAACATTTAAAAATAATAGATTTTCCAAAACATACTTTAAATCAACTTTTAAACCTTTAGCTTATACTTAAAAGTTTACTTTGAAAACGTACTTGGCTATTCAGGGAAATACACTTTTCTTTCACATCTTTCAAAATAAATCACTATTTATTTTTAAAAAAATTTACCCATTTCTATAATAAATTCCCACCGTGAATTTATTCTTCCAAATATCCACTGATATATTTCTTCACTTTTATAAACCCAGTTTATAAATCCAAAGTCTCACTTCTCTTTTAAAAATCCCGTTTTAAACACTTAAATCAATTCCCAAATTGATTTTCGATTTACTTTACTTTTAAATAAATTTCTTTACTTACTCCGTTTATTTCAAAATCCTTTAACTTTAAATTTCATTTCTTTATTATGATTGAAAAATCCCTTTAAACTGAGAATACCAATTTCAGATTTCCCAAATCCCTTTTCTTTTTCTTTTTAATTAAATTTAAACCGTGAATTAAAATAAATTCTTTATTCTTTTAAATAATATTGCTTAAGCTAAATATTCATTATTTCTCTGCTTATTTAAAATCCCCCTTTTCCATATTTATTAGAATTTTGAAATCACTTTTATTCTTTTCCAAATTTGTTCTTAAATTTATTCAAATTCTTTATAATTAGTTTACTTGAAAATCCATTCCTTAATTTTCCTTTAAAAATCCAATTCTATATATTTTGGTAATTTAGAGTACCGAATATCCAAGCAAACCATAACATTCAATATTCCAATTATCAATATAATTCACCACAGAATATCCAATATTCATATCACAGAATATAAAACAATCTAAATAATTTTGAGGAATCCAGTTGGATCCCTCCAACCTATTTCCCTGCATCCACAGATGTTAGCACAATACCAATTCCACTTCGAGGTGGAATATCGCGGTATATGGGTTTAAATAATATCATCCGCTATTATGCTGCGCATAGGGTCTCATCCGCTATAAAATGCGGGAATATCAACAACTCCAATATATACTATATATACTACTATATATAATATAGCACATCAAACCAATTCAATCATTCAACCAATTATTTAAATTTAACCATTTAAATTTAAATAATAATCCAGAAGAGTAAGAATAACTCACCTTTTATTTTAAATATGCAGATCCGATCCAAACCGGTTTATCTTCTCCACGATTTAGACCTTGTACAGACATTAGATGATTTTATTAATATTCAAACAAATCGAACAATTAAATTTCCATTTGATAAATTTAATTAACCAATGAATTCTGGGTTGAAACTAATAATTTGATTTTAAACAAATTTTCCTTTTAATAAAGTATTTCTAGTAATTAAAATAAATTAAATAAGCTAATTTAAATAAGTTAACCATCTTAATATTTATTTTTAAAATGAAATAATAAGTGAAATTATATATATTTATTTTTCCTTTCTTTTTCTTCTGAAATCACATATAGGTATATACTTATAAAATGACTTATATAGATCAAAAATCTTATATATATAAATTATTTTATTTTAAAATAAACTCTTCAACATTTAAAAATTCTCATATATTTTTCCAAGATCTTATCTTTGAACTATATACATATTAAATTCTAATCAATTAAAAATTCCTTTCAAACCTGTATATTAAATAAATAAATAAAACAGAATTGCTCATATATCTTACTGTACAATGCTTATTTTATATCCTTCTTTTTTTTAAATTTAAATCGAACATAAACCTTACTGCTATTATTATCTTCATTATTTGAGAAATTAAAATAGAGTTTGCTTAACAAATTAAAAACAGAGATCGAATACTCACTGCCCAAATCCGCTCCGACAAATCTTTCGACCCTCCTCCTCAATTGCTCACGTGACACGAATGCCACCACTTGCTATTCGACTCTAGCCATCGCGAGTCACCCCTCACCCTCACAGTCATCAATCACGGCAGCGAATTCCCAAAGCGAACCCTAAATGTCGCTTCCCCCTCGCCATCGCCACGACCCTCCCTTCAGGCGAACCCCGATCCTCCTTCGCGCGCGCGAGCACACGCACACGTGTTTTCCCCTCTAGAGCGCGCGGCTCTCTCAATTGGAAATGGAGAAAGGGTTTTCGAATTGATTTGGGAACTGATCTCGTGTAAGGGGAAGAAAGCGGCTATTTTTTTAAAGCAATCGAACGAATTTGAACGCGACTAGAGGAGAAGAGGTAAGACAGTTCGAACTTGATTCAAGAAGACGAGAAAAATAAAGAAGTCGCATATCTTTTATTCAGTGGCCATTTTTCTATGATTTCGTTCTGCCTTATTTTCTCTTCGGCTATTCGATTTTATTGAAGAGAGAGGTTGCGTAATTTTTAAAAGAAATAGGGGAGATAAGGTCTGAACAGTTGGAGAGTAAGCGTTTCCAAATTAACAAGCTATAGTGTTTTGATGGAGAAATGAAAAAGGTGTGATGGGAATGCAGATTGAACGTTGAAATATATGTATTATATTATATTTAAATTTAAATTTAAATCATCTCGAAATCGTAACTCAAAATCTCGATCTCCTATCGAGGCATGCCGCCAGGCAATCATAATGTTATACCCTTATTCCGAACGCAATGGAAAAGGTTTCGAGTCCTAATTCGATCGTATGGAGAAGATAGCTTTTTGGACCCAGTTATTATATTGAATTCAATATAAATTTCAGCGCGTTTATATGTCGTACGATCACACGACATCTCCAAACGCTCCGAAATTTGAAATTCGATAATAATACAATATTACAGATCTAATGGAATTGGTTTCGTCGAATTCCGAGAACGTGCCTCGGAAGGCTATTTTTAAATATCGATTTAAATGATATATTTTCAAAACTGAGCAAAACACTTTCAAACTCGAATTTAACACTTCTACTATCTCCAGTATAACCAATATAAATTTTACAAGCCTCTAAAATATTTTTAACAGGCTTGAAACAGCATATTCAATAATTTACCCAATTTCAAATTTATTTAATTTAAAAATTAAATTACCTAATAAATAATGATCAGGCTAAAATTCACTTTTGAATATTTAAATCAATTAAATATTCCCATTTCAAACATCTAAAATTCCGGGTCGTCACATTACATATCTGTTTTACTCATACCAGGCATATCGTCTGACCCGAGTTGTTTATTTCCGTAAACTCTTGAGTACTCATTTTTATTTGATTGGTCCGAGTGTAGCAGGTCTTTATTGGGCTCTTTTGAAGACGGCGTCATAGCAGGAGGCTTTCATATTCTTAGTTATCTATTCTGCTGTGTTATCTAGTTCGTGTAAGTGTATTTTGTTTCAGCATATGTAAAGGCAGGATGTTATAATTGCCTAAGCTGATTTTAGTACTTTTGTGTAATTCTGATAATTCCCTATCAAGGAGTAACCTGATGTACTATTTGTTGTTATGTTTTATTTAGCAGTTTCATTGGGAGGTTGTCTATTTTGTTCTTCCATTTCACCCCATGACAATTCATCTTTTCGATGCTTGGGTAATGACACACGAACACCGAGGATGTGTTAAGTCTCATTCCTAGGGGTCAGAAAGGGGGGTTGTCACACAAATGCTTAGGAAATATATTTTCAAAATCAATAGTCCAAGGGAAACTGATATGATTATATATGATGATACATGATAAATAATGCACTATTTTATATTTAAACAAGATTATGTATGGCAATGAAAGTAGATTTTATTTATGCAATTTCAAACTATTCATAACCAATCCTATTCGTACATACACACCAATCCAAATCTAAATCAAACCAAACTAAAACACACAAATTCAAACAATCCAATAGAATCAAATTCAATCCAAATAAACACCAAGTCATTCATACCAAATCCTGAGAGTGTTTATATATATATATATATATATATTTACATATTAAATCCAGACCTAATAACTAGACATTTCATGGAACTTCAACCCAACTATCGGACCCAAAGATTGGATCTGCTTTAATGGCATCTCAATCTTCATTATCCTTGTTAATAGTGCACTATGGGTTGTTGTTTGGTTCATTTTTGATTAAGGAAGAAATATTCCATCGAATGGCATCAAAATGCTTTTCTTGTTCCTTGATCATCTGCATTTTACTCAACTCTAAATGCCTTTAATTTCGTAGGGGAAAGGAGAGAATATCTTTGAAAAATTGAAGAGTTTGTTTAATATTTTCACATTATTTTTGATGTGGAAAAAACATTTTTGTGAAAATATGTTTGGGAATGAAAAGAGAGTATATAATAAAACAACGAGTGGGTTTCTAGAAGAAATAGGCTTATATAGGAGTCGAAAGTCATTTAAAATGAATGGATGGATGGTAGTTATTTTTATTTAAATTTTTTTTGTTCATTGCCCATTATATGTCGACATATAGATATCATGTATGCCGACATACATACATAAAATTTCAAAACAAGAGTATTTGTAATATTTTTGTTTTTTTAAGCAAAGTTAGTAGGGTTGACTGGGCCCTTTCCAGTTTATTAAACACAAAAAAATGAGTATAAATAGACTTACACCCAAGCAAATAGATGTAGAAAACAAAGAAAAAAGCACAAACACACATGAAAAAAACAAACAAAAATCACTACGCATCAGCTATAAAATCACTAAGCAAATCATACACATAAGCTTTTTCCTTCACCCTTGAGATGATCAAATTTAACAAAACACCTTCAGGCATATTTTTTGTTTTTATCTTATATCATTATATATTTATAACTTCAACAGAGTAATAAACAATATAAGACAATAGGAAATATATTTCATTATTTTGAAGGAATAATGTATTTTAATGATTAATAAAAGAGAATACATAAACACGACATAAATTTAAGTGAATATTAGTCACGCATCCCTAAAACCAAAGATAATTCAACCGGCATCCTCCCTAAAACAATTTGTAAAGCGGGTCCCTATAGTTATTTTACTATAGCAGCATGTATTTTTCGTGTTTTTTTACGCCAGTGCTTAAAAAAATTTCAAAAAATTGTAAATATTATAACTAGGTTTCTACAAAAAAAATTGCAGACATATCTGCAATTATTCCATATAATTGCAGATATGTCTGCAATTATTCATTGAATAATTGCATTCGATAAACATCTGTATAATTGCAGATATGTATGCAATTATTCCATATAATTGCAAACACGTCTACAATTACTCACTAAATAATTGCGTTGAATAAAAACCTATATAATTGCAGACATGTCTGCAATTATTCTATATATTTGCAAACATGTATGCAATTATTCACTGAATAACAGCACATTGATTTAACAATCAGGATATTTACGTAAATATCTACACTTATTCCTTAAAACTGCATACATATCTACAATTTTTAGTTGCAAAGGCATTGTAACGACCCAGAATTTTCGATCCCGAAATTTCCAGATAGTTAGGAAAAGAAGAAAAAGATAGAAGAAGAAGAAACAGAAACACACCACAGATTCTCACATTCGCAGCGGATCAAAATATAATATCAAATAATAACAGTTTACAAAGAATACTATATCTGTCAATTTACATTTATAATACATCAAAGTTACTCTCATACACAACACTGAGCATATACAAATCAAATATATCTCAGATAAACAGAAATAATAGTCACAGCGGAACACTCCATACGTCCTGTCATCCAGCTCGCCACCCCTGAGCTCCAGAACGTCCTTACCTGAAAATCTGTAATACTCGGTCTGACCCGAGCATTACATCAAAGTAACACCCGGGTCAGGCTGGAAACCAGCGTGAGTAAACCCATCTAACATGAATTACAAAACTTACAACTTATATATATAACCCGGGGTAACTCGTGTCAATTTACAAATTCACAATTGGTTATAGACATCACTTATTTTACACATCAATTTCTAAGTACCAAAACTTAGATTAAATGGTCCCATTCACTCAACTCATTCCATTTCAGTCCATTGATTACACATATCAGTTTATAAAGAATCGAAGTGGTTTCGGGTATTTACTGATACCCGACTCCGGTCTCTTCGAATTTAATATTATCCTAAAACAAAGCTGTTTAAGTTTAAACAATTCCTATTATAGACGGAACACATAGTTTGATAGCCATTCATCACAGATAAACAAACCTTATCATTACAGTTCAACTCAAACATATCATATCACATAGCATCACATATTTGCTATCATCTAATTTAAAGCACACAATATCATCCCATCATTCATAAGCAAGACTTACTTGTCATACTATTCCTAATTGATTAAAGATTAATTAAATTAATTACTTAATCACCTTCTAAATCCTGCTTACTTAATCATTTATTAATTTCAAACCATTAATTAATCATCATTTAATTATTTATCAAAATTAATTTTCCATAATTACTTCCATTAACAAATTATCCCATGGGTTAATTATCCCCAATTAATTTACCTCTAATTATTAATTAATTTATCCTTATCACATTTATCCTTAATTACTTATAATGAGTAATTATCCTTTACGTAATTAATCGTTAATTAATCCCTAATTTCCTATTGATTAATCTCAAATTAATTACAACCCTTAATTACAAATTAATTTAATTTCCCTTTAATTACCTCATTAATTTAATTAATCTTTAATTATCCAAGAACTAGATTAATGAGGATAAACCAGTCACCTCAATTAAACACTTCCTTAATTGGATTATTTAAATCTTATTTAAATTTAATTGCTAGGAATTAATTAATACAAACCACTTGAGTCCTTATTGATGAATTAAGATCAAAACACTTTGGGGTTTATTTAAATAATTAACCTAATAATTATTCAAAACCAAAATCATTTCAATTCAAGGCATTCAACTTATAATTAAATTTTGAAACTCGTTCATAAAACTTAATTGTATTTTTATTTGAAAGCTGCTCAAACTTCTCTTTGAAAAATGTTTACCTCGAAAACTTGTTTTATTCTATAAACTTACTTTATTTCAGGAAAACTGTTATAACCATCTTCCCTTATGTACGCGAAACCC
This sequence comes from Allium fistulosum, assembly GCA_030737815.1. NCBI lineage: Eukaryota > Viridiplantae > Streptophyta > Magnoliopsida > Asparagales > Amaryllidaceae > Allium > Allium fistulosum. The sequence continues at coordinate 1,038,493,139 of CM060907.1, read as the reverse complement.
AACCCGAGGCAATCCAGAAAATTTCCGAGCTAATCCCCGTGTTTCTCGCGTCTCTCTTCTCTTCGAGTCAACCTCGAGCATGCCCGAGTAGACTCCATCTCTCTCAACATCACAGAATACAGAAACACACCCCCACGCGTGCACGTGTACACAAGCTACGACCACCTCTGATCATTTCTCCAACCATCGACGAGTCACCTGAAATTCTCCGAGTCGTTCCGACCACACAGCTTCAACAGTCTCGTCCAAAATCAAAATCAAGCTGTTCATCCCCTCCTGAAACCCAAACTCCACCAACTGAAACACCTCGGGCCACCGCCAACGTTCATCTGAAACCATACCGATCTACCCCGAGCAGCGCCACAGACTCAAGATTAGATCCCACCATCCTGGAACTGTGCCGATGCACCCACGACGCTACAGCAACCCATTTTCCGATATCGATTAAAACTAGGTTTAAAACCTAAACCATCGTCGTACCACCACCTCGACACTCCAGAACTTCCACAAGTATTTTTCCATGTATCTCCATCATGTTGGCTTCCTTCAGACTCAGGCTCGACATCTAACCCTTCTCTGATCGATGGGAATCGACGAATCTACCGATTCCATTCAACTCGAATTATCTCAATCCTCCTCAACTTAAAAATCAAGATTTTAACCTCAAACTTTATTATTTTCAAATGTAATTCTGTTACTATAACCAAAACTTGAAATTATGATACTTGATTTTTCTGATATAAGATGTTCACTACTGTAATTTTCCAGTTTTAAAATATTTACTCAATAAATACACTTGAAACCTTTTTAAAATTGGTATTACATAGTTATAATCACTTTTCATCTAGAGGTTGAAACCTGAAATCATCTAGATGGGATGATTTGAATTTTTAAACAGGTTTCAAACTCTGTAATGTATGAACAGAGATATATGTATTGATGTACAGACATGCACACAAGTATCTATATACATATATACATATATTTATCTTAAACAAACATACAAACATTCATCACCATTTTACTTCAAGAATCTACTACATACACCAAGATTCAACTGTCTTAAATTTTAGTTTACTCACCTTTATTTCCAGAGGAGGAAAGAAACAGAACATGCTTTTTGAACCAGGCTTGAAAATTTTCAAGTTGAAACCCTGTCTTCTTAAATCTTTGGTTTGATATGAGGTGGTATTGTTGTTTTAAGGTTTGAATGATTTTTCTTACTTCAGATTTTTTTTCTTCAACTTGGAATGGAAGAAATCTGAGATGAAAGGCCTTGATACAACAGGTGATATAATTTATTTGTACAGGTCAATGTATATTTTCCCTTTGCCAGTGGTACCATATATCAGAGATTTCCTTACTTTTGGTGGCTAATATTTTCGTATGGGGGCTGATGAGATATGGTGTTGTATGCTATAGGACATGGCAATTAATTATTTTGTACAAAATATATATTTTATTTTGTTTGTTCATGCTTATCCACTTGATATATATATATACTTGAAGATATTATAACCTTTTCTTTTAAAGTTTTACATCAGAGATTGTTTTTTTAAGCTAAGGTGGCTGACATGATTTTATGTGCTGGCATTAATTAAACTTAGTCTTGTGTTATAAGCTTGTACTTATACATATATATTTTTATGTACACTTGTATACATTTTATTGTGAGTACATTCATATACAAGTTCGTCTTATTTCACAAGCTTATATTTATCATCATTATTTTTTTATGTATAAACTTGACTTCATTTTATTATATACAACATGGTTCATTTTATATTTTATATGACTATAAATTTTAAGATATTTATTCTCACACCCATACTTTTTTTAAAAAAAAATTCAACTATCAACATGGGATTTCTTATCTATTATATATTTATACTTATATAATTTCATAGTTTCTAGAGTATGTATATATATATATATTTATTTTTAACCAATACGTTTGTTTTATATTTAGATTTAATATTGATATGACTCGTTTGATTTTAACTACTATTATCTAGATTATATCCTAAACCTATATTTAAATCAATTATTAATGATGTAGAGTTTACTTTTCTTATTATATATTTTTAAAATAATAAGTTGCATTTTATTTACTTAAATTAAATATTCTGTTAAAATATTACTGCCCAAAAATCCCGGGATGTCACAGGCATGCTATCCAGAATAAGTGCAGACATGTTTGTAATTATTCTCTAAAATTGCATACATGTCTGCAAGTATTCCTGAAACATATTGCGTGTCATTTTTTTCACTTTTCATCATTTTTTTGATTTTTTTGACATGAATACGAAGATAAATATTAATTGAAATAAGTTTTAAAATTTGAAAGTTTTTTTTTGTTTTTTATATGTTTTTTGATAACTTTCGAAAAATAAGGACCTAATTTACATACTTTTTACCACTGGAGTTTTTGTAAATTTTGAAACCTATCAAGGACCTGTGCCAAAAGTACCCTAAATTTAAACTAAAAACACACTATACAAAGCTAGATATCATAAGTGAACAACTAGATAGGTTTAGAAGGATGTAAATGATAATGATGAAGAGGCACCAAGCTTGCGAATGACCTTTCCAAAGAATTTGTCCATTTTATTAGAAAGAGAAGTGAAATTTTTACTAAAAGAATGCTTAAGCTTCTTTTGGTTTTTAAGAAGCATCTCTTGATTCCTTAGTATCCTTTTATTGGAGGGGTGGTGTAACACCCTTGATTTTAATTAAAATTATTCAGGGGATTTAATTAGATAAATTAAATAGAATAATGTCATGTGTAGTGTGTTAAGGGAATTGGGATTTAACAAATATTAAGGTCGGGCCTTAACTAAATAAATTGATAAGATTGTTTTAATAACTTTAAACATAAGATAATATATGGGAAGGGTAAAATAGAAATAGATAAACCATTCATCCCTTAAACCCTTACTTCCCATATCATTCACGTTTTCATAAAACTAAAACAATCAAAGAGAGAATCAAGGCCACCATAAGTAAGAAGAAAAAAGGAAGAAAACTTAGGAAACCAAGTTAAAGCTAAGGAGAATTAAATCTGCTCTCAATTCTCATTATCAAATCAAGGTGAATAATGATAGGTCATCTCATTTTTATACCTATTTGGTTTCGAATCTTGTTTTGGTTGATTCGTTTATGATGATTTGTTGTACTATGTTGATTTTATCATTGTTTGGGTAAAATAATGATTTATGAAAATTATATGAAATTATTTATATGGTTTTTAAGGGTAAAACCTAAAACTTTTACCTCCAAACGATTTGAATTTTTTATATGTTAAGTAAAACATTATTTTGGAGATGAGTTTTTAATTTCATAATTTTTTGAATTAAAAAGAATGTTTTGTAAATTTCCTAAGAAGGAGGTTTTAGTTATTTAAAATAATTAAATATGGATTTTGGCTCTGCAATTTTTATACGATAAAAAATATCGTATTTCTGAATTTCTGTGAATTTTTTGGATTTTTCCCAAGTGATTTCGATTTATGGTGAATTTACTAAGCTAGATAAGAATTTTAAAGGTTAATTAATTATGGGTATTAATTAACTACTTTGAAGTATGTTTTTGAATTTGAATAATGAGTGCGGTTGAGATTTTTGAAAAGGATTTGCAAAAGATTGTTTATACAATAGAATTTGGACAGGAATTGTGATCTGGTGAAAATTTTTTACTGTAAGAAGTAATAAAATAGTTTTAATAAGAACTACGACAATGCCATGCTACCTTATCGTCTTTGAGTCTAAGACAAGGCCGCATGCATAGGCGTCGATGTTGTAGTGAAAGGAAATATAGGGCAATTATTTTGGTAACTGTGCAATGGTTCTAAGTAGGCCGAAGTAGATGTCGTCGACAACATATTATAGGTAGCAATGGCATTTCGTGATTCCTTATATGTTTTGAAAGCTTTTGTGTTGACATTGATGTTGTCTACTATCTTCACCGCTATTTTAAAATAATGCCACACCTAATCACTACGTTTGTTTTCAAGACTAAGGCAGTTATGCCACCTTTATTGAGTTTGAGACTATATGAGAAGCGGTATAATAGCCGAAGTAGTTTAAGTATAAAGGTTTTATAACGTCGTTGAGGGTCTTGGGATCGATGTGCATTAAGGCCGGTGACCTTATGCTTGAGTGTCGATGCCTCTTGGCCATGATGTCGCACTTCATCTCTTTAATGCCAAAGAGGCTTATTTTTGAAGTTAATCAAAACTGTTTTAAATGGGATCAGAGAGGCATATGTTTTAAAGTGTCGACGATCCTATGTCTTCGGCAGTTAGCCAAATAACTTATAAAGTTTTGAAGTTTTTTATAATATGTGGATAGCCTATAGTTATTGAATGTCGACAACATAAATTTCGACATGAATTTTTCTTGAACTTAAAAGAATTTAAGTTTTTGTGTTCGATCTTCGATAGGGGTCGACGTGGTTTGAAACCCGCATGAGTTATTTTAGTAAGGGTGGAGAGCTAAAATTTCTATTTCGACATCATCATTGTTGATACTAATGCCGTTTTAAAATTTGTAAACTTTGATACTATCATTAGGGACACCAATATAGATGAACTTCGACATTGATCTTTGTTAACTTAATAAGGGTGATGAGCCTATTGTTTTATTACTTCGATTCTAAACATTGGGGATACCAATGCTATTTTGATACCAAATTAGGTTGGTTTCGACAAACTAAATATGTTATTGACTTCGACATTAAACCTTGGGGATACATTGTTTGTTTTTAATAAGTTCAACATGGATCAATTGGGGATACCAGTATATGTCACTTTGAAATGTTATAACTATACGGGGAAACTGGTAGGTAACATGAATTAAATTGAAACATGTGGGCAACATGAATTAAATTGTTAAATGATGGGTTCATAGTCCTCCTAGGAAAACTATGAAATATGAGATGGATAGTCCACATCATGCTAGAGATAGATAGTCTCTATGAGGATAATGAAGGATTCAGTATCATCCAAGGAAAATTATGGGATGTGTGATGGATAGTCCACATCATTTTAAGTTAAACGGAATATGTGTGATGGATTGTCCACATAATTTTAAATAATTAAACCATATGTGATGGGTAGTCTATATGGTAAGGGATGGGTAATCCAAGTAATAATTGTATGTAAGATGGATAGTCTACCTACTATGAATATGTTTAAATATGAGACGGATAGTCCATATAATTATAAGACCGGTAACCAAATTAAAATTCGACGGATAGTCGGTTTAAAATGCGATAGGTAGTCATTTGAAATTAAGAAGGATAATCTAATTAATTAGGTTAGGTAATCCGGTATATGTTGCACAATTATAATGATATTATTATGTTTTAACCATTGTGGGTGCAGGAGCATAGTATATGGTTAATGTATTTTGGCTAAGATACTAGTGAGGGGAAAACCCGTTCTTCTCAATGGTGCAGTCTCACTAGATGTCTATTTGGTCTGAGATTGTAGGTTATTATTCACACCAAATTGTTGTCTAACCCGAAATTTTGTTTTTCCCCTTAAACTCTCGGTTGCTCAAAAATTAATTTGAGTAGGTTGAGAGTAAGAGATTTCAGGTTTTTAGTTAGACGGATAAGCTTCCGGAGACATATAGAAGGCATTCTAGCTATTAGGAGCTTTATCTATTTCCGCTGTGTAGTTTGGTTTTGTCTATTTGGATCTAATGGAAAAAGTTGTATAATTGCCAAGTATTTGACTCTGATCAACCAAGGAGGCATCTTCATATGTCACTCTCGGAGTATTTTGTAATAATTATATTTTCTCTGAACGTGGGATTATGATTGAGATTATGTAAAGAATATGAAATATGATTTATGAACTGAGATAAGAAAATTTGCTATTAAACTGTGTTGAAATTTTTTCATATTCATGTGCTTCTGATTATTGATATGATTAACATAGCCGCATTTTGTCCCTAATAATTAATAACTATGGATGACTGCAGCATCTATAGCAGTTAGTTTTGGGCCTCGAAACGAGGTGTGACGACCGCCCATGACCCCTGCACCGAATCTAGGAATAGTGCGCTGTAAAGTGTGCCAGGCAACCATGGACGATTGTCAGGGTAGATTAAAACAACAGAATCTATCGTATTACTCACAGCGCATGGACAAAATACAATAGAACATATGTATAGTGAAGCTTTACAGAACAAAATGACATCATATAAAACTCCATAATAGTTGAATACAAGCATCCAAATAGTCAATACATCAAGCCTCACTACATATCTCTAAGACGTATACAAAACAGCGGAATATCCAGTACATATAATAAGAAGATAATATGCAACCCTCCAGCTCGTCTTCGATATCAGCATCGTGAGAAGAGAACAGCACCTGTCACCTGCTACCTAGTCTGCCCGTCCCAAAATGGACGAACAGCCCAAGGCAATAAGAATTAAAACATAAAGCCTTGAGTCAGACAACAGTCTTAGTGAGCAGTAAATTAACTAACAACATACCAAAAGAGCATAAAGGAAAAGGAATAGGAAATACAACCCTCCCACTCCAACCTCTTTCTACAGTGATAGCCCCCAGACACACACTAATAGAAGCAGACATAGCAGAGCATACAATTTAATGTATAATAATAATCATTCGAGTCAAGGGCGATGTTTTCCAAGTACCAAGGCCTAAATCAGATAAGCACCATGAAAATACCGCTCTTGAGTCCGAATGACGATACAATCAAACATCCATGACTCTGGCTATCACTGTTATCATTGCTTCGATATCACCGTTAATTGAATGACCGGCACATTCTTTCAGCCGTCCGTCAAGGGCTAATGGAAACCCCGGTTCTAGACATAACTCCCGCACGTCGTCGCAACCCGTGCCTAGGACTTTCGAATCTGCCCAGAGTACTCGACCATCAACAGTTGGCCGTTGGGACTATCGAATCTGCCCAAACGTACTCTTGCTTAGAGCATGCTAGAACCTTCAACAACGATGCTATCCAAGCCTCCTAGTCATCCTCCTCGACGACTATTCTCATATCCATTCATTATCCTCAACTCGAATCATATCACCGAGTTATCAACATGCTTGGAATGATCCCGTCTGGATTAGACCAAGTCTTCATCACATGATTGCTTCGCTTCATCACATCCTCGCAAAGCCTCATCTCAACATCACATCATCAAATCTATGCATAAGAGCTTCATCATCCCGCTACATATGCCACGAGCAGCTTTCCCAATTCAAGAGCCTTTCCCTTAGCTTTTGAATCGTCTTCGGTCTAAATCAAACCATCAATCATCTAATTCATAACAATCAATCAAATCAAATATTAATCCAAACAATCAAGCATTCAAATAAGATCTAAGTAGACAATTATCACAATAATGGCATTTTCGTAATTAAAGAGTTGAAAGTCCAATAAGCATGAAAACATGAATTATATCCCTACAAACTTGATGAATGAACTTGCATAGGTTAACATATGATAAAATGGATGTAACATCATCATGAACAATGGATCTATATGGATCTACACTTAGGATGAAGAAAATTCATGGAAATCACTATTTTAACACCAAAACGAGCCAACAATCCGATATACTCCTTTGGATCCGTGTGAGAGATAATCACCACTCACCAAATCACCTAAACAAACCCAAATCAACACGCTTCAGATCTGGACAGCGAAGGATCAAGCTTGATCTATCACGAATTCGCTTCAAACGAAGAAACCTCTCTTGAAAAGATGAAGATCTTCAATCTAAGCTCTTGAATCTTCAATCTTGATCTTCGATTTGGATGGATGGAAGCACTAGATTAGAGTGGAGAAAAGAAGTGAAGAAGTGTAGAAGTCGAGCTCTCAAAGTGGCAGCACTTCGTCGCTTCAAAATCCGGATCCCAAAAAGTGAGAACAACCCCCTCTATTTATAGCAGAAATTCCTTAAGTCGAAATTTGGCTATCTCCTTAAGTCGTCTCCGACTTACAACCTAAGCCTCTGCCAACCTAGCGACCTCCGACTCAACACATGCGCATATACGAACCCTGTCTACGACTTAATGCGCACGCGCCTTAACTGGTTAGACGACTTACGACTTATCGAAACACATGCAACGAGCTAACACTTGTCTGGACGACTTAACCAACAAGGGTGGTTTTCGACCTAACAATTCCACAACTTAACTCCTCAGCGACCTAACATAAGAGCATACGACTTACTGCTATGCCTACTTATGACTTAACAAGTGCTCGACTTAACCAGCCTATACGACCTAACGACTTATGCCAACACGCGACCTAACTAAAACAGAGCTCACGACTTAACAACTTGCTGGGATGCGACTCAACAAACAAACACCTAAATCGTCTACGACTTAACACACTCATAAGTCGTTCACCACTTACGACTTAACAAAATCCCCAGTTTACGACTCATAACTAAACAGGGCCTCCGACTTAACATGCTACGACTTAGTGATCTCGCGACTTAAGACTTAGCATTCTCCTTAACACGGCCACGACTCAACTTGGCTACGACTTAAACACTTAACTCGGTCAACACCTTAAGTCGTCCACCATACCTTAAGTCGGTCACTTCCTTAGGTTGTCTATCCCTTAACTCGGCAACGACTTACAATCTACGACTTAACACTTGCCGAGTTAACTTCGACCTACTAACTTAGCCCAGCTACGACTTATCTCCTTAGGTCGTACAAACAACCTATCTCCAAGCCCTGGGTCATTCCTATCTCCTAAGTCGTATACGACTTACGACTTATGCTAAGTCGTTCACGACTTAGGACTTAGCCATATTTTTGCCTAAAATCTGAAATGGCTCAAAAATGCTAAAATTCCAGATTTTGACAAACTTTTCGATCCGTAAAAATACGGGTCGTTACATTCTCTCCCCCTTAGGAATTTCGCCCCCGAAATTCCGAACAAACAAAGCAATCAAAGACTATTCTGCACGCTTACCATCCATAGCAATCAACAAACCATGCATCCAATTCTAGCTTAGCATGCAGAATTCTAGAACTTAGAACAAGTTACAATATCGTGAGATGAGACGACACCTTAGAGCCATACCTTGAAGAGTTCAGGATGAGCTGCCTTCATCCTCTCTTCTACCTCCCACGTACAGTCGTTATCATCATCACTCCATTGTATCTTGAGCAACTTAACTATCTTTCTCCTAAGCTGTTTCGTGTCGGTTTCCACAACATGAAGCGGCTTACGAGGTCTTCTACCAACAGGATCAACTTCGAAATCTTCATAGCTATCAGCAGAAACCACCGTATTCGAGTCGTGCACATACTTCCGTAGATACGATACATGAAAAACATTGTGCACACTCGACATCTTCTCAGGTAACTCCAATCTATAGGCGAGCTTTCCAATTCGCTCGATGATCGGGAATGGTCCAACAAATCTCGGAGTCAATTTTCCTTTCTTCCCGAATCGAATAACATTCTTCAGCGGAGAAATCTTCACAAAAACCATATCTCCTACGTCGAATTCCAAATCCTTTCGACGCTTATCGGCATAACTCTTCTGACGGTCTTGAGCTGCCTTCATTCGTTGCCGAATGATCTCTATACACTCCGTAGTCTGTCGAATCATCTCTGGCCCAAGTATCAACTTTTCTCCAGTCTCTAACCAACATGTCGGAGAGTTACACGGTCTTCCATACAATGCCTCATACGGTGCCATACCAATGCTTGACTGGTAACTGTTGTTGTATGCAAACTCCACCAAATGAAGGTGATCTTCCCATGATCCTCCGAAATCCAAAACACATGCTCTAAGAAGATCTTCCAAAACTCGGTTGACTCTCTCGGTCTGACCATCTGTTTGAGGGTGATAAGCTGTACTCAAACACAACTCGGTTCCCAAAACTTCCTGGAAGCTCTTCCAAAATCCACTAGTGAACAATGGATCTCGATCGCTCACTATACTCTTCGGAATACCATGGAATCGAACTATCCACTTAACATACAACTCAGCCAACTTTGATGCAGTCCTAGTCGATCGAACAGGAATGAATCTTGCACTCTTGGTCAAACGATCAACGATAACCCAAATTCCTTCATTTCCTGTTCTGGTTCTAGGCAATCCATCAATAAAATCCATCGATATCTGCTCCCACTTCCATGTAGGAACTTCTAATGGCTGAAGCAATCTACTTGGCTTCTTCTGTTTGGCTTTTACCAACTGGCAGTTCATACACTTGGAAATAAAATTTCCAACATCCTTCTTCATGCCTTCCCAGTAGTAGGTTCTCTTCATATCCCGATACATCTTATTTCCACCTGGATGAATTGTCAGCTTCGAGTGATGACTTTCCTTCAGAACTTCACTCCTCAATTCATCTATATCAGGAACAACTAGTCGTCCTTGCTTCTGAAGCCAACCCTCTCGATCGACCTCGAATCCTTTATCCTTTTCTGGATCCAATCCAGATTCCAATTCACGGATAATCTTGATAAGCTTATCATCTCGCTTTTGGCCCTCGCCAATCCTTTCCACAAGAGTGGGTCTTATTGATAAGTTTGCCAACATCTCAGGTTCCAATTCGCATCTGGGCCTGAAGTCAAATCCAGCTAGATACTCGAGATTCTTCCATTCTGAAAACATGGCTCCCAATCCTGCATGTCTTCGACTTAACGCATCTGCCACTGCGATACCTTTTCCCGGAGTATAAGCTATACCAAAATCATATGATGCCAAAAACTCAAGCCAACGTTGCTGCCGAAGATTCAAATCCTTTTGGGAGAAAAGATACTTCAACGACTTGTGATCCGTAAACAACTCGAATCGAACTCCCAATAGATAATGTCTCCACATCTTCAGAGCAAATACAATCGCCGCTAACTCCAAATCATGAGTTGGGTAATTCCTTTTATGCGGCTTCAGTTGTCGACTGGCATATGCAACAACTTTATCCCTCTGCATCAGCACTGCTCCAAGTCCAGTACCACATGCGTCGGTGTAAACCACCATCTCATCATTCCCACTTGGAATAGTCAAAACAGGAGCACTCGTCAATCGCTCTTTCAGGAATCTGAAAGCTTGCTCGCACTTAGCATCCCAACTGAACACTTGGTTCTTCTTCGTTAATCCTGTTAACGGTGCAGCTACCTTGGAGAAGTCTTTGATAAACCGTCGATAATATCCTGCTAATCCAAGAAAACTTCTCACATCAGATGCATTCTTAGGTCTAACCCAATCCTGGATTGCTGCCACCTTAGCGGGATCAACCGCTATTCCATTCCCAGAAATCACATGGCCTAAGAACCTCACTTCACTCTTCCAGAAGTGACACTTCGAAAACTTAGCCTTCAGCTGATGTTTCCGCAAGATTTCCAAAACAATACGCAAGTGCATCTTGTGCTCTTCTTCCATTCTGGAATAAATCAGAATATCATCGACGAACACAAGTACGAACTTGTTCAACTGATCTCTGAACACTCTATTCATCAGATCCACAAAATATGCTGGCGCGTTAGTCAATCCAAACGGCATTACCAGCCACTCAAAGAAACCAGATGGTGTCCGAAAAGCAGTCTTCGGCACACTATCCTTAGCCACTCTCAACCGGTGAAATCCCGTTGCCAAATCCATCTGAGAAAACACCTTAGCTTCGTGAAGCTGATCAAACAAGTCATCTATTCTCGGCAATGGATACTTGTTCTTCTTAGTCACCTTGTTCAGCTCACGATAATCTACACACAATCTCAACGACCCATCTGCCTTGGTTGCAAACACAACTGGTGCACCCCACTCGGACACACTACGCCGAATGAATCCTTTCTGTAAAAGGTCATCAACTTGCACCCTCAACTCTTGCTGTTCCCTAGGCGCCATCCGCCTAAGAGGCATCACAACAGGTCTGGCTCCTTCAACTAGATCCATACGAAACTCGATCTCTCTATAAGGCGGCAACCCTTTGACTTCGTCAAAGACATCCTCGAATCCATTTGCGATTGGCACTAAAGACAGTCCATCCCGTGGAACAACTAGCGAATACATGAAGCTCATGAAGATGCCTTCCTCATGCTTACATCGTATCACAATCTTTCGCCCCTCCACATTCTCGACTGTCACCTCCAGCCTCTCACAATCAACCTTAGCCGCATATTTCCTAAGCCAGTCCATACCCAAAATAATTCTGAACCCCGCAAAGTTCAGAACAAAACAATCACAAACAAAAGAGCAACCATGACTCGACACAATCAGACCACGGCATAACATACACAAACAAGACGAACCCCCAACTGGATTAGTCACAACCAATGGCCTATCAACAATATCCGGTTCCAAACCTAACTGACCTACGAGTTCATTACAAGCAAATGAATGCGATGCTCCAGTATCAAACAGAACTCTAACTGGAACACCACATAGGAAAAGAGTACCTTGAACAACCACACTCTTTCCTTTCTCTTCAGCAGTAGGAGCTTTCGAAGACGACGGAACAGCTCCCAAAGCATAAGCTTGCACAATCTGCTTGTCCTTCCTCGGTTCTGGACAATTCTTCCTGATGTGCCCTGGCTTGTCACAGTTGTGACACTTCATTGGCACCTTCGGATTCTTACAATCCTTAGAGAAATGGCCCTTCTGCTGACAGTTGTAGCAAGTCACCTCGCCTTTCGGCTTCTTCTGGCCATCCTTACCCTTCTGCTATTGCTGCTTCCTCTTCTTGTTTCCACCCTGCTGGTGTTTAGACTCTTCCCTGGTCACAGCAACAACAGATCCTTCCTTAGGAAACAGACTCTCATGCCTAAGAGCTTTCTCCACAAGCTTCTCAAATGAATCGTCCAAATGATCCACCAACTGTCTCCCAAGATAACTATCCAAGCCGGTCACAAACTTCTCATTCTTATGATAAGCATACTCAATATATGACCGGGCATACTTGGACAACGCTTCAAACTCAGAAACATACTCAAGAACTGATCTTCCACCTTGCTTGAGCTCCACAAACCTCTTGAACAGAACAGACTTCTGAGCTGTAGAAATGAACTTAGCTTCAAACCTAACTTGGAATTGCTCCCAAGTAATCTCTTCTTCCGGAGTAGTGATGGTAATAGAGTTCCACCAATCAGAAGCTCTCCCTTGAAGCTGTCTCGATGCCAACTTCCTCTTAGTCGCATCCTCAATTCCCAAATCACCAAAGATCCTTCTACAAGCATCTATCCATCTCTGGACTTCGATAGTTGATTCTGTTCCCAAGAAAACCTTCCCTCCAAGAGCAGTATAGTCCTTGCACAGCTTAGCAAAATCCACTGGTTTCGGAGTCTGAACCTGAACTCCAACATCAACTGCCGCCCCCGGAACTGGTATCCTCCTCATGATCGAAGTCATCATAGCTTCGAACATGGCTGCATAATCAGCAGTCTCTTCAGTAGCACGGCCTTCCCTAGCAGCTGGTCTCCCTCTTCGACTCATTCTCAATATCTATAAAAAGGAATGATTAGAACATCTAGAGAAACAACTGCATAAAGGACTCAAACTCTACTAAGCTACTATATTATATATAGTATTCGTCCATCAAAATACAATTACGTCTCTCATACGTAGTTACGTCAGCGAGCGTTGGGTAAAATCGATTAACCAAAGCTCTGATACCAAATGTGACGACCGCCCATGACCCCTGCACCGAATCTAGGAATAGTGCGCTGTAAAGTGTGCCAGGCAACCATGGACGATTGTCAGGGTAGATTAAAACAACAGAATCTATCGTATTACTCACAGCGCATGGACAAAATACAATAGAACATATGTATAGTGAAGCTTTACAGAACAAAATGACATCATATAAAACTCCATAATAGTTGAATACAAGCATCCAAATAGTCAATACATCAAGCCTCACTACATATCTCTCAGACGTATACAAAACAGCGGAATATCCAGTACATATAATAAGAAGATAATATGCAACCCTCCAGCTCGTCTTCGATATCAGCATCGTGAGAAGAGAACAGCACCTGTCACCTGCTACCTAGTCTGCCCGTCCCAAAATGGACGAACAGCCCAAGGCAATAAGAATTAAAACATAAAGCCTTGAGTCAGACAACAGTCTTAGTGAGCAGTAAATTAACTAACAACATACCAAAAGAGCATAAAGGAAAAGGAATAGGAAATACAACCCTCCCACTCCAACCTCTTTCTACAGTGATAGCCCCCAGACACACACTAATAGAAGCAGACATAGCAGAGCATACAATTTAATGTATAATAATAATCATTCGAGTCAAGGGCGATGTTTTCCAAGTACCAAGGCCTAAATCAGATAAGCACCCAGAAAATACCGCTCTTGAGTCCGAATGACGATACAATCAAACATCCATGACTCTGGCTATCACTGTTATCATTGCTTCGATATCACCGTTAATTGAATGACCGGCACATTCTTTCAGCCGTCCGTCAAGGGCTAATGGAAAACCCGGTTCTAGACATAACTCCCGCACGTCGTCGCAACCCGTGCCTAGGACTTTCGAATCTGCCCAGAGTACTCGACCATCAACAGTTGGCCATTGGGACTATCGAATCTGCCTAAACGTACTCTTTCTTAGAGCATGCTAGAACCTTCAACAACGATGCTATCCAAGCCTCCTAGTCATCCTCCTCGACGACTATTCTCATATCCATTCATTATCCTCAACTCGAATCATATCACCGAGTTATCAACATGCTTGGAATGATCCCGTCTGGATTAGACCAAGTCTTCATCACATGATTGCTTCGCTTCATCACATCCTCGCAAAGCCTCATCTCAACATCACATCATCAAATCTATGCATAAGAGCTTCATCATCCCGCTACATATGCCACGAGCAGCTTTCCCAATTCAAGAGCCTTTCCCTTAGCTTTTGAATCGTCTTCGGTCTAAATCAAACCATCAATCATCTAATTCATAACAATCAATCAAATCAAATATTAACCCAAACAATCAAGCATTCAAATAAGATCTAAGTAGACAATTATCACAATAATGGCATTTTCGTAATTAAAGAGTTGAAAGTCCAATAAGCATGAAAACATGAATTATATCCCTACAAACTTGATGAATGAACTTGCATAGGTTAACATATGATAAAATGGATGTAACATCATCATGAACAATGGATCTACACTTAGGATGAAGAAAATGCATGGAAATCACTATTTTAACACCATAACGAGCCAACAATCCGATATACTCCTTTGGATCCGTGTGAGAGATAATCACCACTCACCAAATCACCTAAACAAACCCAAATCAACATGCTTCAGATCTGGACAGCGAAGGATCAAGCTTGATCTATCACGAATCCGCTTCAAACGAAGAAACCTCTCTTGAAAAGATGAAGATCTTCAATCTAAGCTCTTGAATCTTCAATCTTGATCTTCGATTTGGATGGATGGAAGCACTAGATTAGAGTGGAGAAAAGAAGTGAAGAAGTGTAGAAGTCGAGCTCTCAAAGTGGCAGCACTTCGTCGCTTCAAAATCCGGATCCCAAAAAGTGAGAACAACCCCCTCTATTTATAGCAGAAATTCCTTAAGTCGAAATTTGGCTATCTCCTTAAGTCGTCTCCGACTTACGACCTAAGCCTCTGCCGACCTAGCGACCTCCGACTCAACACATGCCCATATACGAACCCTGTCTACGACTTAATGCGCACGCGCCTTAACTGGTTAGACGACTTACGACTTATCGAAACACATGCAACGAGCTAACACTTGTCTGGACGACTTAACCAACAAGGGTGGTTTTCGACCTAACAATGCCACAACTTAACTCCTCAGCGACCTAACATAAGAGCATACGACTTACTGCTATGCCGACTTATGACTTAACAAGTGCTCGACTTAACCAGCCTATACGACCTAACGACTTATGCCAACACGCGACCTAACTAAAACAGAGCTCACGACTTAACAACTTGCTGGGATGCGACTCAACAAACAAACACCTAAGTCGTCTACGACTTAACACACTCATAAGTCGTTCACAACTTACGACTTAACAAAATCCCCAGTTTACGACTCATAACTAAATAGGGCCTCCGACTTAACATGCTACGACTTAGTGATCTCGCGACTTAAGACTTAGCATTCTCCTTAACACGGCCACGACTCAACTTGGCTACGACTTAAACACTTAACTCGGTCAACACCTTAAGTCGTCCACCATACCTTAAGTCGTTCACTTCCTTAGGTTGTCTATCCCTTAACTCGGCAACGACTTACAATCTACGACTTAACACTTGCCGAGTTAACTTCGACCTACTAACTTAGCCCAGCTATGACTTATCTCCTTAGGTCGTACAAACAACCTATCTCCAAGCCCTGGGTCATTCCTATCTCCTAAGTCGTATACGACTTACGACTTATGCTAAGTCGTTCACGACTTAGGACTTAGCCATATTTTTGCCTAAAATCTGAAATGGCTCAAAAATGCTAAAATTCCAGATTTTGACAAACTTTTCGATCCGTAAAAATACGGGTCGTTACACGAGGGATGCTATAGGTGGGATGGTTTGTCAAAACATTCTACGGAATTTTCCATTTCTTCCTCCACTTCCTTTTCTTCTTCACTTCCATTTCATCCCCTTCTTTTTCCTTTTATTATTGAATTTCTTATTCTTCTTTCCATGCCAACCTTTTCTCATTTTCGAGAAGAATCTCAGATGGTTCAAAAAATAGTGGAATGTGCATAAGAGAGATATTGGCTTTGTCGAAAACTTTTCAAGGGATGGATTTTTCTCCTCTTAAGTCTACACCAAAATATAAGAAAATTCTAGTAAGATACACACCATGAAACAGTGTGTTTTCATATCTAGAAATATTCTTTTGAAAAAAGTCATCTAAAATGACTTGTGCCTGTTGTAGCGACCATAAATAGCAAAACAAACTTTGAAAACTTTTTGATTAGGGTTATTATAATTACCCGTCCTTGGAGTAATACTTTGTTGTAAAATTAGACTCATAAGTCTCGATTTTGGTCGAAGATTCTTATGTTTAATTCAAAGTCTTCATCACTTTCGAAAAAAATCATGAAAAACTTCACAATTTTGTATATCAATTTGAAAAGTGGAGAGGTCAATTCCAAAAGTTTTAGAACCAAGAATATAACTCAAAAATTCATAATATAAACGATTTGAGTACCATTAACTCTACTTCAAACTTAACCTTCTTCTCCTTGATAAAATCTTCCGTTTAAATTCACATAAAACATTATGACCAAATCAAGATAACAAATAAAATAATTTTGAGAAGATTCAATTAAACCATGAATTTCATTTTCAAAACAAAGGTCATGTAAACCATAAGAAGAAAAATCTTAGAATTTAGCAAATATTTTGGGAGGAACATTTCTGGAATAGTATACTCCATATGGGCTTCAACATTTTTCTCATAAAAGAGAAAGCTTTTAGTTTTCTTAGAGAGCCTAATGGTTTCTGGATTTTGACTAGAGGAAGCTATTATTGAAAGTTTGAGGAGATAAGAGTGTAAAATGACATTTGAAATTTTAAATAAAGTAAGTAAAATAATAGGATGGAGGTAGAGTAAATAAGTAGAGAATCAAAGGACCTATTCTCTGGTCAAAAGGAATCTTTTCAGAACATAGGAGTAAGTGCAAAATGGAGGGAAGTTCAAAATTTGAATTTGAAATGAAATTTCAAATTTCATTTTTTGGTGCATATATTGACATATAGGTGGGGCATTTATCGACATATAACCATTAATTTTCAAAACTAAAAATTAGATAAAATATTCCTATATAATTTTATGTGTGTGTGTCTAGTTATCCTAATACTATTATTAATTTTATTTCTATCAATAAAAAACAACCAAAAAAGAAGAATTAAAATGTAAAGCATGCCTACTTTTACCGCTTTTTTTATCAGTGTTGACTAGTCTGTTGTTGCTGTGTAACACATATTCACGTTTTTAGAGTTAGATTCATTGTCGCTAAAGAAAGCGTCTAAATCATCCAAAGTTGTTGTATAATCCCTTTTTCTTATTATGGATGAATCATTTGTCGGTGAGATCTTTGATTTATTTGGATGCAGGCTGTCTCTCTGAAAATGATCGGGTTCATTACAGTTGAAGCATCTAGTTGCAGTTCCAGTTCTAGATGTTTTGTCTTCAGGTTTTCAAAAATTGTTCATCTTTTCATACTTTTAGGAATTTTTTTGAAATTTCTGGTCATCAAAGCAATTTCTTCATCATTTCCATCGTTAGAATCCTGATGTCATTTACTGCATTAAAAGCAATGGATTTCTTTTTTATTGCCTTGCTTTCTCTTCTACCCTGCATTTATGCTTCATAGGACATTAAATTACCTATTAACTTTTTGATTTTTAGAGTACTAATCTAATTAGCCTCTTCAATTGCAAGTTTCTTTTGATCCCTGTAACGATTCATACTTTTAACTATTTTAAATTACTAAATTTAATATGATTATTGAATAAAAATGGTTAATAATAAAAATTTAATGACTTATTTTTGTAGTTTATTGAATATAATAAAATTTGGAAATAAACAATTTCGAAGATTTTGGCGATATCAAATATTGGAATGAAATTCTATATATTGAACGTATTTATAATCAATAGTTGGAATTTAATAATGAACATTGAATGGCTGTAAAATGAAAGTAGTTGTTTTATTATTTGAATTCGTTTTAAATTTTAAATTTTATAATTTAAATAACTTATATTGAAATATAGTGATTTATTGGATCATTCAATTGATTAAATTTAATATTGCAATTATTTAAATAATTGAATCTTGGATTAATGTGAATAAAAATGGTATCAAAAATTGATTTAATTTTTATTTAAACAAGAATGAAGATCGTTTACTTTTAAGATTGAATTTAAAAGTGAATAATTAGAAATTGAAAATTTTTATATTATAATTAACCAATGAAAATGGCCATTTTGGCCACTATCTTGGATTTCGAAAAAACCGGTTTCATCGGATCTGTAATAGTGAATTATTTTACAATTTCAAGTTTCGTAGTGATCGGACCTGTTGTTTGGCCGTGTGAGCTTGAAACGTGTAGAAATTTATTTAAGAAATTTGATTAAAATTAATTGATTTTGAAAAGCTATCTTCTACATACGATCGAATTAGACCTTGAGACTAGTTCCATTAAGTTCGGAATGGGGGTAAAACCTTATAAACGCTAGGCGACACGCGTCATTTGGAGTTCGGAATTTTCGTGGGCATTTGGTTAGATATTTTCAAATATAATATTATATACTTAGTCAAAACGTACACCACTCCGCATACATTCTGCCTATTCCCCCATACCCCCTTTCTCTTTTTATTCAAATTGCAAATCGACATTACAAAAAAAAGAGATCGATGAAAAAAAATTGTCAAGGAACGAATCGCGTTTATGTGAGGTGGGGTCTCAAGAGGGCCACGCGCGACAATATAGAGGAAGTCTGGGCGAGGCGCTTGTTGGAAGATGGAGGCGGCTAGGGCATGGGTCGCAGAGCTCGGAGGAAGGCGGGTCTGAGGTGATGTCGGTGGCGTGGATCGGGCGTCGATCGATTGTGGAAAAAGGTGAGTTCGCGAATTGGAAGAAGCGTGTCACTGTGCTCGACATGGTTGCAGTTTAGTGAGAGAACGATAAGGTTTGCTCTGTTTTCTTTATTATTTATATTATTAGTTGTTAATTAAATGTTAATTAGTGTTATATAAATTAATTCGTAACATTTGCGTTCGAGATCAGATTCGAGTGTGGTTTGTTACATTGGATTCGTATCGGTGTCGTCTGCGCATTGGAATCAATTTGGAATTTATTTGAAGCTGGAAATATTTTCAATTTCAAATAAAAAGGTGAGTGTTTTATATACTCACAATTGACTGAAATAATTTTTTTATGTTAGTTAAATTTATATCATGAAGTGGTTTGAATTTATTGACTGTTATTTGGTAAATTTTAACTGACATTTAAATTGATATGAATAAAAATGATTGGAATTTGAATTGACAGTTCAAATTTGGAATGAGAATTAAATCGCTAGTCAAATTCCCGATTATTGATAACTAGAAAATGGTTAGGATATTTTGAATGATTTGAATGTTGATTGTGATGGATGCTATGGATTGATATTTTAGATGATTTGAATGTTTATTTATTTTGATATATCCTGTTATCACACTGTATATTATTTGATAATATATAAAACCGTTAATTGAATTATTTTGAATAAATTAAGAAATGGGTTGAAATGATATATACCCATGACATTTATTTTGGATTGAAATGATATATATCCATCCTTGAAATTAAATTGAAATAACTATTCACTTGGCCATAAGATAGAAAATTATATACGGACACCGGATTGGTTAAATTAAATAATTTTAAAAGTCTTGGTTTTGAAATTATTTAAATGATTTTGATTCAAGGAAATAAAAATCAAATTTATGAAGATTGAATTAATTAAGAATTCGAGTTGAAATGTTGAAATTAAATTTGACTAAAAGAAATTGTTTTAAAGAAATTTAATTGGAATTTGAGGTCATGATGGAAATATGATTTGAATTATCGAAATTGAATTGTTTAAAGAGATTTGAATTTTCTTGAACTTCGAAGTTATTTAAGTAAAGATAATTTAAATCAATATTTCAGAATTTGAGCTCGGAATTGAATTATTCAAAAGATTTGAATCTAAAATTCAAACCTTGAAGTTTACTGTGAATTAAATTATTAAATCGATATTTTTAAATTGAACTTGAAATTAATATAAATGGAAATGATTGGAACTGAGAATCGAATTGAATTTACTTCAAATTAGAATTGAAATTGAAATTAATTGGAATTGGAAGTGAAATTGAATTAATTTGAAATCGTAGTTGAAATTGATTTGAATTGAAGTTGGAATCGAAGTAAATACGAATTGAAATCGGTAATTAAATCGACTTAAATTGAAATTGATTTGAATTGAAATCGAAATTGAATTAATTGAATCGAAATGGAAATTGAAATTGACTCGGATTGGAAAATTTGGAATTGAACTAATTTGACTTTGAAACTATTTTCAAATAAATTATTTTAATATAAACTATTTAAAATCTACCATTTGAAATATTCAAATTATTTTGAGTTTCCAAACTATTTTATTTTATAAAACATCTTAAATACTTAAATCATTTTATATCAAACTACTTTAACTATTTAAACTTTATTTTAACAATTTAAACTTTTTCTAAACTATTTTCAAAAATTCAAACTAGTCAGAGTGGGAATTATTTATATTTAATCATGGATTTAAATATGAATTTGGTTAAATGAAGTTATAACCTAAACTGAAATTCGAAATGATTTTGGAAGTAAAATTAAGATATTAAGGCGAAAATGATTTGTAAGTGAAATGGTATATTTTGAGTAAATATGATGATTTTGAAATGGATTTGATTTTGAAGCGAATATGATATTTTGATATCAAGTACGAATTGTTTTCGAAATATAAAAGTAGCACCCGTGTGTAAAACAACGTTTGGTTGTTAAAGAGACCGGGGCCTCTTATTGACATACTCTTGTCAATATTGGAACCACTTTGATAACCGTGTATGCGGTGGATGATATCCAGAATGTAGTGGTTGAATTGGCGAACGTTTACTGGTATGAAGTAAGAGAATAATGATGGATAGCCTTGACACTTATGTTATAATTAAAATGACTAAAATAGGAGCCTATGTTTGGCCAATGAGGTTAGCTACCTCTAACAACGTTAATCCTTCGTATTACTATCGTGATTTTGTACTCGATGGGTGCACCCTTTTGTTTGGATTGATGGTCGCGGTCGGCCACGTATGGGTGACGACCAGCCGGAAAGGGTAAAATGGTAAAATCCTACCTTGGGTATTGCCTTACATGCCTTGTCATACTTATCCTTATACGAGCCCATTACGACTTTGGTTTAGTATTGTACCTATATGGGACTCACTGGCTACCGACGTTACTGGTTTTGTTACAGAACCTGCATAGACTACATGCTATAAAAATGTGTTAAGGTGGATCAATGTAAAGCCTTAACGCTATTTTGATATTTATTTTACTAATTAGACATTACATATATAGCGTGTTCTACTATATATAGATATTTTTATGGATCCTGGATGGAAAATCCCATAATGTCTCTTAAGTTATTGCACGCACGTTGTACACTTGATAGGATATGTAAAATCCCACAACATCTCTGACGTTATTACACTCTTTTTTCATGTGATATTGATTTGACTTACATGAGAATATTTTAGTCCTGACTCGAGTATTTTGTCATTTCATTATGCTCGGGTCAGCTCTGAGTTTTTTTTTCAACGCATTGAAGATCGTTTTTTGGAGAACAAAGACGAAGATTTGGTATATTATTACTATTATTATTTCTGCATCATGCTATTCTGCTGCATTATTTATTTATCCCTGATGTATATATAACTCTGATAAATGTTGTATAGATTATAATCAAATGTATAATATAAATAGCTTCATGAACTGTTTATTTGATTATTATATTTTGTCATTCCGATGCGAGATTCTCTGTTTGTTTTCTTCTTCTTTCCTTATTTTCCTAAATTAACCCCAATGATTATCTATGTTTTGGATTGTTTAAGTTGGACATGTGTGGATTATTATCAATTTAAACCTTCCAAAATATGGGACGTCACAATCCCATTCTAAAGAGAGTGAATTTAGAATTTTTCTAGCTTGATCCTCTTCAGAAAAGTTTTTGCCTAATTCAATTAGTGAATGCACTATACCTTAAAATTTATATTACATGTCAGAAATAGACTCATTTGGATTCATTTTAAATAATTGGAACTGATAGTTAATATGGAAATTTTAGTCTGTTTCACTTTACTAGTACTCTCATGTGTAACTTGTAGTGTTCTTCAAATCTCGTATGTAGACTTACAAATAGACACTCTATTAAATTCATTTTTATTTAGTAAATAATATAGAATATCCATAGCTATAGAATTATTTTTGTACAAGTGCCTTTTGGTCAGCAGTCCAAGTTGAAAAATTAGTTTGGGGTTCAGTGTACTTTGTGTAATATTCCAAACATCTAGACCATTTGACTGTAAATAAATCTTCATCCTTTATGACCAATAAGTGCAATTACTGCCATTAAAAAGTGGAGGGTCTAGCAGTAGATTGTCCTTCGATAAAAGTGTTAACAAATGAACCAACGGTGTTATTAACAGTATTGTTATCCATTTAAACTTTTCAAAAATCAAATTATGAGTTTTTGAAAACATAATGTTCGATACCAAACGTGGGTTGCCGAATTAAGGATCGTAAAACTAATTAAAAACTAAAAGGGGTGAATAGTATTTTCTAACTTATATGAATCTTTTTGAAATTATTTTAATATTATTATTAGACAATGTAGAATCAACAATCACAGATGCAAATATAGATAAATATAAATGCAGAAAAGTAAAAAGTAGAGAATTAGAGAGATCACACTGGATTTTTATATTGGTTTGGTGTTACCCCGGTCCCATACAATTACTTGTATAGATTTCTTTTCGAATACTAATCTTTAAACGAGCAAAAGGCAAACCCAATTACAATCTCGATTCCAAGGCTACGAAACACGCCCTCCTAATTTTCTAGGCTCAGGGTACGCCCACTTGATTTGGACGGGCTACAAGCATATACATGAATTTCTGAGCTACCAAGTACACCCAATTAATTTGAATAGACTATAATCACATCCACACAAATACAACTAGAGTTTGATGGTTTTACAAAGACAATTTATTGATCTTTGGATATAATGGATCCTATAGCCTCTTGACAGCACTTTGATTGAAGAGAGATGATTGAAATCAAAGAGTAAATAGTGAAAATTAATAAAATGAAGATTGAATTGATTCTGGTTGAATTTGAGAAGATTTGAATATATTTTTCACTAGAAATTTTTGCAAAGTAAGAGGAGAGGAGATAATAAGAAAGTAGCTATTAAAAATTCGTTTGAAAACCCTCTATACATAGAGAATAAACAGACATGTCTGTTTGTGAAGAATTATAATGAATAGACACTTCATTTCAAAATTTAAATTTCAAAATTGCAGCATGTATGTCACCATATCATCTGCCTATATGTTGACATAGGCTAGTGTAATTTGAAAACTTGTTAATTATAAAATGTTTCGAAAATCCTATACTATGTAAAATAATTTGATACTTTGAAAAATTGTTTAAACATAATTTATAAACATTTTAACCTCTGAAAAAAATTTATAAAATATTTTTAAATATATTTTTAAAATATATTTTATTTTGAAGATAAAGGATTAGAAAATGGAAAATAGAGATCAAAGAATGCTACCAGGGACTTTAACAATATTCTAAGATTCTATAAACTTTACTATAGTCTTGAGATCTTCATATCTTGATCTTTATACTCATGAGTCGTCATGTCCATTTTTTGAGTCTTTTATACTGTATAGTCTTCGATTCAATACCTGTGTAATATCATGCATTATATACTGTACAACTTGGCAAAAACATTAGTATCTGTATTTTATATAAATGTTTTATTGTTACTAAGGTTGTTATCATCAAAACCAATAACTGGGTTTTAATATGACCCTCATATGTTTCCTTCTGTTTATGTATTTATAGGTTATGATGGTGGTCTTGTGTAACATGGATGATGCAGTTGACGATGATATTGCTTATGAATACAATGTGTTGTATTTATCACTTAACAGTATTAGTGTATGATGTATTAATACATATGGATTTGGATTTTATCATGTATACTAGGATATGATTTGATATTTGATATATATATATATATATATATAATGTTTGCTTCCTATTACTATGAGACTCTGAAAGTTTTAGTTAGTTTGTTTATATAGCTCTCTGCATATTGTATGTTAACCGTGACGATCCGCAGTTTCAGGTATTCATTCATTTAAATACGGAGGTCGAAAATGGAAGGTTGTTACATTTAGAAAAATTTTCATATAATTATATCGTATGCGAAAAATATGAAGTCGTTAAATGAATCTATTTGAATTCTTAGCATACGATAAGTTAATGAAAAGGAAGTTTAGTGTTTGTTTGTACTAAGCTGCATAGAGGATCGAGGTAATTAATATTGATGGAATGTAGAAGGTTAAGGGAATATGAGTTGAGAAGGATGTTCTCCCTATAAGAAATTGCAAGGATGCAATTTTCTTAAAGGGAGGTTCTACAACAACCCGACCTTCTACGCTTTTGTAATAAATTATTTTTAGTTAAAATAAAATGTTCATGTTTAATTTCCAAAGTATTTTACTTTCGAATATATATCTTATTTGGTTAAAATTATTCGATAAAAGAGTTTGTTTTATTAAATTGAATTAGTGGATAAATTTGTTTCAAAATAATAATAAAAATACATTGGACTCGAATAAAGTATTTGCAATTAATATAAAATATTTTTACATTATTAATAATTTTCATATGGTTGAATAATTATTGAATATTTGATTGAATATTTTTATATTATTAATAAAATCAATAAATTAGAGAAGATAAAATAATTATTGAATTTAAATACTTACGTAATCTACTGAAATACATTTTGTGGAAATATCGGTTTTAACTGAACTGAAAACATATTCATAAATATTTGATATAATTATTTATATGTGAATATAGAAATTTAATTTGCAATTGGGAGAGGTAAGTTGAAATTTATTTAGTTTGAAGGATTAACTGAAAAACATGGAAAGAAATATTAATAAATAAGTAGTCCTTCCTTTTCTCCTACATTCTAGAAAGATCCCTTCTAATTACTTTGTCCCCCCTTAACCCTAATAATAGTTATATACAAAATCAAGGGAAATAACAATAATAAAATGTGATATGGAAAAAAGAAGAAGAAGTCGTGAAAAAAGGGGAAGACGGAAGCTTGCAACAGAGGCCGCATTGACGCAAGGGGTAAGAGAAGATGAAGGTTTTTCGTGGTGCAGCTAGAGATGTGCAGTTCAATGTAAGGGCAGAGGTTCAAGCATGGCGGCTGTTGAAGGAGGCGGTGCGTGACCCTAGCATAGACATGGATGGTGGCGACGGCAGGATGATGGAGGCATATGTCATATTGGAGTAGCAAAGCTTAAGATAGCGGCTAGGGTTAAGGTGGTGCATGCTAGGCTTTAAGCAATTGCAGATTTGGGGTTGCTTGTTAAGAGAAGTAAAATGTCGATGTTAACCCAAAAAATGGATCAACACCCTAGATCAAGTGTGAAAGCACCAGTGCAGATAATCAGCATCACAAAGCTCAGATAAACAATAAATAAATAGCAGAAGTAAGAAAAAAGACACGGAATTTTTGTACTGGTTCGGAAAAATCTATGGCCTACATCCACTTTATAATTTATTTATCACTTGTAGTTTTATATTACAAGAGATTTTGAGGAGGAGAGGAGAAGTCGTATTTTCTATTTCATTTTCTTCCCTTTTTCTTTTGCAATACTAGGTGTAGTTATAGTTGTAAGCCTTGACCCAGTGATGGTGTGGAATTATAGTAACGCTGACTAGGCTAATATTAGTTGCACCATAATCTTCTTATTTAAGGTAAGGATGAAGAGAATTAAGGAATATTTGATATGCAAATGGTTGACATTAATTAGTAATAAATAAGCAGGTTATCATGGCATTGATTGGGCATTAAATTCGGCTTTTATGGGTAATGAATTGGTATTTATGGTGGAGATATGGCTAGTTTTTATTAAGTAATGAATTGTTATTTATGGTGGAGATATGACTGCTTTTTATTAATTATTTAAGGTAATAAATGCAAAGAAATCAGGAAGTAAATCTTTAATTTCTTCTTCAAGGATGGAGACTAATTTGCTGGATAACATTTACCCCCCGAAGTATGTCTTGTTGGCAACGAGGTATGCTTCCCTCAAGAACTTGTGTTGGTGAAAGCAAATTTGTTGGCGTCAAATTCTTATCTCTCTGGGTGTTTGACAAATGTTAAGTGTCGAACCATTCCTGCACAAGGAGATAGAGTTAATCATTCCTATTCGAGAGCATTCATATTCAAGAGATACTTTAGAAAGTAGTTCTCAGGTCGCTTCTATAACCTTTCATCGAAAACAAGAACGATGTTGTAAAGATTTTTGAAAGGTGTCGCCCTTAGGAACAAATCAAAAGCTGTGGACCGTTCGTGGTCGCTCATCACATGTGTAAATCGTTCTCCAAGCACTAACCTTTAAAACTAGTTTTATGCAAAAAAAAATCATTTTTTATGAGGTGTCGCTCCTGGGAAGGAATCAAAGCATTAGGCCGCCTACATTCGGGATCGTTTACATGAGTAAATCGCTTACCAAATTCTAACCTTTAAAGCATTTTTTAATGATGCACAATTCAAATGCAGAAAGGAATCTAAATTCTAGATCTCATTTTTTAGTTCAGTTCAGTTGACGATAATTTCTATTTGATTAGCAGACCCTAGAGTCCGGTACTTATCTGAGTGAGGGGCTTTGCAAGCCCCTTGTTTCTGGTCCTTGCTGCCCCCGGCTATTTGCTTCATGGTAGAAGGAAAGTTTGAATGAGAGGACACCTCCTGCCTGCCCCTTGCTGAGTTCCTTCCATAGCACTTTTCCTTCTATGAGGCTTCTTCATCTTCTAAAAGCCAGATCTAGGAACCTGTTTCTAGATCTAAATTTTCCTTTTAGATCTGGAGTTGGATCTTCTTCCTAACATAGAATAAGCTTCAGATCTGAGATTCCCTTGTTCTTCTCAGTGAAAGCACCAAAATGTTAACCCAATAAAGGATCAACACCTTGGATCAAATATGAAAGCATCAATGTAGATAATCAGTAGCACAAATCTCAGATAAACAATAAATAAATAGCAGAAGTAAGAAAAGAGACACAAAATTGTTATAGTGGTTTGGCAAAATCTATGACCAACATCCAATTTATAATTTATTTATCTCTTGTAGTTTCATATTACAAGAGATTTTGAGGAGGAAAGGAGAAGTCATATTTTATGTTTCATTTTCTTTGCTTTTTCTTTTGCAATACTAGGTGTATGTATAGCTGTAAGCCTTGACCCAGTGATGGTGTGGAATTGTGGTAACGCTGAATAGGCTGATATTAATTGCACCATAATCTTCTTATTAAGGTAAGGATGAAGGGAATTAAGGAATATTTGATATGGAATGGTTGGCATTAATTAGTAATAAATAAGCATGTTATCATGGCATTTATTGGGCATTATATCCGGCTTTGATGGGTAATGAATTGGTATTTATGGTGAAGGTATGGTTGGTTTTTATTAAGTAATGAATTGGTATTTATGATGGAGATATGGCTGCTTTTCATTAATTATTTGAGGTAATAAATGCAAGGAAATCAGAAAGTAAATCTTTAATTTCTTCTTCAAGGATGGTGACTAATTTGCTGGATAACAATCGACAAGGTGAGTTATATCTATAACTCACAACTATAAACTAGAACCTTTATGCTATGATTTTTATTGATTACTATTATTAGAAGAAGAAGAAAAGTGGAATAATTTTGAGATTGTGTGAACATAAATTATTTGAAAGTGATGGTTTTTGGGATTTCATTAAATAAGTGAATTTTTGAATATTATATTTTTATTTATCGATGATTATAAAAAATATTTAAAGGTTTTAAAAGGAATGGCATTTAAAATTTATATTTTAATGTGAGGAGTTACATTTATTTAGATTTAATAATTGAAAGTTTGAAAAATAATATTTTGACGTATTAAAAAGTTGATTGCAATTTATTTATTGTATGAAAATTATTATTTAAGGTATTTATTATATAAATATTGTCAAGTAAATTTTGGAAGTAATATATGATATGTGATTATTGCTAAACAAAAGGGAAATTAATTTAAAATCATTTGAAAATATGTTTATAGAAGTGTTTGGAGTGAATTATTATGGGAAGGTAATTATGCGATCTTGTTATGCAAATAAATTATTATAGATTGATATTTTTGCATCAAAATTTTAAAAGCTATAGAATAGAATTTTAGTTTGATGGATTACTTTTCAATTATAATAGTTTAAAATGGATTTGAAATGTAAATGCGGGTTTTAAACACATTTAGTTATAAAATTTTATATCATGGCTTTGGAAAAAAAATTAATTGAAAATCCTTATTTGGAGTATGGAATTATTTAAATTTGTTGTTTAAAGGAAATTATTATAAAACTTCTTTGGTATTATTATCATTAAAGAATTATTTCAAGGTTTACAAATTATTTTGAAAAGAAGTTCAAGAGATTTGAATTGAATAAATGTTTAATATAGATTTCCTTGTAATAAATAAGAGATTTTAAATAAAGATTCGTAAATAGAATGAAATTTTTTATACTTTAAAATTTCATGGAAATTTTATATGGACGTTTAAAATTTAATATGAAGATTTTGAAAATGAGGATTTCCAATAAAAACCCCATGTAATCAATAATGGGTTGAATGGTGTAAAGATTGGTATAAAGAGAATTTTGAGTAAATGGATTAGTAATATCGAATGGTATTGGACATTTGATAATACTTTTCTAATTACTCCTTTGACTCATTATTTGGAATATATAATTATGTTTGATTTTTTCTCTATGTAACATGGAATTTAAATAAGCAGAGTTATAATACCGTGTGGTATAGGACATTCAGTAATGTTTCTCCAGTTATTCCCTGGACTTGTTATATAGAATATTATGCGTGGTTGAGTGGGAATCACAGATGTTTAGTAAATGAGTGAATATCATCTAGTGGTATGGGACGCTTGAGTGATTATCTACATGATTATCTCTTAAATGTAATTGACACTCATATACGAGGTGTGGTAGTTGCATGTTACCATTATTGTGTGCTACATGGTTAAGTATGCCTATTGACTACGCTTCAGTTTGTGCCATGTGTTATCCAAAGAGACTGGAGTCCATCTTAGTTGGCTGATCGTAGGGTCATGCCCTGGATCCGTTGCATCACTATTATACATGTTGTGTGCTGATATATAGATTATGTGATGATATGCCCAGATGCCACACTAGCCAAATGGTTTATTACCATTGGAAGTAGGCTCATGGGCATAGTATATAAATGGACATAGAGTCACGATGATCGAGAGTAACTAAGATTGTGAGGTGTGCTGTGTGCTGTCAGTGTTGTGTGTTGTCCCTTGGAGCGTGCTATGTGCCATAAGGCTCTAAACTAGAATACGTGAATAGGGTATATAGAGACATACAATACCATATTTATAATACCTCACTTGATTGTGTGCTTGTTGATAGTTTATTCTCTTTTGTATTATGGGTGTATTGGAGGATGATGCTTTGATATTATGTTGAATCACCCACTAAGTTATGGTTCTATTATTGGGTGTTACAGTTGGATGTTTGGATGTATGGATGTCTTGTTTAATCTATGTAATATGCTGCTTATTATGATGGTTGATGATACGAGCATGGTTTGCGATAGATATGTTATATATATATTAAGATGTTCATATACCATTTGGAGTTACACTTGATTATACCATGCCGGTTATAATTGACATCTATAATTTAGGCATAGTCTGACCCATGAGTTATTTATATAATACTTAGTTCAGTCCGAGACATTATAGGTTCAGGGATGAAGTGACCGGCTTTTGATTATTGAGCATAAAGGAGGATAGTTAAATACATTATAGAGTTGAGTATCCTTTTGTATATCTGTAGCTACATGTGTTCATGTGTTGTTGAGATGTATATATTGGGCATGCTATGTATAATTTTTATGATAGTGGGCATTGACTCTTTTATATAAACCCACTAAGACTTGTGTATATTTTCTATTATATATTATCGCTGCATTGTTGAATCTATGTTCTCTGATATTTGTTCTATATTATGCATTGTTCTATTATGAAAGTGCATGTGTTTATTGCTTTGTGCTGATACTTAGTACGTACAGAAGAGATATTTATATGATTTTGAATACGTACCAGTATTAGCCCAATGGAATATTCATGTGTGACAGCCCAATATCGCCTTATTTTCATATTATCAAACAGTATACATAGTAATACTCATTGATAGTATGGATATAGAGGTGAGGTGTTACAATATATGTTTTAATTTAATTAATTAACTTTTAATTATGTATTTGTTTAATTAATCCAATTAATTAATATAAAAATTATGAAATTAATTTATTAATTTTCAAAACAATTTTGAGAAATATTTTATAACATTTATAACATTCCTTTTATATTTTAAACATAACTTTTAAATTTTAAACATAATTTAAATTTTCAAACCGACTTCTGAAAATTAGCCTAAGGCCCAAATAAACCTGGGCTTTTATATTGGGGTTAACCTTTAGGCTTAATTCATCCTTCAGGCCATGCCAATAGTAAATATAATATATTATTTGATTACCCAATCCTAACCTTAGATGCTACCTTTTTGGATATCTTATTAAATGGGTTGGCTCTAATAATTTAGCCATAATATTGCTAATTTAGACCATATGGCTATTGTGCTCTAATACCGTTGAAGAAACCGAACCAGTCGTAAGCGGGTAAATATGGTAGATTTCAAAATATTTCCCATGATTTAGATCTTGGGCCTATGAATTCTAAATTGATTTTAAATCTAATCTAAAATTTAATTAAAATAAAATCATAGTTTGTTTAGTTCACCGATTTGACTTAATGATGGATTAATTAAATATGTTATAGAAGTTTACGAATACACCATTATGTACTCATGTGTATATAACATGCACATTCAACATGGCAAAAGGTGTGTATATTTAAATATATACATAGATAGATGTTGGGATTAACATCAACTATATATATACTTGGCCTTTACAAATATGTTAATTGCCTGAATAAAACATTTCATAATTATATATATATATGTATGTATATGTATGTATGTATGTATGTATGACAATGTATACATGTTAATTTTGAAAACATAACTAAAATTACTAAAGAATAAATATAAAACAATATTTTACTTAGTCTTTGATTTCAAACTCAAAATATCTAGTTTGACATAGTAAATAAAATCAAATTTAAAGCTAGATCTAAAATTTAAAATTTCAAAATATCATTATTTTTGACTTTATATCATTCTTAAAAATATATATGTATTTGTAACGACCCAAGAATTTTAACGATTTAAATAACGTAATTTACTAAAAAAATTCATGAAAATATAAAATAAAATTTTGCAATGAAAAATTTGATATTTGGTATGCGTCTATTTTACCGTAGCAAGTGTCAGATTTTCATCAGAAAATATTTAAGTTCGTTCAGTTGTGAAATTTCAATTTAAAATTTAAAATCAGTTAATTTGATGGAAATAAAATATTTTCCAAACCTGAATATTTTTACATAATAAAATGTAAATTATTTTCGGAGTGAGATGTCGTATTTCGTTTTGCCAAATTTGGACTGCTCTAGCCTCGTTTTATCTTATTTTTCGACAATTTAGTAGCAGTTTTGGTGGCGAATATCGAGTTTTGATAGGTAGATTGTGTCTATGATATCTGTGTACCATTTTGTTTGTCTCGTCGTGCTGATCTCCACAGTATATTCATTTGTGGGTTTCGATGTCCGGTACGCGGTGAAATCCGCGAAAAGTTAGCCGTATCGGTACCCATTTTGAGTCTCTAGAGTGTTCTATGACCTTTTATTTGTCCATCGGTTGGAAAGTAAATGGTCAGTAGCTTTTAATATAATTCCTAAATTCAGTGGCTGGCTATCATTATTCCCTATTTTCAATATATATTGCTTGTCCGTTCTCTTATTCTCTTCCTCTACCCTCTTTTATTCAATTCATTAATATAAATTATATAAAAGCTTATATTCGCTTGTGATAAATTCCTGATCGTCTTTCTTTTGCATTCTTATATTTGCAATCCCGCTAGAGCACCGCCATTCGCCACTGCCCTTCTCCTCTCCGACCACGAACGCCCATAGCTAACCACCGAAGATGCTCCACTTCCCACCAAACCCAACCTCATCCCCTCTAAACCTCTCTCCTCCCTAACTCCATCACCAAACCCCCTGACCGAAACCTACAGCACCCGGAAAACAAACTCTCCCTCCGCCTGATCCACTGAGCCTCCTTCGCCATTTCACCACACAACCCATCACGTGCCCATCACTCCGCCAACCACCCTGTCATTCACGCCAAGAACCCAAACTCACCTTGACAACCATACCATTTCCATCAACCCACCTCAGCCCTACGTCTTGAACCCCTCCATTACTTGCCAGTAGCCGAGCAGCCTACCACCGAAACTCCTTCTCCACTGAGTAGCCTTCACCGCCACTCTTCCCTTTCCTCGGCGAACATGGCACCTTGCTGAAGCGAGCAACCATAGCCTCGCACACTAGCTCCCATCCTCTTCCCTCTCCACTGAACACAATAGCTCTGACAAACCTTCCAGCGGTCAATGCCGATCAGCCGTGCTCCACCACCTCTACGCAACCCGCTCCGACCACAGCCACCTAGCTGCCAAACTCCACGTGCAGGCAAACAAACACAACCGCAGCCTCCTCTGCCTTGAAACCCACTGTCATGCATCACTCTTCTGCCTTGTCGCAGCTAAACTCCAAGCACAGCAGCCACCTTACTTCCCTGCTATCAAACCCTCTAGCCATGAGTAGTAAGCAACCCTCACGTCGAGCATCCACCACCAACCCCTACAGCCGAAACCCCATACTTCCTCACCTCTCAGCCACTACTTGCTCTGCCCAGCAGCCCACACCCCCTTGCTCTGCCTGCACTCGAGCCGAGCAACAACAACCACCAATATCCGATCACCATCCCTCTAGCCTTCCCGCCTGAACCACATAGCCAAGTGGCCAGTCTTCCCCTTCTCTTTCTATAAAAAAGGAAGAAGGATATTATATATATATATATATTATTTCCATCGAATTCAAGTTTGTTAGCTTCGCTTTTACGCTTGCTGTCTGAATAATTTCAGCAGCGGTTGTCGCATTCTTCGTTTTCATGTGCTTGGTTCTTATTCTCGTTTTCCATAGCCTCGAAAGGTGAGCGATCACCCACGATTGACATTCTTGTGTTTAGTAAATTGATTTTATATGAAATGACGATTGAAATATGTTGTTAAATTTGAGTTGGTTAGTTATTTAATCGTTTAATATGATATGTTAATTTTTAAAATTTTTTACCTATGACATATGACACCATAACATGTTGTGTGTGTGTATATATATATTGTTTTTAAATTGTTAATTATGACATATGCTTGTCATTGATATGTTATGCTATTTTATATTATTATTTTATTGTTCTCACTCTGCAAGTTCCCTGATAATTTAGGAAATCCCTATGGGTTGAAATGATACACACCCGAATGATTTTTTTTTGGCAAGGCCGACGGGGTTGGATGGACCCCGACCATTTTATTGCAGCACCAGAGATAACAGGACACAAACAAGAACGAAGAGCAAATGCTCAAAGAAAACGGAGACAAAACATGGTGCTACAAGCACAAAGAAAAACAGACGAAAATAGAAAAGAAAAAAACAAACATTTACGTACTAAAGGTCAGTCTTATTCCAGGGTCAAAGGTGGATATCATCTTCAGGGAAGTCTCAATTTCATGCATTATCCAAAGTCTGAAGTTTGCTGCAGTTTTTGCATTGTTATCAAAAACTCTACAATTACGCTCTCTCCACACTGCATATATAAAACTCTTCAACGTGACACAAAAAATTCTCTTTCTTTTTTGCTTGTTACCTGTCTTTGCGTATATATGCTCCCATTCAGCTTGATTATCGTGCAAGGGACAACTACTTTGTAGTTTAGTCATAACTTCAGACCACAGAAGCTTAATTTTTGAACATTCGAAGAATAAATGCTCAATAGTTTCAGGTTGAGCATAACAGAAAGCACAGTATATGTTAACATTCATACCTATACTGACAAGCTTAGCCTTGGTCAGTATGGAATGATTCAAAATCTTCCACAAAGAGAAATTTTCTCTCATGCTACTATCATTATTCCAAGTTCTCTTCCACCATTTCCAATTTCGATTAACATTGTTCTACATCAAGAATTCATACGCCTCACCAATTTTAAATTTTCCTTTTTTTTCTCCCCATACAATTTTATCAGAAGTAGTAGGCAGTGGTGTAAACTTTCTGATACTATCCCATAGTTTTTGAACTCTCTGATTAGAAGAAAACGTATGATGCCCCTGAAAGTAATCGAGAACATCTCTGACTTTCGTATCAGAGTGGACTCCAGTTTGTTGAATTTCACTGTAGGTAAGTTGCCTTCGAAGAATGAATCCTTTGTCAAGCCATGGATCATTCCAGAAGCTGACATTATAAACAGGGTTGGTGTTCATTTGAATGAGAGGAAGAAAGAGTTCTTTTATCTTGTGCATACTCTGCCAGGTCCAGCTTAAGTTTTGCTGTTTAATCATGTTCCACAATCTCCTGGTTTTTATCACATTTCTTTTGGACCACTCAGCCCAAAGACTATGTGGACAGTTGAACAAGGTGTCAACATGTCTTGCAAAAGCAGCTTTGTTCCACTGTTTTAAATTTATTAAACCAAGGCCTCCCTTGTTCAAAGGCTTCTCAACAGTACTATACTTAGTTGGGGCAATAAATCTGCCCATAGTTCTGCCAGACCATAGAAATTGCATAAAAGCACTCCTAATCATGCTTATTAGCTTGGATGGGAGAACGTAAGTTCTGGCCTAATACACTTGCATTGCAAAGGTAACTGACTTAATTAAAGTTAATCTTCCAGCTTGACTCAGTTTCCTAGCGGTCCAACAATTAAGTCTAGCAGTGATCTTCTAAAACATCGGTAGACATTGGTTTGTTGTGATTCTGGATGTTGTAAGAGGCAGACCTAGGTAGGAAACAGTGGATAGGTTACGAGATAAACCAGTTATTTGAGTTATTTGAGCTGCTTGAGCCATGCTAACTCCAGCTAGAATA
The DNA here is from genome assembly GCA_030737815.1 of Allium fistulosum. NCBI lineage: Eukaryota > Viridiplantae > Streptophyta > Magnoliopsida > Asparagales > Amaryllidaceae > Allium > Allium fistulosum. The sequence continues at coordinate 1,038,457,133 of CM060907.1, read as the reverse complement.
ATATCAGATTTCTGGACGTTAACCTTTTAACCCCGTCATAATACTAAAGTGTTCAAGGGTTAGCATTATGTTCTTGACTGTGTCGATGTCAGGAGAGCAAAACATAATCAAGTCATCAGCAAACATTAACGCCGAGATTTGAGGGTCTTTACAAGCAGGATGCAATTTAAATTTCCCTTGTTGTATTGTTCTGTTTATCATTCTCGTTAGTAATTCCATAACTAGTATGAAGATGTAAGCAGACATGGGGTCTCCCTGTCTAATGCCTTGCTTACTCCTAAAGAAACCTGTAGCAGTACCATTGACATTGATTGAATAGGTTGGTGAAGAGATACATTCAAAAATCCAACCAATAAAATGTGGAGGGAAATTCATATACCCCATGATGCGAACAATACTGTCCCACTGTAACATATCAAAAGCTTTCATTATGTCAAGCTTCATCATAGCTTTCGGGGGAGCATTTCTACTTTTATATCCTTTAATTAACTCATGAGCGAGAAGGATGTGATCAAGAATATTCCTACCTGGAAGAAATGCAGCCTGGTTTTTGGATACAATTGATCGGAGGACATTCTTCAGTCTTGTTGCAATAACTTTAGAGATGCATTTGTTTATTGTATTACAACATGAAATAGGACGGTAGTCTTTTACATGATGAGCATTCTTGAGCTTAGGGATTAATGCTATGTTGGTGTAATTGAACGACCTGTAAAGTTTACTCTTTTTGAAGAATAGTGTAATGGCATTGCACACATCTCCAGATACAATCGACCAGCATGTTGTATAGAAATATGCATTCAAACCATGTGGGCCACCGCATGAGTTAGTACTAAGAGAAAATATAGCTTTTTTAATTTCTTCATGGGTGACTTCAGAGCATAGCAGGTTGTATTTTTCCTCATTAAGCCTGGGCATGATATCAGATGGGATGTCATCTATTTTAGGGACGAAGTTGTTAGTGTTGTTATATAAGCTTGTGAAATGTTGCTCAAAAGCTTCCTTTACACCTTCAGCAGTAGATTGTAGTTCATCATTCATATCATAAATAGTGACAATATTTTCCCTCCTTTGCTTGTTCTTAAGACTGGCATGAAAGTATGCACTATTCTTATCTCCTTTTTCCCACCATTTAATTCTCGACTTTTGTCTAATCATATCACTTTCCTGAGTTAGTGCATCATAGTATTGTTGAGACAATGTAGCTTCAGTAGAAGAAAGACTAGCATCCTGAACATTATCCATGATAGCTTTCTGAACCTCAACAAGCTTCTTCAGAATATTAGTGCTCATTCTTTCTCCTTTGCCAAATTTTTTAAATGCCCACAGCTTCAAGACATCTTTCATTTCTCTTATTTTTTCCTGCTAAACAAAAAGATGATTACCATTCTTATTTTTGCTCCATGCATTTGATACAGTAGATTTAAATTCAGGTTCTTTAACCCAGGAATTAAAAAATTTAAATTTTGCTTTTCCTCTCTTGTCCACTCCACGAAGATGTATAATTTGAGGGGAGTGGTCAGAAAGGAGAGGAGGGGGGAGAAGGTTGAAAAGGAGGGGCCATTTGGTTAGGGCAGTTTGATTGGAGAAGGAGTGATCAATCCTAGATAAGGTCCTGATGCCTTGCCTTCTTTTGTTATTCCTAGAGTATTGCATACCAATAGTTTTTACAGTAACAAGATCAGCATCATTTAACACATTACTAAGTGGTTGAATCTCAGTAAGGGACAATGGATTCCCTCTCACTCTATCAGAGAGTGTATGACAGCAGTTGAAGTCACCGAATATAATCCAGGCGTGGGTGGACTGCCTAAGAGATGAAATGACAGAAAGCATCGAGGTTCTAACAGCAGCTGAGTTGGATGCATATATAAAGGAGATATAGAAGGATGTACCTTCAGAGATGTCTTGCGCATGACAGTGTATAAGTTGGGAAGTGGAGAGGATAGGAGTAGGTTGAAGATGATGGGGATTGTGTATAATCATGATTCTACCATAGGGAGATTCGTTTAGGTTGTGGATAAGCTTCCATTCAGGGTTTATGTATTCAGCAGCCTTAATTGTTAAGGTAAGATTTAGTTTGGTTTCTAGTATCGCCAACACAAATAATTGGTGAGTTGTAATGAGCTGTTTACACTGTTCTTGCTTGATGACATGGTGTGCCCCTCGAATGTTCCAAGCTCCAATGCGTGACATCATTGGAGAACTCTGGCATTAAGTATTTCAATCTTCATTCTCCTTGTTACTGCCTGTGTAGAGGATAAGTAATTTGGAATTGTTGCTGAAAGGGGGGTGTTTTCATTGCTTTCTGTTCCATTATCCAAAGGGGTGGTGACCATTTGGGTTACAGCGGGGAAGGGTGGGGAGGAGTGTTGATTGGATGGGGAATTGAGAGGAGATGAATTGGGTGGAGGTTTGTAGGCTAAAGGTGGTTTTATATTGGAGTATATTTGTGGAGGAGTTGCAATTAGAGGTCTGACAATGTCTGGGGGATTGGTTGGTTTAGTTATGCATTCTATTTCATCTTTGTGCATGTCAGCACATATATCAGTTGCTCCTTTGTATTTGATATTCTTGTTTTTACTCCTGTTATTTTTTCCACCACTAGAGCTCTTTCCTTCAACATGCGCACTCTCATATTTTGTTACACCTTCATTACTTCCTTCACTAACAGTTGCTTTGCTTTTAGAATTGTTTTCTTTTTGTTGCATTTGAATATCGTATGCTGTCTTTATTTGTCTCCTTGTTTTGTTGCTCTGCCCCCCTTGCCTTAAGTAATTTTTATCATTATTTGACACAGTTACCCTACTATCTCCCAATGTTCCACAATTCTTTCCACTATCATTTTTACTTGCTTCTTGCATGTCATCAGTAAACTCTGTATCCTCCAAACAAAGAAGAGCTTCATATTTATTAGATATCAGTAGATTTTCAACTAAATTCTCAACAATTGTTTCTTCAGTTTTCTTTGTTTCTTTGTTTACCTCTTCAGTAATAATACGATAGTTGGCTTCTTGTAACAACCCTGGGATTTTTATAACAATGAATTATCGTCAAATGACGATTTATTTGGTGGTTAAGTGCTATTGAAAATTAATCAGTTGAAAATCCTTTTAAATGTTGGTCTAACGGTTATGCGGGCTTTAGAGTTGAATTGGTAGCCCACGCTTTCATTCGTTGTTCTAAGGCCGAGATGATAATAATCCATCGTTTCCCCATTTTCGTTCATTTTCTCATTTTTCGAAACCCTTAATCAAAATAAATCGAACGAGAGAAAAAGAAAAATGGTGGCGCTCGTTCTCTTCTTCGTCCCTCTGGAAAACTAGGGCTTCAAAAATAAGGGCTGCTCGTCTTTCGCTCGTTCTTCAATTCAATAGCTAGGGCTTTGGAAGCTCGAGGGTGCCGACTTCAATCATATCGATCGAACGCTCCATCGATTGTCGTGTGCTTCGATTCGTTTTGCAAAGGTGAGTAATTTTAGATTACTCACATCTAATTCGTACTTTATGTAGTGTGATTTTGGGACTTCGGTCACTTTGATTTGTGGTAGTAATTTGGGCTTCGGCCATTTGGTTTTGTTTCGATGCCTGAGATAATACTTTGAATTGCTTAAAACTGCTAGTGCACTGGGTTTCATGTGTATAACTGAATTTGTTCCTTTTTCTTGTTCGAAACTGCTATGGATTTAAATCGACATTGATTTTGTGGCATTTGTTTTTGGGTTTCGTGACTTTCGCTGACTTGATAATTTGTTTTTTTCTTATTCACGACTTCGACTTGCTTTTGTATTATCATAACCTATACTTGGGCATTGGACTTGAACATCTGATACCATTTGGTATCTTTATTTGATTTTGTTCTGTCTCTGGTTTCCCATTTGTTTCTTTGATTTTGAGACCATTTGTATATATGCTTCTAGTGTTCCTGATCATTACTGCACATGTTGTATATTCTGGAGCTCTCTGTTTTCTTCATGTCGTATATTCACTTTGACTTATTGTTTGAAGTTGCTTTTACATGACACAGTGACCATTTTTGTGATGGTCTTAACTTGTTGCTTACTGCTTGAAGTGGTGCAGTTGCACTTGTACATCTCTGTAGATGTTGCGGTTGCATTTGTGCTTATTGAGACCTTGTTGTAGATATTCATCCTATCACTATCGTAGTTGTTCATCCTGTATGGTTGGATTCTATTCACTTGATCATGAGTAGTCAGTTGCATTGTCAATTGTAAGACTTGATTGCTTTGTTCCTTTTAACTTGATCATGTTGACATCTGAGCTTATTTGAGACCTGGTTGTTGCAGTTGCAGTCCTTCTCTTTAGTTGCTGCACTGTGTTTCATTTGTACATCACTGTGCTTTGTTTTCATTTGTGCACTCCACTGCCTTGTGCATTTGAGTTTGATCACTTTGTTTGGTCTTCACACTGGCCATACTGCACTGTTGCTTGTTTCGATGCTATGTTTTGGATTGTTTGATTGTCTCCTTCGTTGATTTGTGTTGCAGTGATATTGAACTTGAGCTATACATGTTCACTACTATTGCACACATGTTTATTTTATGATAGATTTGGTTTGTCTCAGCTTCACTGGTTTTCAATTCTTTGTTGTAATTCTTGGAGCCTGCTTTGCACGCTGGCGACTTGATTATTTCTTTTGACCCGTAATTCAAAACTTGACTATTTGCCTGTAGTCTTCATATATGTACAATTGTTTCGGTTGGGATTTCTGTTCATTTGAACTTGTTCATGTTGCCCTGAATTCATTTGTCTTGTGTGGCCAATTTTGGTTGCACTATTGGTTGTTAATGTAGCCTGATCATTTGGGTCATTTTGATGTATATACAGTCTTCATTATTCTTGTATCTGCATTTCATATGCTTGTGCGTTTTGAACTGGTGCACTTGTAACCAGATGCACTCGAGTCTCTTTAGTCTCTTGGTTGTATTGAGTCTTGGACAGTTTCAATTGCCATGTGCAGTTTGATATGCATCATCACTAGTGTACATATTTCGTATTCTCTTAGTTGAAGCTTTATGCTGCTGCACTGCCTTTGTTCTCGAATCTGATACATTGCATTGATGCTTTGTACCCATTTGCATTTGATCAATTTGCTTCACTGGTGACCTTATTTTCTAATGAGGCTGATCTGCGTCTTTTTCTGTTGAGTGTTGTAGTGCCATATACTTGGTGCTCTCACCTTCAGTTTGCTATTTCACCGTGCCTTGCTTTGTGACATGTTGAACTTGTTTCACTCGTTGCCTCTGATCTTGTTTAGGATTGTTTTGAGTTGTTTTGTAGTGGCGAGGTAGTACATGTTAGCGTGTACTGCAGCCCTAGCAGGATTGACAGATTTAGTTGACATTTCGATTGTTAAATGGTTTCGTTGATTCAATTAAATATTTTGAAGTTGTATTTTGAAATGGTTCATTTTGAATTGAGTTGGATCTGTTGGCTTTTGGATTCATTGACTTTCTGAGTATTTGATAGACTGTATTGGCGAGGCAGTACACGTTAGCGTGTACTGCAGCCAAGCAGCATTGATGTTTTGCTGACATTTCTATTGTTTAAATTGATTGTATTGCTGATTTGTTGTTTAACACTGTCTAGTGTTATATCTGCGGTTATCCGATTCTTTTATCGAGAAATCGGATATACGATATTTCTGTGACTGTCGTCTATCTGATGTTTGATTATTATTGCTTCTATGCACTAATAACTGAGTTTGAATTAGACTGACCCGTGTATTATTTTCTTTTGAATGTAATACTCGGGTCAGACCCGAGTTATTTCAGGTTGTAGATTTTCTTCTTTGAGTTGCTATTCAGGATATGAAGACTTTTCACATCTTCTGAAGTTGTCAGTGTCATTTTGTAGTAGTCGTGTCATTGTATAGAACGTTATGTATTCATGTATATTAGTCGATAATGTACTTGTATATATATAACTTCTAGAGTCGACAGTTGTAGTTGTATCATATGTATTGTGTCAACTATGTTGTAACTGACATCAGTTATATATATATGAGACTTTTGTTTTTATCTGTGTTCCGCATTTATATTATCTGTGTTATTGTTATATCTAATGTCCTAAACTATTATGAACCATCGTAGTTTGTTTTATATTAATAATTGGGTATGTCGATGGGAGTAAATAAGATGAAAAATGAAAAGTATATACCACTCCTATCGAGGTAACCAATATTAGTGTAAGGCCAACTACGGATGGCTGCTCCTATCCAGCGTTATTCTTCGTAATAATAGACAGTATTTCTTTTAATACTCTTTGTTATTATGAGCATAGAGGTGGGGCGTCATAGTTTCTACTGCTTGAGAAATGTCTTCACTAATTTCTTTATTTATTTCATTTCGCCCGTTTCCCTGCTCATGTCTAACACCCTCCTCATCCTTCTTTTCATCATCTTCATTATTTCTAACTATTTCATTCACTACTTCATCATTGCTTCCTCTCTTGTGTTCGCTGGTTGTTTCGTTCGCAACTGTTACTGTTTTCTTTTTATTGACTCGTTGCCATTTCCTTGAAATCTGTATCTGAAAGGGTTTGATCTTTTTATTGACATGAACATTTCCTGTGGTATCCACTTTGTTTTTTATATTTCCTTTCTTACTAGTGTCATTTTCTTTATCAGATTTACTCATATTTTTATTGTCACAGCATTCTGTTGTTTGTCCAAATTTCTTACACAAAACACATACATCTGGCCTCCATTGATACTCAACATGTATTTTCTGAAAGCCACCTTCCACCAGCTTAACTTTAAACTCGTTTACTAGCTCCTTATCTGGTTTCACTTCTATTAAACATTTTGCGTAGCTCAACCTGTTTTGCTTCTCAGTCATTTCATCCATGCACAATAATCTTCCCAAATGACTACATAACCAATTGATCCCTAAAGGCGACCAAGCATATAAAGGGAGATTATACAGATGAACCCAAACTGGAACTGAGGAAACAGAGCCAGTGATATTACTGACTGCTACATCATAAGGTTTTATTATGAACATCTTATTATTCATAATGATGGGGTCACTCTGAAGAACTTTATGTCTATCTTCGTCACAAGAGAAGTTGAAAAGGAAAACAATACCATCCGATTTAACTGTAACAGAGCCTTTAAGATTCCAGATGAACTTGAGCTTTTGAATGACAGCAGTATACAATAACGGCTTGTCTAAGAAGAAACCAACAAGAGTGTCAGTCCAAAGCACAGCACCGGCATCAAGAACGTTCTGCGGAGGCATTAGTACATCTTCTTCATAATCAGGGAAAAGGTCAACGGGAATGTACTTCCCAGCATTTCTGGGTTTATGCTTAAACAAAGAAGTCCATTTTCGTTCACCTTGAGTGGGGGAAGGAGGAGGAATGGTCTGCGGCAGAGGAGCATAATCAGGAGGCCTAGAAGGTTGAGCGACAAGGAGTAGTTGCGGGGGCGGAGCCGGAGGAATAGGAGATAGGTGAGTTACAGAGGTTGGATTACAGGCAGGAGAGGTTACCAAGGTGGACGAGACAGGTTTGATGATAGGAGAAAGGGTATAGGAGGAAGGTAGAACAGTGAAAGGTATGACAGCGATGTTGGAGGAGAGGGAAGGTACGTTGGGGGCATGGGTAAGGTTTTCAGGAGCGGACACCCGAATGATTTTATAGATTAGGGAAAATCGTTTTGGATTGAAATGATAAACCCAAGCGATTTTATTGATTTTAAAATTTTAGGATTGCGGGTCGAAATGATATATACCCGTAAATATTAAATTATTGCGGATTGAAATGATAAATATCTATATCACTTGACATAGGATAGAAAATTATATACGGACACCGTTGGTCTATTTTTAAACGATTTCCAAAATTTTGAAATGGAGAAATATATATGTCTTGATTTAGAATATAGTATAAAGATATTTTAATTTTAATATATGTGTAGAATTTAAAATTTTACATTTATATGTTTTGGAAATTTTAAAATTATAAGTTAAGTTTAAAATGTAAATTATAAAATTTTACTTATAACTTTATTATTTTTAAAATATATAAAATATGATTTAAAATGGATTTAATAATAATTAATGTAATAAAATTTAATAAGAATTTAATTTAACCAATATTTACATATATAATATGTTTAAAATATTTATTTCAAATTTATATTGATATTTATATATGTAACATGTTTAAAATATTTATTTAAATTTATATTAATATTTTGAAAATAGATTTTTTAATAACTTTAATAAGTTAAGGATTTGTAACGACCCGGAATTTTGGTCATTAATTTTGAATGTTTAATCGGTCTTTAAATGTTGAATATGAAATATTATTTGATTGTGAATATGGAGGTTTTTATTGAATTAGTGGAATAGTTTAAAATTTTCAAAATATATTGATTTAACGAATTGGGTGAGTAGTAAGTTAATATTTAAATATGGGAATCTGGAGTTAGATGTGAATAGGAATGATTTCTAGGTTGATTTAAAACACTATTTGAATTAGAGTGATGATATTAGACCTCGAATGGATTTAAAGGGCGATAAATTTCAAGTTGAAATTTATATATTAATTTAACAGTGAAATTTAATATTTGAGATATTGTAAATAATTGAATTTTGATTTAATATGTTTTGAAATGATTTCTAATATGGATATAAATTCTATTTGAATTATTAACGAGTCAGTAAGATTTTAAATTTCGAATTTCAAGTAATCCCGTCGATTTTGGAAATCGCTCGATTTAATCGACGCGTTAAAAAGCCTTCCGGGGCACGGTCTCGGAATTCGACGAAACTAGTTTCATTGGATCCGTAATAGTTTATTATTATCGGATTTCAAATTTCTTAGTATTTGGAGTTACTGTTTGGTCGTACGGGATAGAAACGCGTTGAAATAAATATCGAAAATTTAATATTTTAATTCGATCCGAAAAGCTATCTTCCACATACGATCAAATTAGGCCCCGAAACATATTCCATTGTATTCAGAATAGGGGTAAAACATTATAAACGCCATGTGGCATGTTTCGTTTGGAGTTCATTTGATAAAGCACGTTAATTTTGGAAATAATATTAAAATAATATATATACGTGTATATATACGTTAACACGGTAAAAACCTAGCCTTTATCTCACGGTCGCCACTCACGTATTCAATGGCCGAAAGTAAATAACCATTCTCCTAGATTATCTTCTCCTACAAGCAGTATTATCGAAAACCTTCTACGGGAAAGTCGTAGAGCTCGACATAACCTTTCAATCCAACGGCTATGATGGAGTTTAGCGAGGAGGATCGCCAGAAATCAGGCCATGTTTGTACGTGCTTGGGCTCGTCATGGCGGACTTTACAAGTGACTGGAGATGATGAAATTCTTGCCGAAGGTTGAGGACGGGGTAGGTTTCGTTGAGATGGTCCCTTATCGTGATATCGACAAGTGTGGTGGTCGCGATTTGTTGTTGAACGGAGGCGGCGTTGGGTTTCGTATGCGATTTTGAGGCCTGGAACGAGTAGCTGTAGGAAGAATGCAAGGAGTGGCTGTGATCTCATCTTTTGGAAATGTGCGGCCAGATTCGTTTTGGAAAAAAAAGAATTTATTATTATAAATTATATTCAAAACTTTGAAATCTTTTTTATACGAGGTCGAAATCGGATGATACAAGCGGTGACGGGATCGCAGCGACGAATACTATGTACTGGAATAGATCTGGAGTCGATCGGAGCTAGCTAAAATTTTGTGTTAAATCGAACATGTTCGATTTAATTTAAAACTTGAACGTTGGCGAATTAAAACTCAAGGTGAGTTAATCTCACTCAAATTTTGGACTACTGGCATTAATTTTAAATAGTTAAAATTAATTAATGGTTTATTGGTTGAATTGATAAATTATTATCAGTTGAATGTGATATTATATCTAGTAGTGTGTATATATATATATATATATATTGGAGTGATTGATATTCCCGCATATATATAGCGGATGAGGCCCTATGCGTCCCGCATAATAGTGGATGACCCTATATACCACGATTTCCGCCTCGAAGCGGAAATGGTATATGTTGTGCTAACATCTGTGGATGCAGGGAAACAGGTTGGAGGGATCTAACTGGATTCCTCAAAAATGTTGAATTTAAATTCATATATAGTGATATATGTTTTGTTGGAATAAATCTATGATAGATTATTGTGTGATCTAAATTGTTTGGATGCTATGGCAGTTTGGCCTAGATTTTGGTATTTTTAAATACCAATAAAATATAGTTTGAATTGGAAAAGGATTTTAAATAGGGATTTTAAAGTAAAACATTTATATATAGAATTTTGGATAAATTAATTAGATAAAATAAATGGTTTTGAAATTGTACTTAACTATTTCGGAATATTGTAAACAGGGATTTTGGAATAAAGTGTATAAAAAGGATTTTAAATAACAAATTCTTAAGTGGTACTTGTTTAAAAATAAAGGAGGTTTTAAAATCGAGATTTTGAATAAATCAGTAGAATAGAAGTGAATTCGGAAATAAGTATAAAATCGGTTATACCGGAGTTCAAGTAAGATTTCCAAATTTACGAAGTGAAATTAAAATCGAGGAATTGGGCTTGTTTTAAAAAGAAGATTTTAAATTATTTACTAAGTAACTTTAAGGGTGTTAAAAATATTTGGAAATTAGTTATTTAATTATTTTAAATTGTTTAAAGCATATTTAAATATTAATTAGTTACCCTATAAAGATTGTTAAAGATTTATTATTATTTAAAAATTAGTCGCATTATTATTTTAAAAGATAAATTATTAAATATTATTATGGCTTTGTATAATAACTTTTATTTAAGTATATTTGCCTAGATTTAACTGGGAAATTTATGTTTGAAACTTATAAGCATTATTTTGAGATAATTTTTAAATAAAGTTTCGAAAAGTAATGGTATACTCGCATGGCGTAATCGGAGGCAGTGAGTGCCTGTAGTTAAGTCTTGGATTTCTCTGGGATAGAGACGTAACCATTGAGCTATGAATCCAAGGTTTGATACCAAAGTGGTAGTTTCCATATTATTTTAAAAGGGTTTCCAAATATTTTTGAAAAGGATAAATTGGGAATATACTGAATTTGATAAGATAAGTACATACTTTTGGAATTAAGAGATTTAACTTATTTGAAATTTTAAATTAAATAAGACTTGGTGTTTTTCAGTGGAAATGAAAATATTTGGTTGAATGATTGTTAAGCTAAATAACCGATTATCAAATCTGGACCTAAATATAACTTTGGAAATATCTAGAAGAAGCACGGGGATTATATGGTACAGTTACCGTTCGAGGTACTATACTGTACGTATAGACTCATTTCTTTCTTCTAGGACGACAATAAGGAAATCCGCCCACTAATGGTTAGGAGGTGATCTCCGATCTTACTTCATCTGTTTACTTCCTAAAGAACCGGGGTTGAGTTTACCGGAAATAGTGAACGTTGTTTTCGAAGAGACTGGGATCGGGTAAGTTATCCGAAAACCACTTCGATCCAACGAGTACGTTTTCGAAATGAAGACAAGAGCATGGAGTCGAAGATGGAGTAGTTAAGTGCAAGGGCTAATCGCTACTAATCCTAAGGGTGATCCCAAAATGGATGTAGTAGGAATAGTGCCTTCGGTTCCGTTCGAACCCAGAACGGACTTGTATGGATGAATGCTATCAGAACATTGTCATTGGAGGACAATGAGCATTCTGAGTGAAAATTCCTTAAAAAGGTAATCGTAGCCTCTAGCCTCATCAACCGGGAATGACTGAAAAGCAGGGGAGATGCAGCAAGGCTAAGTGGGTAGCACCCAATTAGGGTATGTTTATCACCTTTCTAGATACCCTCAGATATTATTATTACAACGATTTTATGGAAGGAGCTCGATAAAGGGTGGGAACACCCGGGGAGATAACATATTCAGTCTATCCAGGTTAGGGATAGTCCGGTCTTGTATGGTAGGGGATCCCGGCGTGGTCCTCGGCACATTGTTTCTAGACATGTATTGTGACAGGTGATACCCCAGTACCTAGTCATTCGTATGGAATCCATACTCCAATAAGCACCGTACGTTTTTGATTGTGCCCAACTATGCTGAAACGTGAGATGCAAGCATTTCACCTTGAATTGACATTAATCTCCATCGAATCAACCCAAGAAGAACGGAAATACGAACCATTTGGGTTAAAGAAGAAAGAGGTAGAAGAAGAAACAAAATGACAACAGAATCTAACCATCGCAGCGGAATAAAATATAATAGATAATAACTGATCTTTACAGAAAAGAAACTATATCTATTTATACATACATCACCAAAATACAACATCATAGTACAATATAATCAATATCACAATTCAGGACAGTTATAATAACTTGTCCCACATACAGAATACACAACATACACAACACAGCGGAATATACATCATATACGTGTGATACGTCTCGCCATCCAGCTCGTCTCCTGAGCTCCACATCATCATAACCTATATCTATCTGAATAAGTATTTGTACTTAGACACTATTATAATATTAGATGATTTTGATATGAAATGTTTTGGTTATCGTAAGGTAAAAACCCGTCGTGTTTATGTGTGGCATGGTCTTACGAGATACTTTTGATTTTCAAGGGATTTTGAAAACTTTAATAATTCAAATTGAGTGTGTTTTCTCACACTAGTTTTCCAGACTGACTCGGGTGTTATTTCATTATAATGCTCGGGTCAAACCTAGTATTTCAGGTTCAAGATGGGATGCTATGGAGCTCAGGAGACGAGCTGGATGGCGAAGATGTATTACTCGTATTTGATTTTATGCCGCTGTAGTGTTTTGTTGAAGTTATCAGCAATTGTGAGGGCATGTTGTTATAACTGTCCAGGCTGGTAACTATTGATTTGAGTACTTTGATGTGAGATATGTATATTACAGTTTTGACTTATGTAAAGAACTGTTCATATTATATGTTATTCAGTCCACTGTGAGATTCTATTATTGGGTTTCTTCTTCCTTCTACCTACTTTCTTTCCCCTCAACAGTCTGTCTTTCCAGCACTCGATCGTTCGGTATGTGTAACGACCCGATATTTTCAACCATTCGCATCCATTATAAGTGTATAGGTAGACACTCATGCCGGAGTTGAATTGCTCAAAATACCGCGTTGTAATTAAAATTTGGCAAATCTCAGAATATACAGTAAATAAATATAATCACAGATCACAGAGTAAAATAATGCAGCGGAAGTAAAAGAAATAGTAGTTCATGAAGCTACTATCTAAATATGTCAGAGTTACATAAGATACAACAGAAGAAATAGAGTACAACAAAAGTCTCAATAAAATAACCAAGTACAAGCTGAGTAGAACAACGGAATTGAAATAGATAGGACATGACAAGCAGATAATCTCCAGCGATTCAAATCTCCAAGAGAGTGGAAATCCAAATCTGTGAATAACTCAGGCTGACCCGAGCGTAAAGCAAAATACAAAACACTCGAGTCAGGACAATATATACTTATATAATGTAAACCAACTCAAGTGAACTGTAATAAAGGTACAAGTAACTTAGAAGATGCTTGGGACCGCCCATCCTCTAAGGATCCGTTAAACTATCTACTATGTAGTAATATTCGATATTATAATAGTGTCTAAATAAGTAAAGTATAATCATATAGAAAATAGCGTTAAGGGGATGGAGAACCTTAACGCTGTCGGATCTTAAAATCATAATCGTAGTAAAGCTCGATATGGTAGGTGACACGGCACAACTAGGCAATGCCAGGGTAGATATACCAATTACGCACACGGACTGATGGATACGCATAGCAGCCACTATCGTTCCACCTCGAACAACACTCCCAAATCGGAGGATGGCCATCTAATCAATCACAAGTAAGAGTATAATATCGAAGAAATGTGTCCGAGAAGTGGTGCTACCTCACTGGTCCGAGATCGCTCCTGTTTTAGCCACCTTATGCCAACTCACGGGAGTTGGGTCCACATAACATACCTTAAGAACGTCGCCACCATCCTACTTCATTCTGGAATCTCCACCGCGTACACAGTTGCCAAAGTGGTTTTCGGTAAGACAGAGAGTATGTCCATATCTGATCCCGGTCTCTTTAACAACCCAACGTTATTATAACCCGTGGTTATAAGTTTAAAAACAGTTTATACTTCAAAATAGAATATCATTTCAAATCCAAATCTTTATCAAAATAAAGATTAAATCAATTCCAAACCATTTCCATATTTTTAAAATATCATATCATTTCAAAACTTCATTTCAAATCATTTCAATATATCAAAATATCATATCTTTCCAAAACTTCATTTCAAATCATTTTAATATATCAAATATCAATCTTTCCAAATCTTCATTTCAAATCATTTTAATATAATAAAATATCATATCCTTACAAATCCAAATATTTGACTTTAAATACCTTTTAAATTCAAAGATATCGTTCATTTACTATCATTTCAAATCACCTTTATATAGTTTATATTTCAATCAAAATAATTCATTTAAACCTTTTAAAAGTGTAATTATTATATTTTCAAATCAAGTATTCAATTTCCAAAGTTTCAAACCATTCTGAGTTCGTTTACTAAGTCAAAAACCCTAATTATTAAAATTTCAGCATTTCACAGCAAAAAAAAACAACTGCTATAAGTTATATTTGAAAACATTTTTAGTTCAGCAAAGACAGCACTTAAAACTGCTGTTAAAACTCATTTTTAGTTGAATTATAGTTCAAAATAGAAAAGACAGCATATCAGAAGTGTTGCGGTAGTTCAGATTTCAAAACAAGGGTTAAATTTGGTTTCAGCAAAGACTGCAGACCATTATAGCATTTCCAGAGAATGCTATAATAGACCTGAGTTCAATATTAGCCTATAAGTTCAATTACAGCAACTACAGCATTTCAGAAATGCTGTAATAGCTCTTTTTACACAATTTTAGTTCAAAACAGAATCTATAGCATTTCTGAATGCTATTAAAAGTAAATTTCAGGTGTTAGTGTATTTCCAACAATTAAATAACTTTAATTTAAAACACATAAACATTTTTAAAATCATATTTTAACATTTAAAATGTTCATTTACATATCATTTAACATATATCTTTTCACAATAAATTTCTTATAATCAAATCCCATTTTCAACAATTTACTTAGTAAATTTTAGTGTAAAAGTGTCCAATTCTTCACATTTCAACAAATAAACTTAACACTTCAAATTTTAAATTACCATTTCACAATTTGACTAAATTTCCAATTTTATTTAATTAACTTAAACCTTAAATTAAAACCAAATTTCACATTTCCAAGTCAAGTTATATTTTAAAAGATCACTTTTAAACATTCATTTATTTAACCACTTAAATTCATAGGAAAATCAATAATACTTTAATAAATCACTTAAATTCAAATTTAAATCAAATTATCATATTTACCATTTCCAAATAAAATTTAATATCCATTTTATTTATATAACTTAAATATCATTTTTAACCAAATTCCAAATTTCCAACTTAAGTTATATTTCAAAAATCCAGTTAAACCATTCATTAATTACATTTTTAACACATAGAAAAATCATAATTTCTTTATTTTAAAACATTTCAAAATCTATTTAAATCAAATTTCATAAATTTATAATTTTTAAAATACTTAAAAATATTCAAAACACTTTATAAAATAACCACGGGCCTGTATATAGTTTTCTAGCCTAGGTCAAGTGATACGGATATGTATCATTTCAATCCGCAGTTTAAAAAGAAAAATCCGGGTTCTATCATTTCAAACCCGTAATCCCAAGTTAAAATAAATTAAATAAAAACCATTCAGGCCTATCATTTCATCCCATAACGATTTTTCCCTATTCTAAAGTCCGTTCGGGTATGTATCATTTCAACCCATAGTGATTCTAATCTACAGGGAACTTGCAATGGTGATAACTGATATAAATAACAGAATAACATTAAATAACAGTAACATATGATATAACAGGTGTAATAACTAGTGTAAACATCATATGATAATAATATAGGCATATATAACATGATAATATATTTCTACAGATTCACAGGGTGTCAATTTACTAGTTATATAGGTACATATTGTCTGGTGAGAATAACTCACCTTTTTATGCTGGAGTTAGCGATCAAAACACACAGAATAGATTCCATAAAGCACGACAAACATGATACAGCATGAATTTTGATTTGAATGAATATAGAGCCTTGATATTTATCTTGTAAACAATAACCAAAACAAGACAATATATACATAAATATTTAACACAAACAATGTTGAAAAAATGAAGATAAGAGACAACAAAGGAATGAATGTTTTTTCCTTGCTTTCTACACTTGCTAGCATGACTTAGGGAATGTTTTGGTTCAGGTTTGGACATGGTTTGGGTTTGGTTTGGACCTAAAAAGGCATGGCTACAGGGCAAGAGCAAGGTGGAGGTTACAAGCATGAGAATACAAGGGGTCTAGGCTTGACAGTGGAGTTTTGGTGCACCACAAGGCTCGTCTACATGCATTGTTTGGCTCGGATCTTCATGTTTCAGATCTGGATAGAGGTGGGGAGGGGTGTGTCAAGGTCAGGTCAGGGGAGTGGTGGTGGTTATGGTGGTGGTTTGGGTGGTGGTTGAAGTGGATGAGCATGTAGAGGTGAAATAAGTATAGATCTAGGCATCTAGGTTGTAGTTTGAGAGGTTTGACCATCATTTGGGGTTCGGCTATGGTCAGATCTGGTGGGGTAGATGGTGGTGATGGTAGGGAAGAGATGGAAGGAGGTGGTGGCCGTGGAATAGGGGGAGAGCCGCTCCAATCAGGGGAGAAAGCAAAGCAAATTTGCATAGAAAATAGGAGAAAAAGTAGAAAGAAGAGAGGGATTTACCTAATTTTTTTTTTGCAAGATGGAGGCCATGATTTTTTTTAGGGTTTAGGAGCTTTGGAAATTCGTGAATGAGAGGAAAAAGAAAGTGGCGGCTGAAGAAATGAGGAGATGTGGCCAATTGAATGAAAAGTTAGGTTAAAAAGTAGAAGGGTTAGAAAATAAAAGAGCCTTAGGAAGATAGAAAGTTTAAGGCCTTTCGAATTTCTTTAATTCATTTTTATAAGTTTATATTTCTGGTAATAACATTAATTCCAGTTAAAAATTCGAAAATTTGATAAAATATAAAAATATATATAATATTTATTGATTATATAAAGTAGGATTAAGGAAAATAGTTAAAACAGTGAACTAGACTAGAAAATTTTGAAATTGAATAGAATAAATTTTAGAAAATTCATATGAGCTTGCAATATATTTTTAAACATAAATAATAACATAAAATAAAAATATATTCACAAAGTAAATATTTAAAATTAAATTTACATATAATTTTTAAATGAATAAAATAGCAGAAAATAGGAAAACAGCCCTTAAAATTGGAAAATCAACACGGTAAATTTTGGAAAAATTATATTATCATTTAAAAATATTAAAAGACAAAAATATACATAAAATAACATATTTACACATATTAAGATAAAATATAAGAAAGAAAAATATGATTTATAAAATTTAAAATAGGCAAAATTGCACAATAAAACAAATTATACTAAAAATTGAAATGTACATAACTTTTACATTTTAACTCCGTTTTCAACGAAACAAAAAGCAGTATTCATGTTATCAAATTTATTTTCATAATAAAAGATAAAATTTATAATTTCAAATATTTAAAATTTAAATTTAAAAGTCAAAGTTTTACTATTTTAACCAAAATTCACTTTTCTGGAAATATTAAATTTAGTCATATTTGGAATTCTAATCCACATACAAAATCAAAGTTTTTATATTTACAATAACAAAATTTATTCTTTTCATAAATAAAGCTTTTAAATCTGGAAATCAATTTAAAAATAATTGTAAAATACAGGGTTGTTACACTCTCCCCCACTCAAAACTTTTCGTCCCCGAAAAGGAACGAGGTACGGGAAAGCACAGAAAAAGATAGAATGAATAGAATTAAGACAAGATAATAAGAAAATTGGAATTACACCTGATAACTATTATTATAGGTAAGTTTAATAAGATGGAGGTGATCAAATCAAGAATATAAGCACGAAAAAAATCCTCTAGAGTCTGAATCTCCCTTTTCACTTGACCGACGGTCTATGAATGGAAAACAGTGTTCAAATCCGGATGAGTAACAAAGATTATCAAAGATTACAGAAAGATTTCTAAACAGAAAGATTATAAAAAGATGCTTATACCAGCCTGTAGCAAGATGAGGGAAAATAAGGACAACCAAAAGATGGTTTGAAAAACAAAATAAGATAATAATTTGAAACCATAATGCTTTGTAATCATAACAATTTAGGGATGTTTATCATTTGGAAATCATACTACTAAGATCATAACACTTGGAAATGTTATTCTAAAAAAAAAATACTTAGAAAATCATAACACCTTTTAAAATAATCTTCATTTAAAATATTTTAATTCATTTAAAAGTTGTAACATTTCTAAGTTCATTCAATTATAAAAATTTCCAAAATATTTTATTTTCAAAACAGCAGCACTTATAAAATGCTAGAGTAGATATATTAATATTTCAAATCAGTTTAATTTCAAAAATGTTCATTTAGATATCATTTAACTTATGCCTTATTAAAAAATACTTTTATGAATGGAATATCCAAATTAAACTATACTTCGTTTATTAAGTCAAAAGCTCACTATTTTACTTAGCTCTTAATTTAACACATAACCTAACACTTTATTTAAAATACCCATTTCATAAATAGATATTCCTTCAATAAGTTACACTTAAAATTTTCATTTGAAAACCAAATTCTCAATTATCAAATTTTAGTGATGTTAAAATACATTTAACTATTTAAATCATAATTATTCATTTTTCAAGACATATCTATTTCATAAATAAAATATTTATCATGGCAAATATAACAATCAAATTTCTTTACACATTTATTCATTTAGACATCAATTAAACTATGATTTCAAGTTAAATAAACTTTATTACAAAATGTCCAATTCAAATGTATTTTATTTTATCTATTCCAAAGATACATTATTTATTATACAACATATTCATTTCAGGAAATAACCTTTATTAAAATTCCTAGGTTAAACTTAAGGTTCCATATTAAATCAAATTTGATTATTAAGTTATTTAAATAAAATCTCTTTAAATCCCTTTTCACTATTTACCTCTGTTAATCTTTTATAACTAAAATTTAAGTGTATAGCATTTATTATAACCACTCAAATTTTATTTATAAAATCCTTTCTATATTGTATATTATCCAATTTCATATTCAACTTCTGTGTAATTTTGGTAAGTTATATTGGAATGAAATTGTATGTTATACAAATAAAACTTTCCAATTCAATTATCTCAAGTTTGAATCATTTATCCAAATTTTTGATTTTCTTTTTATAATTGAAATTATTCTTCAAGATGAAATTTAAGAATTAAATTTCTGTTTCCTTCAAACCAGTTAGAGATAAATAAATATATGTACATAATATGTCAAATCAATTTAAATCATATATCTATATATTTTATAAATCAAATCATCTTTTAGAAATTCAAATCAATTAAATTCCCCAAAATAAAGCTGTAGCAAGACTACAGAACAGTCTCTTCACTTCGAAACTCGAAAATTAACGTCGATGATGCTGCAGTCATCACCGAAATTATTTTCCAGCGACAAAGAGAAGAGCACTAAATTTTTAAACTTTAAAATCCTTTAGAGACAAATTTTTATTCAAAAATACTTTAAATAATATATCCTTTTAAAACTTTAAACACAAGGTTTGAATCCATCGGAAATTAAATTCTTAAATTTCTTGTTTTAAATTCATTTCAGTTCCCAAATAAATTTAAAAACAACTATTTATAAATTCATTTGCAGAACAGTAAATGATAAATCAAGTATTATCATTTCAAATTATCAATTTAAATCAATTTTTTAAGTTCCATAAATTTACTTATATACATCAAAATTTATTTCATTAACAATTTTTAAAATAATATTGTGTCAGTTTGTTCTGTCAAAGTGTTTTAGAAATCCTATCGATAGCGTTGATCAGACGAATCGATCGGAAACCCAAATCAACATCAACAACTCAAACAACACAATATATAAAACAAAACATAAATTTACAAACATAGTTCAAAATGTTTAGAGAGTTTGGAAACAAAAGATAAGATGGTTAAACAGAGTAGGGAGATGGATAAGCTTAAATAAATCACGGCAACCTTAACCGGGTCAACCGTGACTTAAAGGATAAGATCAAATGTGGATTTTTCTGGGGTAAATCTACATTTGATCTCAAGGGATAGAGTTTGGAATAACAAAAGATATTAGCATCTAAACCAAGGATAAATATAAATCTCAGGTGAATCGATGCTGATTGTAAAGGATTTTCACCCCTTTACAAGAAAATTAGAATATTGGCGAGACCGCCAATTCACTATAAAGATCATTCGAAGTGGAGTCATGGGATACTCCAGAATCAAAATATGATGAATAGTGAGGGACACGAATAAATTTTAGAACCGTAGGGAAAGTTCCAAAATTCAAAGGAAATCGAATCAAAAGGAAGAAATTCAAACTCGAACGAAAGTGATCCTGTAAATAAATTTACCATACATTCTAAGTTTTGCCTCAAAGCCAAAGCTCTGATACCAACTATAACGACCCGATATTTTCAACCATTCGCATCCATTATAAGTGTATAGGTAGACACTCATGCCGGAGTTGAATTACTCAAAATACCGCGTTGTAATTAAAATTTGGCAAATCTCAGAATATACAGTAAATAAATATAATCACAGACACAGAGTAAAATAATGCAGCGGAAGTAAAAGAAATAGTAGTTCATGAAGCTACTATCTAAATATGTCAGAGTTACATAAGATACAACAGAAGAAATAGAGTACAACAAAAGTCTCAATAAAATAACCAATTACAAGCTGAGTAGAACAACGGAATTGAAATAGATAGGACATGACAAGCAGATAATTTCCAGCGATTCAAATCTCCAAGAGAGTGGAAATCCAAATCTGTGAATAACTCAGGCTGACCCGAGCGTAAAGCAAAATACAAAACACTCGAGTCAGGACAATATATACTTATATAATGTAAACCAACTCAAGTGAACTGTAATAAAGGTACAAGTAACTTAGAAGATGCTTGGGACCGCCCATCCTCTAAGGATCCGTTAAACTATCTACTATGTAGTAATATTCGATATTATAATAGTGTCTAAATAAGTAAAGTATAATCATATAGAAAATAGCGTTAAGGGGATGGAGAACCTTAACGCTGTCGGATCTTAAAATCATAATCGTAGTAAAGCTCGATATGGTAGGTGACACGGCACAACTAGGCAATGCCAGGGTAGATATACCAATTACGCACACGGACTGATGGATACGCATAGCAGCCACTATCGTTCCACCTCGAACAACACTCCCAAATCGGAGGATGGCCATCTAATCAATCACAAGTAAGAGTATAATATCGAAGAAATGTGTCCGAGAAGAGGTGCTACCTCACTGGTCCGAGATCGCTCCTGTTTTAGCCACCTTATGCCAACTCACGGGAGTTGGGTCCACATAACATACCTTAAGAACGTCGCCACCATCCTACTTCATTCTGGAATCTCCACCGCGTACACAGTTGCCAAAGTGGTTTTCGGTAAGACAGAGAGTATGTCCATATCTGATCCCGGTCTCTTTAACAACCCAACGTTATTATAACCCGTGGTTATAAGTTTAAAAACAGTTTATACTTCAAAATAGAATATCATTTCAAATCCAAATCTTTATCAAAATAAAGATTAAATCAATTCCAAACCATTTCCATATTTTTAAAATATCATATCATTTCAAAACTTCATTTCAAATCATTTCAATATATCAAAATATCATATCTTTCCAAAACTTCATTTCAAATCATTTTAATATATCAAATATCAATCTTTCCAAATCTTCATTTCAAATCATTTTAATATAATAAAATATCATATCCTTACAAATCCAAATATTTGACTTTAAATACCTTTTAAATTCAAAGATATCGTTCATTTACTATCATTTCAAATCACCTTTATATAGTTTATATTTCAATCAAAATAATTCATTTAAACCTTTTAAAAGTGTAATTATTATATTTTCAAATCAAGTATTCAATTTCCAAAGTTTCAAACCATTCTGAGTTCGTTTACTAAGTCAAAAACCCTAATTATTAAAATTTCAGCATTTCACAGCAAAAAAAAACAACTGCTATAAGTTATATTTGAAAACATTTTTAGTTCAGCAAAGACAGCACTTAAAACTGCTGTTAAAACTCATTTTTAGTTGAATTATAGTTCAAAATAGAAAAGACAGCATATCAGAAGTGTTGCGGTAGTTCAGATTTCAAAACAAGGGTTAAATTTGGTTTCAGCAAAGACTGCAGACCATTATAGCATTTCCAGAGAATGCTATAATAGACCTGAGTTCAATATTAGCCTATAAGTTCAATTACAGCAACTATAGCATTTCAGAAATGCTATAATAGCTCTTTTTACACAATTTTAGTTCAAAACAGAATCTATAGCATTTCTGAATGCTATTAAAAGTAAATTTCAGGTGTTAGTGTATTTCCAACAATTAAATAACTTTAATTTAAAACACATAAACATTTTTAAAATCATATTTTAACATTTAAAATGTTCATTTACATATCATTTAACATATATCTTTTCACAATAAATTTCTTATAATCAAATCCCATTTTCAACAATTTACTTAGTAAATTTTAGTGTAAAAGTGTCCAATTCTTCACATTTCAACAAATAAACTTTTAACACTTCAAATTTTAAATTACCATTTCACAAATTGACTAAATTTCCAATTTTATTTAATTAACTTAAACCTTTAATTAAAACCAAATTTCACATTTCCAAGTCAAGTTATATTTTAAAAGATCACTTTTAAACATTCATTTATTTAACCACTTAAATTCATAGGAAAATCAATAATACTTTAATAAATCACTTAAATTCAAATTTAAATCAAATTATCATATTTACCATTTCCAAATAAAATTTAATATCCATTTTATTTATATAACTTAAATATCATTTTTAACCAAATTCCAAATTTCCAACTTAAGTTATATTTCAAAAATCCAGTTAAACCATTCATTAATTGCATTTTTAACACATAGAAAAATCATAATTTCTTTATTTTAAAACATTTCAAAATCTATTTAAATCAAATTTCATAAATTTATAATTTTTAAAATACTTAAAAATATTCAAAACACTTTATAAAATAACCACGGGCCTGTATATAGTTTTCTAGCCTAGGTCAAGTGATACGGATATGTATCATTTCAATCCGCAGTTTAAAAAGAAAAATCCAGGTTCTATCATTTCAAACCCGTAATCCCAAGTTAAAATAAATTAAATAAAAACCATTCAGGCCTATCATTTCATCCCATAATGATTTTTCCCTATTCTAAAGTCCGTTCGGGTATGTATAGTTTCAACCCATAGTGATTCTAATCTATAGGGAACTTGCAATGGTGATAACTGATATAAATAATAGAATAACATTAAATAACAGTAACATATGATATAACAGGTGTAATAACAGGTGTAAACATCATATGATAATAATATAGGCATATATAACATGATAATATATTTCTACAGATTCACAGGGTGTCAATTTACTAGTTATATAGGTACATATTGTCTGGTGAGAATAACTCACCTTTTATGCTGGAGTTAGCGATCAAAACACACAGAATAGATTCCATAAATCACGACAAACATGATACAGCATGACTTTTGATTTGAATGAATATAGAGCCTTGATATTTATCTTGTAAACAATAACCAAAACAAGACAATATATACATAAATATTTAACACAAACAATGTTGAAAAAATGAAGATAAGAGACAACAAAGGAATGAATGTTTTTGCCTTGCTTTCTACACTTGCTAGCATGACTTAGGGAATGTTTTGGTTCAGGTTTGGACATGGTTTGGACCTAAAAAGGCATGGCTACAGGGCAAGAGCAAGGTGGAGGTTACAAGCATGAGAATACAAGGGGTCTAGGCTTGACAGTGGAGTTTTGGTGCACCACAAGGCTCGTCTACATGCATTGTTTGGCTCGGATCTTCATGTTTCAGATCTGGACAGAGGTGGGGAGGGGTGTGTCAAGGTCAGGTCAGGGGAGTGGTGGTGGTTATGGTGGTGGTTTGGGTGGTGGTTGAAGTGGATGAGCATGTAGAGGTGAAATAAGTATAGATCTAGGCATCTAGGTTGTAGTTTGAGGGGTTTGACCATCATTTGGGGTTCGGCTATGGTCAGATCTGGTGGGGTAGATGGTGGTGATGGTAGGGAAGAGATGGAAGGAGGTGGTGGCCGTGGAATAGGGGGAGAGCCGCTCCTATCAGGGGAGAAAGCAAAGCAAATTTGCGTAGAAAATAGGAGAAAAAGTAGAAAGAAGAGAGGGATTTACCTAATTTTTTTTTGCAAGATGGAGGCCATGATTTTTTTTAGGGTTTAGGAGCTTTGGAAATTCGTGAATGAGAGGAAAAAGAAAGTGGCGGCTGAAGAAATGAGGAGATGTGGCCAATTGAATGAAAAGTTAGGTTAAAAAGTAGAAGGGTTAGAAAATAAAAGGGCCTTAGGAAGATAGAAAGTTTAAGGCCTTTCAAATTTCTTTAATTCATTTTTATAAGTTTATATTTCTGGTAATAACATTAATTCCAGTTAAAAATTCGAAAATTTGATAAAATATAAAAATATATATAATATTTATTGATTATATAAAGTAGGATTAAGGAAAATAGTTAAAACAGTGAACTAGACTAGAAAATTTTGAAATTGAATAGAATAAATTTTAGAAAATTCATATGAGCTTGCAATATATTTTTAAACATAAATAATAACATAAAATAAAAATATATTCACAAAGTAAATATTTAAAATTAAATTTACATATAATTTTTAAATGAAGAAAATAGCAGAAAATAGGAAAACAGCCCTTAAAATTGGAAAATCAACACGGTAAATTTTGGAAAAATTATATTATCATTTAAAAATATTAAAAGACAAAAATATACATAAAATAACATATTTACACATATTAAGATAAAATATAAGAAAGAAAAATATGATTTAAAAAATTTAAAATAGGCAAAATTGCACAATAAAACAAATTATACTAAAAATTGAAATGTACATAACTTTTACATTTTAACTCCGTTTTCAACGAAACGAAAAGCAGTATTCATGTTATCAAATCTATTTTCATAATAAAAGATAAAATTTATAATTTCAAATATTTAAAATTTAAATTTAAAAGTCAAAGTTTTACTATTTTAACCAAAATTCACTTTTCTGGAAATATTAAATTTAGTCATATTTGGAATTCTAATCCACATACAAAATCAAAGTTTTTATATTTACAATAACAAAATTTATTCTTTTCATAAATAAAGCTTTTAAATCTGTAAATCAATTTAAAAATAATTGTAAAATACAGGGTTGTTACAGTATGTTATACAATGAGCGTATTTATGTCGATTTTCGAGGGTCGAAAGGGCGGGTCGTCATAGGATTGGAAAGATATTGGAATTGATTTAAAATTTAATTTGTTTAAGAATTGTATTCAAATAAGAAATATTTGAACTTATTGATTTTGTGATCTTAAAGATATGATTTTTTTAACTTGATAACTGGATTTTTGATTAAAGGTGATTAAATGAATATTTTCAAATTTAAATAAAATAAAAATTGAATACTTAATATTGATGTAAATTTGTAATTTGAGATTTTATTTAAATGTTATTAAAATGATTAAGTGAATAATTTCAAAATTAAATAAAATCTTAAAGTTGAATTTTGGAAATAAAAATGAAATTTATCAAATTGAGTTATTGTAAAAAAAAATTGAATATTCAAACGTTGAAACCTATTGAACTGGAAGTGGTTTAAATTTGTAGTTCGTCCCTGGATTTGAAATCGATATAAATTAAAACTGGTTTTAATGAGAATTTGAATTGAACCTTTAACCTTTTTAATTGAAATTGTTGAACTGAGATTGATTCAAATTGAATTTTTAGAACTAAAGTTGATTTGAATTGATTTGTGAAATTGGGAGAAACAATTCTAATTTGAAACTATTTTCGATATAAACTCTTTTTAATATATAAACTATTTTTAACATATAAACCATTTTAATCTATAACCTATTTTTAGATATAAACTATTTTTAGTGTATAACTATTTCAATATATAAACTACTTTCAATATTCAAACCATTTAAGTTGGAACTATTATGATTTAGATTTAATGGATTTAAATGCGAATACTTTGATATGATGGTTTAACCTATTTTGTGGTTATGATTTCGAAAGTGATATGATTTTGAAAGTGATATGATTTCGAAAGTGAATATAATTTTGAAAGTTATATGATTTTGAAATGAATAAGATATTTTGATATGAAGTATGAACTGTTTGAATGAAAAATGACCATGGTGTGAAATAAGCATTTGGTTGTTAAAGAGACCGAGATCGGATATTGTCATACTCTCTGCCAATACCGAAAACCACTTTAACAACTGTGCATGTGGTGGAGAATCCAGAACGAAGTAGGATGGTTTGGCGAATGTCTATATAAGGTATGAAGATGGCCCTGACCCCCTCGGGTGAGCTTGATGTGACTAAAACAGGAGCTATACCGGGCCAAGTGAGGTCGAACCTCCGATCGAGCATGCTTCTTCGATACCATATCTATTACTTTATGATTTGATTGGGTGCACCTTTGATTATGGGAGTGTGTCTCGCAGTGGGCGGTAGTAGCTGATATGCGTTACCACCAGTCCGGGAGTGCAAAACGATAGTATCCTACCCTGGGCATTGCCTCACATGCCTTGTGTAACGACCCAGAATTTTTGATAATTAAAATTCGAATATTCAATTAATTTTAAATATTAATAAATGAATTTAATAAGTCGAATGAATTATTTTTCGAATATTGGATTTAATTTGATAATTAAATCGATAAATTAAATAGTGAAATTCCAGAGATAATTAAAAATTGAGTTTAATATGATTGAAAATGATTTGTAAAATTTTATTTAATCATACTGGAGTTATAGAAAGGTTATAGAACTTTTAAAATTGGAATTGGAGTTAAATTGTGAAAATCGAATATTTTAATATTTAATTATCGACTGTAAAAATAGCCAATTTTCGAACAGTCTCAGAATTGAACGAAACCAGTTCCATTGGATCCGTAATAGTTAGTTATTATCGGATTTCAATTTTCGTAGCAATCGAAGTTATCATTTGACCGTGGCAACTCGAAACGCATCAATATCGTTTTAATTTTAAATCGTCGAGTTAAAATAGTCATTTTTCAGAAAGTCTCGGATTTCGACGAAACTAGTTTCATCGGATCCGTAATGTGATATTATTGCATGATTTCAAATTTCGTAATTTTCGGAGTTGATATGTGAGCACACGATGAGTAAATGCGTTGAAATTAAATCGAGTTCAATTTTAATTTTAAATTTTAATTTTAAATCTGGTCAAATGCGAGCACATTGTCTTCCCTGAACACGCGCCTATAATCACGGGAGAAGATCGTGCAACCCACATTCCTTTCAATTTTAAATTGTTATCTCCTCTCGTTTCAAACATTTCACGAACGAAATCAACGAGAAATCAAATAATGGCAGCTTCATTTCTTAAGCAACCGAAACCCTTTCTCTCATTCGAAAATCAACGCCTAGATTATAATCATCGCTACATACTCAGCTATTCCATCAGTCATCGCGACTCATCCTTGCCCCTACGCGATATTTCTACTGCCGATTTGAAGTTGTGCTACGGTCTCAAAAATCGAGGCCGCGTGTTCCGTTCAGGCACGAGGTAGGGCAGGTGAAACTCGCGAAAGGGTTCGTCGCTGTCGATCGCAAGAGCTCGCGTACGAGCTAGGGTCAATCGCGATTGCGGAGGATGGCGCGCGCGAAGCTCGCAGGGTGGAGGCGGCGACTGGATCGTGAAGTTGATTTGAGGTGCTCGCAGCTGACGAAGCCGAGCTCGATTTCGAGCATCTCGAAGTGAAATTGGGGTCGAGGAGTTAGCAGGCGGCGTGTTCGAATTCCGGTGGAGGGGGTTTTCGATGTCTCAGTCTTCGGCATCGCGATGGTGGTCGCGCGCGCTCGATGGCAAGGCAGGATCGACGATCTGAGCAGGCTCGATCGAGTGGGGGCCTGGTCCAGCAGCGTAGCGTTTGTGACTTCGGGTTTCGACTGTAAGTATAAGAAATTTGTTTCTTTGATTTAATTTAATATAGATTCTGTTAAAAAGAAGAAAAAATATAGGTAGTTTATTTTGGTTAATATGTAGTTTTGATAAAACAGATACATATATAAATTTTTACTTTACTGATTGTTTTAAAAATAATGAGTTATGATAATTAACAGTTATAAATTTGTATGTGTGTAAATATACAGAAAAAAAAAATGTGTACAGTGAAGAATGTATAGGAGCAGATTTTTATATGATCAAAGAAATTTAATTAGATAAATTTATTAAATAGAATTTGAATTTATAAAAGGAAAATTAGTTCAAATAAAAGTTTGATTAAGTAAATAAATTGATCCGGAAAAAAATTAATTGTTTAAAACGAAATCACCGATGAATTGAAATTATCAAATGAAAATTTATTATTCGATTTGTTCGAATATTAATGAAATGTATAAATTGTTATACAAGGTCTATAAATGGAGGAAAAACAAGTCAGGATGGAAATGGATTGCAAAATAAAAGCTAAGGTGAGATCTTCTCACTCAAATGAATGTGGAATTTTTGCAGTTATTATTGATTGATATGATTGCTATAGTGGATGTGATATTAGATATAGTAGGATATATATCTATATATAGCAATATATACATATTGGCATATGTATATATTGGATTGATTGATTTCCCGCCTCGTATAGCGGATGAGACCCTATTGCGCCGTTAGTAAGCGGATTTATAAAAACCTATATACCGCGATAATTCCGTACTGGAGCGGAATTGGTATTGTGCTAACATCTTTGGATGCAGGGAAACAGGTTGGAGGGATCCAACTGGACCCCTCACATTGATTGAATTTATTTCTATTGTGATATGAATCTGTGAATGATTATAGTGATGCTATAAATCATATTGATATCTGAAAATTGTTTGAAAGCTAAAAATTTAGCTGAATGGATGTTTTGACATCATTGGATTCCGAAGATAAACGAAGTTGAGTTTTTGAAATTTAAGTAAAAATTTCTAAGTGAATCAATTTTAGAAATTGAATAAATTTTGAAGAAAGGAATTTTAAAGTATAAAAAGTTAATTTTTATAATCTTATCGAATTAATTCCAGAATCAAGTGAAAATGTTAAATAAATGGATTTCGTAAAATAGTGATTTTTAATTGAAGAATTTAGAAAAAATGGATTTTTAAATAAACTGAAAGAAACAATTGAAATTTGTTTTCTTTAAAAGGAGTTTATTTAAAAGGAGATAAGTTGGAAATCCAATTAGAAATTTAATCGGTAAATTGAAATAATTTGGGAAATAAATTATTTGGAATCCGATTTTAGATTTAAAGATGAATATTTGGAAAATGAATCCAATTGAAATAAAGGGAATGTGAATTTAAAAATGGAAATGGTATTAAAATGATTTATAAAGGGATAAACTTTACAGTTGTAAAGTTTTAAAAGAACGATTTTTGAAAATAAATGAATTATAAGTATTAACTTATAATATAGATCGTTGGTATAAAAAAATTGAGTTATGAATTGAATTAGTTAATAAATGAGATTTATAAACCGGAGTTGTTATAGAAAATAGAAAGGTGAATTTATAAACGTTGTTTTATAAATTCGAAACCAATTTAATTTGATAAATTAAATATAGAAGGTTATTAAAGAAGATATATTCGCAGATTTGGATAGCGATTTATCTTTGAAATAAATGTGTAGAAAAGATTGAAATTGGGTTAAGTGAATTATATTCACGATTTTGGACAGTGAATATATTTTTAAGTAAAATGGATTCATTTTTGAAGAAGTGATATTTAAAAAAAAAAGAAGTTAAGCATTTTAAAAGATGTTTTAAAA
Source organism: Allium fistulosum (assembly GCA_030737815.1). NCBI lineage: Eukaryota > Viridiplantae > Streptophyta > Magnoliopsida > Asparagales > Amaryllidaceae > Allium > Allium fistulosum. Next base: position 1,038,426,900 of record CM060907.1, on the reverse strand, counting down.
TGTATTATGAATCGAAAGCATAGATTTCCACAGTTCTTGTTGAAATAGACGTTTTCGAGAAATAAGGAAATGGTAGACTATAACACTATTGTTATAGTAAATGATTTCCGAAAGGAAATGTTTTGATGTAGTATTGGGATTTATATATCTATCTAAATCCGAATCCCTATACTAGTGATTTTGAGTCGTCGTAACGATGTTTTACATAACATTCGTTTTGACTCAAATAAATGTTGTTATAGTAAATGATTTCCTTAAAGAATGAATATATACTTAATTTTGATTTAAGTATATCGAATATTTTCAAATGTTGAAAATAAAAGATTTGTGAAACACTTATTATTAAATAAGTATGGAATGTTTTCCAAAACGAAATGAAATGTTTTTGAGAATTTATCTTCTTAAAGATAAATCAAAAATTGAATATTGAAATCGATTTGAAAAATCGAATATCAGTAGATATTCGATAAGTATAAATTCACTATGGAATTTGTAAAAAGAAATGGGAATTCGTTTTAAAAATAAATGTTGATTTATTTTGGGAAGTGTGGAAATTTTATATCTAGTAAAAGATATTTTGGAAGATAAAATAATTTGGAAAATTATTTGGAATCTGATGATGTTGCGCATCTTTATTGATAGTTAAATAACCGACTATCAATAATTACCTTTAGATAGGTATTTGTTGTGAATTGGATGAATTTGAATGCCACACTTATTTTTAAATAAACGCTCACTATTCGGGTTAGCCGGGAAAGGACCATGGGGTCGTATAACCCATTCCGAATATGTGATACGTCGTTATGAATTGCATTCGAAGACCGGTGTTGAAGACCGGATATTTTTGAAAACGGAAGGATTACCGTCGCGTTACTCTACATCGGCTGATCTCCGATTTAGAGGTTTTTATCACCCTTAGTGACGGGAAGTCCTGACGTGATTGAAAATTATCCGGATGTGCAAGGGCTTCGTGAGAAGTGCCTTCGGTTCTGTTCGATCCCGGAACAGACTTGTATGGATTGTGTGTCTGACGTTACAATTTGAGATATAAAGCTGATTTCTTTCAAATACATTTCTGTTGGTGGCGGAGAATTTAATTTCTTAGCTTAACACCCTTCTCTGAGACGTACGAGCTCAGAGGTTATGTAGTTGAAATTTATCAGCGATATATCCCAATTTGGTAACGTGGCATACTGAGTGTTGCTGTGAAATGATCAGTGTTTGATCATTTGTGATATGATCATTTGTTTGATCTTATATCTTTGTGATCATAGGTTGATCATTTTGTTTGACCCGAAGCAGGGCTTTTTGTAGAAAGCGTAGCTTTGTGGACGAGACTTCGTCGAGCCTCACACCCCGGAAATGGTCGAAACAGGAAGGATGCAGCAAGGTTCTAGGGAGTAGCGCCCCTTAGTGTATGTCATTCCTTCTGGATAAAGGTGGTATCATGGTATGGAGCCCAGATACTTAACCTCTGTGGTTACTGCATTATTATTATCTATGTGGTTTGTTGCGAATCGGGGATCCTCGGGAAGATCGGTGACGATCGGGGGATGGCATACGCGTGTCAGTAGTTACCTATTTTTGCAGAGGTAACCCGGCCTTGTGTTGGCAGAGATCTAACCGTAATGTTAGGTTAGGTTCTCGGGTCGTCTATTCCAGGGACGTACCCATCGTGGAAAAGGAAGTTCCTTAGCCTGACCATTTGTTGGAAATCCAAAGAAACAATACGCGACTTGTACGGTTTTAGTTGTATTACCTGCTATGGAATGTGGCGGTAACCTGCTATTGAACATAGTAGCTATAGTAGGCATAAATGCGGAATGCCTATGCTAGCTAAGAGTAATATTATACTTTCGAAATGTTTTCTACACTATGCACTAATAATAATATCAAAAAGAATTTGGTTTTGCATAGTAAGCATCTTGGACTATCATAAGAAGAAATCTCCTCCAATTCTGCGTTTGCATTGTGTGTGTGGTGGGAGGTCTTATGGTAGTTTCATTTTCCAAAAGCATTTCGAATTGACTTTAAAAACTATTTTGTCGTTATAAAGAATAACTGTTTTACGATCTCACACCAGTCACCATGACTGACTCGGAGTTTATTGTTCCCTTCTAAACTCTGGGTGCCCACAAATTTCCACACGGGCAGCCTAGAGTTATATTATCAGGATATTCTGGATATTCTGGAGCTTTAGAAGCAAGCTGGATGACGAGACGTAGTATTTGTATCTGATAGTATTTATTCCGCTGTGTATTCTGTATGAGGACAAGTTTATATAACTGTCCATTGTTGTATTGAGTTGTATATTGACTCTGGTGATGTAATGTAATAACAGATATAATTCTTTGTTTAAAGATTATTCATTTATCTATTATATATTGTTCCGCTGCGATATGTGAGATTCTGATATTGTTTTCGTTTTCTGATGTTGTTCTGTTGTTGTTCTTCTCTCTTCTTCTCTTTTCTTCTTCTTCTTACTTTTTCTTCTTTCTTAAAACCATAACTTTTCGGGTTTCCGGCATTCGATGGCTCAGCAGTCGATAAAGTGAGTATCGATGTTGAATTTTCGAAAGTCGAAAATTTTCGGGATGTTACATTTGGTATCAGAGCGAATGGTTAAGCGACAACCCTGCTCTGTTGGGTGTTACTCATTAGAGATAGAGTCAGCAGTACTCTAGAATGAGTTGAGGGTAATAATAGATACGAGTGCGTATTTGTTAGTTAATATAAAATTGTTTTATATTGTGATGATTGGTTTGTTGAGTGGTATATGGATTCTGGTCGGTATTGTCCGTACAACTCTATCGATAGGGATCTCTAAACACTTATATAGAACAATTCGGCACAGTATTGTTTTAAATAGGGTAAATGAGATAATTATGCCCAAAACTATTTTTTTATATAGAAAAAAAATGTTTTTCTATAAAGTACTATAGTATATGGTTGCATGGATGTTAGGAAGTAATAATAGTGAATTATCATCACTGAAATTGAATAAGAAATGAATTCATATACAAATGAAATTTAAGAATGTAAATTATAAATGTGACTTATAATTGGAGGTAGAATTCCAGAGAAGTTTTTGGAAATGTTTTGAAAAGAATTTGAAAATTTTGGAAATTTGGAAAGTTTAAATCCTTTTTGATTTGAAAATGAATTTCAAAAGGTTTGAAAAGTATTTTAGAGAGATAAAAGCTCTAAACTCTTTTCGGTCGCTGGAAAATAACTTCGATGATGACCGCGGCATCGTTGGTGTTCATTTTCGGGTTTCCAAAAGAGAAATTGCTGCCAAATTGTTTTAAATAGAAGTTGTTTGAAAAATTTGGATTTTGTTTTGAAATTCAAAGGATAATTTGAATTGTTTTCAAAATGGCTTTGAAATGTTGGTAAACTCTGGAATGCTATATAAAAATATTTATGAAATATTACTAAGTTGATAACTTATAGAATATTTGAAATCTGATTGAAATAAAAGTTCAAATTGAAATAAAAGGAATTGTGAACAAATAAATAAATTTGCAATGGAAAATGCGAGAAAATAAAATTGAATGTTAAAAATTCATTTTGAATTTGTAAGTAAGTAAGACTGAATTGAATTCAGATTTGTGGAAAACAAAGTGAACTATTAAACTAAAATTAGTAAGTGAAGCTAATCAAATGAAGTGAATAAGATTAAAACTGAATCCAAACGAAATTGAAATTGTAAATTGAATTCAAATGAAATTGAACGAAATTGAATATATAACTTCAATAGTGAATTAGAGATGATATAAGCAGTTATATTGAAAATTTTGTAATTGAATGTACGAAATGGTTTGAATATATGCAACTAGATATTATGGCTAGTAGGATATACAGGTATAAAGGAATTGGAATTTAATTTCGAAGATAAATTTGAATGGCTCGACAAAAGGTAAGTATTTGAGTTTTAATATGAGTTTTTGATGATTTCTCTCTAGCCGCTTGGCTTTTTCTTTTTCTTTTTGAATTCCGAGAGTCCGTAGGGACGTTTTGTAGTCGTGCCGTATTAGCCGCGCAAAGGAGACGCTGGCGAAATTTTTCGGAAATTTAGGGCGTTAGAAAATTTTTGAGAAAATTTTGAAAGTTTGAATTCGAATTTGAATTTAAAATTGAATTGTTAAGAAAACAATGTTGTTTGAAATCTGTAATTGAAGTTGGAAATTTAGTTGAATTGATAACGAATCTTTAGTAGAAAGATTTGTTTAGATTAATCGATAAAACTATTAGATGTTGAAAGATAGTAGACGAGTTAAAGACATTTTTCCCTAACTTGTAATTTCGAGGACGAAATTCTTTTAAGGGGGGAAGTCTGTAACGACCCAGAATTTTTGATAAATAAAATTCGAATATTCAATTAATTTTAAATATTAATAAATGAATTTAATAAGTCGAATGATTTATTTTTCGAATATTGGATTTAATTTGATAATTAAATCGATAAATTAAATAGTGAAATTCCAGAGATAATTAAAAATTGAGTTTAATATGATTGAAAATGATTTGTAAAATTTTATTTAATCATACTGGAGTTATAGAAAGGTTATAGAACTTTTAAAATTGGAATTGGAGTTAAATTGTGAAAATCGAATATTTTAATATTTAATTATCGACTGTAAAAATAGCCAATTTTCGAACAGTCTCAGAATTGAACGAAACCAGTTCCATTGGATCCGTAATAGTTAGTTATTATCGGATTTCAATTTTCGTAGCAATCGAAGTTATCATTTGACCGTGGCAACTCGAAACGCATCAATATCGTTTTAATTTTAAATCGTCGAGTTAAAATAGTCATTTTTCAGAAAGTCTCGGATTTCGACGAAACCAGTTTCATCGGATCCGTAATGTGATATTATTGCATGATTTCAAATTTCGTAATTTTCGGAGTTGATATGTGAGCACACGATGAGTAAATGCGTTGAAATTAAATCGAGTTCAATTTTAATTTTAAATTTAAATTTTAAATTTGGTCAAATGCGAGCACGTTGTCTTCCCTGAACACGCGCCTATAATCACGGGAGAAGATCGTGCAACCCACATTCCTTTCAATTTTAAATTGTTATCTCCTCTCGTTTCAAACATTTCACGAACGAAATCAACGAGAAATCAAATAATGGCAGCTTCATTTCTTAAGCAACCGAAACCCTTTCTCTCATTCGAAAATCAACGCCTAGATTATAATCATCGCTACATACTCAGCTATTCCATCAGTCATCGCGACTCATCCTTGCCCCTACGCGATATTTCTACTGCCGATTTGAAGTTGTGCTACGGTCTCAAAAATCGAGGCCGCGTGTTCCGTTCAGGCGCGAGGTAGGGCAGGTGAAACTCGCGAAAGGGTTCGTCGCTGTCGATCGCAAGAGCTCGCGTACGAGCTAGGGTCAATCGCGATTGCGGAGGATGGCGCGCGCGAAGCTCGCAGGGTGGAGGCGGCGACTGGATCGTGAAGTTGATTTGAGGTGCTCGCAGCTGACGAAGCCGAGCTCGATTTCGAGCATCTCGAAGTGAAATTGGGGTCGAGGAGTTAGCAGGCGGCGTGTTCGAATTCCAGTGGAGGGGGTTTTCGATGTCTCAGTCTTCGGCATCGCGATGGTGGTCGCGCGCGCTCGATGGCAAGGCAGGATCGACGATCTGAGCAGGCTCGATCGAGTGGGGGCCTGGTCCAGCAGCGTAGCGTTTGTGACTTCGGGTTTCGACTGTAAGTATAAGAAATTTGTTTCTTTGATTTAATTTAATATAGATTCTGTTAAAAAGAAGAAAAAATATAGGTAGTTTATTTTGGTTAATATGTAGTTTTGATAAAACAGATACATATATAAATTTTTACTTTACTGATTGTTTTAAAAATAATGAGTTATGATAATTAACAGTTATAAATTTGTATGTGTGTAAATATACAGAAAAAAAAAATGTGTACAGTGAAGAATGTATAGGAGCAGATTTTTATATGATCAAAGAAATTTAATTAGATAAATTTATTAAATAGAATTTGAATTTATAAAAGGAAAATTAGTTCAAATAAAAGTTTGATTAAGTAAATAAATTGATCCGGAAAAAAATTAATTGTTTAAAACGAAATCACCGATGAATTGAAATTATCAAATGAAAATTTATTATTCGATTTGTTCGAATATTAATGAAATGTATAAATTGTTATACAAGGTCTATAAATGGAGGAAAAACAAGTCAGGATGGAAATGGATTGCAAAATAAAAGCTAAGGTGAGATCTTCTCACTCAAATGAATGTGGAATTTTTGCAGTTATTATTGATTGATATGATTGCTATAGTGGATGTGATATTAGATATAGTAGGATATATATCTATATATAGCAATATATACATATTGGCATATGTATATATTGGATTGATTGATTTCCCGCCTCGTATAGCGGATGAGACCCTATTGCGCCGTTAGTAAGCGGATTTATAAAAACCTATATACCGCGATAATTCCGTACTGGAGCGGAATTGGTATTGTGCTAACATCTTTGGATGCAGGGAAACAGGTTGGAGGGATCCAACTGGACCCCTCACATTGATTGAATTTATTTCTATTGTGATATGAATCTGTGAATGATTATAGTGATGCTATAAATCATATTGATATCTGAAAATTGTTTGAAAGCTAAAAATTTAGCTGAATGGATGTTTTGACATCATTGGATTCCGAAGATAAACGAAGTTGAGTTTTTGAAATTTAAGTAAAAATTTCTAAGTGAATCAATTTTAGAAATTGAATAAATTTTGAAGAAAGGAATTTTAAAGTATAAAAAGTTAATTTTTATAATCTTATCGAATTAATTCCAGAATCAAGTGAAAATGTTAAATAAATGGATTTCGTAAAATAGTGATTTTTAATTGAAGAATTTAGAAAAAATGGATTTTTAAATAAACTGAAAGAAACAATTGAAATTTGTTTTCTTTAAAAGGAGTTTATTTAAAAGGAGATAAGTTGGAAATCCAATTAGAAATTTAATCGGTAAATTGAAATAATTTGGGAAATAAATTATTTGGAATCCGATTTTAGATTTAAAGGTGAATATTTGGAAAATGAATCCAATTGAAATAAAGGGAATGTGAATTTAAAAATGGAAATGGTATTAAAATGATTTATAAAGGGATAAACTTTACAGTTGTAAAGTTTTAAAAGAACGATTTTTGAAAATAAATGAATTATAAGTATTAACTTATAATATAGATCGTTGGTATAAAAAAATTGAGTTATGAATTGAATTAGTTAATAAATGAGATTTATAAACCGGAGTTGTTATAGAAAATAGAAAGGTGAATTTATAAACGTTGTTTTATAAATTCGAAACCAATTTAATTTGATAAATTAAATATAGAAGGTTATTAAAGAAGATATATTCGCAGATTTGGATAGCGATTTATCTTTGAAATAAATGTGTAGAAAAGATTGAAATTGGGTTAAGTGAATTATATTCACGATTTTGGACAGTGAATATATTTTTAAGTAAAATGGATTCATTTTTGAAGAAGTGATATTTAAAAAAAAAAAGAAGTTAAGCATTTTAAAAGATGTTTTAAAATGTATTATGAATCGAAAGCATAGATTTCCACAGTTCTTGTTGAAATAGACGTTTTCGAGAAATAAGGAAATGGTAGACTATAACACTATTGTTATAGTAAATGATTTCCGAAAGGAAATGTTTTGATGTAGTATTGGGATTTATATATCTATCTAAATCCGAATCCCTATACTAGTGATTTTGAGTCGTCGTAACGATGTTTTACGTAACATTCGTTTTGACTCAAATAAATGTTGTTATAGTAAATGATTTCCTTAAAGAATGAATATATACTTAATTTTGATTTAAGTATATCGAATATTTTCAAATGTTGAAAATAAAAGATTTGTGAAACACTTATTATTAAATAAGTATGGAATGTTTTCCAAAATGAAATGAAACGTTTTTGAGAATTTATCTTCTTAAAGATAAATCAAAAATTGAATATTGAAATCGATTTGAAAAATCGAATATCAGTAGATATTCGATAAGTATAAATTCACTATGGAATTTGTAAAAAGAAATGGGAATTCGTTTTAAAAATAAATGTTGATTTATTTTGGGAAGTGTGGAAATTTTATATCTAGTAAAAGATATTTTGGAAGATAAAATAATTTGGAAAATAATTTGGAATCTGATGATGTTGCGCATCTTTATTGATAGTTAAATAACCGACTATCAATAATTACCTTTAGATATGTATTTGTTGTGAATTGGATGAATTTGAATGCCACACTTATTTTTAAATAAACGCTCACTATTCGGGTTAGCCGGGAAAGGACCATGGGGTCGTATAACCCATTCCGAATATGTGATACGTCGTTATGAATTGCATTCGAAGACCGGTGTTGAAGACCGGATAATTTTGAAAACGGAAGGATTACCGTCGAGTTACTCTACATCGGCTGATCTCCGATTTAGAGGTTTTTATCACCCTTAGTGACGGGAAGTCCTGACGTGATTGAAAATTATCCGGATGTGCAAGGGCTTCGTGAGAAGTGCCTTCGGTTCTGTTCGATCCCGGAACAGACTTGTATGGATTGTGTGTCTGACGTTACAATTTGAGATATAAAGCTGATTTCTTTCAAATACATTTCTGTTGGTGGCGGAGAATTTATTCTCTTAGCTTAACACCCTTCTCTGAGACGTACGAGCTCAGAGGTTATGTAGTTGAAATTTATCAGCGATATATCCCAATTTGGTAACGTGGCATACTGAGTGTTGCTGTGAAATGATCAGTGTTTGATCATTTGTGATATGATCATTTGTTTGATCTTATATCTTTGTGATCATAGGTTGATCATTTTGTTTGACCCGAAGCAGGGCTTTTTGTAGAAAGCGTAGCTTTGTGGACGAGACTTCGTCGAGCCTCACACCCCGGAAATGGTCGAAACAGGAAGGATGCAGCAAGGTTCTAGGGAGTAGCGCCCCTTAGTGTATGTCATTCCTTTTGGATAAAGGTGGTATCATGGTATGGAGCCCAGATACTTAACCTCTGTGGTTACTGCATTATTATTATCTATGTGGTTTGTTGCGAATCGGGGATCCTCGGGAAGATCGGTGACGATCGGGGGATTTCATACGCGTGTCAGTAGTTACCTATTTTTGCAGAGGTAACCCGGCCTTGTGTTGGCAGAGATCTAACCGTAATGTTAGGTTAGGTTCTCGGGTCGTCTATTCCAGGGACGTACCCATCGTGGAAAAGGAAGTTCCTTAGCCTGACCATTTGTTGGAAATCCAAAGAAACAATACGCGACTTGTACGGTTTTAGTTGTATTACCTGCTATGGAATGTGGCGGTAACCTGCTATTGAACATAGTAGCTATAGTAGGCATAAGTGCGGAATGCCTATGCTGGCTAAGATTAATATTATACTTTCGAAATGTTTTCTACACTATGCACTAATAATAATATCAAAAAGAATTTGGTTTTGCGTAGTAAGCATCTTGGACTATCATAAGAAGAAATCTCCTCCAATTCTGCGTTTGCATTGTGTGTGTGGTGGGAGGTCTTATGGTAGTTTCATTTTCCAAAAGCATTTCGAATTGACTTTAAAAACTATTTTGTCGTTATAAAGAATAACTGTTTTACGATCTCACACCAGTCACCATGACTGACTCGGAGTTTATTGTTCCCTTCTAAACTCTGGGTGCCCACAAATTTCCACACGGGCAGCCTAGAGTTATATTATCAGGATATTCTGGATATTCTGGAGCTTTAGAAGCAAGCTGGATGACGAGACGTAGTATTTGTATCTGATAGTATTTATTCCGCTGTGTATTCTGTATGAGGACAAGTTTATATAACTGTCCATTGTTGTATTGAGTTGTATATTGACTCTGGTGATGTAATGTAATAACAGATATAATTCTTTGTTTAAAGATTATTCATTTATCTATTATATATTGTTCCGCTGCGATATGTGAGATTCTGATATTGTTTTCGTTTTCTGATGTTGTTCTGTTGTTGTTCTTCTCTCTTCTTCTCTTTTCTTCTTCTTCTTACTTTTTCTTCTTTCTTAAAACCATAACTTTTCGGGTTTCCGGCATTCGATGGCTCAGCAGTCGATAAAGTGAGTATCGATGTTGAATTTTCGAAAGTCGAAAATTTTCGAGATGTTACACCTTGTCATATGCCTTATCGCGCCCACTACGAGTTTGGTTTGTGGCATACCTATGGAGTGCTCCCTGATAACCCACCAGTTTGCTGGAGTTTATAGTACTGTATAGACTATGGCATTTATATAAAAATGTATTAAGGGGGATATGGGTAACGCCTTAATGCTTTTTAATAGTTTACTTTACTATAGACATTATCTATGTAGCGTATTGTATTATGTATGTAAATAGTTTCACGAATCCTTAAGGGATGGAATCCCAACATCCTTTAAGTTATTTGTATTTCACTTGGACATTTCACTTGAGTTGATTTACTTGCATAAGAATGTTAATCCCGACTCGAGTGTTTTGTGTTTTGCTTTATGCCTGGGTCAGCCTGTGTGTCACAGTATTTGAGACTCACCTTTGGAGTTGGGAGCTTTGCTTGAAGATCTATCTTATCTATTCAGCTTTCTAGTTATTTCAATTATTTCCTGTTGTTTATATTCAGACGTATCATTTGTTTTTCTATTAAGACTTCTGTGTGTTGGATTTCTGTTGTATTTTGCTTTGGACTCTGATGTTTTGTAGTAGCTTCATGAACTACTATTTATCTATTTCCACTACTTATTGTTGTATTACCCTGTATCTGTGATTCTATGATTGATTTATTTACTGTATATGCTAAGTTTTGCCAATATAAAAATAACAATCTGTTGTTTTGAGCAATTCAAGTCTGACATGTGTGGATTATTGTCGATTTGAAGGGTTCGAAATGGCAGGTCGTTACAGTATTCATAAAATTGAATTTTAAAATACAAAATTAAATATGTTTTAAAATATATACATATAAATATTTTTATTAATTAAATTAATATAATTATATTATGTGAAAGTATTTGTATTATATATATATAATTGTTATATAAATTTGTAAATTCAAAAATATATGTGTACATATGTTTCGGTTATAATTTTTTAAATCGAAAATAAACATTTTATTACTTACAAAATGCAATAGAAAAAACATTTTATTTATTTATATAATATGTATATATTCGTATTATTTAAATTAATACGCCCGAAAGTAAAATTTAATAATTATTTCTTAAACTAAATTTTCGAAAGCATTTAATAAAATATCTAATTTACAAATATCAACTTTAAAATTACAATATGATGTTTTATTAATTTAACAATATTATATATATATTATACGTTGAAATAAAAATTTTGTTTCTTTTATTATTTTTACATAAAATATATTTTATTTATTATGACAATACAATGATGAATCATATATATTAACTATTGTATAATCAAACTAACATAAATTGATAGGCTATAACATATATAAAAAGGTGATAAATGACATATTTGATCACGATGATTAATATATATAATTAAATGTATAAATAAATTATACCTTAGAGATGATACTTTAGAAACACACGTTGATCTAACCAGACTCCATAGATCTCTCAGATCTACAACCTTATTTGTAAGGGGTAGGCATGCATGCACTAAATATAATTATTATTTTACTTATTAAATGTGTTTGAGGTAAGGACATGGAGAGGAAGGGGAAGGGTACTTGCAGCCCAAGGGATAAGAGTAAGGAGGCTAAAAGAGATACTAAACAATGAAGCTTTGGTTCACTTTTATAATAGGAGTTTGACCAATATATCTAGCCCAATACACTCGCATACCAAGTTAATAATTGGTCAGCTCTTACCTCCTTGTTATTGGAATTGGGCTAGCTCGTAGCGGAAGAAATGGGTGAATATCAAAATATATATCATTTTGGATCTTTAATGGGCCTATGAAGTCGAAGTACATTTAGATCTTATCTACATCCTCTTTTAAATAAAATCAATATTTTATTTAATTTGGTGAAAAAAAAAAATATTTCAAAAGGATTTTAATATTATATAATTACAATGAATGAGTGTATCAAATACACCCACATGTGTAGTAGTTACTTATTAGAATAAATATGAGAAGGAAAGCTTTAGTTTCCTTCTCTAATGGTTGTGCAATTAATTAAGAGAGTAAACAACATTAATTAAAAAGAGATAAACCTCTCTTTTTTTTTCTTTAATTAGATTCATAATATGTTAAATAAACATGTTAACATTTTAATTGAATGTTTTATTAGGAATGAATTAGTCCAATTCAATTTGATTAATTGCAAATGATGTTGAGCACATCACATGCGCCCGTGTGTATAGTGTAAGTGCAACATATAAAATTGTACAAAGTTAATATAAGCATTGCATAGGTGTTGGAATTTACACCGATATGGACACAATTCTCATATATATATATGACTTTGTCATCTTGAACATGAAGGTTTTAATTTATTTATTAATATATAATACATACATACATACATATATATGTATATTGAAAATAAAGACACACAGATATATGTATATATATACAATTAATGTTTAGCATAGCAGTTCAAATAAAATAGATTTCATTTCAATTACAAGAAGTAAATCAAAAAATATTAAGATTAATGAAAATGGTTTGAAACAGTTGTGAAAAGAATCCTTCCTTTTAAGAAAAGATATAATTTTTAATTAGATGGAATTGCAAATCATGGAATATATCATTGATTTAATATTTCCCTTTTTCTTTTAAAAGGAGGAGTTTATATTAGAATGATTTGAAACATGACAATTAAAACACCATATTAATTGGATGACAAAGATTAATCAATGCGATTATTACCAAGTTTTAATTACAAAGCAACCCATGTCTAAATATTCAAGTGTAAACCTTTTGCTATGAAAAATAGAATTATGAATAATAAAAATAATCCAAATTTCAATTATTTTCTGTTTTTTTAAACAACAAAATCAATCGACATAGGCATATATAGATTTGAGATAAGAAGATCTAGATCTAGATCAAACAAACTTTGCAAACAATCATATAGAGTATAGAAAATAAAATTAACAAACTTTGTAAACAATCACATAGAGTATAGAAAATAAAATTAAGGAGGTCTAGATCTAGGTTAAATTAATTAATCAAACAATCATACATGAGACAGAAAATGAGATGTTATAATTCATAACAAAATAGTAGTGAACAAAAGAAAACATTCTATGTTTTAACATGATAGAACAATCAATTCAAGCAAGGGAATGGAGACATTCAAATCAAGATTCAAATTCACAAGTACAAATATAAGGGAAAGATAGAGATTAAGGGGATAAGAACAAATTATAAGATATGTAAATATAGAATTATATGCACATATAATTACCTTAGGATAAAGCATGTAGAAACACCTTGAATGATAGACAATACCTAGATCGGATTGATCACTCTCTAGATCCGATAGATCTTACCCTTTATCACACCTTGATTTGCGGCTTCTCCTCAGATTTCAAACAAATTACCATACCACTTTGCAAGAGAAGAATGAACCACCTTTTTAGTTTAGTTTGATGTTGATTTGAATTTGTTTTGATGTTTTTTTTGATGAAGTTTCAGCCATGAATGAATGATAGAGAAGAGGAAAAAAAGAGAACAAAAAATGAAAGTCGTGTTCTATGTTGTGTACTTTCAAAAATGAGGAGGTTTTGTTTTTAATAGAATTAAAGGAACCGTTTCCTATTCTCCTATTAAAACTTCCTCCTTTATTTCCTCTTTTGGAATTTAAATTAATCTCATTAATTGATTTCCTCATCTTACCATTATATGGCTGATCCAAGCACATTCTAAATATGCAACTTTTCTAAATAAAAGGGAAAAACTTTTATGTAATTATTTTATTATTTAAAACATGTTTAAAATTATACCAATATCGTATATCGATATATGCAAATATAACTTTTATATATGCATTAAAGTAATTACCAACAACATTCAAAACATCAAATAAATTAACAATAATTAATATTTCATAAATATTAATTAATTTAATCAGTTTGCAACATTTTACAAACTAATTAAATTGTGTGGTTTTCAGAGAAATCACAAATGCGGTTGTGCGACTCAAAGGTATGAATTCAGTCAGCGATTAATATTGAAAAATTCAAATATTAATGTTCACACATCACTTAGCAGGTGGTATGACAGTTCGGCTGAATTCATCGCTTACAGGTCTTTACGGTAAAATCAAATTTCACAAACACTTAAGTAGTACCTTTTAGTGACAGTTATTTACACCAATTCTCTTCGTCAAAATTATATCACTTTGGATTTATGAAATTTGATAATGGTCAAAATTCCAATGTTATCCACATTCAAATTTATAGTCCAAACACAAAGTCCTTGGTTCAATAATAATAATTATTATTAACCAAAATGCTCTGCCAGAGACTTTGACTTTGAGTTGACTTCAGTTGACCATGATACTAACCCCATATAACAAAGAAGACAAATCCTCTCTTGAATAGTGTTTCACATCCAATACTTTCCTCGACCCAACTATAGTCACTCGATGGAACGTCATGCCATGATTTGACTATAATCAAAGTGGAGCTTTCATATTGAGAATCCACAGTATTCTTAAGTCGAGAGAACTGTGTAAATCAGTCACATCGATATTTTTTGTTTGACCTTATTTATATTAACCAACAAAAAACTGTCTAGTGAGTCGTTCTGTAGTTATCCAATAACTAACAGTACGTAACCCCTAGGTGCCCCCAACAGTCATAAGTAATACATTTCTCAACATTTGGAGAGCGTTACATACTCTAGTCTCAACGGATACATCGATATCCAATCTCGATGCATCTTGACTAGGAACATTTAAAATGGTATATTTGTTTAATTGTGATAAATCACTCTTGCAACACTTTATAACTACTATCACAAAATATGCCATTTATGGATATTCTATTAAATATACTTTTAATTAAATTAATTAATTAACATAACTACATTACATCAAGTATATAATAGAAAGAAACACCTTTATTATGACAAGATTGTTCAACGAGTTAGATATATGTAACAAATTACATAATTGTCCATAGGGCATACTCCTAACTCTATCAATCTCCCACTTTCACTTGGAATCGATTATGGAATCTTATTCCAACTTCTCCAATCGGTTTCTTCAAAACCAGTTGGGTCAGTACCTTTGTGAATGGGTATGCTATTATGTTTCAATTATCTACTCTATCAATCAACACTCTCCGATGGTGATAAATGCTTTATCACGGGGAACAATTCAGAGTATGTCTCTCTACCTCTAATGAGCTCTAAATTCTATTATGAACCATATCGCAACATTGTTATCATATAACAATGTTATGAGATTCTTAACATTTGGAATCGGCTCGGTTATAAATTTATGCACTAATAATTTTATATACATTATTTTTATTGCGGCAATATTCAAGGCAATGTACATAGACTTTTTTCATTGAATAAGAAACATTTCAAACTTAAAGATTCTTAACTTGAATTTACTATTGACATACTACACTCAATATGACTTATGAAGTTTGAGTTCGAACGCACCTTTATAAAGAATTTTTGTTTATGCAAACAACTCTTTAGTATTCATAAATACATGAGAACACTTCAACCAATCATTTAGTGATATCAATTTGAATTTTATATTTGCTTCATATATCAAGTACATAAACAAATCATGATATCGTAGACAACACAACATGTATGATAATTCTTTTTGCCAATGCAAAGGAATCGATCACACATGTTCCATATTAAACATTTTAAACGGTGTCCTTGCATATCATTTAGGACATTCCCGACATCTTTTATACTTACTATAAAAGACATCATTTATTAATCCAATGTTGAGTATTAAAACGACTAAAGCTGATTTTAACACAAGTACATCGTTAAAATCAACAACGTGTTGTTTACTTATAGTTTAGAAATATCAATATACCTTTTAACATTCTTTCTTATGAACACATGCTTCCTCTGCACTTTGATTGAAAATCAAACTATTTGATATTTTTATCAGAATACTTATTCAATCTTGATGCTTATAAAATGATACTTTTGTATTATTTCTTGGATCATATCCAAAGCCTCACAAACTCAATATCGCTTCCACCGACTTTGAGACATTTTTGGTTAATATGTGTAGACAACTTACTCTAAATCGTTATTTAGAATTTTCTGTTTCAATACATATGTACTAAAACACTAGGACATATCAAGCGATAATTTTGTGAGTAAATCTGAATTGACTTGAACGTGTTGAATATCGAATCTATTATGCTAATTTCAACACAATTTGCGATATTATTCTTATCAACATTGCCTATTTAATTCCAACTTCATTAGTCTTACTCAGAAAGACACGGTCGTGGTCGATGGATTATATCCCTTCAATTACAACCACCAAAATCAATATTTTGATAGCGTACTTGGAATTCGTTCAGATTTGCGGATCATACCATATAGATTCAACATCTCAATGGTTTAATTAAAAAATCTAGGATTATATATTTTTGACATTAATAAGAAACTCATAGTTTCTCTTAGATGTGCGAGAATTCTTATTAGACATTCTATTGCTATGTGTTCATTAAGGTTATTTAATTTCATTTTATCTCATATAATCAGTTCTATGTATGGATCGTATCCAAGTCCATTTTACTACCAATAATTTCTCAAAGAAATTTCTTCACAATGAAGTTGGTATATTCATATCCTTTATAGATCAAATCATATTTAGGAATTCAAAGTTAAGATTTGATTATCAAAACAAATGTGTAGTAAAACTACTATAGTGGCCTTCCCACTTTGAAACTCGAAAATGAATGTCGATGGTGTGGCCATCATCACTGAAGTTATTTTCCAACGAAAGAAGAGGGGAATACAGAATTAAGTTCCTTTAAAATTCTTTTAAAACATTTTTCAAATCACATTGAAAATATTTATATCCGAAAATACTTCCAAATAATACTAATATTATATTCCAAAATCTTTTGAAAAACAATTTTGAAAACCCCAGAACTTAAGTTCCCAAATTTCCAATTTATATTTACTTTATTTTTCATTCTATTTTTCAACCAATATTTATAAAATTCACTTCCTAACAAACATATCACATACCACTATATCGATTTATAAAAATTATTCTTTTATATACAAAATATAATACTAGGTAAAATTATTTCGTTTACCTATAGTTCGAAAACAATATTGTGTCGGTCTGCCCTATTAAATATTTAGAAATCCCTATCGATGCCATAGTGTCCTATGTACCTTCCAGAATTTATAAATACTAAACAGAACAAATTAACACAATGTAAAAACATTTTTATAACACTAAAAAATATGCTCTCTCACATATATACACACACTCAATGACCCATTCTAGGGTATTATTACCCTATCTCTAATGAGTCAGACCCCACAAAGCTAAGGTTATCGCTAAACCAAAGCTCTGATACCAAATGTAATGGTCAACCGATAGTGGGGTAACGCCCACCGTAGCATACATCAGTACCTGTGTTCTGCTTTTACGGCCAGCCTCTTGATTGCACTAACCCCGTGGGACATGTAGGAGTAAGAGTCATCTGTTCGCTACCAAACGCAGAAGCGAGAACCCCCTATCATGATGCACCCTCCGAGTGCCAAAGCAAACACACATGTCAACTCAAACCATTCAAAAGGGAGGATTGTTATTGGGGTAAATAAGAAAATAAGAGAAAAGAAAGGAAAAACAAAACGCAGAATCTCACTGCGGAATGATAAAATATAATAATCAAATTAACAGTTCATGAAGCTGTTTTACAAATAACATTTGATTACACTTTTACAATACAGATCAGAGTTATACATACAGCAGGAATAGATAAATAATGCAACGAAACAACATGATGCAGTGGAATACATATAATAAATAGTAATAATATACTAAATCTTCGTCGTCGTCATCCAGAAAGATAGTCTTTAATGTACTGAAATACTCAGGCTGACTCGAGCATAATGAAAAGACAAAACACTCAAGTCAGAACTAAAAGATCTTCTGTAAGTTAAATCAAAATAAGTAAATATGAGTGTAATGGCTTTAGAGATGTTTACGGGATTTTACATCTCCTATTCAGTGTCTAACGTGCGTGCAATAACTTAAGAGATGTTCGGGATTCCATCTCCTAAGGATCCGTTAAACTATCGACATATGTAATACAATACGCTATTATAATATGTCTATAGTAAAGTAAAGTATTAAAATAGCGTTAAGGCGTTACCCATATCTCCCTTAACACATTTTTATAAATGTCGTAGTCTATACAGTATCGTAATTCCTTCGTAAACTAGAGGGCTATCAGAGGGCACTCCATGGTGTATGACACAAACCAAACTCGTAGTGGGCTCGATTAGGCATATGACAAGGCATGCAAGACAATGCCAGGGTAGGATACTACCGTTTGCAGACCCGTGCTAGTGGTAATGCATAGCAGCTACTACCGCCCACCTCAGAACACACTTCCATAATCAAATCAAAGGGTGGCCAACAAATCAATCACAAAGTAATAAATATGGTATCGAAGAAATGTGCCCGGCCAGCAGTGCGACCCCACTTGGCCTAGGTATAGCTCATGTTTTAGTTATATCAAGCTGACCTGAGGCGGTCAGGGCTGTGTTCATACCTCATACAATAGCGTTCGCCAAACCATACCTCATAACGATTTTTCCCTTATCTATAAGGCCGTTCGGGTATGTATCATTTCAACCCATAGTGATTTTCCTAACAATAACTAAGGGAACTTGCAGTGTGATAACAATATATAATATAAATATAACATCCAATCAACCAAAATGTCAACAATTAAGCATCCATCACAATCATCATTCAAATCATCCAATAAATCACAATAATTAACCGGTTATCATTATCAGGTATTCAATTAACAATTGAAATTCAATATTAAATTAAATGGCTATTAAATTCAATATAAATTCAAATTAAGCTCAAATGACAATTTAAATGTATCAAATAGCAATAAAAAAAATTCTAATCACATCATAAATTTAATTTAAATAACATAAGATGGTTTAGCATTTGTGAGTGGGTTAAAACACTCACCTTTGATTTTTAGTCGATTCAAAATCCAAATAAAGGCCCAAATTTGAACGGTCGTAGAATACAGCCAAACTAGTTCCATTATGTCTAGAATTTTGATACGATCGCAACTGAAAAAACCACGTGTGAATCTGAGCTCGTATGTAAAAGTTATTCGAGTTAGAATGTTTGAATTTTAAAATATAATAATTAATTAATAAAATACGAAGCACGTCACCTTCACCATCGAAGTCGAACCCACGTTCAGAGCTCAGCCGCCACCTTTGACCACCCAATACGCACGCCTCCGACAACCATTCGCCACACCGCCGCCTCCATCGTGCTTGACCTTCCACATCGCACCTGCCAATGCCCACCGCGACGCCTCCGGCCCTCCCCACCGCCACTGCATCAAAAACTTAGGGTATTGAACCCTAAAATGCAAATTTCGGCCACCATAGGTCGATCTAGGTGATGCGAGCACCACCGATAGGCTCCTGAAAGCCACCTCTATAAAACCCCTCAATATATTTCACCAATCGATGCTCCGATCAAAACGCCTAATTTTGACTTCGACTGCGATTTCTAATCGATCCGATAATTGTCTCGAAAAACGAACACCAGACGTAGGTTCCATTCGTCGAGATCTTTCCAATGATATAAAATTTGATAAGGTTTGTAGAGTTTGAAATTTAGTTTGATTTGTAGTTGCAATTAGGTTTTGGGATTATTCTGACATTCGAGAAGGAGGAACAGGTGAGGAACTGAAAAGTACGTATAGTCAAATGGAAAGGCTGCTAAGGTTTAGGAACAAAATATATTTATATAGAAAAAAATGATAAGAATAAATGGACAAATCGATTTGGATCGAAACCATAACGATGACCTGACAAGCCCGTTTCGTTTCCAAAACAAAAATGGATAATCTAATATATCGAAATATAGGTTTTCGATATTTTTAAACTCAATGGAACAAGTTTCAAACCCTAATTCCATTGTATGCAGAAGTTAGCTTAAAATCAAATTATATCCATTTAATTCTATTAATTGATTTCTGCGTGTTTCAAGCTCGCATGGCCAAACGACAAGTCCGATCGCTACGAAACTTGAAATCCTATAATAATTTACCGTTATGGATCCGATGAAACTAGTTTCTTCGAAATCCAAGACAGTGGACAAAATGGCTAATTTTACATGTTAATCGAATAAATTATTATTAAATTGATTTAATCACCTTTTAAATTCGGTTTTAAAGTTTAACAATTTTATCTTTCTTGATTTACATAGAAATTTATAATCTATTAAAATATTCTTTCCATGTAAATTCAAGGTTTAAACACTACATTAAATTCAAGGTCAAATTGCAACCGTAATAAAATCCCTATTAATTATATTTTAATTTCAATTTATTTTTTTTATTTGGATTTCACTCTCATTATTAAATCAACTATCACCTTATGGATATAATTAACATTGGTTTACATTTTATTAAATCAATATTCTACAATTATCATCTTAATTCATAATCACTGCGATATTTAATTATATTAAATTCGATTGATTACCAAATTAATTCCAAACATATAAAAAATGAGATGATAAGTAAACCATTGTTACTTTTAAGTACTTTAATCATATTTATAAATTTATTATTTATAAACAAATGTTATAGCTACATATACATCACTGATTTCATATTCTATTTCAATTAATTACATACAATTTCAACATTTAATACAACATTTAATTAATTTCCTTATTTATAATTATCACCAAATTAACTTTACAATTATTTCAATTAATTGAAATCACATTAAAATAGTTATCAATTACATTAAATCAACATTATTAAATTACATTCTAATTTTTTTTTTCATTAATAAATCATAAATTTTTTATTTCTCACAATATTAAATTTCAAATTCTTATTAAATTTAATAGTTTCAATTATCAAAATTTACGGTTCGTTACACTCTCCCCCACTCAAAACTTTTCATCATCGAAAAGGAACGAGAAGGAATTAAGAACTAATATGTTTCTTTTAAATAATCAATTTCTAACACTTGAATTTACATAATTAAGTATTTTAAATAAAATATATCAATTTTTAAACAATTAAATCTTCCATATCCAGGTTTAATAAAAGATTGAAAATATTTTCACTTTCACAAAATTTTCAAGTCCTAAATTCACGAAAATATTTTGGTAGAGTCTCCTTTGCGCGGCTAGGTCCGAAAAAATAATAATATCAATAATTATAGTATATTTTATATTTCAATAATAAAATATCCCAAACCATGGGAAAAACGGTAAAATATCGTTGTAGAATCGTAATCCAAAACGTACCTATTTATCGGGCAAACAACTTTATTTATGAAACCAAAAGTAGTAGTTATTGCTTCCAT
Organism: Allium fistulosum; assembly: GCA_030737815.1. NCBI lineage: Eukaryota > Viridiplantae > Streptophyta > Magnoliopsida > Asparagales > Amaryllidaceae > Allium > Allium fistulosum. The sequence continues at coordinate 1,038,405,321 of CM060907.1, read as the reverse complement.
AAACCTGTATTTCACTTATAAAATCCAAGATAGTGAGAATTATGTACAAGAGAAATATATTGTTGTTTCAATTACTAAAGAAACAAATCAACACAAAACATATGCCAACAAAACAGCACGACCATTATATGCAACAAGGAATCAATCATACATCCATAGTAACCAAAACAAATGGTTTGCTCAGGTTCAGAAACTTCTCATCGTTCAAGGGTGATAAATAAACTACTAAGCATACCTTATGCTCAACAGCCTTAGATAATTAATTAATAGATTATTCATACAATCTTAAACAATTAGAAGTATCCTTTCCCAAACATTCCATAAGTCAAACAACCAAGAATTTCAAATATTATTTAAGTTTATTCTTATTAATTTCCTTTCACATCATTTACTGTTCATTTATTTCATTCATTCATACGATGGTTATTTTATTAATTTAACTTCATTACTTACAAAATTCATTTCCCATTCAATATTTAAAATCATCAATGAATAAATTTTTAAAGTATTACATAATTTTCTTTGCAGTTTAATTCGTATTAATATATATAACTCGATTTCAATTTAATTTTTATATTTGCTAATGAATCAATTCATACTTAAGTTTTCTTTATTCTATGATTCCAATTTATTTCTTCATATATAGTACCATTTAATATTAAAACTATTTATAAATCATTTCAACTATTTCTTAAGTTCATAATCATTTGCTCAAATGATATTCACTTTTATTATTCAATTCGGTTATTAAGCATTCGACCTTTTACTTAAGTTTATATTTTCCTCGTACATCTTAATTTTTCATTTATAAACATTTGTTCATTTTGAAGCATTTTGTTACTAAGCTTTACTTGTATAATATTCTATTACATATCCATACCAACATTTCAACTTTTAAACATTTCTGGTAAGTTATATATGTGTTTTAAGAATGAAATAGAAATTCATGCAAATTTTATCTTGTTTATTTTTAGTTATCAAAATATTCAATAATTTACATCTTCTAAATTTTCATTGTCTTTTAAATTACAAGTTACAAATCTCCGATCTCTTTATATTTTTATTGAACAATTATCTCTTGATTCAGATTTTAATTCGGATGTTTCCAATCTTATTAAAATATTTAAGGTTTCATTTCATTACAATAACTGAAATCCCTAATTTATGGAAAGCTTTAGAACTAAATTCTGTATTTCATTTCAATCATTTTGAAAATATTATATATATATATATATTCATATCCTTTATAGATCAAATCATATTTAGGAATTCAAAGTTAAGATTTGTTTATCAAAACAAATGTGTAGTAAAACTACTCCAGCTGGCCTTCCCATTTTGAAACTCGAAAATGAATGTTGATGATGCGGACATCATCACCGAAGTTATTTTCCAGTGATAGAAGAGGGGAATGCAGAATATAGTTCCATTAAAATTCTTTTAAAACATTTTTCAAATCACATTGAAATTATTTATATCCGAAAATACTTCCAAATAATACTAATATTATATTCCAAAATCTTTTGAAAAACCATTTTCAAAACCCCAGAACTTAAGTTCCCAAATTTTCAATTTATAATTACTTTATTTGTAAATTCTATTTTTCAACCAATATTTATAAAATTCACTTCCTAACAAACATATCACATACCACTATATCCGTTTATAAAAATTATGCTTTTATGTACAAAATATAACACTAGGTAAAACTATTTCATTTACCTATAGTTCAAAAATAATATTGTGTCAGTCAGCCCTATTAAATAATTAGAAATCCCTATCGATGCCATAACGTCCTATGTCCCGACCAGAATTTATAAATATTAAACAAAACAAATTAACACAATATAAAAACATTTTTATAACACTAACAAATACGCTCTCTCACATATATGTACACACTCAACGACTCATTCTAGGGTATTACTACCCTATCTCTAATGAGTCAGACCCCACAAAGCTAAGGTTATCGCTAAACCAAAGCTCTCATACCAAATGTAACGGTCAACCGACAGTGGAGTAACGCCCACCGTAGCATACATAAGCACTGTGTTCTACTTTTACGGCCAGCCTCTCGACTGCACCAAACCCATGGGACATGTAGGAGTAAGAGTCATCCGTTTGCTACCAAACGCAGAAACGAGAACCCCCTATAATGCTGCACCCTCCGAGTGCCAAAGCAAACACACATGTCAACTCAAACCATTCAAAAGGGAGGATTGTTATTGGGGTAAATAAGAAAATAAAAGAAAAGAAAGGAAAAACAAAACACAGAATCTCACAGCGGAATGACAAAATATAATAATCAGATAAACAGTTCATGAAGTTGTTTTACAAATAACATTTGATTACACTTTTACAATACAGATCAGAGTTATACATAAAGCAGGAATAGATAAATAATGCAGCGGAACAACATGATGCAGCAGAATAAATAGTAATAATATACTAAATCTTCATGTTCGTCCTCCAGAAAGATAGTCTTTAATGTACTGAAATACTCAGGCTAACCCGAGCGTAATGAAAAGACAAAACACTCGAGTCAAAACTAAAAGATCTTATGTAAGTTAAATCAAAATAAGTAAATATGAGTGTAACGGCTTCAGATATGTTTACGGGATTTACATCTCCTATCCAATGTCTGACTTGCGTGCAATAACTTAAGAGATGTTCGAGATTCCATCTCCTAAGGATCCGTTAAACTATCTACATATGTAATACAATACGCTATTGTAATATGTCTATAATAAAGTAAATTATTAAAATAGCATTAAGGCATTACCTATATCCCCCTTAACACATTTTTATAAATGTCGTAGTCTATAGAGTACCGTAATTCCTCCGTAAACTGGAGGGTTATCAGAGGGCACTCCATAGTGTACGACACAAACCAAACTCGTAGTGAGCTCGATAAGGCATATGACGAGGCACGCGAGGAAATGCCAGGGTAGAAAACTACCGTTTGCAGAACCGGGCTGGTGGTAACGCATAGCAGCTACTACCGCCCACCTTGAAACACAGTCCTATAATCAAATCAAAGGGTGGCCACCAAATCAATCACAAAGTAATAAATATGATATCGAAGAGATGTGCCCGATCGGGGGTGCGACCCCACTTGGCCTAGGTATAGCTCCTATTTTAGTCATATCAAGCTGACCCGAGGGGGTCAGGGCTGCATTCATACCTCATACAGTAGCGTTCGCCAAACCATCCTACTTCGTTCTGGATTTTTCACCACGTGCACAGTTGTTAAAGTGGTTTTCGGTATTGGCAGAGACTATGACAATATCCGATCCCGGTCTCTTTAACAACCAAACGCTTATTTCACACCGGTTAGTTCTTTTACATTTCCAAAGCCGATTCATATTTGATATCAAAATATCATATTCACTTCAAAATCATATCACTTTCGAAATCATATTCACTTCCGAAGTCATATTTATTTTCGAAATCATTATTCACTTTAAATCATATTCGTTTTCAAAATCATAACCACAAAATAGGTTAAACCATCATATCAAAATATTCGCATTTAAATCAATTAAATCTAAATCATAACAGTTCCAACTTTAAACAGTTTGAATATTGAAATCAGTTTATATATTGGAATAGTTATACATTAAAAATAGTTTATATTTTAAAAATAGATTATAGATTAAAATAGTATATATATTATAAATAGTTTGTATATCAAAATAGGTTGTATATTAAAATATATCTATTAAAAGTTGTTTATAAATTTAAAATAATATATATTGAAATAGTTTATAATTTAAAAATAGGTTATAGATTAAAATAGTTCATATATTAGAAATAGTTTATATATTAAAATAGGTTATAGATTAAAATAGTATATATGGTAAAAGAGTTTGTATATTAAAAGAGTTTATATCGAAAATAGTTTCAAATTAGAATTGTTTCTTCCAATTTCACAAATCAATTCAAATCAGCTTTAGTTCCATTAATTCAATTTAAATCAATCTCAGTCCAACGATTTCAACACAAAAGGATAAAGGTTTCAATTCAAATTCTTATTAAAACCATTTCAATTTATATCGATTTCAAATCCATGTTTGAACTATAAATTTAAACCACTTCAAATTTAATAGATTTCAAAGTTTAAATATTCAAACGTTTACAATATCTCAATTTTTGATAAATTTCATTTATATTTCAAAATTCAACTTTAAGATTTGAATTTAAATTCTTTAAACAATTCACTTAAACCAATTTCAATTTCAACATTATAAAGCTTGGATTTTGAAAATAATTCAGTTCATATAAATCTAATTTTATTTCATAATATCATTTAACTGGATTCAAAAATTAAGAATTTAAAATCATTTAGTTTAATCAATCAGGTGTCCATATATAATTTTCTACCCTATGGTCAAGTGATACGGATATACATCATTTCAATCTGCAATAATTTAAATTTACGGGTATATATCATTTTAACCCGCAATCCCGAGTAAAATTCAAAATCCATAAAATCGCTCGAGTTTATCATTTCAACTCATAACGGGTTTTCCCTAATCTATAAGGCCGTTCGGGTATGTATCATTTCAACCCATAGTGATTTTCCTAACAATAACTAAGGGAACTTGCAGTGCGATAACAATATATAGTATAAATATAACATCCAATCATCCAAAATGTCAACAATTAAGCATCCATCACAATCATCATTCAAATCATCCAATAAATCACAATAATTAACTGGTTATCATTATCAGGTATTCAATTAACAATTTAAATTCAATATTAAATTAAATGGCAATTAAATTCAATATAAATTCAAATTAAACTCAAATGACAATTTAAATATACCAAACATCAATCAAACAATTTCTAATCACATCATAAATTTAATTAAAATAACATAATATGGTTTAGCTTTTGTGAGTGGGTTAAAACACTCACCTTTGATTTTTAGTCAATTTAAAATCCAAATAAAGGCCCAAATTTGAAAGGTCTAAAAATGCAGCAAATCAGTTCCATGAAGTGCGGAATTTCAATATGATCGCAATAGAGAAAACTGAGCGTGAATCTGAGCTCGTATGTAAAAGTTATTTGAGTTAGAATGTTTGAATTTTAAAATATAATAACTAATTAATAAAATAAGAAGCACGTCACCTTCACCATAGAATTCGAACCCAAGTTCAGAGCTAGTTCACCACCTTTGACCACCCAATACGCGCTCCTCCGACCGCCATTGGCCACGCCGCCACCTCCATCACGCTTGACCTTCCACGCCACACCTGCCAGTGCCCACCGAGCCGCCTCCGGCCCTCCCCATCGACGCCGCTGTCGCCTAAAAAACCTAGGGTTTCAAACTCTAAAATGAAAATTCCGGCTGCCACAGGTCGATCTAGGTGATGCGACCACCACCGATAGGCTCCTGGAAGCCACCTCTAGAAAACCCCTCAATCAATTTCACCAATCGATGCTCCAATCAAAACGCCTATGACTTTGACCATGATTTCTGATCGATCCGATCACTGTCTCAAAAAACAAAAGCCGGTCGTAGGTTTCATTCGTCGAGATCTTTCCAACGATATAAATTTGGTAAGGTTTGTAGAGTTTGAAATTTAGTTTGATTTGTAGTTGCAATTAGGTTTTGGGATGATTCTGACATTCGAGAAGGAGGAACTGGTGAGGAACTGAAAAGTACGTACAGTCAAATGGAAAGGCTGCTAGGGCTTGAGGAACAAAATCTATTTATATAGACAAAGAATGATAAGAATGAATGGACAGATCGATTTGGGTCGAAACCATAACGACGACCCGAAAAGCCCGTTTCATTTTCGAAATGAAAATGGGTCATCCAATATATTGAAATATAGGTTTTTGATATTTTTAAACTCAATGGAACAAGTTTCAAACCCTAATTCCATTGTATGCAGAAGTTAGCTTTAAAATCAAATTATATCCATTTAATTCTATTAATTGATTTCAGCGCGTTTCAAGGTCGCACGGTTAAACGACAAGTTCGATCGTTATGAAACTTGAAATCCCATAATAATTCACAGTTATGGATCCGATGAAACTAGTTTTGTCGAATTCCGAGACGATGGCCAAAATGGCTAATTTTACACGTTAATCAATTATTATTAAATTGATTTAATCACCTTTTAAATTCAATTTTAAAAGTTAACAATTTTATCATTCTTGATTTACATAGAAATTTATAATCTATTAAAATAATTCTTTCCAAGTAAATTCAAGGTTTAAACTTTTTTTTGAGAAAAATGTGTGATCCCCTATAAATAGAGGAGAGCACACATGCAATTATATATATATATATATATATCACACTAATAAGGCGCTGCCAACATGCCTGGCAGGTAACAAAAAACTAAATACAAATATCAAAAAAGGCTCAGGTACCCCTAAGATGAGTTCCGGCAAGGCCACCACCCATCACACCCCGATATCGAGCTCCGGCATGGTCACCGCCCGATATTAAGGTGTTAGAAGTACCTAAAAAACTAAGGAAAAGCCAAAAAATACTGAATGACATCACAGACTAAGAAGGAAGCTCCATGTGTCTGCTCCGAAAGGAATGGAAAAGCAACTACTCTGAAGTGGAACTGAATATGATATTGAATGGGAAATCCGCTCTGAAGACTCTATACAAAAGGAAGAAGTGCCAAGCAGAAGAGTAGATTCTCCTAAAACCAGTACGCCATAATGGAGATGAAAGTGTCTAGTATCTATGGAAGAACTGCTAATGATCCTGAGAGGGAAAAACTCTGCTCTGATGACCTCTCCATAATTCGGAGTCCTGCAATCTGAAAACATGAGAACCTACAAAGTGAAACTGACTCCCTATCACCCATACCTGTGTTTGAAGGATGACTAAGGAAAAAGTTAGAATGATACATACATATATATATATGTATATTTATATAATTTATATACTTTACCAATTTACAAAAAAAAATATAATTTATATACATATATATGTATAAAAGAGGTAGGATATAAAACCTAAATAAGACTAACTGGACAAATACTAAAGAATTAAATTATATATAAACTAATACCAACAATGACTAGTAGGAAAAATGAAACAAATCTTAAAAAATTCCTATGAAGCTTTGATCATAAGTAAGTTATGATTAACAATGAATTCATCATATGAATTTGAAAAAATATTGATACTACTATTGTGTATGTTAAATATATTGTTATTGTGTTTAAAAAAGTTAATATTATTGTGACATCCCGGAATTTTTGGCAATATCAATTTAATAATCTGTATTTAAAAATTAAATTGATTTGATAATATTTATTAATAAGATTTGAATTGATTTAATAATCTTCTTTTAAATAAATATTTAACTGATAATTTATCTTTTAAAAGCTAATAAATTGTTTTCTATTTATAATGTATATATATATATATATTTGTATATATTGTAAATAGATAAGCTTTGTTTTAAATTTAATAAATAAAGGCATGTTTTCTAATTTTAATATTTTTGGTAATTTGGAAATTATGATTTGATTTAAAATATATAGTTTTAAGATGTTTAAGATAAATGTTTAATTGATTTAATTATACCTTAGCTTAAGTTTAAGATTTATTAAAAGGTTGGTTTTGAAATATTGTTTAATAAATATGATATATTAATTCATTTAATGATAATAGGAATTTATAATCTCTTTTATAAATGATTTAAATTTGATAAATCATTATTCTCAAATAACATTATTAATGTATTGTTATATATATAAATATAAATAGATTTTAAAATAAAAGTGTTATTTTCAAAGTAAATATGTTGTTATATATGTATATATATAACTTGATGTTAAAATTAGATTTTAGAATTTATTTGAATCCAAAAGCCTTGAAATTAAAAAGAGTAAATATTTAAAATGTTTGGATTTTAGAAGATATTTGTATAAGCTTTTATTTGTATATATATACATAGCTTTATTTTATTTTCTCTAAAAAGTAATTCATAGATATAAACAATAAATATATATATATATAGAGAGAAATAAAAGACAATTAGTATTTAAGTTAGTAATGAAACATAATAATAGAGTAGGTAAATTCTAAACATCTAGTTAAATATAGAAACCTATTTATATTATAAAGAACAAGACTAAAGCAAGGCTGTAGGACATAAGTATAAAAGGAAAATACATATTCATGTTGCAGGCAAGAAAATTAACTCTTGAGAAGTTCTGGAAACATAGGTTTGCAATGCAAGGAAAAAAAAATCATAAGTACATACGAAATTTAAATAAAGGGTAAGTTGTAGACATGGAGGACAACTTCATTTAATGCTACATCTCTAGTACACCAAGTAAGATCAATTCAGCCACCAAAGAGGAAATAAAAATCTCTGACCCAACTTTAAAAATATTGTACAAACAAATAATATCCTGTGTAAACTCTTTCCTATATCAATCTTTCTCTATTTCATTTCGTTTACAAAAGAGACTTAGCAGTCCAGAAAAGTATATTTCAACTCAACTTAACACAACAATTCAACTAAATAAAAATGAAGATCAGATTAAAGAGAGATTTTTGCTAGCAGTTTGAAAGGCTTGTTTTCAAAATCAAGGCTCTGTTCTTCCTTTTCTAAAAACAGGTGAGTAACTTTTGAAACTTAAATAAATTTGGTTGCATTCTAGAGTGTTGAAATGAATATGGTTGCTTGTTATTCTCTGTGATAAGTATGTATAAGTGAATATCTGTATATATATATATGTGAATATATTGGTGTGTGCATGCTGTGTATCTGGATTTTCCCCTGATTTTAGTTTCCAGGTTCAAGTTCTAAATCAAAATCCATTATCTCATTTTGCTAATCTAAGTTAGGGTATTGTTTTCAAACAAAAATTGTTTGTTTAGTTATGAATTAGAGTTTAAAAATTTATTTAAGTAAAAACAAATTGGAAATGGCTCTGGAAAACCATAAGAACAGAAATACTTAAACTTTGTCAAAATTTCAAACTTACAAATTTATAGTTTCAGGTTTAGGATCTGAATCCTCATCCAAAAACTTGATTTTAAAAACTAAAATCACTATTTTTAGTTTGGGCATGAGAGTGCAGTTCTGGTATGAACTGGAAATGGGAATTGGGTAGTTTCTGGCGATCTATGTGGTCTGAGGGGTCGGGGTTTCTTCTGGTTGTAGTGGAGTGATCAGAGGCTTTGGAAAAATTTCCAGCAAGTTGATCTGAGTACCGTGGCGATGGTGATTGATTGGGAAAGTCTGGAACCCTAGTTTTAACTAGGTCTGTTGTTTTGATCGGCAATGCCTCTAGAGTTGATCGAGTGCTACTGGGTTTTGGGTGAGGGTAGCTTGAACGTAGACGAAGACTTGGCTGGAGTTTCAGATGTGATGGTGGTCGGAGGATCGTGGACGAGGCGATGACAGGGTTTTGATGATGGGTTCTGTTGTAGTTCCAGGTTTGAGGTTAGGAGCTCGATTTTGATTCGAGCAAAGGTGGTGGAATTGGAGTGCTGTGATGTTGTCAGGGGATGGTCGCTGATGGGGTGGAGTGCTGGTGGATGGCCGGAGATGGCCAGAGCCACGGCGCACGTGCACTGAGGAGTTGAAGTTCTGGTGAACATTGGGTGTGTGCAGAGGGGTTGAACTTGGGGAATACTCGAGTTATTCGAGTGGCTGAGTCGAAGCAAGTCTGGGTTGGCTCGGGTTATGTTATAGTTACAGGTTTCTTTTAAAACCTGTCTGGGTTTAAATTTAAAAATGGATTTTTAAATTTAAAACAAGATTTAAACAAAGTTTTAAATAAGTTTTAAAGTATGGATTCAAAATGAATTTGTATTCATTTTAAATCTTAAATTGGAAATGAAATTTAAAATTAAATTTAAAAGTAAATTTGAAAGTAAAATGTTTTCAAATGCTTTTGTGAATGATAATTAAATCATAAATAAGAATAATGTTTTTATCTTAAAGATTAATAAAAATTTAATGATTTGGATTCATTAAATTATTAAGATAATTAAAAATGGATAATTAATTAATTAAATTAATTAATGATATGGATGATTAATTTAGTAATTAAGAGTTTTAAATTAATTAATTAAGGTTTAAGATTAATTAATTAGAAATAATTAATTTGTAATTAAAGATCATTAATTTGATAAGATTAAATTTTAAATTAATGATTAGAATTAATTAATCAAGTAATTAAAGATTAATTAAGTTACAGTTAAAAATTAAATTAATTAAATAATTAGTGGTTAATTAATTGGTTATTAAGATTAATTAATTTTTAATTAATAATGATTAATCTAAGCTTAATTACTTAAGAAAAGTAATTAAAGAATTGTTAATAGTTAATGAAGGTCATTAACTAGAATTATTATATTATTAATTAATGTGATTGGTTTTAATAATTAATTAGATAAATTAATTAAAGATAAACATTTGTGAAAATGTTTAAGTGTAATTACTTAATGAAAGTAATTAAGGAATTAATTACTTAATGTAATTAATTAAGTTTAATTTGATTAGTTTAGGTTAATTAATTAAATTTAATTAATTTTAATAAATCACTGGATGATTTGATGGGTAATTACTGTATGTAATAAATTAAAGATGATTTTAATATGGAAGTAATTTGGATTAAATTACTTTGTGAAATTAATCAAGGGATTAATTAAGATAATTAATTAAGGAGTAATTAATTTATTAAATGAAGTAATTAAGGGTAGTTAATTACTGAATGGGATTTAGTCAAGGGTGATTAATAACTATGGTTTAAGTAAAGATTTATTTACTTAATGTAGTTAGTTTAAATAGAATAATTAATTAAAAATGTAATTAGGGATCATTAAAGTATATAATTAATGATGTAATTAAGGTTTGATTCATTAAGAGTAATTAATCAATAATAAGTGATTTTGAGTAATTAATTAATGTAATTAATTAAGGATTAATGTAATTAATTATAATTAATTAATAAATGAAGTAATTGAAGATTAATTACTGTATTTGGGTAAGGATAATTAATTTGTGAAATTAATTAAAGGATAATTACTTGAATGTAATTAAAGGTTAGTTAATCAAGGATGATTAATTAAGATGGAAATTAGGGAATGATTAATAAATTAATTTGTAATTAATTTATGGTTATGTAAGCAAGATTTATAATGATGAAGTAATTAATTTGATTTACTTTAAATTAATTAGAGATAAGTAATTAATTTAATTCATTTTAAATTAATTATAAATGGTGTGATTATTAATCCTTGTTTATGTATGGATGGATGATATTGATTTCCTTGAATGGTTTGAAATCTCAGATATGAGATAAGTAATGTTGTATGATATGGTTGCTTTGGTTGAAATGTGATAATAATATGGATTATCTGTTGTGATGATATTGTGTATTATCTATCTGTGATATTGTGTATTATATATCTGTGATATTGTGAACTATCTATCTGTGTGTATGTGGATAATGAAATGAATTGTTTTAACTTTAAAACAACTTGGACTTAAAAGATGGCGATTTGGATTTCGATGAGACCGGGATCGGGTTTCCAGATTTGGATATCCGAAAACCACATCGATCCAAATTAACGATAGGTCGTGAATCTCAAGTGAAGATGAAGATTCAGAGTGCAAGGGTTATTGTCGTTAACTCTGAGGATGATTCCAAAATGAGTGTAACGAGATAATGCCTTTGGTTTCGTTCGAACCCGGAACGAACTTGTATGGATTGAATGCTTTCAGAACATCGTCAGGTGGACAATGAGCATTCTAAGTGATGTGTTCTGATGAGGTAATCGTAGCCTCAAGCCTCATCAACCGGGAATGGCTAAAACAGGGGAGGTGCAGCAAGGCTTCGTGGGTAGCACCCACTTGGGAGTGAGATTTTCCCCTGTCTAGATGTCCCTTTATATTCGGCTGTGTGGGCAGTTGTGGCCACAACTGCTGGGGTTGTTTCGTTCGGGACTGTCCAGTAAGGGATGGTTCCGGCCTTGTGTTGTAGGGGATTGGGAGTAATCCTCGGTACGCTGATCTAGGCCAGGTACTGTGACGGGCGGTACCCCAGTAGCCCTGCCATTGTATGGAATCCAATCTCCAATAAGCGCCCTCAGATTTGATTGTATTACCCACTTGTTGGCTAGTATGCTGGAATTTAATCATGTAACAATTTCAGCTATTTCTTATTTATTTGAAAACCCTAGACACTATTATAATATCACTAGATTTCCTATCAAATGTTTGGTTAGCATAAGGTAAAAGCTTTTCCATGTTTATGTGTGGGAAGTCTTACGTGATACCTTTTCTTTTCGAATACTTTTCAAAGTTAAGCAACTTTAACCTGTTACTCATACCAGACCCATGTCTGACCCGGAGTTTATTCTGTTTTTATTAAACTCTTAAGTACTCAAATTTTTACGAGTAGCCAAGGGATTCAGGTTAGCTTTGACGAATTGTGGAGGAGCAATGGAGCAGGATGCTTCAGCGTTGTAGATATATATATATATATATATAGTGTTCCGCTGTGTTGGTATCTCTGTGTTGTATTTGAGTTGTATCGAGTTGTATTAACTAGACAGGTGTTTATAACTGTCTAGTATGTGATGTATTATCTGTGTAACTCTGATTGATATTGTATATTATGTGATATTTATGTGATTAATATAATTTATTCGTTCCGCTGTTGAGATTCTGATGTTGTTTCTTCTTTCTTCTTTATCTTTTCTCTTTTCTATCCCTTTCTTTCTTAAAGATGATGCGACTTTCTGGTGGTAGAAAGTTGGGTCGTGACAATTATGACTAACCTTATTAAGATACCCTTTAAATAGGTTATTTTTAGCTAATTTATATTTGGGATTAGAAATCCAATTCAAACAAAATGAAGAAATTGTAAAAATCAATTTGTTAAAATGACTATTATTATTGTTAAAAATTCTTTGATTTCTTTCAAACCAAATATACCAACAAATAATAATGAATAAAGTGTCAAGTAAGAATCTAATATTCTTATTGAACCTAAATCTAAAGTTATTCCAGTATAAGTCACAATCCGAAATTTTAGTTGTTATATTAAAGTTAAAAAATTTAAGAGTATTAATTAGAATGTAATAAGAATCCATGCAATCATAGTATATATGTTTAATATCTTCAAGATGCAGATTACAAAAATAATATTTATTATCATTTTGAATGTTTTTTCTCTTTAAAAATTCTATTGTATTAAGTTTTCCATGCAGTATTAACCACATGTGAATTTTAGATTTAACAGGAGCATTAGATTTTCATATAAATTTAAAAAAGTTGTTTATTGTACCCGAAAAATTAATAAATCTGTAAAAAGAATTAGAAGTATATTTCTTACTCTTTTCCCATTCCCAACTAATAATATCATTATTATTATCAATATTATAAAGATTTAATCTAACATATAGCAAAGAAAGATGCCTAAGGGTTGAACCTACTAAAATTCCGTTAAAGCTAAAATTCCATGGAGGATTATTTTCAGGAGAATAAACTTCATTAATTAAAGAAAACTTAAAATTACAGATTTCATAAAGCTCTTTAAATTCCAACTTAAGAGGTAAGACTGAAATCCAACGGTCGTGCCAGAAAGAAGTACAATTACCAGAATGAACTATCATTTTAATACCTAAGTTAAAAATCTCATGACATTTTAAAATGTTTTTCCGAAAGTTAGAAAGATTTTGAGTGACTAGAGAAGCAATTTGATATAAATTGCTATTACCATTATAGTAATAGTTAGAAATGATCTCTTTCCAAATAGCGTTATCATTTATATCCTTAAACTTCCATAATCATTTACCTAGTAAGGACAAATTCATATTACGCAAATTAATAATTCCTAAGCCACCTTCCTTTTTGGTTTTACAAACTGTTTCCCAATTAACTAAACATTTTATACTATTATTAGGATTTTCCCCACTCCATAAGAAATCTCTTCTAATTTTATCAATTATATCAATAACCCAATCTGGAAATAGATGCATGGACATCCAATAAATCGGAAGGGCTGATAAAACCGAATTTATTAAGACTAATCTACCTGCTCTAGATAAAAATCTCCCGTTCCAGTTAGAGATCTTATTTTTGATTTTATCAATGATTATAAGCCAATCATCATGTTTGAGTTTGGTAAGTCTAATAACAAAACCTAGATAGTCAAAAGGAAAGCTCATAGTTTTGCAATTTAAAGTATTAGAAACTAAGTTTTCAACTTTTTCAAAATCATTTAAAACTAAAACAAAACTTTTGTCAAAATTTATTTTTAAACCTGATAGAAGTTCAAAACTGTATAAGATAAACTTAAGTGTGACAATGTGTCTAGGTAAATAGGAAGAAAAAAGCAAGGTATCATCGGCAAATTGGAGAACCGATATACCATTACGCGAAATGTCAGTACCTACAAATCCTAGAGACCCATTATCCACTGCTCTTTTAAAAATCTTAGCAAAAACATCAGCAGTTAGGTTAAATAATAAAGGCGATAAAGGATCCCCTTGCCTTAAACCTCTCTTAGATTGAATTTTATTACCTAATATACCATTAACCATAATACTAGAGTTACCAGTTCTAAGCAAATTCATAATCCAACTGATCCATCTATTACCGAAACCTCGAGCATGAAAGATATCTACAAGAAAATCCCAATCTACCGAATCAAAAGATTTCGCAAAATCCAGTTTTAAAATCGCACATGTTATGTTATTCTTACAACAGTGATTAATGTATTCTTGAACAACTGCCACTCCATCGGTGATATTTCTCCCTTTAATAAAAGCCGATTGTGAACAATCAATTATATCATTCATTCTTGTACTAAGTCTATTAGCTAGAACTTTAGAAATGATTTTAACTGAACAATTAATCAAAGATATAGGTCTAAAATCATTTAAGTTTTTAGCTCCTACTTTTTGTGTAACAAAATAACATTTGCAAAATTAAATCTCCTTAATTGCAAATTACAATTATAAAAATCATTAAACATATTAACTAAATCAGGTTTTAAAACGTCCCAAAAGGTTTTATAAAATAATATTGGAAACCCATCAGGGCCCGGGGATTTATCACCTGGCAAATCATTAATAGCTTTTCTAATTTCCTCTATAATAAAAGGATTATCTAGCTCAGTTAAATCAACCATAGAATTGGAGGGATACAGGACATTCCATCTAACATTGATTCTATGTTTGATTTTAGTGCCAAAAATATCATTATAATAGTCTGTAAAAGCCTTGTTAAGATCTCTTTGATCAACTAACTCTTCATTATTAACAATAATAGAGTTAATTGTATTACTACATTTTCTACCATTAGTAATATTATGAAAATTTTTAGTATTATTATCTCCTTCATTGATCCATTGGATTCTGAATCTCTGCTTCCACAATACCTCCTCCTTTTCTAAAATAGAATTTAGTTCATCTTTTAAATTGGCGAGAACATTGCGTTCACCAAAATTTAGTTGTCTAGATACTTCTATCTTATTAATTTTAAGCATCTCATTAAGAATATTATTTTTTTTGATTTTTATATTGCCAAAAACTTTTTTGTTCCAATTTTTAAGAAAAATCCTAAGATCCCTAAGTTTTGAAACAAAAGATTTTGCAGAATTTTCCTTATTTCTAATATTATGGTAATTCAAAGAAATCCATTTACCATTAATTAAGTTCATGAAGTTAGATTCCAAAAGCCACATCTTTTCGAATTTAAAATTATTAATAATAACTCTATGATGCTCACAGGTGAGGATAATAGGACAATGATCAGAGTACGTGTAAGGTAAACTAGAGACTCTACAGATTGGAAATTTATCTTCAATCTCATCACTAATAAAAAATCTATCAAGAAGAGCCATAGAAGGAGACTCCCTTGCATTACTCCAAGTAAATTCTCTATTTGAAAGGGGAATCTCAATCAAATTAGATTTAATAATAAATTGGTCGAATTCCTCCATAGCAAAGTAATCCCCTACCCTAGGAGAATGCTCTCCTATAAAGCGCATAACATTAAAATCACCCCCAATATCCAAGAACCCAAAGCTAAGGATCTAAATTCTAGACATTCTTTCCATAAAATTCTCCGATTGATTTTTGAATTAGGCCCATAGATATTAGAAATATTTAAAAAAGAATTATCAGAAAGATTAATAAGAATAATATGAAGAGAATGCTGCTTAGTAATACATTGAAGCAACTTAAAATAATTATCACGCCACCCTATCATTAACCCCCCTGAAGCACCCATAGAAGGTAGAAAAACCCACTTTCTAAAATGATACCCGCCTAATCTTCTAAAGAAACAGTAGTCAGGACGGTTAATTTTGGTTTCCTGAAGTAAAGCAATATCTATAGGGAAGTCTTTAAAAAACGCTCTAACCTTATCACATTTGTTCAAATCATTCAAACCTCTGATGTTCCAACTAATGATCCTCATAAACAAACTATACTAGCCCTCTCTAATTCCTTACATCTAATATATTCCCGATCAATCTCAACATCAGAAAAAATAAAAGATGTATCGCAAGCTAGCTGACTAAACTCAGCAGATGATAGACATCCTAAAGCATAAGTAAAATATGCACTACCCAAAATAGAACTCATACCTGAGCCTGGATTCGTAGCACCACTCATGGCACTCGATCCAGGTAACTCACCTATAGATGAAGACTGGCAGTTGCGAATTCTAGCACTTCGACGAACTGAACCACTAGAAACTACTGATTTCTTGCGCTTTCCTCTCTTAAATGCTGTGGAATTAGGAATTGAGCAGATACCACTCGCCATCCTTTCAGACTCCAAAGCATCTACTTCTATAGTCACCATGCCAATGTCCAAAGGATCTATTCTGTCACCTGGAACAAGACCTGAGGCAACTTCTACTAACTCGTCTGAAGATTTACCCAAAGACTTAAGGTCAATCTCTGCCGATTGACTCATAACAGTTTCAATTTTTAAAACAACATCCCCAGCTTTCACACAGTTTGAAGACCTCTCTTCTATAAAGCCACTCAAAAACGAAATATCATAATCACAATCATTCCCCATAACTGATTCAGAAGCAACAGAAATACCCTCCCCTTCATTTGAATTTTGGTGTGTAAACTTATTTATATCAATGTAATCAAACTTCTTCATTATAATAAGAGCATCTTCTTCCACACTGGTCATCCCAACAGGTGAAACCTGTGCACCATGCACAACTGTAGCAGCGTGCAAATCATCTGAAGAAACAGAGATTGAATTTGAATATACTTTAGAAACTCGAGTCTCTAATTCAACAGCTATATCACCATCCTTCTGCTGATCAAAGGACAAGATCCATTTACGAAAATAATCCAGCTCAAACAATAGTTCATCATCTGGATAAGCATCATCTTCAGAAACAGGTGAATCCTCAAGTTTATCTACCAACACACCATCTCGTTTACTTTAATCCAACAGTGTACTCTGGCCAATTATATCAAAAACATACGGTAAATTAGCATCTTTCAGTGTCAACCACAAATCACTAATAAGAACTTTAAAAGATTTAGAATTTTGATCTACATCCATTCGATTATCCAGATCTTTTCTAACAACGACGTGCTGTTCTGATGATCCAAATCATGTTCAAGCAAGAATTCACTTACAATAAAACAATCCTTAAAACTACCATCTTCAATACCGATAGAAACATTGTTACAAACATTCGCTCTCATTTGATTTTCAATCAAACTATCAGTGAAGGAATGAATACTCGTAACACTAACCACTTCTCCCTCAATAAAATCAGAGACAGATGCCGGCTCAAGACACTCGAATATATTAGAAGTAGGAATCTCGAAATTCTCTAATCTTCGATTATGAGTTTTTCCTTTTTTGATCTGAGTAAAACTATTGTTCGATTCAATTCAGATTATTTTGAGATAGAAGAATGAGTACACTTATTTCTCAGAGAAACAACAGCAGGATCATACATGATTGGATCAATTCTTGTTAACTCCTCTTTCTTGTCAGAGTCCAGAAAACCTTTTTCATTTTCGTTGACAGGATTTTCCTTTTTCAAAGCTTTAGGAATAGAATCAGATTTGCCAAAATATAACTTTGGATCACCAAATTTTTCTCTATAACCCTTACCGATGTTCGGCTCATTAATAATGTTGAAATGATGCAGCAAATCTTCCAAATACTTAATACCTTCATTTCATTTTTGCCATAGATGATCTAATAAGATTCCCTTCAACATCATACACTTTAACACAAATTGGAAACCGTTTTCAACCAAAGATGCAGAGGAGATAGATTCGTTCAATTTAGATGAACAAGCATATTTCTTATGACCAGATTTACCGCAAGCAAATCATTTGATAGGATCACGGCATTGAGAAGCGTAGTGGTTACAATCGCCACATCTAAAACAGAAATCTTTTCTTTTCCTTGAATCGAACCAATTCTTGTTTAAAGAATGCGACGGAAGACTCTGAAATCGATCAGAAGGCTGTCGATCCTTTACCACTTGCGCTTATGATCGATAGGGAAGAGAGACGTGATGTATACGATCTGAAGCGGGGAAAAGAGACGATTGAAACAAGGATGAAGAGTTGCGAGCACGAGAGAAAGTTTCAGTTGCCATTTTTTTAGAATGTTGGTAAGGTTTAAACATTACATTAAATCCAACATCAAATTGCAACCATAATAAAATCCCACTTAATTATATTTTAATTTCAATTATATTCTTTTATTTCGAATTGACTCTTATTATTAAATCAACTATAACCTTATGAATATAATTAACATTGGTTTATATTTTATTACATCAATATTCTACAGTTATCATCTTAATTCATATTAACTGCGATATTTAATTATATTAATTTCCATTGAGTACCAAATTAATTCCAAACATATAAAAAAATGAGAGGATAAATAAACCATTATTACTTTTATGTACTTTAATCATATTTATAATTTATTATATATAAACAAATGTTATAACTACTTACACATCACTGATTTCATATTCAGTTTCAATTAATTACATACAATTTCAACATTTAATACAACGTTTAATTTATTTCTTATTTACAATTATCACCAAATTAATTTAACTTCATTACTTACAAAATTAATTTCCCATTCAATATTTAAAATCATCAATGAATAAATTTTTAAGTATTACATAATTTTCCTTGCAGTTTAATTCGTATTTATATATATAACTCGATTTCAATTTAATATTTATATTTGCTAATGAATCATTCATACTTAAGTTTTCTTCATTCTTTGATTCCAATTTATTTCTTCATATATAGTACCATTTAATATTAAAACTATTTATAAACCATTTCAACTATTTCTTAAGTTTATAGTAATTTGCTCAAATGATATTCACTTTGATTATTCAATTCGATTATTAAGCATTTCAACCATTTTCTTAAGTTTATATATTCCTTGTACATCTAAAATTTTCATTTATAAACATTTGTTCATTTTGAAGCATTTTGTTATTAAGCTTTACTTGTATAATATTCTATTACATATCCATATCAACATTTCAACTATTAAACATTTCTGGTAAGTTATATATGTGTTTTAAGAATGAAATAGAATGTCATACAAATTTTATTCTATTTATTTTTAGTTAACAAAATATTCAATAATTTACATCTTCTAAATTTTCATTGTCTTTTAAATTTCAAGTTACAAATGTTCGTTCTCTTTATATTTTTATTAAACAATTATCTCTTAATTCAAATATCAATTTGGATATTTCCAATCTTATTAAAATATTTAAGATTTCATTTCATTATAATAACTGAAACCCCTAATTTATGGAAAGCTTAAGAACTAAATTCCGGATTTCATTTCAATCATTTTGAAAATGATATATATATTCATATCCTTTATAGATCAAATCATATTTAGGAATTCAAAGTTAAGATTTGTTTATCGAAAAAAATGTGCAGTAAAACTACTACAGTGGCCTTCCCATTTTGAAACTCAAAAATAAATGTCGATGATGTAGCCATCATCACCGATGTTATTTTCCAGCGATAGAAGAGGGGAGTACAAAATTTATTTCCTTTAAAATTCTTTTAAAACATTTTTTAAATCACATTGAAAATATTTATATCCAAAAATACTTCCAAATAATACTAATATTATATTCCAAAATCTTTTGAAAAACCAATTTCAAAACCCCGAAACTAAAGTTCCCAAATTTTCAATTAGATAGAGGAATTCTCTATCAAATTCTAGCCTAGGTGCGACTATTCCTCTCACCCTTCAAGTCATGGCAGAGAAAGCATTTCCGTTAACCCAGGTGGCGAGAACTTATATTTACTTTATTTGTAAATTCTATTTTTCAACCAATATTTATAAAATTCACTTCCTAACAAACATATCACATACCACTATATCCATTTATAAAAATTATTCTTTCATATACAAAATATAATACTAGGTAAAATTATTTCATTTACCTATAGTTCGAAAACAATATTGTGTCAGTCTGCCTATTAAATATTTAGAAATCCCTATCGATGCCATAGCATCCTATGTACGGACCATAATTTATAAATACTAAACTGAACAAATTAACACAATATAAAAACATTTTTATAACAATAACAAATACGCTCTCTCATATATATATACACTCAATGACTCATTCTAGGGTATTAATACCCTATCTCTAATGAGTCAGACCCCATAAAGCTAAGGTTATCGCTAAACCAAAGCTCTGATACCAAATATAACAGTCAACCGACAGTGGGGTAATGCCCACCGTAGCATACATCGGTTCCTGTGTTCTGCTTTTCCGGCCATCCTCTTGACTGCACAACCCCGTGGGACATGTAGGAGTAAGAGTCATTCGTTTGCTACCAAACCCAGAAGCGAGAACCCCTTATCATGCTGCACCCTCCGAGTGCCAAAGCAGACACACATGTCAACTCAAACCATTCAAAAGGGAGGATTGTTATTGGGATAAATAAGAAAATAAGAGAAAAGAAAGGAAAAACAAAACATAGAATCTCACAGCGGAATGACAAAATATAATAATCAAATAAACAATTCATGAAGTTGTTTTACAAATAACATTTGATTACACTTTTACAATACAGATCGGAGTTATACATACAACACAAATAGATAAATAATGCAGCAGAACAACATGATACAGTGGAATAAATATAATAAATAGTAATAATACTAAATCTTCGTCTTCGACCTCCAGAAAAATAGTCTTCAATGTACTGAAATACTCAGGCTGACCCGAGCATAATGAAAAGACAAAACACTCGAGTTAGAACTAAAAGATCTTATGTAAGTTAAAATCAAAATAAGTAAATATTGTGTAACGGCTTCAGAGATGTTTATAAGATTTTACATCTCCTATCCAGTGTCTAACATGCATGCAATAACTTAAGAGATGTTCGGGATTCCATCTTTTAAGGATCCGTTAAACTACCTACATATGTAATACAATACGCTATTATAATATGTCTATAGTAAAGTAAAGTATTAAAATAGCGTTAAGGCGTTACCCATATACCCTTTAACACATTTTTATAAATGTTGTAGTCTATACAGTACCATAATTCCTCTGTAAACTGGAGGGCTATTAGAGGGCACTCCATAGTGTATGACACAAACCAAACTTGTAGTAGGCTCGATAAGGCATATGACAAGGCACGCGAGGCAATGCCAAGGTAGGATACTACCATTTGTAGAACCGGCTGGTGGTAACGCATAGCAGCTACTACCGCCCACCTCAGATCACACTCCCATAATCAAATCAAAGGGTGGCTACCAAATCAACCACAAAGTAATAAATATGGTATCGAAGAAATGTGCCCGATCGGGAGTGCAACCACACTTGGCCCAGGTATAGCTCCTTTTTTAGTCATATCAAGCTGACCCGAGGGGGTCAGGGCTGCGTTCATACCTCATACAGTAGCTTTCGCCAAACCATCCTACTTCGTTCTGGATTCTCCACCACGTGCATAATTATTAAAGTGGTTTCTGGTATTGGCAAAGAGTATGACAATATCCGATCTCGGTCTCTTTAACAATGCTTATTTCACACCGGTTGGTTCTTTTACATTTCCAAAGCCGATTCATATTTAAAAACACACATCAAAAGAAAATGGTGTCTGTTATTCCTTGTTCTGGATATCAAAATCCATCCTTTTCGTTTCAATCTTCCTGGAATTATCCATATCATCGATCTCCCTCTGCTATTCGATCATATGCACAAGTAGTGAAGGATCGTTCTCCGATTAGATTCAGAGGTCCACTGTTGCAATCTTCGAATAAATCCTGGATTGAATCAAAAGATTGGAAAAAATTTTGTTTCAGATGTGGTGATAATAACCATTATGCTTCTCAATGTAGGGATCCAATTAGATGCTTTTCTTGTGGTAAGTTCGGTCACAAAAGAAATTCCTGTTCATCAATATCCAACCTTTTGGTTTCTTCTGATTCACTGGTAGAACATGGTTTTCTTTTCGTGCTTAAATGTATGTTATTGAAAGGGATCTTAATGGATAATCTTCAGCAAAAAAGAATTGATGGAATTAAGTTGTTAGAGGATATGTTATTTCATTTTAACAATGTTAATTCACCTAATATCGGCAAAGGCTACAGAAAGAGATTTGGAGATCCTGAGATATATTTCGGCAAGTCGGATTCCTCCTCAACTATTTCATCCTCATTTTTGGTTGAGAATGGCTTTCAATTTGTATTAAAGTTCTTGTTGTTAAAGGGTTTAATGATGGATTTTCTTTGGCAATATAGACTTGAGGGTTTTAATTATCTTGAAGATTTGTTGCATCACTTTAATATCATTAATTCACCAAACATAGGAAGGGGATTCATTGAGAAATTTGGAAATCCTGAATCCTATCTTGGTAATATTGATCTAATTCATAATGCCTCTGCGAAGAATTCTGTTCAGTTTAATGCTAGTGAGTTTATAAAGTTTGATTTCGGTGATTGTTCTTCAAGTTTTTATCCTATTTCATTCGATCCTGATGTTGTTCATTGCAATAATGGTCCTTATTCTTCTGCTATCGAGATTAATGGAAAAGATTCGCTGAATGGTTTTCTCCAAATAAAGAAAAAAACAAATCTTCTTCTAGGAACCAGGAATGTTTTGAAATTCATACGTCAAATAAATTTGAAGTTCTTAACTCTGAATTTTTATTTGAATCTGATTCAATGGAGAAAGGTGTTGATAGTGATTTAACCACTGTTTTTTCGTCTGATAGTTATGTCGCAAACCATAAGAGCATTGTGACTGCAAATGATGAGGTCTTTGTTGAGTGTGAGTTCGACAGTGTTATGGCAGTTGCTTTTTTGTCTGGTGGTAGTGTCGAATTACATACGATGGAAGTGACTGTTAGTGATGATGTTCCTATTGGAAGCGGACTCAATAGTGATATGGATGTTTCTCTCTTGAATGTTGGTTGTGTTGATTCTCACTTGAGGGATGTGATGGCTAGTGAGGATGTATATGTCGAGAGTGGAGTTATTAGTGATATGGTTGTCGCTCTTTCGACAGATGGTTGTGATGCAAATTTTATAATGGGTATGGCTGTTTCCGATGAAGTCTCTAATGATATTCTGGGTAAACAATCTGAAATCAGTAATGTCTCTAATGATTTTTGGGTAGATCTTGACTACCAATATTCCATGCTTGCTGAAATCAGTGCTCCTAATACAATTGTTAATGTTGATCACCATAAGCTCAACTCTGATTTTTGGCGACTTTATCAGAAACTGATATTTCATTTATTGTCGAATGCGATGTTCATAATGGGGAGCTGGAATCTTGTAATTGGGATGGTGTAGTTTTGGAAGAATTAGGAGACTCTATTATCTTTGATATTCCGGCTTTTCCAGCCGATGATTCTTTGCTTGAATTGTTGTTTGAACATCAGCAAGATGATATGGCTGTTGAATTAGAGCCTCGTCTTTATGATGTTTTTTATAATCCTTCGAATGTTTCTCTGGGTGACTTGCACACTGATACAGCTGTGCACGTTTTACATGACACTGAAGTGTTAGCCAATGTGATGGATGATTCTATTTTAAGTGAGGAATCTGTTACGCACCCTATTTCTGCTGAAAGAATGAATTCCTTTATTGCTTCTTAACCAGAAATGATAGGCTTTGTAGAAGAGAGATTTTCTGATTTCGTGAATTCTGGTGATGTTGCTTTAATTACTGAATCGCATGAGTTGCCAGTAGGAGTCTCTTTTGATGTTTTTGATTCAGATATTTTAAAGTCAGACGGGTTGGTGTATTTCTTTTGCTCAGTTCCTAGCTCCACTTCGTTGAAAAGAGGAAAGCGTAAGCGATCAGTTGTTTCTAGTGGTTCAGTTCGTCGAAGTGCGAGAATCCGTAACTTCCAGTCTTCTTCTATAGGTGAGATACCTAGATCGAGTACCGTTAGTGGTGCTACGTATCCAGGCTCAAGTACGTGCTCTATTTTGGGAAGTACGTTTTCTACTTTTGCTTTAGGTAATCTTTCTTCTGCTGAGTTTAGCCAGTTAGCTCGCGACACTTCTTTTATTTTTACTGATATTGAGTTAGATCGGGAGTTTATTAGATGTAAGGAATTAGAGAGGGCCAACTCAGTTCATTTATGAGGATCATTAGTTGGAACATTAGAGGTTTGAACGACTCGAATAAATGTGATAAAGTTAGAGTATTTTTTAAAGACTTCCCTATTGATATAGCTTTACTTCAGGAAACCAAAATTAACTGTCCTGATGTTCGTTTCTTTAGAAGATTAGGTGGTTATCACTTTAGAAAATGGGTTTTTTACCTTCCGTTATCTCTTCAGGGGGTTTGATGATAGGTTGGCGTGATAATTATTTTAAACTTCTTCAATGTATTGTTAAACATCATTCTCTTCATGTTATTCTTATTAATCTTTCTGACAACTCCTTACTAAATATTTCCAATGTTTACGGGCCAAATTCTAAAATTAATCGGAGAATTTTATGGTCTGAATGTCTAGATTTTAGATCACTAGCCCTGGGTCCTTGGATTATGGGGGGAGATTTTAATGTTACGCGGTTCATAGGTGAGCGATATCCTAGGGAAGGGGATTACTCTGCTATGGAGGATTTCAATCAATTTATTTTTAATTCTAATTAGATTAAAATTCCCCTTTCTAATAGAGAGTTTACTTAGAGTAACGTTAGAGAGTCTCCTTCCATGGCTCTTCTTGATAGATTTTTTGTTAGTGATGAAATTGAAGACAAATTTCCTATCTGTAGAGTCAATGGCTTGCCGTATACCTATTCGGACCATTGTCCTATTATCCTTTCTTGTGAATTTCATAGAGTTATTATTAACAATTTTAAATTTGAAAAGATGTGGCTTTTGGATTCTAACTTTGTGAACCTTGTTATATGTAAATGGAATTCTTTGAGTTTTCATAATAACCGAAACAAGGAAAATTCTGCAAAAGCTTTTATTTCTAACCTTAGAGACCTTAGGATTTTTCTTAAAAAATGGAACAAAAATGTTTTTGGCAACTTAAAAATCAAAAAAGACAATATTCTTAATGAAATGCTTAAAATTAACAAGATAGAAGAATCTAGACCTCTAAATCTAGGTGAACGTAACGTTCTTTCTAATTTAAAAGATGAATTAAATTCTATTTTAGAAAAAGAGGAGGTGATGTGGAGGCAGCGATCCAGAATTCAATGGATCAACAAAGGCGATAATAATACCAAATTTTTTCATAATATTGCTAATGGTAGAAAATGTAGTAATACAATTAACTCTATATGTAACGACCCACTATTTTGGACCATTCAAATCGACAATAATCCACACATGTCTGACTTGAATATTCAAAATATCAGATTGTTAATTTAAAATTTGGCAAAACTCAGCATATACAGTAAATAAATCAATCATAGAATCACAAACACAGAGTAATACAATAATACACAGCGGAATAGATAAAATAGTAGTTCATGAAGCTACTATATAAACATCAGAGTTAGAAATAAAATACAACAGAATATCTCAAATGCAGTGAAGTCTTCAGTACGAATAGATGACCTCTCTGAACAAATCAACTGGAAAGCTGAAAGCTGAATCGATGGTTGGATCTCCAAATGAAGCTCCAAACTCCAAGGGGAGTCTCAATTGCTGTATCACTCAGTCTGACCCGAGCGTAAAGCAAACACAAAACACTCGAGTCAGGATTAACATTCTTATATAAATAAATCCAACTCAAGTGAAACATCAACTGAAATACAAGTAACTTAAAGGATGTTTGGGATAACCATCCTCTAAGGATCTTCAGAACTATCTACAAGGTGGAAATATACATTATAACACCGTGGTCATTTCAATTTAATTTATACTTCAAAATCCAAATATCATTTCATTTCAAATATATCAATTTTTTTTAATAGTATATATATATTAAATGATTTAAAAAGTAAAGTATTTAATTTCCTCAAGTCTCACAAAACGATTCAAATTAACTCAAGTTCCAAATTCAAATTTATTCAAAGCTCAATTCATCAATTCAATTCAGTTCTAAATATACCATTTAAACTTTCAATATATTTCAAAGCTTTAATATTCAACATTTCAAAATTAAATTTAACAGTTTCATATAGCTCTTGATTTAACTTAATTATTATTTAATCAGGGAATATTCACTTAATAAATTCAATATCATTCAACTAACCTTAAATTTCATTTTTTACTAAATATTTCCTTAAATTTATTTAAATAAGAAATATTCATTAAATTATTTAAATTAAACCCAAGTTATAAATCATATCTTAAATCTCAATTTCAATGAGTTTTAAATCGGTTTAATTAAATGAAATATCATTATTGAATCTATATAAATCATTCCCATTTATATATAATAATTTAAGGCTCAACATTTATTAAAACCATATATTTCTTTCCAAACCATAGAATTTATTTTCAAAATATTTATATATATGGACCAACGGTGTCTGTATATATATCTATCACATGGTTAAGTGATATGGATATTTATCATTTCAATCCGAAATTTAAATATATACGGGTAGAATCAATTCAACCTGTAATCCCAATTTCAATTCAAATGAAAATCGCTTGGGTCTATCATTTCAACCCATAACGATTTTCTCCTATTCTAAAGTCCGTTCGGGTATGTATCATTTCAACCCATAGTGATTTCTATGCTAACAGGGAACTTGCCGAGTGATAACAGATATAGAATAATATAACAGGCATAGATATATCATAAATAACAATATAAAACAGATACTGGTGTCAGATGTCACAGGTGAACAGTTACGGATGATAGTAATAGCAAACATATAAATACTAGATACTGGTGTCAGATGTCACAGGTGAACAGGTACAGAAAATAGCATATATACAGCAATGAAACTAACCAACAGTAGTAATATTTCAATTGTCGTTTCAATTGAAATTGAATTTAATAAATATAAGAACGTTAATCGTGAGTGATTACTCACCTTCCGAGGCTAGAGAATACAGAAGATGACGTAGATACGCACACTGATACGGACACTGAAATTGAATTTGCGATCCAAGCAAAGCAAAATCGGCACGAATTCAACGATCAGAGAAGATTGGCATAGATTTGACGAACAGGGCTGATAACACGAAGTTGGTAAAATGAATTAGAATAGTCTAGATATAACCGAAATAGATATATGTTATAACTTTTCCCAACAAAAATTTCCAAACATACATTCGAAAGAAAAAAAAATGTTTTATATTTATATCCAAATCAAAATGAATTTTAAACACAAATTAAATTAAAAATATATATTTCAATAAAACATGTAAACTGACATTATGTAACTGCAAACTATTACTTTTAAAACTATATATATAGGTATCAACATGTTGACTCAATAAATGACAAATATACCTTTACATTATACTTTAGAAATACATATATATTACAATTTTAAAAACCAAACTAATGAATACAAAAATATGTACTTTAAATCGTATGTATACCAACTTATAACCGCCTATATATGAACTAATATATATAGTACTCATATAATACAACACTTAACAAGTTATAATCACTCCACATCTGTTATTATAAAACATATACACACAGCAACTAGTGTAACAGCAACTAGTGTTATTATTTGTGTAAATTTATATAAATTAATAGTATATTACATCCTAAACCAAAAAATGCAAACTCAACAAATAATTCAATTAATGTATGCAAGTTGGATATATACTAGCCAAGCTAAACAATAACCTATATCTATATCTAATATGCAATATAACTCAATATATATGACATATGTACGTAAAAATGAAATAAATGAACCAAGACTAATGTATCTAAATATGCAAACTTAACAGCTCATATATATATACAACTTCCATGTATGACATATGATATATATAGATCTAACAGCAAAAGAAACCATACATACAAGACAACTTTAAATATCTTGTATGACAAACATACAAACATAGGTCGCACTCGTACATATACATCACTATATCTCTTTGTATACGCCTGCATATATAGTATATTTTAAAGTCATATTTATTATAAAAAGTTTCGTAACTTAGTTTCTAAAAATATACTTTTAAAACTATACTGCTATACAAATACAAAATATCCTATTCTATCTCATAGCAAACATATAACTATATATATATATACATTTTAATATAAATGTTGACAATACTATAAACATATATATACGGTTTATGTTAGGCAAACGAAATGAATTGTAAACTTACATAAATATCTGTATAAACTATTATATATAGTTAATATGTAAACATTGTATATTTTTATCTACATGCTAAACTGTTACAAGGCTTTACATATATTTAAGATCAAAATATACATATATATACAACATTTACCCTTTCAAATCTAATTCAACATAATATACCTTAGCTTCATAAAAGAAAGAAGACCCCAGGATGTTTCGGCTGGCATAAAGGAGGAGGACTAGCGGCTGGGCTTGGGTGTAGTGTGCTTGGTCAGGGTCGATGTGGGATGGCAGAAGACTGGTGGAAGGGAAGGGGTATAGGGCGGAGGTGGTTGCAGCTGCTTTGGAGTGGAGGAGCGTGGGGCTGGCTGTCAGGGGAGTGGGGTTTCGGAAGGCACGAGGGTGGATTTCGTGGGTTTTGGCCGAGGACAGTTGAAGGCAGGGCGAGCCTACACGGAGAAGAAAATAAATAAAAAGCTAGGGGAAGAGAAGATGCAAAGAGCAGTTTTGAAACGTGGAAGATGATAGGAGTGATTAATATATTGTTGTTTTGTAACGTATGCCTAAAACAAAGCAAAGAAAGGCAATATTAAATAGAGGTGGTGAGGTTACCATGTAAGACAAGATTCGAATTTCAAAAGGTAAGCTCTCAAGACTGTTGGTTAAGTTCTCAATGCAAATATAAACGGTAGGCAAATGCAAATGCAGAGAAAACGAACAGCTATATAAATAATTGAAATGATGGATTGGTAATAACATGCCGTTGATTCAGCAAAAGTTATTACAGCAATTTATTATTGCTTGGATGACACATTAAAGTTTGAAACGCAAAAGAAAACAAAAGGACACGGATCTGGTACCGATACGGTTATCGGTTTCATGGATTCTGCTGTGTATCGAACTTCAAAATAAAGAATTGAATATACCATGGTGATCAGCGCGACGAGACGATCAAAATGGTATACAGATATTAGTGGTACGATCATCGGATCAAAAGTCGATAATCGGTACCCGAATTGCTGCTATTCTGCCAGAATTAAGATAAACGGAGCAATAGAAGTCCAAATTTGGAAAAACGGAAGATGACATTTGACTCAGAAGAAGATTTAGAAATTTTCTATGGAAAAATATTCAAGTTTGGAAAATATTTTATTTTCATCAATAATTAACTGACTTAAATTGAAATAGAAATTCACAAGAAAATAAACTTCAATATTATCAGATGAAAATTTACCATTTGCTATGCTTTTATATACATATCCCAAATATTATATATTTATTTCAGAATTTTATTATTTAAAATTTCACAAAAATTCAATTAATTACATTATAAAATTTATTAAAATTTACGAGTCGTTACACTCTCCCCCACTCAAAACTTTTCGTCCCCGAAAAGAAAGGAGGTAGAAGAATAGAAATAACCAGAAAGAAAAATAGATTGAAAGTTAAGGTTAAACAATTAATTTGAAACTATATAAATTTTACTTGAAATATTCATTTGAAAACTTCATTTACAATTCAATTATTTTAATACCTTAATATTTTCAAACCCCTTTGTAAAATTTCTTGTTTCCTTTATAAGTATCATTTAGGTTTAAATAACATCTTTATAAATATATGTAAGCTATTTGAAAACAATTATTTACATTATTGCTTATTTTTACAAAGAAGCTATTGAAAACATTTAAATCCATAATTCATAAAAAAAAATTTCTCAAGATACTATTCAAATATTATTACTAAACAAATAATCTTTTACTTTAAATAAGTTTTATTTAATTCATAACTTCTGAAATGTTTATAACACTAAAATTTCTATTAAATCATGTGGTATCAAAATAAACAATGTTTAAAAGGATATAGTCAACAAGGAAAAGAAGGAGGATTTGGAAAAGCATAATATAGGTGAATAAATAAAGCTGAGCATATAAGGTAGATTCAAAAGAATAGTATCAGGCACGAATAGTTAATTAGAACCATAAGAATTTCAATTTCAAATATTAATACAAAATTTCTTTATTGGAAATACTTTTATAATAAAATACCTTTATAACGAAACAAATTTTCTTTCGAAAATACTTTTATAACTCGATGTTTCAACAAGTTTATCCTCGTTCCTGTAGACTCTGGTAGTGCGTTGATCAGGCGCAAAACTAGAATTCTCCAGGTACTTAGTAGACCTGTTTCAACACCCAGTGAATATACTGGAAAACTTTTTAAAACAGATATGGAAAGTACAATCCAAACAAAAACGAACAAATCATGGATCGCAGATACACAATGGTTACGCCTGGGTCCCCCAGGAAACATCCGTACCTTTTAAGTATTCACTGCCTTGCGAATTTCGCCATGCAACAAAATGGTGGACCACAGGATACATAAAAATGGTTACGCCTGGATCCCCCAGGAAACATCCATACCCCTTAAGCAATCTCTGCCTTGCGGATTACGCCACTAACTCGACCATAGATCGCAGATACACAATGGTTACGCCTGGATCCCCCAGGAAACATCCGTACCTTTTAAGCAATCACTGCCTTACGAATTACGCTATGCCGTCGAGTTCGTAAGACCATGGGTAACTCCATGGAATTCGAAGGACACTCGAGTATCATATCCGGAAAACCAAAAATCAAAGAGAATAATATCGATAGAATGAATCCAAGATGTGGCCATAAATCGGATATCAAGCAGAAGGCACTTTCCATATCTTTACTTCGGAAATATGTATCATATAATACCTTTTCAAATCACTATCAAATATCGTACTTATATAAAATCCATTATATATAAGATTTAATTTTCAAACCAAATACTTTCCAAAATCAATAGTATATCAAATCATACTTATATAGACTTCAATTATATAAGATTTCACTTTCAAATTGAGTACCTTTTCAAATGTATAGTTTTCGAATCAATTTCATACTCATACAAATCAATTTTATATACAAGTTCGACAACTCCCAAATCAAGTGTTTAATAACATAAGGTTCTCAAATTTTAATTTGTTTCAATCTCAGTTCAATTTCAAAATCATATACAATTTCACCAAATTATTTCTCCTCAAATTAATTATCTTTAGTTTCAAAGTTTCCAAAATAATAGATTTAGAAAATAAATCCAAATTTCCAAATCAATATAATTTAAGTCAACCAATTCATTTCCAAAATCAAATGTTTTCAAAATCATCTTATACTTATGTAAGGTCCATCTTATATAAGGATCAAATTTTTCAAAATAAATTTCGCTGTATGAAGAGCCATATGGGATTGAATATCTTTGCTTTTATGGGTTATATATCTTTGTACTTTAAATTGGAAATTTTCTTTTAGTAAGCAAAGATATTCTAACATGACAGCTTAAATTTCAGCATCAAAATATATCAATGATATTAGAATATAAGATGTACATACGTCATCATTTCGCAGAATCACATTTGGTCGCTCGCTCGATCACACAAGTTCGCTTTCGAACTAGTATTGTCCATTCGACTTACCTAATGCGGATTTCGATATGGTTTCTCGACTAGAAGCCATCAGTCTCCTTGCATAGCCATATACTATGATAGAGAATTCTAGAATTTAGCTCAAAATCCATATCAAATATTCGCCATCAAGAATCGAATGAAAAATCATAACACGAAATGGTGTAATTCACCTCGAACTTGTGTACTCAAACTTGGATCAAATTAATTATGCGAATAAAACAATATACGTACAACTTATATATTTATTCCAACTTGTTAAATATATAGTTTCATAAAGATGTTACTAAGTTAAAACATTTAAACTAAATTTTATTCAAATATTTTGAAGACCAAATTCTTTTCCAAACATTTCAAATCTAAATTTCATATTAGAAAATTTTAAAATTTCCTTATTCGTTTACTTAACCAAACAGTTTTAACTTATTTAAATCATATTACTTCATACTTAATCATTCAAAACAAACTTATATACTTTATCAAAATACTTTTCAAAATTTCTTAGCTTTGAAAAGTTAGCCTTAATTTGGAAGTACTCGAACTTCAAAATAGTCGAAGGAATCATTTTCAAATTCAAGAGTTGGAAATCAGCAACAAATCAGTAAATCAATTTTAATAGATAGGGTTATATCAAATCCAAAACTCGAGGACTGAACACCGGCTCATTTCAAATCGTTTCAAATACATATATACATCTATCTTTCGAATATCAAATCTTACTTCGGAATTTGAAATCAAAATGGTTTCACAAAATCACTCGCATAGCAAAGCTACTGAAGTGGCCTATCCCCCACTCTGAAACTCGAAAATCAATGTCGATGATGCGTGCACTCATCACCGAAATTATTTTCCAGCGACATAAGTGAGTTCAGGACTTCTATTTTCTCAAACTTCTTTTGAAATTTCTTCGAAATCATTCGAAACTCATTAAAATCATTTGAAACATTTCTTATTTGGAAAAATACTTTTAAATCATATTATTTTTATATATTTCAAAATCTTAAAACCAATTTCAAAATACCGAAGTTCAATTCTCGAATTTCAAATTTTTTAAAAATCCTTCAGTCATAAATCATTTTTAGATAAATCAAATTTCCTATATAATTTTTCAAAATTACAAATCCTTTTGAAATTTCAAATTCTTGTTTTTAAAAGGTATATAATCCTTATCGAAAACATTCTCATCTTTATATGGAATATAATCATTCTTATCAAAATAATAATTTCGATATATAACAATTTCTAAAAGACAAACAAACCCGATTTTCAAAGGATGATTCTAGAATGGATCTCGAAACGAGGTAAAGGTCGAAGTCAAATTCAAAAAGGGATCCTACTCAATGAGAATCCTAACCAAGATTTCGAGGTATATTAACCTATATTAATTCAAGGGAATTTCTTCCATTAGTGAAAAAAAAATCACAATTCTCATCAATGAAATGGTAAAGCATCATTATAAAACTTAAGTTCGACACATCGACTTTTACTAGGTAAAGGATAATAGAGTTTACTTAATACAACTTAACTTATACCACTGATAACAAAGAGATTTCACTGATCCATACTTCTACAAGAATAATGCATCGGTATTAATCCTACCGGGTGGTGCTTCAACGGGTCCAGTACACTCCACATCAAGGTGCCCCCAACTATGACATTTCTTGCATGAGTACAGTATTCTCCCATCTTCCCTAGTGAACTTTGGGAAGGCAACAGCTCGAGCAGGACGTAACACAGCTTGCCTTCCGCGCTGTCTCTCAGAACAATCTCTGGCTATATGTCCAGTCTGTCTACAGTGGGAGCAAATGGTTGACTGGTCGGTAGATGCAGTGAGCGCCGATTTCACTTTCTTCACTTCCAGGCAGCGACTTGGGAAGTGTCCCTTCTCACGACACTTAAAACAGAAAATCTCGGATCGAAAGCGCTTGCCCTCCTTCTTTTTCCCCTTCCATCTCTTTCCGCACATGGCTGCATAATGCCCCTTTTCCTGACACCGATAACAAATGACATGGTCATAAGGACCCGGTTCTGCCCTTTCTCTCCACAGCCTCTCTTGTTCCTCAATTGCTTCCTCCCGTTCCTTACGCGCCAGTGCTCTTCGTGCCCGACGGGCTGCTTTCTGCTCTTCTGATTTTGCCATTTACCAAAATAATTTCCTATCATTCAATGAGTCCAAAATCAACAAGATAGAAGTTCAAAAATTTAAGGGGAAATTAAATCAAAGGGAGTTTCAAAACAAAAAGGAAAGGACTCGCACGAAGATGAGATAATTAAAATTCAAAAAAAAAGAAGATGGATATACTCATATAAGAATATAAATAGGGAGAGGCCAAAACGAATTTCAGAACAAAGATAGCGATTCAAATTAGAGGAACTCTAATCAACAAGAATTCTGATTCGAAGATAGGCTCGAACGAAAGTGATTCCGCAAATAAATTTACCATATATGTTAAGTTTTGCCTAGAACCTGGCTCTGATACCAACTGTAACGACCCACTATTTTGGACCATTCAAATCGACAATAATCCACACATGTCTGACTTGAATAATTCAAAATATCAGATTGTTAATTTAAAATTTGGCAAAACTCAGCATATACAGTAAATAAATCAATCACAGAATCACAGACACAGAGTAATACAATAATACGCAACGGAATAGATAAAATAGTAGTTCATGAAGCTACTATATAAACATCAGAGTTAGAAATAAAATACAACAGAATATCTCAAATGCAGTGAAGTCTTCAGTACGAATAGATGACCTCTCTGAACAAATCAACTGGAAAGCTGAAAGCTGAATCGATGGTTGGATCTCCAAATGAAGCTCCAAACTCCAAGGGGAGTCTCAATTGCTGTATCACTCAGTCTGACCCGAGCGTAAAGCAAACACAAAACACTCGAGTCAGGATTAACATTCTTATATAAATAAATCCAACTCAAGTGAAACATCAACTGAAATACAAGTAACTTAAAGGATGTTTGGGATAACCATCCTCTAAGGATCTTCAGAACTATCTACAAGGTGGAAATATACATTATAACACCGTGGTCATTTCAATTTAATTTATACTTCAAAATCCAAATATCATTTCATTTCAAATATATCAATTTTTTTTAATAGTATATATATATTAAATGATTTAAAAAGTAAAGTATTTAATTTCCTCAAGTCTCACAAAACGATTCAAATTAACTCAAGTTCCAAATTCAAATTTATTCAAAGCTCAATTCATCAATTCAATTCAGTTCTAAATATACCATTTAAACTTTCAATATATTTCAAAGCTTTAATATTCAACATTTCAAAATTAAATTTAACAGTTTCATATAGCTCTTGATTTAACTTTATTATTATTTAATCAGGGAATATTCACTTAATAAATTCAATATCATTCAACTAACCTTAAATTTCATTTTTTACTAAATATTTCCTTAAATTTATTTAAATAAGAAATATTCATTAAATTATTTAAATTAAACCCAAGTTATAAATCATATCTTAAATCTCAATTTCAATGAGTTTTAAATCGGTTTAATTAAATGAAATATCATTATTAAATTTATATAAATCATTCCCATTTATATATAATAATTTAAGGCTCAACATTTATTAAAACCATATATTTCTTTCCAAACCATAGAATTTATTTTCAAAATATTTATATATATGGACCAACGATGTCTGTATATATATCTATCACATGGTTAAGTGATACGGATATTTATCATTTCAATCCGAAATTTAAATATATACGGGTAGAATCAATTCAACCCGTAATCCCAATTTCAATTCAAATGAAAATCGCTTGGGTCTATCATTTCAACCCATAACGATTTTCTCCTATTCTAAAGTCCGTTCGGGTATGTATCATTTCAACCCATGGTGATTTCTATGCTAACAGGGAACTTGCCGAGTGATAACAGATATAGAATAATATAACAGGCATAGATATATCATAAATAACAATATAAAACAGATACTGGTGTCAGATGTCACAGGTGAACAGTTACGGATGATAGTAATATCAAACATATAAATACTAGATACTGGTGTCAGATGTCACAGGTGAACAGGTACAGAAAATAGCATATATACAACAATGAAACTAACCAACAGTAGTAATATTTCAATTGTCGTTTCAATTGAAATTGAATTTAATAAATATAAGAACGTTAATCGTGAGTGATTACTCACCTTCCGAGGCTAGAGAATACAGAAGATGACGTAGATACGCACACTGATACGGACACTGAAATTGAATTTGCGATCCAAGCAAAGCAAAATCGGCACGAATTCAACGATCAGAGAAGATTGGCATAGATTTGACGAACGGGGCTGATAACACGAAGTTGGTAAAATGAATTAGAATAGTCTAGATATAACCGAAATAGATATATGTTATAACTTTTCCCAACAAAAATTTCCAAACATACATTCGAAAGAAGAAAAAAAAGTGTTATATTTATATCCAAATCAAAATGAATTTTAAACACAAATTAAATTAAAAATATATATTTCAATAAAACATGTAAACTGACATTATGTAACTACAAACTATTACTTTTAAAACTATATATATAGGTATCAACATGTTGACTCAATAAATGACAAATATACCTTTACATTATACTTTAGAAATACATATATATTACAATTTTAAAAACCAAACTAATGAATACAAAAATATGTACTTTAAATCGTATGTATACCAACTTATAACCGCCTATATATGAACTAATATATATAGTACTCATATAATACAACACTTAACAAGTTATAATCACTCCACATCTGTTATTATAAAACATATACACACAACAACTAGTGTAACAGCAACTAGTGTTATTATTTGTGTAAATTTATATAAATTAACAGTATATTACATCCTAAACCAAAAAATGCAAACTCAACAAATAATTCAATTAATGTATGCAAGCTGGATATATACTAGCCAAGCTAAACAATAACCTATATCTATATCTAATATGCAATATAACTCAATATATATGACATATGTACGTAAAAATGAAATAAATGAACCAAGACTAATGTATCTAAATATGCAAACTTAACAGCTCATATATATATACAACTTCCATGTATGACATATGATATATATAGATCTAACAGCAAAAGAAACCATACATACAAGACAACTTTAAATATCTTGTATGACAAACATACAAACATAGGTCGCACTCGTACATATACATCACTATATCTCTTTGTATACGCCTGCATATATAGTATATTTTAAAGTCATATTTATTATAAAAAGTTTCGTAACTTAGTTTCTAAAAATATACCTTTAAAACTATACTGCTATACAAATACAAAATATCCTATTCTATCTCATAGCAAACATATAACTATATATATATACATTTTAATATAAATGTTGACAATACTATAAACATATATATACGGTTTATGTTAGGCAAACGAAATGAATTGTAAACTTACATAAATATCTGTATAAACTATTATATATAGTTAATATGTAAACATTGTATATTTTTATCTACATGCTAAACTGTTACAAGGCTTTACATATATTTAAGATCAAAATATACATATATATACTACATTTACCCTTTCAAATCTAATTCAACATAATATACCTTAGCTTCATAAAAGAAAGAAGACCCCAGGATGTTTCGGCTGGCATAAAGGAGGAGGAGGACTAGCGGCTGGGCTTGGGTGTAGTGTGCTTGGTCAGGGTCGATGTGGGATGGCAGAAGACTGGTGGAAGGGAAGGGGTATAGGGCGGAGGTGGTTGCAGCTGCTTTGGAGTGGAGGAGCGTGGGGCTGGCTGTCAGGGGAGTGGGGTTTCGGAAGGCACGAGGGTGGATTTCGTGGGTTTTGGCCGAGGACAGTTGAAGGCAGGGCGAGCCTACACAAAGATGAAAATAAATAAAAAGCTAGGGGAAGAGAAGATGCAAAGAGCAGTTTGAAACGTGGAAGATGATAGGAGTGATTAATATATTGTTGTTTTGTAACGTATGCCTAAAACAAAGCAAAGAAAGGCAATATTAAGGCAATATTAAATAGAGGTGGTGAGGTTACCACGTAAGACAAGATTCGAATTTCAAAAGATAAGCTCTCAAGGCTGTTGGTTAAGTTCTCAATGCAAATATAAACGGTAGGCAAATGCAAATGCAAATGCAGAGAAAACGAACAGCTATATAAATAATTGAAATGATGGATTGGTAATAACATGATGTTGATTCAGCAAAAGTTATTACAGCAATTTATTATTGCTTGGATGACACATTAAAGTTTGAAACGCAAAAGAAAACAAAAGGACACGGATCCGGTACCGATACGGTTATCGGTTTCGTGGATTCTGCTGTGTATCGAACTTCAAAATAAAGAATTGAATATATCATGGTGATCAGCGCGACGAGACGATCAAAATGGTATACAGATATTAGTGGTACGATCATCGGATCAAAAGTCGATAATCGGTACCCGAATTGCTGCTATTCTGCCAGAGTTAAGATAAACGGAGCAATAGAAGTCCAAATTTGGAAAAACGGAAGATGACATCTGACTCAGAAGAAGATTTAGAAATTTTCTATGGAAAAATATTCAAGTTTGGAAAATATTTTATTTTCATCAATAATTAACTGACTTAAATTGAAATAGAAATTCACAAGAAAATAAACTTCAATATTATCAGATGAAAATTTACCATTTGCTATGCTTTTAAATACATATCCCAAATATTATATTTTTATTTCAGAATTTTATTATTTAAAATTTCACAAAAATTCAATTAATTACGTTATAAAATTTACGGGTCGTTACACTATATTTGTTAACAATATAGAATTAGTTGATCAAAGTGATCTCAATAAGGCTTTTACAGACTATTATAAGGATATTTTTGGTTCTAAAATCAAACACAGAATCAATGTTAGGTGGGCTGATCTGTATCCATCAGATTCTATTGTTGATTTATCAGAGTTAGATAATTCTTTTACAGAAGAGGAAATTAGGAAAGCAATAAATAATATGCCAAGTGATAAATCTCCGGGACCTGATGGGTTTCCTATTTTATTTTATAAAACTTTTTGGGATATTTTAAATTTTGACTTAGTTAATTTGTTTAATGATTTTTATAATGGTAATTTGCAATTAGGGAGATTCAATTTCGCAAATGTTATTTTGCTGCATAAAAAAGTAGGAGCAAACAACTTAAAAGATTTTAGACCTATTTCTTTGATTAACTGTTCAGTTAAAATCATTTCTAAGGTTCTAGCTAATAGACTCAGCTCAAGAATGAACAATTTAATTGATTGTTCACAATCGGCTTTTATTAAAGGGAGAAATATTACTGATGGAGTGGCTGTTGTTCAAGAATATATTAATTACTATTGTAAGAATAACATAACCTGTGCGATTTTAAAACTCGATTTTGCTAAAGCTTTTGATTCAGTAGATTTGGATTTTTTTGTAGATATTTTTCATGCTAGAGGATTTGGACATAGATGGATTAGTTGGATTTTGACTTTGCTTAAAACTGGAAACTCTAGTATTATGGTTAATGGTATTCTAGGCAATAAAATTCAGTCGAAGAGAGGTTTAAGGCAAGGGGATCCCTTATCACCTTTGTTGTTTAACCTAGCCGCTGATGTTGTTGCTAAAATTATTAAGAAAGCTGTGGATAATGGTTCTCTAGGAAGTGTTGGAGATGACATATCGCGTAATGGTATATCGGTTCTGCAATTTGCGGATGATACCTTACTTTTTACTTCTCATCTTCCTAGACACATTATTACTCTCAAATTTATTTTTATAGTTTTGAGCTTTTATCTGGTTTAAAAATTAATTTTGACAAAAGTTCTGTTCT
Source organism: Allium fistulosum (assembly GCA_030737815.1). Taxonomy (NCBI): domain Eukaryota; kingdom Viridiplantae; phylum Streptophyta; class Magnoliopsida; order Asparagales; family Amaryllidaceae; genus Allium; species Allium fistulosum. The sequence goes on along the minus strand of CM060907.1, from coordinate 1,038,365,227 downwards.
AGTTTTAAATGATATTGATAAAGTAGAAAACTTAGTAGCTAATACTCTAAATTGCAAAAGTATGAATTTTCCTTTTGAATATCTAGGGTTTGTGATTAGACCTACAAAACTCAAACATGATGATTGGCTTATTATTATTGATAAAATTAAAAATAAGATATCTAATTGGAATGTGAGATTTCTTTCTAGAGCAGGTAGGCTTGTTTTAATAAACTCGGTTTTATCAGCCTTACCGATCTATTGGATGTCTATGCATTTGTTTCCAGATTGGGTTATTGATAAAATTGATAGAATTAGAAGAGATTTTTTATGGAGTGGGGATAATATTAATAATAGTATAAATTGTCTAGTTAACTGGGAAACTGTTTGTAAAGCTAAAAAGGAGGGTGGTTTAGGAGGTATAAATTTGCGCAACATGAATTTGTCTCTTTTAGGTAAATGGCTTTGGAAGTTTAAAGATATAAATGTTAATGCTATTTGGAAAGAGATCATTTCCAAATATTATTATAACGGTAATATCAATCTACACCATATTGATTATTCTCTTTCTAATAAATTTTCTAATTTTTGGAAAAACATTTTAAAATGTTTTGAAATTTTTAACTTAGGAACTAAGACAATAGTACATTCAGGAAATTGTACTTCTTTTTGGCATGACTGTTGGATTTCGATATTGCCCCTTATGTTTGAATTTAAGGATTTGTATGATATTTGCAACTTTAAGCATGCTTTAATTATTGAAGTTTATTCTCCGGAAAATGATCCTCCTTGGAATTTCAGTTTTAACAGTATTTTAATAGGATCAACCCTTAGGCAACTTTCTTTGCTTTATGCTAGATTAAATCTTTATAACATTGATAATGATAATGATTTTATTAGTTGTGAATGGGATAAGAGTAAGAAATATACTCCAAACTCTTTTTATAGATTTATCAATTTTTCGGGTACTTTAAATAACTCTTTTAAATACATTTGGAAATCTAATGCTCCTCCTAAATCCAAAATTCACATGTGGTTAATACTTCATGGAAAACTTAATACAATAGAATTTTTAAAGAGAAAAAACATTCAAATTGATAATAAATGTTATTTTTGCAATCTGCATCTTGAGGACATAAATCATCTATATTATGATTGTTTGGACTCTAATTACATCCTAATTAATACTCTTAAATTTTTTAACTTTAATATAATAAATAAAATTCTGGATTGTGAATTCTACTGGAAAAATTACAGATTCAAATTCAATAAAAATATTAGATTTTTACTAGACACTTTATTTATTATTATTAGTTGGTTTATTTGGTTTGAGAGAAACCAAAGAATTTTCAACAATAATAATAGTCATCTTAACAAATTGATTTTTTCAATTTCTACATTTTGTTTTAATTGGATTTCTAATCCCAAATATAATTTAGCTAAAAATATCCTTTTCAAACGGTATCTGAACAAGGTTAGTTATAATATTAACTTTTTAAAACATAACAATAATTTTTTTAGCTCTAATAATAGTATTATTAATATTTTTCCAAATTTAAATGATAATTTCACTTTAAATCATAGTTTACTTATGATCAAAGATAACTAAGTGTGACCCGTCTCAATTTTTGTTCTATTCTCACTTTTTTAGGTTTTATTTCATTCCTTATAAATACATATATATATATATATGTATGTATATTTACTATACAAATATACATATATATATGTATCATTCTAATTTTTTCCTAGTCTTGTTTCAGATATAGGTTTTTGGGAGAGAGGTTATCAGTTTCTTTTTGCAGGTTTCTCTTGTATTCAGATTGATGGATATCAGATTGTAGAGAGGTCATCAGAGCAGAGTTTCTTCATCCAGGACTTCCTGTAGTTACCCCATAGATATAGGATTATGCTATCTTCATTATGGTGTACTTTGGTCCTATTTCTCCAGATTTTAACACCCCTTCTCCTTGTTCAGAGCCTTCAGAGTGGTCTCTCTATTCATCAGATCCTTTTCAGAGCAGATGCTTATGGAGTACTTTGTTGTATTCTCTTCAGTCTTTTCTTTTCTGGTACTTCTAACATCTTAATATCGGGCGGTGGCCACGCCGGAGCTTGATATTGAGGTGTGATGGGTGGTGGCCTTGTCGGAACTCATCTTAGTAGTATTTGAGATTAGCTATATGTATTTTTTGCTCTTGTTACCTGCCAGGCATGTTGGCAGCTCCTTATTGTTTGTGTTATATATATATTCACATGTGTGCTCTCCTCTATGCGTAGAGGATCGCACATTTTTCTCAAAAAAAGCCGATTCATATTTGATATCAAAATTTCATATTCACTTCAAAATCATATCACTTTCGAAAATATATTCACTTCCAAAGTCATATTCATTTTCGAAATCATTATTCACTTTAAATCATATTCATTTTCAAAATCATAATCACAAAATAGGTTAAACCATCATATCAAAATATTCGTATTTAAATCAATTAAATCTAAATCATATCAGTTCCAACTTTAAATGGTTTGAATATTGAAAGCAATTTATATATTGGAATAGTTATACATTAAAAATATTAAATATTTTAAAAATAGATTATAGATTAAAATAGTATATATATTAGAAATAGTTTATATATTAAAATAAGTTGTATATTAAAATATATATATTAAAAGTTTATTATAAATTTAAATAATATATATTGAAATAGTTTATAATTTAAAAATAGGTTATAGATTAAAATAGTTTAGTTTATATATTGAAATAGGTTATAGATTAAAATAGTTTATATCACTACACCAAACAGTCCATTTTGTAAAAGTTTTTTCGTCCCAATTTGTAACGGTTATATCTTTTACAAATTACTAACGGTTATTACCGTTATAACAGTTTACCACGCTTATTACCGTTACTACTGTCGATAATACTATAAATACGGCAAAATAGAATGGATAGCATAGTTTTCTACCCTAATTTCTAACGTTTTCCCTTTCTTCTTTCAGATCCGCACCTCAATCCACTAAATGGCCTTCCCTAACTCATTCGAACTTTCAACGCCGCTTACTATCGTTGATCATCCACCACAATCGGGTTAGATCTGAACTCACCAGCACAACCATCGACCAATCTTCCATCTCCAGATCTATCGCAAGTCTATTACTTTAGAACGAGAACTTCCATCGCCAGATCTATCGCCAAATCTATGATTAAGTTCCAAAAAGCTAATTGAAGATGAATATTCTTTAAGTATAAAATTATAATTAACCTTTTTATGTTGATTATAAGTTGCGCGCTCTTCTATGATCCAATTGATGATTAAATAGTGGTTGAGTTCCTTGTTACGAGCTAATTATATAATTTTGCTTTTTGGTGATTTATCTGGCAATGATGATACACAAACACAGCTTTATATGCCAGTTCTGCTTCTGAAAATTCTTGATCGAGAAGCTGAAGGTAACCGAGCCTTTATAGTTTTAAATAACTATTGTTATTTCAAATAGCAGGCTTATGAATTTGTTGCCGTCTATGATTTTTAAGTTGATTAGATGTGGATAGATTTAAGGTTCTGTTTTATGGACATAAACTATTTAAATCTCTTTACCTTCATATGATATTTGTAATCATTGCTGAGGTAATTATTTTATTTTATTTTTGATGCTCGTAGATTTTAACAGTAATTTTAACGTAAGTGCAATTTATTGAGATTAGCTTCCCTTGGGTGTGGTAAATTCATGAAACTCATAAGCGAAATGATCTCAGAAATATATTTGTGTTGTCATCAGCTTAAAACTTTAGCATTTACAAGATCCGAGTTCAGTAACAACACCACATATTATTGCTTTATGTTCTTCAAAAAGTTAAAAATGATTAAAATTCAGTATAACAGTCTAAGATTAGTTGCTGATGATGATTTGGCAAGTTAATGAGGTGTAGACAAATTTAAGCCTCTTTTTTAAGAGGGAACCTACTTAAATCTCCTACATTCAGAAGATATTATTTGTCATTACTGAAGCACGATATACATTGTTGATAGGCAAGATTTTGTAACTAGTTTAAACTTTTAGGTTAGTTTATTGAGATTTAACCGTCCTTATGCTTGGAAATGTACTAATGCTCAGAGGCTAAAAAATCTCATATAGGGATTTGTGTTGTCATCAACTTATTCTTTTGCATTCACAAGATTTGAGTCAAATAACAACACGACATTTTAATTTTGTGTTCCACCTATGATTTTTGAGTTTTGTCGCCTTTTCTTTTTGGATGGACTGCCATATTCAGTACCTCATCAATTCAGAGTGAAAATTCAAACTGTGAACACTATGCTTGTGATATAGTTTGTTGATTCTAAGATATTCTTAGTGTGGTACAACGATAAAATAATGGTTGAATTTCTTATTGTGAGCTAACAATTTTTCATTTACTCATCCGTTGATTTATTTGTAAAGCATGAGGTTAAGTGGTTAATTTGCTTAACATTTGTTTTGAAATGAAAATTTTGATTCATAAATAAGACCACAAATTCAAATCATGATCTCAACATAATGTTCATAATATATTTCTTTATATTTTCAACTTTTACTTATCAAAGCTACATAAAAAATTATAAGTTAACAATTTTGTATCTTACAAAGGTTTTCCGAAAAAATCTCGTATTAGCATAAAACCTTTTCATCTTTTTAGTTATTTTTCAAAACTATATATGCATCTGTACTTGTTGACGTTTTATCTCCAAATGCAAACAAGTAATGCAAAACAATTTGTTCAACAAAATATGTTATCCTGATGAAAAATAAAAGTTGTATGAATTAAAGTTACAGCATTGTCACATTTTTTTATTGTTTATATTACTTTTAAAGTGTTTCTTAACAAAATCTAATATCGTTCTCTCCCTTGCATCTTCCACTTTCTTTCTCTTCTCACAATCTCAATCATCACTTACATAGTAATTGCCGCTTTCTTCGGCATGGCCATCAAAGAAATCAACCTAAATCAATGACTTCTACCGCTGCTTCTAGATTCTCAAAGTTAACACCTTTCTCTTCTCTTGTCGAGAATAGTTCTACTGGCACTAATGGAGCAGCACCTACTCTAGAGTTAGAGGGTATGCATATTTGTCATGTTGTTGGTTGTTATATTGGTTTGATAAAAATTGATGCGGATCCTGTTACTCTGTTAGTGCATGACTTGTTCATGGGGTTTACTTAATTCAAGGAGAAGTTGAAGTAGTAGATGTCCTATTCTCATGCAGTAGATGCAGTTTTCTAGGAGCACGTATTTGCTTTCTTTTAGTTATAAATAATGTATTTTCTGTTTCCCTTCTGTATCCAGATTTGTTTGCCGTCATAAATAAAAACTTCTTCCTTCTTTATTTTTTCTTCTCTCCATCGATTATACTGTCATTAATATACCAACAAATTTGGTATCAGAGCAAGGTTCCTTCTAACTTGGGCGTTTTTTGAGATTAAAGTGCTGAAGCATATCTCAAGAAAAGTTGCAGGTGCATTAAAATGGCAAATGGTATGAATGTTCTCAATGTCTCTCAATCTCAATCACTTATTCCTATTTTCAGTGGGGAAAACTATGAATTTTGGGCAATCAAAATGAAGACGTTCTTCATTTCTCAAGATCTATGGGATCTTGTTGAGAGTGGGTATGCGGAAACCGCAGCTGATGTGAGGGAGCTTCGTAAGAAGGATGCGAAGGCTCTGCTCGTTTTGCAACAAGCTATTACAGAAGCAATCTTTCCGCGAATATCTAATGCTGTCAAATCAAAAGATGCATGGACTATTTTGAAAGAAGAGTTCCATGGTGACAGCAAGGTAACAACGGTGAAGCTGCAAACATTTCGAAGAGACTTTGAGACGTTAATGATGAAAGGTAATGAATCTATTCACGATTTCATTTCTCGAGTTATGGTGATTGTTAATCATATGAAAACTTTTGGAGAAAACATTTCTGATCAAAAAGTTGTAGAAAAAGTTTTGCGGAGTCTTCCATCAAAATTTGACCATGTAGTTACAGCTATTGAGGAATCCAAAAATTTGGCTACATACTCCTTAAATGAACTTATGGGTTCACTTTTAGCTCATGAAGACAGAATGAAAAGATCGATGGAGAACAGTACAGAAACTGCATTTCAGTCAAAGTTGGAAAGTACAAATAAAGAAAGCTTTTTTGATAAAAGAAGTGCAGGGCGTGGCCGAGGCAGAGGTGGTTTCCGTGGTCGGGGAAGGGGTCATGGAAGATCCAGCGCCGATAGAAGCAACAGACAAGGAGGAAGAGGAAATCAATATGGAGATAAAAACATCCAAAATGCATGCAATAGTCAAAAGTTCAAAGGAATACAATGTTACTCGTGTAAGCAATATGGACATGTTGAAGCATATTGCCCAGAGAAGCAACAACAACGCGCTCACTTTACGGAAGAAAAAGGAGGCGACAACTTGTTCCTTACTTGTCTCGCTGTTAATGAAAGTTCATGTGATATATGGCTTCTAGATAGCAGATGCAGCAACCATATGACAGGGGAAAGAGGTATGTTCCGCAGCATTGATGAATCTGTAAAGTTGCAGGTTCGGCTTGGTGATAATAAAACAGTTGAGATTGAAGGAAAGGGAACAATTGTTTTAAAAACTAAATCAGGTGCTGAAAGAACTATTCATGATGTTTACTATATTCCTGGTTTAGCACATAACTTGCTAAGTGTCGGTCAGCTAGTGCAGAGAGGTTTTTCAGTTATATTTGATGGTGGTGTGTGTGAGATCAAGAAGAAAAATACTAGCATGCCTCCTATTAGAATTCATATGACAGAGAAGCGAATGTTCCCATTAAACATTTCCTATTTAGATGATCAGTTTGCATTGGCTGTTCAGTCTAAAGATGATTCAAAACTTTGGCATCTACGATTTGGACATTTGCATTTCAATGGTCTGCAATTACTGAGCAGGAAGAGTATGGTCTCAGGTTTACCTTCTATTATTTGTCCTGAAGACGTATGCGAAGGTTGTATTTATGGCAAGCAACACCGCTTATCATTTCCGATTGGAAAAGCTTGGAGAGCAAAGATGCCACTTGAACTTGTCCATGCTGATATATGTGGTCCGACTAGGACTTTATCCTTAAATAATAGTAGATATTTTTTACTCTTTACTGACGATTATACACGTATGAGTTGGGTTTATTTCCTAGCTTATAAATCTGAAGCTTATGAAAAGTTTCAGGAGTTCAAAGCCTTAGCAGAAAAAGAAAGTGGGCATGTTCTAAAAGTTCTCCGCACTGATAGAGGAGGAGAGTTCTTATCGGCTGAATTTACTAATTTTTGTAAGAAAAATGGCATCCAAAGGCAGCTAACAGTTAGAAAAACTCCGGAGCAAAATGGTGTTGCCGAAAGGAAGAATCGGACCGTTGTAGAGATGGGGAGAAGCATGCTACATGAGAAAAGGCTGCCTAATGAATTCTGGGCTGAAGCGGTTGCAACATCCGTGTTTCTTCTCAACATATCTCCGACGAAGGCGGTTCGAAACATGACTCCATATGAAGCTTGGTGGAAAAGAAAGCCCAATGTAAGTCATTTAAAAATTTTTGGTAGCATTGCTTATTCTTTGATTGACTCTACCGATCGTTCCAAACTTGATAAAAAAAGCGAAAAATGTATATTAGTAGGGTACGGCGAAGAAAGTAAGGGTTATCGTTTATATAATCCTAAAACTAAGAAGCTAATCATTCGTCGAGATGTTGTAGTTGATGAAAACAGTTTTTGGGATTGGGAAGAAGAACATAATAAGCAAATACCAATGGTGGTTACAGATGAAACATATGCAAAACCTGGGGATAATATCACCTATTCACCTCAATCCTTCTCTCCATTACATAGTCCTTCAAATAGTGTTTCTACAGAAGAACAAAGCCCACAAAATGTAGACATTGGGTCTACTTCAGATAATGATTCATCTTCGCCACTGAAGTTTCGATCATTACAAGATATTTATCAGACAACTTGCTTTGCTCTTATTGTTTCTGAACCTACAAGTTATGAAGAAGCGATGAAGCAAGAGACCTGGCAGCAATCGATGGAGGAGGAGATCAGTGCAATTAAAAGGAACAACACGTGGGAACTTGTTGACTTACCACAAGGGAAAAAGGCAATTGGTGTAAGGTGGATATATTAAGTGAAGTACAATGCAGATGGTACCGTGCAGAAGTGTAAATCAAGACTTGTTGCTAAAGGCTACACGCAAAAGAAAGGTATTGATTTTTCAGATACATTTTCTCCAGTAGCAAGATTTGAGACTGTTAGAATTGTATTAGCATTAGCAGCACAAAACAAATGGCATGTATTTCAGTTTGATGTTAAATCAGCTTTCCTTAATGGTTATTTGAAAGAGGATGTGTATGTTAAACAACCACAAGGCTTTGTTATCGAAGGAAGCGAGGAGAAGGTGTACAAGCTGAATAAAGCTTTATATGGACTGAAACAATCACCTAGAGCATGGTATAGTCGACTTGATTCATATCTTTGTAAAAATGGTTTTTGTCGGAGCAATAGTGAACCAACATTGTATGTTAAAACAAAAGCTGATGGTGATATTTTGATTGTTTGTGTATATGTGGATGACATAATATACACAGGATCATCTATTGCTCTTATAAAGGAGTTTAAAGAAAGCATGATGTGTGAATTTGAGATGTCAGACTTGGGCTTGCTGCATTATTTTCTTGGTCTTCAAGTAAAGCAAACAAAGGAAGGAATCTTCATTAATCAGGAGAAGTATGCCATGGAATTGTTGAAGAAGTTTAATATGCTGAATTGCAAGACCTGTACAACTCCCATGAATACAAATGAGAAGTTGACAATGGATGACCAGACTGGAAAGGCGGATGAAACTTATTTTAGAAGATTGGTTGGTGGTTTGTTGTATCTAACTCATTCTCGTCCAGATATCATGTTCTCTGTTAGTTTGGTATCGAGGTTTATGCATTGTCCCTCTATGCATCATCTAGGAGCTGCAAAGCGCATTCTTCGGTACATCCGTGCAACAATTGACTATGGCATTTGGTATGAGCATATTCCCAATATGAAATTGATCGGATTTACAGATAGTGACTGGGCTGGTTTTGTCGATGATAGAAAAAGTACAAGTGGGTATGTGTTTAGCTTTGGTTCAGGTGCTGTAGCATGGAGTTCAAAGAAACAATCAACGGTTTCGTTATCATCTTCAGAAGCTGAATACATTGCAGCATCGGCAGCAGCTTGTCAAGCTATTTGGATGCGTAGAATTATGGAAGACTTGCACCACATTCAGCGAGCAGCAACTGAAATTTACTGTGATAATATGTCCACAATCTCGATGGCGAAAAATCCCGTTTTCCATGGCAGAACTAAGCATATAGAAATCCGACATCATTTTATTCGGGACATCATAGCTGAAGGTGTAATAGCAATGAAATATTGTCCAACAAATGATCAAGTAGCAGATGGATTTACAAAGGCTCTGTCATATCCTAAATTTGTTAAGTTCAGATTAAGTCTTAATGTTGGAAGTTTCGCATCAAGGGGGAGTGATAAAAATTGATGCGGATCCTGTTACTCTGTTAGTGCATGACTTGTTCATGGGGTTTACTTAATTCAAGGAGAAGTTGAAGTAGTAGATGTCCTATTCTCATGCAGTAGATGCAGTTTTCTAGGAGCACGTATTTGCTTTCTTTTAGTTATAAATAATGTATTTTCTGTTTCCCTTCTGTATCCAGATTTGTTTACCGTCATAAATAAAAACTTCTTCCTTCTTTATTTTTTCTTCTCTCCATCGATTATACTGTCATTAATATACCAACATGGTTTGTGTTATTTATTTAGTGATAAAGATTTGATTGGAAAATTTTAATCTTGATGTTAGTTTCAATTTGGGCCTATATAAGTTACTAAGGAAGAATGCTTGTAATTCTAAAAGTAAACAAGTCCTATTAAATTAGTGTAAAAAAGAGAGAATCTTATTCGAATTTGATTCTAGTTGTTTATGCTGATCAAAATGTGTATACACACATGTTTCCTTGGGGACTTTCAATAAACAAATTATAAATAGATGAGTAATTAGGTTGAAAATTATGCGGTTATAAAGACTCTGTAGATGTAGATATAAAAATAATTGAATCAAGAAAAAATTGAGAATACATGTGCATGAAATTTTTGTAGGAAATATTTAATCATGCAAGTAATTTTTATTTTCATTACCGATATCTAATAAGAAGTCACATATATCATAATAATAAGACTTTACTGTTTAGTGTCTAGATAGTAATAAGATATACATTGTATCACTTAGTCGAGTGCCAACTCAGTCATCACTTTCATATAAATAGCTAATATGATATTTTATTTGTTCTAATACTGTAAAATCATGCTTAAGTTATTCGCTTGAATTTGACTGCATCAGTTTTTTGATATCCACTATTCAATATTTAAATTAAAACTGAAGGTATAATATTATTAAATTATTAATGGCTGCTATTCATGACTAATTATTTTATTCGGTGGCTTAAATAATTCATTACTAGGTAATGGATATAGTCTTCCCCGAAAGAAATAAGAGATATTGTAGATGCACCTCCTTTGCCCCAGCTCTCGTTTTCATTTTATCAAAGATAAAATCCATTTCTTAAAGCATAGATCTTTCCCACTATTAGCAGATCTTGCAAGACTAGAATCGGTGTATGTAATGATGGAAGCTGCAATGAACGAAGTAGAATCGGTGTATGTTATGTTTGAAATTTTTTAGAGTTGATGTTCTTGTATCTTTTTTCCTTTTCTTTTTTACATGCATCGTTATTAGGCATCTAAAATATGAGGTTTGAAATTTATGGTCATGTCATATTACATGGGATGGAAATTCATAATTTATTGGATGATGGTACATTAGGACCTGGAAAAGAGTTGAAAGGCTACCCATATGGTGCTATGATCAATTTTGTCATCTAGTAAAATCCAAAACATGTCATCCTAATTTTATATATTAGCTTGTCACCAATATTTATTCACATTTGTATTTTCCATTTTTGAACAAGATATTCAATATTTTTAAATAGTTTAAAACATATGATTTCATGTCAACAAATAATAGTATATTATACATGATATAAATACCAAAAATCAACACTGCTGCCTAGAAAGAACCCACCCTAACACCTCCCCACCTCCTAAAAAACGTTATTGTGTTATGGAAGGTGGCTTAAAGGGAAAGTCGGTATTGAGGCACTCACACTGGTTTGGTTTTTGCCAAAGGCAGCTTAGCCGGGTAGAATATTTGTGATTTTGCATGTGTGACCTTATCAAGAGAAAATTCAGATTTTTTTGCATATGTGGTCAAGTTGAATACGATTTTGGGTTGTTTTTTTGCATATTGCAATCGAATTCTCGAGCTATGTAATTTTTATATTTGTATTTGTATTCTAAATTTGTTTCTTAGGCCAAGGTGTCGTTCTTATGGCGAACTGGGCAGACAAAGTTGGCGTTCGCGTCGGAGGTGGACCCCGCTAGTTTGCCCAGTTCAACTTAACTGTTCAAGGAGAGCCATCCGCGTCCGAGGCGTCGGACGTGTCCGACACGAATCGGACGCGAACGACTCCCCTAAAACGACCCCCCGGACCCCCCCTTTGTAGTGGCAATTAATTTAAACAATTTTATGAAAAACTTCCATACGAATGCACTAGTTGCTGTTGGGTTAGGTCATGAATTGTCTGTATTTTTTATTATGCATTCTTCATTCTGTAGTTTGTATTTGTAGATTCTGCTTTGTATTTCGTATTTTGTATTCTGCATTTTGATTTTTGAACTATGTATGCGGTATTATGTATTCTGTATTCGGTATATATCTATTTTATTTAAAAATAATTAACACAAATAAAATAATAATATAAATAATAATTTTGTTTCGTAAAAAGAATGCATTCATTTTTTGCGAAATTGCTTCTTCCCCAGCCCCTTTCGTTTGCCCCTTTCATTTGTACCTTTCATTTAAAAAAAAGAACGCACCCTTAATATATTGGTCTTAATTAACACATAATTTATGCATGCTCGGTTGTACCTAAACTCTCTTTTAACCAATCAGATCTCGTGATGATCTGCATTTGTCCTTCGTTGTTCGAATTGATGGGGCAATTTATCAACTATCAATATCCAAGTGCAATAGTTTTTATCAGTTTTTTTCATTATTAACTATTATTACTTATATGTAAAAGTAGGAAGACAGCAGTATCATGCCTACGTACATGGGTTACTGATGTGGAGTCCGAAAAAGCCAGGCCGCTTTTCACATCGCTAGATATACACTTAAATGCTATTTCTGACAAGTAAGAGAGTTTGTTTTCATATTAATATAACTTGCTTCCTCTGCTAATATTAATATTTCTTTGGTGATACAGTTGTGTTTGGGTTGAAAATTCTATGTTGTTACCGTGCATTATCCCTCTTTCTCATGGATGACTGCAAGAAAAAAAAATCTTTTGTTCCTCTTGGTGATACAGTTGTGTCTAATGTGATTTGTGTTGCAAATGCTTATGCACGACGGGTATGTTTAAGTTATTATTTATATTAATTTATGTTTAAGTTAATATTTATATTAATTATAGGTGTTCTGATTTATAGACCGAAATTCCAATTATGTGTTTTGTGAGACGCTTTCTCTATGGTTTATGGAAAATGCTGAATTATACTAAAAAAATTATATTTATGCCATTGACACTGTAAAAAGTGAGCTTGTAAATGAGACTATTTTAAACATGTTACTCATGTCATCATGTGTTGGTACATCTTTAGCCAAAAAGAAAGATATTGGATGCTGCTTAAGCACATATGTTGGTCAAGAAAAAACACGGATTGAGCTTGCTTTGAAGTCATCTTAGAGAATCATTTGTTATCGCAAAATTAATTGACAATATGAAAAGTGATATCTTAGAATTTATACATGATCAGATCAGATATGTTAATATCTAGATGTATTACCGTTGAATATTTGGTCATATGGTCAGGGTCCACCTGGGTATAAATCATCCCTAAGTCTAACAATTTACACGGTTTATGGATAATTAGGTAAATATTTGATAATTAGCAAAGGTTTATGGGACAACTGTGATTCCTGACTCCATCTAATTTATGTGGTCTTTATAAGATTCTTTATGCGTTAGACATTTTGTGCATGCATATGTAAATTAACTACCATGATACATATTTCATTTATGGAGCTAGTGAGGAAGCAGTATGTGTTCTTAGATAAATGGAATCATAAGTGGAAATAATTTTACCAAGCCTTGTAAGGCTAAATTTGTTGGCCAATGCATATGATATTTCTGAAAGATATTAGGGACATTATCTGTTTTGAGCACATCATGTAAATTGCGATCTCGTCATTGAATTTCTCGTTTATAGGCTTACTAAAAACTGAATGTGGCTAGTCAGGAGACTTGACTGAAGTTTGAGTTGCATTGCACACATCTGGAGATAGGCTTGTCCGAAGGGAGAGGTTTGTAGAGATCTGATGTGAAGCTGGCACTGAGCTGGCTGAAACTATTTGCAGGGATCCGATCTGAGGATAGGAGGCTGACTTTCTTTGTTGTGTGATGGCTGATATGTTACATAGTTTACTGAAACTAAGTTAGTTGAAGTGCAATAACAGTGTACTTGTTGGAGGTTTGCTGAATAAATTTGAAGTTGTCACAATGAACTTTGTAGAATTTGATATGTACTATTTCGTACATTTGATGTTTTTTTTTATAATTTGATAATATGTTAGTTTTAAAATTTAGTTTCGTGTTTTTTATTGTTATAAATTTGTATAGATATAGTTGAATGAAATATTATTAGATGCTGAATAAGATATGGTTCAAACTATACCAAATTTGCAACACTAATAAGAGTTGGTAATTTTGTTATAAACCTATGTGTGCGAGGAATTCCCAACGGTTATAACTGTTGGAAATTAAAAAATTCCCAATGGTTATAACTATTGGGAATATGAAAATGGTCGTAGGTTATAACCGTAATTCTCAACGGTTATAACTATTGGAAAAGAAAATTTGGAATACCAAAATTCCCAACGGTTATAACCGTTACAAAATATGTAAAAAATTATAACGTACCTGCTACCAACGGTTATAGCCATTGGGAATTTGATTACCAACGGTTATAACCGTTACTAAATGACAATTCTGCTATTGTGTATGTTAAAAGAGTTTGTATATTAAAAGTGTTTATATCAAAAATAGTTTTAAATTAGAATTGTTTCTTCCGATTTCACAAATCAATTCAAATCAGCTTTAGTTCCATTAATTCAATTTAAATCAGTCTCAGTCTAACGATTTCAATTCAAAAGGCTAAGGGTTTCAATTCAAATTCTCATTAAAACCATTTCAATTTATATCGATTTCAAATCCATGTTTGAACTCAAATTTAAACCACTTCAAATTCAATAGATTTCAAAGTTTAAATATTCAAACGTTAAAATAACTCAATTTTTGATAAATTTCATTTATATTTCAAAATTCAACTTTAAGATTTGAATTTAAATTCTTTAAACAATTCATTTAAACCAATTTCAATTTCAACATTTTAAAGCTTGAATTTTGAAAATAATTCAGTTCATATAAATCTAATTTTATTTCATAATATCATTTAACTGGATTCAAAAATTAAGGATTAAAAATCATTTAGTTTAACCAATTCGGTGTCCATATATAATTTTCTACCCTATGTCAAGTGATACAGATATATACCATTTTAATCCGCAATAATTTAAATTTACGGGTATATATTATTTCAACCCACAATCCCGAGTAAAATTCAAAATCCATTAAATCGCTCGAATTTATCATTTCAACTCATAACGATTTTTCCCTAATCTATATAAGACCGTTCGGGTATGTGTCATTTCAACCCATAGTGATTTTCCTAACAATAACTAAGGGAACTTGTAGTGTGATAACAATATATAATTTAAATATAACATCTAATCATCCAAAATGTCAACAATTAAGCATCCATCACAATCATCATTCAAATCATCCAATAAATCACAATAATTAACTGGTTATCATTATCAGGTATTCAATTAACAATTTAAATTCAATATTAAATTAAATGGCAATTAAATTTAATATAAATTGAAATTAAACTCAAATGACAATTTAAATATACCAAACAACAATCAAACAATTTCTAATCACATCATAAGTTTAATTTTACCAACATAAGATGGTTTGCATTTGTGAGTGGGTTAAAACACTCACCTTTGATTTTTATTCGATTCAAAATCCAAATAAAGACCCAAATTCGAACAGTCTCAAAATGTAGCCAAACCTTTTCCATAATGTCTAGAATTTTGATACGATCACAACGGAGAAAACCGCGCGTGAATCCGAGCTCGTATGTAAAAGTTATTCGAGTTAGAACGTTTGATTTTTTAAAATATAATAATTAATTAATAAAATAAGAAGCATGTCACCTTCACCATCGAAGTCGAACCCACATTCAGAGCTCGACCGACACCTTTGATCACCCAATACGCATGCCTTCGACCACCATTCGCCACGCCGCCACCTCCATCGTGCTTGACCTTCCATGCCGCACCTGCCAGTGCCTAATGCGCCGCCTCTGGCCCTCCCCATTGACGCTGCAGTTGCCTCAAAAACTTAGGATTTCGAACCCTAAAATGCAAATTCCGACACCACAGGTCGATCTAGGTGATGCGACCACCACCGATAGGCTCCTAGAAGCCACCTCTACAAAACCCCTTAATCAATACACCAATCGATGCTCCGATCAAAATGCCCGATTTTGACTTTGACCGCGATTTCTGATC
Organism: Allium fistulosum; assembly: GCA_030737815.1. Taxonomy (NCBI): domain Eukaryota; kingdom Viridiplantae; phylum Streptophyta; class Magnoliopsida; order Asparagales; family Amaryllidaceae; genus Allium; species Allium fistulosum. The sequence goes on along the minus strand of CM060907.1, from coordinate 1,038,349,399 downwards.
GATCCAATCACTATCTCGAAAAACAAACGCCGGACATAGGTCCATTCGTAGAGATCTTTCCAACGATATAAAATTTGATAAGGCTTGTAGAGTTTGAAATTTAGTTTGATTTGTAGTTACAATTAGGTTTTGGGATGATTCTGACATTCGAGAAGGAGGAACAGGTAAGGAACTGAAAAGTACATATAGTCAAATGGAAAGGCTGCTAGGGTTTGAGTAACAAAATCTATTTATATAGACAAAGAATGATAAGAATGAATGGACATATCGATTTGGGTCGAAACCATAACGACGACCTAAAAAGCCTGTTTCGTTTCCGAAACGAAAATGGGTCATCAAATATATCAAAATATAGGTTTTCGATATTTTTAAACTCAATGGAACAAGTTTCAAACCCTAATTCCATTGTATGCAGAAGTTAGCTTTAAAATCAAATTATATCCACTTAATTATATTAATTGATCTCTGTGTGTTTCAAGCTCACACAACCAAACGACAAGTCGGATCGCTACGAAACTTGAACTGTAATAATTCACCATTACGGATCTGGTGAAACTGGTTTCGTCGAAATCCGAGATGGTGGCCAAAATAGCTAATTTTACACGTTAATCAATAAATTATTATTAAATTGATTTAATCACCTTTTAAATTCAATTTTAAAAGTTAACAATTTTATCATTCTTGATTTACATAGAAATTTATAATCTATTAAAATAATTCTTTCCATGTAAATTCAAGGTTTAAACATTACATTAAAATCAACGTCAAATTGCAACCGTAATAAAATCCCAGTTAATTATATTTTAATTTCAGTTAAGTTCTTTTATTTGGATTTCACTCTTATTATTAAATCAACTATCACCTTATGGATATAATTAACATTGGTTGACATTTTATTACATCAATATTCTACAATTATCATCTTAATTCATATTAACCGCGATATTTAATTATATTAAATTCCATTGATTACCAAATTAATTCCAAACATATAAAAAATGGGATGATAAATAAACCATTGTTACTTTTAAGTACTTTAATCATATTTATAAATTTATTATTTACAAATAAATGTTATAACTATTTACAGATCACTAATTTCATATTCAATTTCAATTAATTACATACAATTTCAACATTTAATACAACATCTAATTTATTTCCTTATTTACAATTATCACCTAATTAACTTTATAATTATTTCAATTGATTGAAATCACATTAAAATAGTTATCAATTACATTAAATCAACATTATTAAATTACATTCTAATTATTATTTTTCATTAATAAATCATAAAATTTTAATTTCTCACAATTTTAAATTTCAAAATCTTATTAAAATTAATAGTTTCAATTATCAAAATTTATGGGTCGTTATATCAATCTTTTGACTAGCACAACCTGCCCACTCCTTGGCCTATGATATGTCGGATTTTCTTATAAACCCTTATCTTGTAAAATTTTGTAAACCATTATTCAAATGAAATAATATTAACCTTGTGTACTACCCATAAGTACATTACTTCATAGAAAGAAACCAATTCAACTTCACTCAGAATTAATCATACATTGTCCAACAAAGTTTGATTACTCCATATCGATGCATCATTGTGTATCATGAGGAGTAATTTTGAGATTGAATCTTTATTCATTTTAGGCACGTTCAGAACATTTTCCAATATACTCACTCATTCGATCAAATCAAATCATTTCTATCGCATGTTATTTTATTTACTTCTGTTTTATATTCTATAAGTTTACTATAGATATACTACACGTGTATCAAATACACATGTTCATGTCGACGATAACTCATCGATGAATATGACAAAGTACGTGGAACCGTTTTGGTATTTATAGAGTTACGATTGCATACATCTATATGTATCAATCCTGTAACGACCCCAAATTTTAATGAAGTTTAAATTGATAATTAATTTAATTTTTGAATAAATTTTTTGAAATTAATTGATAAATTGAAGCGAGTTTCCCCGAATCCAAATAAAAATATATTAAATCATTTTAAATTTAGAAATCGTATATATATATATATATATATATATATATATATATGTGAATCTATATAGTTGTGCCTATATGAATAGATTTGAAATGATATATATATGTTGATAATTGAATTTAAATCTTAATATAGATGGGTTATGTTAAAAATAAAAATAAATTAATAATGAATATTTAAGCTAGAAATAAAATATAAATATGTAAGATAAACTATAAAAAAATACAAAGTAAACACTAGCTAAAAATAATAAAATTTAATAACAAATTAAATTATAGGAATTCACTTATATTACAAAATAATAAGATAAAATAAAAATAGAAATAAAAAAATAAAATAAACACATAAAAATATTATAAACAACATTAAATAAATTATAACAACATATTAAATATGGAAATACATTCAAAAATAATAAAAGAAAATTAAAATAAAATATAGTCTCACTTATATTACAAAGTGATAAAACAAAACAAAAGGTATAAACATTCAAACAAGAAAGAGAACAAGTACATATGCAAATGAATGAAACCAGACTTGAAAAACAAAATATATATAAGTGTGAAAGCTTGCATAGGAAGCCAACAATATCTTCACATTTTGTTACAGCCGCAAGGAAGAAAATTTTATAAATGAAAATATGGTACAATGCTAATTAATGCAGCCTCCCATTTAAAAAAGGGGCTTTTAGACTCAAGGAAAAAGTTGAAGAAAAATTTAGTTTTAGGGACAGGAAGTTTGCTTTTTAGGCTGAAGGACACTTTCTAGTGTAAATCACAGAATGATAGTTGTAACTATCATTTTCTGTTTACACTAAAATGTGTCCTTCAGACTAAAATGCAAACTTGTTGTCTCTAAGACTAATTTTTTTTTCAACTTCTTCCTTGTGCCTATTTTTCTGTTTAAAAAATATCCTTGCTTAATTTTTGTACAAAATATAAACATTTGTACAACAAGTTATATTACCCTGTACAACACATAATAACACCCTGTAACTCATTTTTTTTATATCAACTTCATCTCAGTTTCGTTCATTTAAAGATAAGAAATCTAAAGTAAACCACAACTCACTTTAAAACAAAACTTCAACTTGAAAAACAATTAAATCAATTCAAACCCGAGATTAAAAGACTTCAGCTAGCAAATTCAAGTCTGTTTCAAAGTGGAAGGCTCTGTTCATTTTTCTAGAATTAATATGAGTAACACTTTTTAAAACTTAAATATAAATATGTTGCTTGATCAATGTCTGAAATTTGTATGTTTATATGTATATATATCTATGCATTTCTGTGTATATATATGGATGATTGTATGTAGACTGGTGATCAAAACTATTTCCCTGTCTAGATTTAAAACACTAGACTTTGATTCAAAATCCATTATCACTTGATCTACTCGACGTTTGAACTTAAAATTTAAACAAGACTTGTTTGTTATGCATATATTTAAGATTTAAAAATCTCTGTAAGCTAAAACAACTTGTATATTTTTCTGGAAATGAAGAAACCTGAGCCAAACTTCAAATTTGTCAAATTTTAAATTTCTAAATCCTCGAATTCAGGATTATAAACTGAATCCTTATATTGAGATATGATTTTTAAAACAAAAATCATAATTTTTCAATATAGGATGACAGAGCAGTTTGGGATTGTCTGTATTTCATTGTTTTGATGATCTCGGGTGATCTAACGACTTACCGAAGTTGGAATCTTGGCTGGAAATGGAGGGATGAGCGGTGGTTGTAAGAAAACTAGTGGATAGGGCTGCAGATGGTCATGGAGGCGGCGGCAAGCAAATGAGTTCTGGAAACCTAATTTTGTCGTGGGTTTGTAATTGGTCTCTTTCGTCATCGATAGGTGATCGAGTTCGACGTGGGTTGGGGAGTTGGTGGAGGAGGTGTTGAGGAGGGGATGGCCGAAGTTTCGTGGATTCAGATGATCGGAGCGTCGTGGTCGAGGCGATGACAGGTTGGGAGGTGGTTCCAGATTGCTTGTTCCAGGTTTTGATTTTTATTTAGCTCGATTTCGAATTCGAGAAGGTGGCGATGTTCTGGGGTCGGGAAGTGGTCTGGGGGTGATCGTCGACGCGCTCGACGTCGGGGTATTGCCTGGGGTTGGTCGGCGGTGCTGTGCACGTGCACGAGCACGTTGGTTTGGATCTGGAGTTGTTTTGCTTGAGTGCTTCAGGTTGAATTCGAGTTTACTCGAGTAGTTCGGGTGTTTTACTCAAAGTAGAGGGGAATATGACTCGAAGCCAATATAGTCTGGCCCGGGAAGAGATGTTGTACAGGATTTAAAACCTGTTTCTATTTTGAAATTTTAAAACTAAATTTTAAAGTTAAAGCCAAGATTGAAATAAGTTTTCAAATCAACATTTAATTAAAACTTCAAGTTTAGTTTAAGTTTAGTTGGAAATAATAGAAGTTCTAGAAATTTAAATTGTTATTAGAAAAGGCTTGGAATTTAAATGAATTTGAAATTCGTAAGGAAAAGTTTAAACAAGTTAAAACGAAATCTGAAATCGGGCTTAAATTTATCTTTGTATTCCAGATTTCGAAAGAAAATGAAGTTTATAAATTTAAATATTTAAATAAGTTTAAATGTTAAAATATAGCATACAATATGTGAATCTTAAAGGAAATTGATTTTAACTCTTTAAATTGCTCTTGTAATAAAAGTATTATCTTAACATGTAAACTTAAAGGTTTTAAGAATTAGTTTTAAACTTTGTTAAAATAAATTGTAGTTCATTTTAAATTTTGGAATCTGGAATAGGAATAGGAATGAGTTTCACTTTATGTTAATGAAGAATTAGTAATTATAAGTTTAAATTTATTAATTAAAGTTAAGTTAATTTAATTAAGGAATTAATTAATTGTAATTAAGAATTCATTAAGTTACTATTAACACTTAATTAATTTATAATTAGAGATAAATTAAAAGTAATAAAAAAATAAAAAAATAAAAAAAATGTTATTAGTTAATGAAGATAATTAACTAAGGATTATTAAGTATTAATCAAGGTGATTTATCTTAATAACTAATTAGATAAATTTATTTAGATAATCAATTATAAATTGTTTAAATGTAATTACTTAATGAAAGTAATTAAGGATTAATTACTTATTGTAATTAATTTTGGATATTTTGATTTATTAAAGTTAATTAATTTAGTTTAAGAAAATCAATAGATTAATTGGTAATTAATGATTTATTGTTATGAGATGATTGTTTAATGGTAAGCAATTAAAGAGTTAATTTCTTAAAATAATTAATTAAGGGGTTAATTAATTATGTAATTGGTTCAGAGATTAATTTGATTAATTAAGAATAATTTAATTAATTAAAATGTTTGATTAATTAATTTATATCAAATGATTTGTAATTAATAAATTAGGATTGGATAATTAATTCATAAGTAATAAATTTAATTGGAAATAAATTGAATTAATTGGGATTGAACAATTAATTAATCCTGCTTATAAATGATTATTGAATGCTTGACCTTACTTATGAATGATTGTATTGTATGAGATGCTTTGAATTGATTGTCCTATCTGATCTGTGATATTTTGTTCTATGGATCGAGCTGTGTGTATTTTATTCATTTATTTATTTACATTTGTATATTATCTGTGAATCTGTAAATGAACGGTAAGCGTTATAGTTTATACCGCTTATCAACTATATTTCTGTGTGTTGATCTATGATGATTGAATGATGTTACACTATTGTGTTAAACCCCTGGACCACACTTATACACACACAAATATGGATTTCACGAGGAAATCGGTTAAGTCACAGATATTTGAATTTAATTCAAAATAGTTTAAAAGTTGAATATTTAAATCCAAATGGTTTTGGAAGTGAAAAGCTTTTGAAATGGAATTTAAAAGATAAAATTTATTTTGAATAACTTGATAAAGTTTTGAAATTTAAATAATTTGATTTAAATTTGAATTCATTATGTAACGACCCGTATTTTTACACTTTAAAAATACGAATTAAAATGAAAATTTTGGATAAAAATCCGAAGGAAATAAAATTTTGTGTTGTTAAATGTGAATTACAAGTTAAAATACAAAACAGAATTCTAAAATAACTTATTTGTAAATTAAATATGGATGTTAACTTGTAGTGAATGTAATGATTGTAAACGAAGAATAAATAAAATGGTAGATTTAATAATGGAAGTTTATGTTATTGAAACTAATATAAATAAATGTAACTTAATATTACAATTGATTGAAAGCAGATAATAACTGAAACTGTAATTTGATAAAGATGTTAACTTGTAATTGAACGTAAGTAAAGATTTAAATTTGAATGTAACAAGTAATTGAATTGAATTTGATTGTAAACAACGAAATAAATATTATGTTAAATTTAATACTGAAGTTATAATATGGAAATCAACGTAAATGAATGTAATTTAATATTACTATGAATTTAAATAAGATGATAGCTGAAGAAAATGAAAGTAAATGAATTATAAACTATTGATAATAATGTATAAGTAAATGGTTGATTCAATAATGAAAGTGTAAATCGAAATAAAAGAATTCATTTGGAATTAAATAACTTGAATTTGAATTACAATATAATTGAACGCTAAATCTAATATAATCTTTTATATTGGATTTATAATGGAAAACTGCATTGTAAAAGATTGTTAATTACTGTGAAATTAAAAATGGGATTTGTGAACAATTGAAATTTGATTTAAAAGTTAATAATTTAAAATTGGGAATTTTATATTGAAATTAAACAATCGAATAATTTATTTTTCGAATATTGGATTTAATTAGACAATTAAATCGATAATTTAATAAGTTAAATTTCAGAAATAATTGAAAATCGAGTTGAATATGATTGAAAATGATTTGTAAAATTTTATCTTATCATATTGGAGTTATAGTAATGTTATAGAACTTTTAAAATTGAATTTAAAGTTAATTTGTGAAAATTGAATATTTTTAATATTTAATTATCGACTGAAAAATAGCCATTTTTCGAACAGTCTCAGAATTGAACAAAACTAGTTCCATTGGATCCGTAATAGTTTGTTATTGTTGGATTTCAATTTTCGTAGCAATCAGAGTTATCGTTTGACCGTGGCAGCTCGAAACGCATCGAATTGTTTTTAATATTAATTCGGCGAGAGAAAATAGTCATTTTTCAAAAAGTATCGGATTTCGACGAAACCAGTTTCATCGGATCCGTAATGTGATATTATTGTATGGTTTCAAATTTCGTGTCAATTGGATGTACCGTTTGTCCGGGGCAAGCCAAAACGCATCGAAATCGGTTTAATTTAAAACTGACCGTTTTTCTCCGTAACTCGCCCAGATGACCGAATTAGCCTCCGAAACATGTTCCATTGTGTTCGGAACGTGGGGTAAACCTTAGAAACGCTAGCCGGCACGCTTCGTTTGGAGTTTGGAAAATTTCGGATGAATAGTGTCGCGTATTTTTCTATAAAAGTGTGGCGCCCCACCTCTATGCTCATAATAACAAAGAGTATTAGAGAAAATACTGTCTGTTATCACGAAGAATAAGGCTGGATAGGAGCGGCCATCCGTAGTTGGCCTTACGCTAATATTGGTTACCTCGATAGGAGTGGTATATACTTTTCATTTTTTTCTTCTTATTTAATTACTCCCATCGACATACTCAATTATCAGTATAAAACAAACTACGATGGTTCGTAATAGTTTAGGACATTAGATATAATAACAAAACAGATAATATAAATGCGGAACACAGATTAAACAAAAAGTCTCATATATATATATAACTGATGTCAGTTACAATATAGTTGACACAGTACATATGATACAACTACAACTGTCGACTCTGGAAGTTATATATACAAGTACATTATCAACTAATATACATGAATATATATCATCCTATACAATGACTCGACTTCTACAAAATGACAAAAACAACTTCAGAAGATGTGAAAAGTCTTCATAGCCCGAACAGCAACTCAAAGAAGGAAATCAACAACCTGAAATAACTCGGGTCTGACCCGAGTATTATATTCAAAAGAATTCAAACTCAGTTATTAGTGCATAGCAGCAATAATAATCAATCTCAAATAGATGACAGTCACAGAAATCTCGTATATCGAACTCTCGATACGAGAATTGGATAACGACAGATATAACACTAAACAGTGTTAAACGACAAATCAACAATCCAAATCAGAATACAACTCCAAAACATTGAAATTAACCAACGAAACAATCCAACAAATCGAAACATCAATGTAAAACTGTCAAATCTGATAGGGCTGCAGTACACGCACGCGTGTACTGCCTCGCCACTATCGCATGAGATACACAAAAGCTCAGTGAAAGTCACAAATAATCACATGGTCGAACCTCGAAATCGGGTTCAACTCAAGTGTGATTTCAACAATCAACATGAAATGATCAGGAACCAACAAAGGCAATAACACAAGCAAATCCAGAACCAAACAAAGGCCAGAAGTACAAAATGGCCAAGCAAGTGCACCACTAAACCAACAAACAAGATCAAGACAGATCAGTGAAAAGCAATAACAAGAGAGGCGAGTGCTGCACTGATAATAAGACGAATAAAGTGCAGCCACAAACGCATATGGTCAAATAACAACTCAGATATGAAGCAATGCCAATTCGAACATACATATATACATATCAAATAATGTATATACATACATGACTGCATGCATATATATGAAGACTAAAATGCAACTGTATGCAAACAGCCTCAAAAACATGAATGCTACAAATCAAACCAGTTCAGGTATCACAAAGATGGTCAGAGAGTACAAGTACACAGTCGAGTATCATGTCATAATATACATGATAAAACAACCCAGTTAAGTGTATGCACTCAAGTAAGCAAAACTCAACTAAGATAAGCTCGAATCAACAAACCCCATAGGATAATCAAAGTCCACAAAAGTACATGTATGCACATATACGAGTGCACATACATGTCTAAATCGAATGAAACAGCACTTAACATAAACAAGTGTCAAAGATAATTCTATAAACTAATAACAACGTCAGTAATCATGGACAATACGGTACATAGATACATGAGGTTCAATCAGCGAATGAACCTCAAATTGAAAACTGCAAACTGAAACACCATGTACAAACAAGCATCAAAATACAACAAAATAACAGTGACCACAAATGTATGGCAAGTTCATCCATTGATACGATGATATGCACATACACAAAATCAAAGTCGTGCACAGGTCAAAGTCATAATACAGATTCTAAATGCATTAATACAATGCAAACCAACAATGACCAAAACTGGATATAAAAAGAAACTGCAGTTATAATTGGATACAAGGGCAAAATGCAACAAAACTGCAATCACCACCAGATCACGAAGGCGAAACTGCAACTAAAGAAAGCAAGAACAACTGCATAATAAAACTGCAATTGAAACAAGCAATTAACCAGGAACTAAACAGTCAAACGGCGATAACTCAAGTGTCGAACTCAACTGGTTAGCACAAGTAAACGTCTGCACACTACACTACATGAAGTGTATATACAGAGTCAAGACCACACAAAATCAAGTGCAGTAAAAAAAAACAACCCAAAGCCAAGTGATACGAGATACGGGCACCAGTGGAACAGAATGTCACAACTATACAGTAACAAGCGAAATACAACTCCCAGGAACAAAACAAAATGAACAAAACTGCAATGAGGGACTATATATATATATATCAATTCAACAAATCACCACTTCTAATCAAAATGACTGAAATAAACACTATTAGTGTTAAGGCCAAAGCAAGCGGAGATTCATAAAACCAGAGAGTGAAATCAGGAACTAACAAATGCAGTTCCAAATCAAGTGAAATCAAACTGTGATAGCCACAAGATACAACCATGTCGAGGTGATCAGAAAACCAGAAATCATCAACATTCCCCAAATCGAATAACCAACAAATCCAAGGGACCGGGGCTAACAAGTAATTCTCGAGTTCGAAAACATTACAAAATTTACCATAAACAAAGCGAACTTGAAGCAGTTAGATAAATTTCAACATAATTCGAACGGTGAGCAAAACGAATCAACAAGCTCAATCACTTGAATACCAACAAAACCCAAAGCATTCAAACCCTAATTACACTTGAGTGAGAAGTAGATGTGAGCAGAACTCACCTTCATCCGGTCGAGAAGGCGAAGTCGAACTCGACTGAGTAGACGAAATCGCGCACGAATCCATTGGAGCAGGCACTCGAAGCACTGACCCTCACTTCAAGCGGCTACTTCGAAGACCTAATTTCTGGGCTAGAAGGGACAAACGAGAAGACAGAGCCACCATTTTTTTTCTTTCGTTTAGGTCTAGGGTTTTTTACGAAAATGAAAGGGGGAACGGATTTCTCATCGACAAAAGAGAACGGCAACAAAGGAATGTAAACATGGGCTTGATTCACAATACAAAGCCCATTTCAATCATTTAATAAATTGTTTAAAAGAATTTCAAATTGATTCAAATTCCAATAGCAACTAGATAGCAATTTTAATCGTCTAATGACAATAACCGACTGGGTAAAACCCCGGGTTGTTACAGACTCCCCTCCTTATAAAAATTGCGTCCCCGCAATTTTCATAATTAAGGTCGTCAACCACTATTATTCTTCTAACATAAACTGGTTAAGTTAGAAAAATAAAAGTCGAGAATTTAAATGTCAAAGTAATCTTTTAATTTCATCAAGGAAATTCACATATTCCCAACAAAGTCTAATTATCAGTAGATAATCAGAAAACAATCAAAACTGAATAGATGCAATCGTCAGCAATATCCGATCACTAATTAGATATTCAGAAATATAGGAATCTCAAAACAGCAATATCTAATTATCGATACGATAATTAGAAAACAACAAATCTAATTATCAACAAAGATAATTATGAAACACAAATCACAAATCGCAAACTGCAAATATCTAGTTATCCAACAATTAACTAGAAAACACAAACTTCATATCAGCAAACTCTAACTATCAACAGAGATAGAAAAAATAGCAATTCAGTAAAAATTAGCATAATCTAGATTCAATGAGAGACTAGAAAATCTCGTATCAATCAAATCAGCAAACGTCCAATTATCTAAACAATAGTCAGAAAACAAATCAACAATTATCAATTATCTACTTATCGAAAACGACAACAAATATTCAATTATCAAAAATGATAATCAAATTTCAAATCACAATTATTCGATTATCAAAAACGATAATCAAATTTCAAATCACAAATATTCGATTATCAAAAACGATAATCAAATTTCAAATCAACAAATATTCGATTATCAAAAGCGATAATTAAATCTCAAATCAGCAAATATTTAATTATCTAAAGCGATAATTAAATCTCAAATCAGCAAATATTTAATTATCTAAAGCGATAATTAAATCTCAAATTAGCAATTATTTAATTATCTAAAGCGATAATTAAATCTCAATCAGCAAATATTTAATTATCTAAAGCGATAATTAAATCTCAAATCAGCAAATATTTAATTATCTAAAGCGATAATTAAATCTCAAATCAGCAAATATTTAATTATCTAAAGCGATAATTAAATCTCAAATCAGCAATTATTTAATTATCTAAAGCGATAATTAAATCTCAATCAGCAAATATTTAATTATCTAAAGCGATAATTAAATCTCAAATCAGCAAATATTTAATTATCTAAAGCGATAATTAAATCTCAAATCAGCAATTATTTAATTATCTAAAGCGATAATTAAATCTCAAATCAGCAATTATTTAATTATCTAAAGCGATAATTAAATCTCAATCAGCAAATATTTAATTATCTAAAGCGATAATTAAATCTCAAATCAGCAAATATTTAATTATCTAAAGCGATAATTAAATCTCAAATCAGCAAATATTTAATTATCTAAAGCGATAATTAAATCTCAAATTAGCAAATATTTAATTATCTAAAGCGATAATTAAATCTCAAATCAGCAATTATTTAATTATCTAAAGCGATAATTAAATCTCAATCAGCAAATATTTAATTATCCAAAGCGATAATTAAATCTCAAATCAGCAAATATTTAATTATCTAAAGCGATAATTAAATCTCAAATCAGCAAATATTTAATTATCAAAAACGATAATTAAAAGCAACAAATATCCGATTATCGAAAACGATAATCAGAACCCATATCAACAAATATCTAATTATCACAAGCGATAATTAGAAACAACAAATATCCGATTATCAAAAACGATAATCAGAACTCATATCAACAAATATCCAATTACCTGCAGATAATTAGAAACAACAAATATCTAGAAATCAATTAAGAAGACTAGAAAATCAACATAAAAGCTTGGATCGATCCCATCAGATGGCGAGCTTTTAATTCGCCGCACGTGCATCAACAAATGGCCGAAGCCTACCAAGTACTAAACATAATTTTGGCGCCCATCAGATTGACCCGAAGGTCCGCAGAGTGACCCGAAGGTCTAGTACTGGTATTTGACCCGAAGGTCCGTAGAGTGGCCCGAAAGCCCAACAAATGACCCGAAGGTCCTCATAGTGGCTCGAAAGCACACAAAATCATCAAATATTTCAATTAACGAGTCCGGAATTAACTGAAATAGCAAACGCACATGTCCCATACCACGTGTTTTACTAAATCGTTAGATTCTCTTCATCGTTTCCTTGAAAGTGCAAAATTGTGTATTTTGTAAAAATACATTTCACATTCTCAAACGGACAAGTCCGGAATTAAGCGAATCAGTAAAAGAAAGGGGTCATAATCCTTGATTTTGCTGAAACGTTTAAATCGCTTCCTCATTCTTTTGAAAGCGCAAACTGTAAAATTTCTGAAAACAATTTTATTTATTTTATAGAATAACAATTCACGTTCTCAACTGAACAAGTCCGGAGTTAAGCGAATCAGTAAAAGAAAGGGGTCATAATCCTCGATTTTGCTGAGACGTTTAAATCGCTTTCTCATTCTTTTGAAAGCGCAAACTGTTAAAAATTTTATAAAACAAATTTCCATTATAACGATTTCCCAATCACGTGATTAAAGCAGCAAATCAGTAACAATTCCGATAAGGAAATTGTACTTCTCAAAATACCGTAAAAACGGGTCACAAATCAGCATTGCGGTATAACCGCTTGAAAATCCACTTTTTAAAAATTTGACTGTTACTGAAGTCAAAGCGACAGTAATTTAAAACATCAAAAATCTCATCAAAATAATTCACATCAAAATGTGACATAAACACCTTGCTTCAAAAATTTAGCATTGGTGTAAAAATCCCGTTATAAAAATAACGACAACAAAATACGTTTCATAACCAAGCATCGGTTCAACGTAAAACAAATGCAGTAACGTGCAACTCAAATTTGCACGTACTACAAAATGAACAAAGAAATCATTCGAATATATCTTCAATAAAGATAATTCAAAACAGCAAAAACTAATCAATATATGATTAGCATAAAAGAAAACCAGCCAAAAATCTCAACAAAATCACATAACTGCAATCGTTTCGAATCCTCAATTCGGATTCGAAATTCTCAAAGAAACAAAATAAATACAGCTATGTAAATAACAAATGAAATTCATATCAATTTCGTATTTTGATCTTTAAATCAAAAAGATTATCAGTTGTACCCAGCGAAGACAGTTTCACTGTTTCCGCTGCGCACTCTGATAAACAGAACACAAATCAATCAAGTCATCAGAACACAATTTCACTATTATTTTTAAATAATGATATTTAAAAACTTTCATCAAAATTTCAAAACTTTAGTTTTGACTCAAATCACAAATAAAACATCGACTAATAGTTGTAACATATGTTCCATCCAAGTTATGTTTTATATTATGTCCATAAACCCCAAGCTCTGATACCAACTGTGACGCCCCACCTCTATGCTCATAATAACAAAGAGTATTAGAGAAAATACTGTCTGTTATCACGAAGAATAAGGCTGGATAGGAGCGGCCATCCGTAGTTGGCCTTACGCTAATATTGGTTACCTCGATAGGAGTGGTATATACTTTTCATTTTTTTCTTCTTATTTAATTACTCCCATCGACATACCCAATTATCAGTATAAAACAAACTACGATGGTTCGTAATAGTTTAGGATATTAGATATAATAACAAAACAGATAATATAAATGCGGAACACAGATTAAACAAAAAGTCTCATATATATATATATATATAACTGATGTCAGTTACAATATAGTTGACACAGTACATATGATACAACTACAACTACAACTGTCGACTCAGGAAGTTATATATACAAGTACATTATCAACTAATATACATGAATATATATATCATCCTATACAATGACTCGACTTCTACAAAATGACAAAAACAACTTCAGAAGATGTGAAAAGTCTTCATAGCCCGAACAGCAACTCAAAGAAGGAAATCAACAACCTGAAATAACTCGGGTCTGACCCGAGTATTATATTCAAAAGAAAATAATACACGGGTCAGTCTAATTCAAACTCAGTTATTAGTGCATAGCAGCAATAATAATCAATCTCAAATAGATGTCAGTCACAGAAATCTCGTATATCCAACTCTCGATACGAGAATTGGATAACGGCAGATATAACACTAAACAGTGTTAAACGACAAATCAACAATCCAAATCAGAATACAACTCCAAAACATTGAAATTAACCAACGAAACAATCCAACAAATCGAAACATCAATGTAAAACTGTCAAATCTGATAGGGCTGCAGTACACGCACGCGTGTCCTGCCTCGCCACTATCGCATGAGATACACAAAAGCTCAGTGAAAATCACAAATGATCACATGGTCGAACCTCGAAATCGGGTTCAACTCAAGTGTGATTTCAACAATCAACATGAAATGATCAAGAACCAACAAAGGCAATAACACAAGCAAGTCCAGAACCAAACAAAGGCCAGAAGTACAAAATGGCCAAGCAAGTGCACCACTAAACCAACAAACAAGATCAAGACAGATCAGTGAAAAGCAATAACAAGAGAGGCGAGTGCTGCACTGATAACAAGACGAATGAAGTGCAGCCACAAACGCATATGGTCAAACAACAACTCAAATATGAAGCAATGCCAATTCGAACATACATATATACATATCAAATAATGTATATACATACATGACTGCATGCATATATATGAAGACTAAAATGCAACTATATGCAAACAGCCTCAAAAACATGAATGCTACAAATCAAACCAGTTCAGGTATCACAAAGATGGTCAGAGAGTACAAGTCCAAGGGACCGGGGCCAACAAGTAATTCTCAAGTTCGAAAACATTACAAAATTTACCATAAACAAAGCGAACTTGAAGCAGTTAGATAAATTTCAACACAATTCGAACGGTGAGCAAAACGAATCAACAAGCTCAATCACTTGAATACCATCAAAACCCAAAGCATTCAAACCCTAATTACACTTGAGTGAGAAGTAGATGTGAGCAGAACTCACCTTCATCCGGTCGAGAAGGCGAAGTCGAACTCGACTGAGTAGACGAAATCGCACACGAATCCATTGGAGCAGGCACTCGAAGCACTGACCCTCACTTCAAGCGGCTACTTCGAAGACCTAATTTCTGGGCTAGAAGGGACAAACGAGAAGACAGAGCCACCATTTTTTTTCTTTCGTTTAGATCTAGGGTTTTTTACGAAAATGAAAGGGGGAACGGATTTCTCATCGACAAAAGAGAACGGCAACAAAGGAATGTAAACATGGGCTAGATTCACAATACAAAGCCCATTTCAATCATTTAATAAATTGTTTAAAAGAATTTCAAATTGATTCAAATTCCAATAGCAACTAGATAGCAATTTTAATCGTCTAATGACAATAACCGACTGGGTAAAACCCCGGGTTGTTACAAAAAGCCCCTCCATCAATTCATTTTTCACAAAAACCCAACCTGCTAGGGTTAGCCGCCACCATCAGTTTCAAAGGCCAGAAATTCATCTTCTTTTCCCTTTAATTACTTCCAATCAGTGAAGAATTAGAAGAAGTGTTCAACTACAAAGTTGTAGCACTTGTCGAGAGCTTTCAATCCCTACGGAGATGATGGGGTATGGCGCAACGATGGAGGAGTTGGGGGGCCGTGTTTGGGGTCGGGCTGGGCACGTTTTCCCAGGCCATGGGTTGGCCGAGCTGGCCATGGTGGCAGGCGTGGGTGGTGTTGTGTGGGGGCTTCGAAGTGGTGTCCTCTGATCATCATCAAAATGGATGAAGCTTGTGCAAAATGAAACCCTAGGCGATGGATGATGGGTTCATCATGTACGTGTTTTACTGGATGATGGGCCCAGATCTGATGAGGTTTAAAATTTGAAAAGAAATTGTAATTTATTTATATTAAAACGTGTACAAACTTTAAAATAGCTTAACTTCTTCATACGAGGTCCGTTTTTGCGTTGCGATCGTAATAACGAGAGCTTCGAAATGAAACTGGTTTGGATGGATTTGGAGACAGTGGAAATTTGGGTTAAAGTTGGGCGTCGTCCAGTTTCAGTTCCAAACCGGAACGTCTCGGCGACAACAGAAAATCAAGGTGAGTGTTTTATAACGCTCACAACGTACTGAATATCTTTATGGTAGTTAAATTTGACATTATGAAGTGATATGAATTTATTTGTCGTTGTTTGATAAAAATTTAATTGTCATATAGATTGTCGTGTGAATTCACCGTTGAAAATTTAAATTGACAGTAAATTGAAATTAGGATTTAATTGAAATCAAATTTCCCGATATTGATAACTATGAAATTGCCGTGAATTGTATTGACTATTGGATGATTTATTTCGATGGATGCTATTGGTTGATATTTAAATGTTTGGATGTTTATTTGCTTATATATATCCTGTTATACATGCACATGACACTGTGATTGGTTTAAGTAATATATATTCATCCCTGACATTTAATTGAAATAACTAACCACTTGGCCATAGGTTAGAGAATTATATACGGACACCGGGTTGGTTAAATTAAATGATTTTAAAAGTTGTTTTGAAATTATTTAAATGAATTGATTTAAGAATAAAAATCCAATTTATGGAAATTGAATTATTTTGAATTGAAGCTCGAGATGTTGGAATTTAAACTTGGTAAATGAAATGGTTTAATTATTCGAAGTTTAGATTTTTAAGAAAAATTGAAATATGGCGTAAAGTTTCGAAAGTCGATTTGTTTTAAAAGATTGGACTTTTAATCGAACTCTGAATATTTCTAAGAAAATTTATATGAAATGATATTTCAAGTTTGAGTTTGGAAGTGAAAATTAATTTGAAATTGAGATTTAATTAATTTGGAATTAAATTGAAATTTAA
This sequence comes from Allium fistulosum, assembly GCA_030737815.1. Taxonomy (NCBI): domain Eukaryota; kingdom Viridiplantae; phylum Streptophyta; class Magnoliopsida; order Asparagales; family Amaryllidaceae; genus Allium; species Allium fistulosum. The sequence goes on along the minus strand of CM060907.1, from coordinate 1,038,331,996 downwards.
ATAAATTTGTGAATTGAACTAAATTGAAACTATTGAATTAAATTTGAAGATAAAATTGATTTGAATAGGATTTGAACTGAAATTGATTTGGAATGTAATACTTAAATGAATTCTTGAAATCCGAATATTAATCTAAGTTTATTAAATGGGAATTGTTCCAGAAATTAAGTAAACTACTTAATACGGATGTTTAATTTGAAGTATATTCTAATTTGAATACGAAATGGTTTTAAAGCGAATCTTATATTTTTATATAAATATATGAGCTGGTTTGAAATGTGAAATATTTAAAGTTTCGAAATATATTGGAAGTGAAATTGTTTATTTTGTGGTTCAAATATGTATTTGAAATTGATAATTTGAAATGGTTTATTGAGAAGCTGAATCGAGTTGAAATTGATGATTTGAAATTGGATTAAATTTTAAATTTTGGAATTCGAGTTTATGTGAATCGTTTTGTGAAAAGTAAGGCGAAAATGATTTTTGAAATGAAATCGTATATTTTGAGTAGATAGGACGATTTTGAAATTGAAATGAGATATTGAGGCGAAAATGATTTTGAAATGAAATCGTATACTTTGAGTAGATATGATGATTTTGAAAAGGCTTTTATTTTTGAAGCGAATATGATATTTTTGATAATCAATTATGAATTGATTTTGAAAATGTAAAAGAGCCATCGGTGTAATATTACGTAGTTATTAAAGAGACCGGGATCGGATATGGACATACTCTCCGTCGATACCGAAAACCACTTTAATAACTAGTATACGCGGAGTGTTGATCCAGAACGAAGTGGATGGTTTGATGAACGCGTTGATTGAAGAAAGAGAACGATATTGGATGACCCCTGACATGACTAAAACAGGAGCCGCGCCGGGCCATTGAGGTTCGCCACCTCTAGCGGACACACTTCTTCGTTACCATGTCTATTACTTTTGTGATTCGATTTGGGTGCACCCCTCGATTTTGGGAGTGTTGTTTCGCGGTGTTGGGGTAGTAGCTGCTATGCCCAACATCAGTCTGGATCACGCAACTACTAGTATCCTTGTAATGACCCGTAAATTTCCACTGTTTTTAAAACGTAATTAGTTAAAATTTTGTGAAACTTTAAGCGATAAAATTTTGAAATATAAATTTGATATTTGGAATGCGTCTAGTTAAACATAGCAACTGGTAAATTTTCATCCGGAAATATGAAAGTTTATTTCGCGCGTAAATTTACTTCAATTTAATCGGTTAAAATTGATGATAATAAAATGTTTTCCAAACCTGAATATTTTTATATAGAAAAATTGTAAATCATCTTCTGAGTGAGACGTCATATTTCGTTTCTCTAAATTTGGACTTCTATTGCTCCGTTTTTCTTATTTTCGGCAAAATAGCAGCATTTTCGGTACCGATATCGACTTTTGATTGGATGATCGTACCACCGATATTTGTATACCGCTTTGATCGTCTCATTGTGTTGATCTCAGCGGTATATTCATTTCTATTTTTCGAACTCTGGTATGCAGTAAAACCAGTAAAACGGTTTCTGTATCCGTATCCATATTTGGCCTCTTTGTTTCGACAAAAGAGAACGGCAACAAAGGAATGTAAACATGGGCTAGATTCACAATACAAAGCCCATTTCAATCATTTAATAAATTGTTTAAAAGAATTTCAAATTGATTCAAATTCCAATAGCAACTAGATAGCAATTTTAATCGTCTAATGACAATAACCGACTGGGTAAAACCCTGGGTTGTTACAGACTCCCCTCCTTATAAAAATTGCGTCCCCGCAATTTTCATAATTAAGGTCGTCAACCACTATTATTCTTCTAACATAAACTGGTTAAGTTAGAAAAATAAAAGTCGAGAATTTAAATGTCAAAGTAATCTTTTAATTTCATCAGGGAAATTCACATATTCCCAACAAAGTCTAATTATCAGTAGATAATCAGAAAACAATCAAAACTGAATAGATGCAATCGTCAGCAATATCCGATCACTAATTAGATATTCAGAAATATAGAAATCTCAAAACAGCAATATCTAATTATCGATACGATAATTAGAAAACAACAAATCTAATTATCAACAAAGATAATTATGAAACACAAATCACAAATCGCAAACTGCAAATATCTAGTTATCCAACAATTAACTAGAAAACACAAACTTCATATCAGCAAACTCTAACTATCAACAGAGATAGAAAAAATAGCAATTCAGTAAAAATTAGCATAATCTAGATTCAATGAGAGACTAGAAAATCTCGTATCAATCAAATCAGCAAACGTCCAATTATCTAAACAATAGTCAGAAAACAAATCAACAATTATCAATTATCTACTTATCAAAAACGACAACAAATATTCAATTATCAAAAATGATAATCAAATTTCAAATCACAATTATTCGATTATCAAAAACGATAATCAAATTTCAAATCACAAATATTCGATTATCAAAAACGATAATCAAATTTCAAATCAACAAATATTCGATTATCAAAAGCGATAATTAAATCTCAAATCAGCAAATATTTAATTATCTAAAGCGATAATTAAATCTCAAATCAGCAAATATTTAATTATCTAAAGCGATAATTAAATCTCAAATTAGCAATTATTTAATTATCTAAAGCGATAATTAAATCTCAATCAGCAAATATTTAATTATCTAAAGCGATAATTAAATCTCAAATCAGCAAATATTTAATTATCTAAAGCGATAATTAAATCTCAAATCAGCAAATATTTAATTATCTAAAGCGATAATTAAATCTCAAATCAGCAATTATTTAATTATCTAAAGCGATAATTAAATCTCAATCAGCAAATATTTAATTATCTAAAGCGATAATTAAATCTCAAATCAGCAAATATTTAATTATCTAAAGCGATAATTAAATCTCAAATCAGCAATTATTTAATTATCTAAAGCGATAATTAAATCTCAAATCAGCAATTATTTAATTATCTAAAGCGATAATTAAATCTCAATCAGCAAATATTTAATTATCTAAAGCGATAATTAAATCTCAAATCAGCAAATATTTAATTATCTAAAGCGATAATTAAATCTCAAATCAGCAAATATTTAATTATCTAAAGCGATAATTAAATCTCAAATTAGCAAATATTTAATTATCTAAAGCGATAATTAAATCTCAAATCAGCAATTATTTAATTATCTAAAGCGATAATTAAATCTCAATCAGCAAATATTTAATTATCTAAAGCGATAATTAAATCTCAAATCAGCAAATATTTAATTATCTAAAGCGATAATTAAATCTCAAATCAACAAATATTTAATTATCAAAAACGATAATTAAAAGCAACAAATATCCGATTATCGAAAACGATAATCAGAACCCATATCAACAAATATCTAATTATCACAAGCGATAATTAGAAACAACAAATATCCGATTATCAAAAACGATAATCAGAACTCATATCAACAAATATCCAATTACCTGCAGATAATTAGAAACAACAAATATCTAGAAATCAATTAAGAAGACTAGAAAATCAACATAAAAGCTTGGATCGATCCCATCAGATGGCGAGCTTTTAATTCGCCGCACGTGCATCAACAAATGGTCGAAGCCTACCAAGTACTAAACATAATTTTGGCGCCCATCAGATTGACCCGAAGGTCCGCAGAGTGACCCGAAGGTCTAGTACTGGTATTTGACCCGAAGGTCCGTAGAGTGGCCCGAAAGCCCAACAAATGACCCGAAGGTCCTCATAGTGGCTCGAAAGCACACAAAATCATCAAATATTTCAATTAACGAGTCCTGAATTAACTGAAATAGCAAACGCACATGTCCCATACCACGTGTTTTACTAAATCGTTTGATTCTCTTCATCGTTTCCTTGAAAGTGCAAAATTGTGTATTTTGTAAAAATACATTTCACATTCTCAAACGGACAAGTCCGGAATTAAGTGAATCAGTAAAAGAAAGGGGTCATAATCCTTGATTTTGCTGAAACGTTTAAATCGCTTCCTCATTCTTTTGAAAGCGCAAACTGTAAAATTTCTGAAAACAATTTTATTTATTTTATAGAATAACAATTCACGTTCTCAACTGAACAAGTCCGGAGTTAAGCGAATCAGTAAAAGAAAGGGGTCATAATCCTCGATTTTGCTGAGACGTTTAAATCGCTTTCTCATTCTTTTGAAAGCGCAAACTGTTAAAAATTTTATAAAACAAATTTCCATTATAACGATTTCCCAATCACGTGATTAAAGCAGCAAATCAGTAACAATTCCGATAAGGAAATTGTACTTCTCAAAATACCGTAAAAACGGGTCACAAATCAACATTGCGGTATAACCACTTGAAAATCCACTTTTTAAAAATTTGACTGTTACTGAAGTCAAAGCGACAGTAATTTAAAACATCAAAAATCTCATCAAAATAATTCACATCAAAATGTGACATAAACACCTTGCTTCAAAAATTTAGCATTGGTGTAAAAATCCCGTTATAAAAATAACGACAACAAAATACGTTTCATAACCAAGCATCGGTTCAACGTAAAACAAATGCAGTAACGTGCAACTCAAATTTGCACGTACTACAAAATGAACAAAGAAATCATTCGAATATATCTTCAATAAAGATAATTCAAAACAGCAAAAACTAATCAATATATGATTAGCATAAAAGAAAACCAGCCAAAAATCTCAACAAAATCACATAACTGCAATCGTTTCGAATCCTCAATTCGGATTCGAAATTCTCAAAGAAACAAAATAAATACAGCTATGTAAATAACAAATGAAATTCATATCAATTTCGTATTTTGATCTTTAAATCAAAAAGATTATCAGTTGTACCCAGCGAAGACAGTTTCACTGTTTCCGCTGCGCACTCTGATAAACAGAACACAAATCAATCAAGTCATCAGAACACAATTTCACTATTATTTTTAAATAATGATATTTAAAAACTTTCATCAAAATTTCAAAACTTTAGTTTTGACTCAAATCACAAATAAAACATCGACTAATAGTTGTAACATATGTTCCATCCAAGTTATGTTTTATATTATGTCCATAAACCCCAAGCTCTGATACCAACTGTGACGCCCCACCTCTATGCTCATAATAACAAAGAGTATTAGAGAAAATACTGTCTGTTATCACAAAGAATAAGGCTGGATAGGAGCGGCCATCCGTAGTTGGCCTTACGCTAATATTGGTTACCTCGATAGGAGTGGTATATACTTTTCATTTTTTTCTTCTTATTTAATTACTCCCATCGACATACCCAATTATCAGTATAAACCAAACTATGATGGTTCGTAATAGTTTAGGAAATTAGATATAATAACAAAACAGATAATATAAATGCGGAACACAGATTAAACAAAAAGTCTCATATATATATATATATATAACTGATGTCAGTTACAATATAGTTGACACAGTACATATGATACAACTACAACTATCGACTCTGGAAGTTATATATACAAGTACATTATCAACTAATATACATGAATATATATATCATCCTATACAATGACTCGACTTCTACAAAATGACAAAAACAACTTCAGAAGATGTGAAAAGTCTTCATAGCCCGAACAGCAACTCAAAGAAGGAAATCAACAACCTGAAATAACTCGGGTCTGACCCGAGTATTATATTCAAAAGAAAATAATACACGGGTCAGTCTAATTCAAACTCAGTTATTAGTGCATAGCAGCAATAATAATCAATCTCAAATAGATGTCAGTCACAGAAATCTCGTATATCCAACTCTCGATACGAGAATTGGATAACGGCAGATATAACACTAAACAGTGTTAAACGACAAATCAACAATCCAAATCAGAATACAACTCCAAAACATTGAAATTAACCAACGAAACCATCCAACAAATCGAAACATCAATGTAAAACTGTCAAATCTGATAGGGCTGCAGTACACGCACGCGTGTCCTGCCTCGCCACTATCGCATGAGATACACAAAAGCTCAGTGAAAGTCACAAATGATCACATGGTCGAACCTTGAAATCGGGTTCAACTCAAGTGTGATTTCAACAATCAACATGAAATGATCAAGAACCAACAAAGGCAATAACACAAGCAAGTCCAGAACCAAACAAAGGCCAGAAGTACAAAATGGCCAAGCAAGTGCACCACTAAACCAACAAACAAGATCAAGACAGATCAGTGAAAAGCAATAACAAGAGAGGCGAGTGCTGCACTGATAACAAGACGAATGAAGTGCAGCCACAAACGCATATGGTCAAACAACAACTCAAATATGAAGCAATGCCAATTCGAACATACATATATACATATCAAATAATGTATATACATACATGACTGCATGCATATATATGAAGACTAAAATGCAACTGTATGCAAACAGCCTCAAAAACATGAATGCTACAAATCAAACCAGTTCAGGTATCACAAAGATGGTCAGAGAGTACAAGTCCAAGGGACCGGGGCCAACAAGTAATTCTCGAGTTCGAAAACATTACAAAATTTACCATAAACAAAGCGAACTTGAAGTAGTTAGATAAATTTCAACATAATTCGAACGGTGAGCAAAACGAATCAACAAGCTCAATCACTTGAATACCATCAAAACCCAAAGCATTCAAACCCTAATTACACTTGAGTGAGAAGTAGATGTGAGCAGAACTCACCTTCATCCGGTCGAGAAGGCGAAGTCGAACTCGACTGAGTAGACGAAATCGCACACGAATCCATTGGAGCAGGCACTCGAAGCACTGACCCTCACTTCAAGCGGCTACTTCGAAGACCTAATTTCTGGGCTAGAAGGGACAAACGAGAAGACAGAGCCACCATTTTTTTCTTTCGTTTAGATCTAGGGTTTTTTACGAAAATGAAAGGGGGCACAGATTTCTCATCGACAAAAGAGAACGGCAACAAAGGAATGTAAACATGGGCTAGATTCACAATACAAAGCCCATTTCAATCATTTAATAAATTGTTTAAAAGAATTTCAAATTGATTCAAATTCCAATAGCAACTAGATAGCAATTTTAATCGTCTAATGACAATAACCGACTGGGTAAAACCCCGGGTTGTTACAAAAAGCCCCTCCATCAATTCATTTTTCACAAAAACCCAACCTGCTAGGGTTAGCCGCCACCATCAGTTTCAAAGGCCAGAAATTCATCTTCTTTTCCCTTTAATTACTTCCAATCAGTGAAGAATTAGAAGAAGTGTTCAACTACAAAGTTGTAGCACTTGTCGAGAGCTTTCAATCCCTACGGAGATGATGGGGTATGGCGCAACGATGGAGGAGTTGGGGGGCCGTGTTTGGGGTCGGGCTGGGCACGTTTTCCCAGGCCATGGGTTGGCCGAGCTGGCCATGGTGGCAGGCGTGGGTGGTGTTGTGTGGGGGCTTCGAAGTGGTGTCCTCTGATCATCATCAAAATGGATGAAGCTTGTGCAAAATGAAACCCTAGGCGATGGATGATGGGTTCATCATGTACGTGTTTTACTGGATGATGGGCCCAGATCTGATGAGGTTTAAAATTTGAAAAGAAATTGTAATTTATTTATATTAAAACGTGTACAAACTTTAAAATAGCTTAACTTCTTCATACGAGGTCCGTTTTTGCGTTGCGATCGTAATGACGAGAGCTTCGAAATGAAACTGGTTTGGATGGATTTGGAGACAGTGGAAATTTGGGTTAAAGTTGGGCGTCGTCCAGTTTCAGTTCCAAACCGGAACGTCTCGGCGACAACAGAAAATCAAGGTGAGTGTTTTATAACGCTCACAACGTACTGAATATCTTTATGGTAGTTAAATTTGACATTATGAAGTGATATGAATTTATTTGTCGTTGTTTGATAAAAATTTAATTGTCATATAGATTGTCGTGTGAATTCACCGTTGAAAATTTAAATTGACAGTAAATTGAAATTAGGATTTAATTGAAATCAAATTTCCCGATATTGATAACTATGAAATTGCCGTGAATTGTATTGACTATTGGATGATTTATTTCGATGGATGCTATTGGTTGATATTTAAATGTTTGGATGTTTATTTGCTTATATATATCCTGTTATACATGCACATGACACTGTGATTGGTTTAAGTAATATATATTCATCCCTGACATTTAATTGAAATAACTAACCACTTGGCCATAGGTTAGAGAATTATATACGGACACCGGGTTGGTTAAATTAAATGATTTTAAAAGTTGTTTTGAAATTATTTAAATGAATTGATTTAAGAATAAAAATCCAATTTATGGAAATTGAATTATTTTGAATTGATGCTCGAGATGTTGGAATTTAAACTTGGTAAATGAAATGGTTTAATTATTCGAAGTTTAGATTTTTAAGAAAAATTGAAATATGGCGTAAAGTTTCGAAAGTCGATTTGTTTTAAAAGATTGGACTTTTAATCGAACTCTGAATATTTCTAAGAAAATTTGTATGAAATGATATTTCAAGTTTGAGTTTGGAAGTGAAAATTAATTTGAAATTGAGATTTAATTAATTTGGAATTAAATTGAAATTTAAATAAATTTGTTAATTGAACTAAATTGAAACTATTGAATTAAATTTGAAGATAAAATTGATTTGAATAGGATTTGAACTGAAATTGATTTGGAATGTAATACTTAAATGAATTCTTGAAATCCGAATATTAATCTAAGTTTATTAAATGGGAATTGTTCCAGAAATTAAGTAAACTACTTAATACGGATGTTTAATTTGAAGTATATTCTAATTTGAATACGAAATGGTTTTAAAGCGAATCTTATATTTTTATATAAATATATGAGCTGGTTTGAAATGTGAAATATTTAAAGTTTCGAAATATATTGGAAGTGAAATTGTTTATTTTGTGGTTCAAATATGTATTTGAAATTGATAATTTGAAATGGTTTATTGAGAAGCTGAATCGAGTTGAAATTGATGATTTGAAATTGGATTAAATTTTAAATTTTGGAATTCGAGTTTATGTGAATCGTTTTGTGAAAAGTAAGGCGAAAATGATTTTTGAAATGAAATCGTATATTTTGAGTAGATAGGACGATTTTGAAATTGAAATGAGATATTGAGGCGAAAATGATTTTGAAATGAAATCGTATACTTTGAGTAGATATGATGATTTTGAAAAGGCTTTTATTTTTGAAGCGAATATGATATTTTTGATAATCAATTATGAATTGATTTTGAAAATGTAAAAGAGCCATCGGTGTAATAATACGTAGTTATTAAAGAGACCGGGATCGGATATGGACATACTCTCCGTCGATACCGAAAACCACTTTAATAACTAGTATACGCGGAGTGTTGATCCAGAACGAAGTGGATGGTTTGATGAACGCGTTGATTGAAGAAAGAGAACGATATTGGATGACCCCTGACATGACTAAAACAGGAGCCGCGCCGGGCCATTGAGGTTCGCCACCTCTAGCGGACACACTTCTTCGTTACCATGTCTATTACTTTTGTGATTCGATTTGGGTGCACCCCTCAATTTTGGGAGTGTTGTTTCGCGGTGTTGGGGTAGTAGCTGCTATGCCCAACATCAGTCTGGATCACGCAACTACTAGTATCCTTGTAATGACCCGTAAATTTTCACTGTTTTTAAAACGTAATTAGTTAAAATTTTGTGAAACTTTAAGCGATAAAATTTTGAAATATAAATTTGATATTTGGAATGCGTCTAGTTAAACATAGCAACTGGTAAATTTTCGTCCGGAAATATGAAAGTTTATTTTGCGCGTAAATTTACTTCAATTTAATCAGTTAAAATTGATGAAAATAAAATGTTTTCCAAACCTAAATATTTTTATATAGAAAAATTGTAAATCATCTTCTGAGTGAGACGTCATATTTCGTTTCTCTAAATTTGGACTTCTATTGCTCCGTTTTTCTTATTTTCGGCAAAATAGCAGCATTTTCGGTACCGATATCGACTTTTGATTGGATGATCGTACCACCGATATTTGTATACCGCTTTGATCGTCTCATTGTGTTGATCTCAGCGGTATATTCATTTCTGTTTTTCGAACTCTGGTATGCAGTAAAAACCAGTAAAACGGTTTCCGTATCCGTATCCATATTTGGCCTCTTTGTTTCTCGGTGTCCATTCATTTATTCCACGTGAGAAAATAAAGAGTCTTAAACTTTAAACATATCAACCCTTTTCTATTCCCTAGAGTCATATTTCTGGTGGAATTCATTTAGTTGCTTCTTTCGGTTCATAGGAAAAAAGGGAATATCATTCGCCTGTATGCCGTTCCCAAACCCAGCCTATTTTTCTTCCTCACTTGCAGCCATCCTCCGACTTCACTACCTAAGCAAACCCAGCCTTCCACTCTCCATGCTCGGCCACTATCTCCTCCACTGCCCAATAGCCTATCGCGTTTCACCCTACCGAAGCCAACTCCCATCGCGAAACTCCACGTACTCACCGCAACCACCGCCTGTCCTTTCTCCCCATCCAGCAAGGCAGCCACCGACCAAAGCCCACCCAGTGTTCGCCATTCCTGACATCCCTCCTTGCTTCCATCTTGTATCTTCCAGCTTTGCATATATATCTGTAAGATGCTATCTTGGTTCGCTTATTTATTTCTTTCTTATGTCCAGTATATATATATATATATATCATTCTAGGCAAGTTAGTTATAATATGTTTAAAGTGGTATAAAATATAAGATTTATACATATATTAGTTATAACTGAGACATATATATATGGTTGGGTATACTTATATATGTCTGCATATATATATATATATAATTATATATATACATATTGATGGTTACAGTAGTAATATATAAGTGTTTTCATACGCAAGCTTGAGTTATACAGTATATATAATAATGTATGTGGTATTGGTCTTTATATTAATTTGAAGAGATGAGTTTACATGATCTGTTTGAATTTCTCGTATAAGTTATAATAGTATGTTCAAAGGCGGCAGGCTCTTCTATATGTATATTAAAGTATATATATGGATTTTGATCTGGATATGTGTATATACGTTTAGATGTAATACTAAATTTTTCCATACATATATATTATAAAGGTTTTAATTTGTGGTTGAATTTGGAATATGATTTTAATAAACATGTATAATATTTATACACTAGCTCATAGATAATATGTCTTTTATAAAGTTATATATATAGCTGCATTCTATTTTAAGTTTATGTCTGCATATCCTTGTGTGCATATCTAGATTTCTTTGTCTGTTTATATGCCAAATTTTCATTTTTCGCACATATATATATATCTAATTATAATGTAATTTACATATGTTGGCATATACATTAATCGAAAGTTTAAAATATCTATTGATAGTTGGATAAGTTTGGTGTTTTAATCAAAGATTTTATATTATAGGTAAGTCATATATATATCATCATATATATTGCATGCGAAATATGTTGGTTTATTCAATGGATTGTATATATATAGTATAGTACTGTGTGTGCCTATAAAGTATGTATATTTTAGAGGAAGCATTTCGGTTCCAGTGTATACAGTTGATTGCTGAAGCTATATAGATTGTACAAGTTATATAGTTGTTCATGATATATATAAACAATGTATAAAGTTATAAAGTATTAGCTGTGACTTGTCATAGACTAGCCCTCCTACTACAAAGTCTATATATTTTGTTTTATACATATATAGATTTATGTGAAGTATATTATTATATGACAGGCTATGTCTATTGTATAAGTCTACTATTGTAGTTGTAGTCTGACTCTGTTGGTTACAGTATATACAAGCCATAGTTATTCTTATTTGTTTACAGTTTATATATAGAGTTTGATTCTTTAAAAACGTGTATGAGTTTTGAGTTATAAATCAATTATATAAGTTGTTTATTTATGTCGTATATATAGTTTTATATAAGCTATATTATATTTTATAATTTGTTTAAGTTGCGAAAATCTTATACTAGTCTGTACATATATCTTATGTTTATAATGTATAAAAGCATATGATTATAAAAATCTGCATATGTTGGTCAGTGTATATGTTTTATAAGTTGTTGTTTTATGTTGGATTCTCTGTTGATTTCATACATATACTATATATTTGATATATTGATTTTTATTTTTAAGCCTTGTTTATATAAAAGTATACATATTTTATAATAGTATATATATTATTTGAATATAAAGTCTATGATGATTAGTTTGTATATATATGTTTATATGACCTGTTTGTATTATATTCGATATATATACTTGTTTATAAGTATGTATATATATATATATATATATATTGTCAGGAGTATTGTTTTGAAATAAAGTATATATCTTCCATTCATATCCAATTGATCTGATCCGTTTCATCAATTCCTTTTATCAGCTTTGTCGTCAAATTCGCATTCAATCTTGCTTTGATTTGGAATTCGTGCTTGGATCCGTAACTCATTCTATTGTATATTCTCTCTAGCCTCGAAAGGTAAGCACTCACTCACGATTAACGTTCTTTTATTTATTAAATATGATTTCAATTGAAACGACAATTGAAATATTGCTGCTGTTAGTTATTTATACTGTTATTTATGTTATTACCTGTATCAGTTCACATGTGACATCTAACACCATTATCTGAAATTATGTGATGATAACCCAGTTTGATTGATAATTAATTGATTGTTTGTCGTTACATTTGACGTTAAATTGTTATTGTTTAAAATGATAAATAAAAACGTAGTGAATTTGATATAGGATAAAATTGATATATGCGCTAAATTTGATTTGTTAAAAAGTTGTATAATATGACCCTTAAATGTTAAACAAAGTGACACGTAGAAATAGCGTTAACTACACCTTGAACCATTGAATGTATGTTGTTTAAAATTGATGATGTATGAAATTGGAAATAGATGACAAGTGATAATCCGTAATGTAATAATCTTTAATCTACATGAAATGATAGTGTAGATTCTAGAAATAAGTATATTAATTCGTACAAATAACAATGCGAATTAATACGGTTATTTTGGGATTATTTGAATTGATTATTGGATTGTTATTGTTTGTTGTTATTGCTTGTTTATTTACTTTGACACCATCCCAGTTATCACACTAAAGTTCCCTTTGTTATGCTTTGATTTTGAATTGAATTGGAATCGGGTTGAAATGATAAATACCCAAATTGAACTTTGACCTAGGATAGAGAATTAAATAAAACCCGATTGGTCAATAATTTGATTTAAAAATAAATGAAGATTTTATTTGAATAAATAATATGGTTTTGAAATGAGGTTGAAATTGAATTTTAATGAAATTTAAAATGTGAATATTTAGAAATCTGGAACAAAATAATAACAATGTAATTGATGAAAGAATGTTGTTTAATTTGAGAAATTATTGAATTAAGTTTGAAATTATAATTAAGTTTGACATTATTAAACTTTGAAATGATTTAATAATTAAGTTTGAAATTGAATTAAGTTTGAAATTATTAAACTTTGAAATTATTTAATAATTAAGTTTTGAATTATTTAATAATTAAATAAGATTGAATTATATAATGATTAAATTGAATTGAACTCTTTAATAAGTAAAATTGAATTTTTGAATAAGTGAATTTTACTTCGTAAATAATTGAAATTGAGTTTCTTTATAAATTAAGTTTTGGGAAAATTATTTAAGAAAGTAAATAAGTGAAATGGAATTTCTTTAACAAGAAATGAAAATGTGATATTTTGGAATTAATGTAAGACTTGTAATTGAAAGAATTGATTTGACGAATTTAATTTAATTCAAAATTGTAAGTTTTGATTTAATGAAGTTGATCGTAAGAAATTGATTTAATGAATTGGAAATTTAATAGAAATTGTTTGAATGATAAAGTAACTTAACGAATATTAAATGAAATCGATAAATGATTTTAAATTGATTTGAACGTTAAATAAAATTTATATAAATGATTTCAAATGAAACTTATTTACGAACTTGAACCAATATTTGAATTGTTTAAATTGAAATTGAAATTGTATTATAAGATTTTGAAATGGTAATTTGAAAGTTTTGAAACGTAAAGTATGGAAATTGGTTTTTGAGAGACAAGTGAAATGTTGATTTACGAATTGAAATTGAAATTGAATTTGATTTGGTTTTTGAAATATATAAACGACCAATCGGTGAAAGAATTACGATGGTTATTAAAGAGACCGAAATCGGTTATGGATATACTCTCTATCTAAACTGAAAACCACTTTAATAACTATACGCGGAGTGATGATCCAGAATGAAGTGGTTGGAATGATGAACGTGTTGACTGAAGAAAGAGAACGATAATGGATAGCCTTGACACTTGTGTCAAATTGGAAATGACTAAAACAGGAGCCGTGCCGGGCCAATGGAGGATTAGCTACCTCAAGTGGACACACTTCTTCGAACTACTCATTACTTGTTGTCGATTGGTGCACCCTTGATTTTGGGAGTGTTGTTTCACGGTGTTGCGGGCGCTGCGGCGTTGCGTTCTCACCAGTCCGGATCAAGCAAACGGTAGTATCACTACCTTGGGTATTGCCTCATGTGCCTTGTCATACTTGTATTCCTGTATACGCGACCACTACGATTTTGGTTTGTACCTTTAGTATATGGATTGCCCTCTGGTGACTTCCGGTTTTGGGGAAACTACGGTCTTGTATATGCTTTTGGGAATAAAAATGTGTTAAGGGTGGAATGGGCCATGACTTAACACTATTTTGATATCTTTATATTACTGATAGACATTATCTACTTAGCGTATATTACTACCTAGTAGATAGTTTAACGGATCCTTAAAGGATGGTTATTCCAAACATCCTTTGAGTTACTTGTATTTCAATTGCTATTTCACTTGAGTTGGATTTATTAATATAAGAACGTTAATCCTGACTTGAGTGTCTTGTGTTTTTGCATTACGCTCGGGTCAGACTGAGTGTACCAGTATTCGAGACTCGCCTTTGAAGTTGGAGCTTTGCTTGGAGATCCAGCCATCTATTCTGCTTTCAGTATTCGATGATTCCAGTGATGTATTCTGATTTGTATCTGATGTATTGTATTACTCTTCCGTTGTATCTGTTCTAACTCTGATGTAACTTATACATTTATATAGTAGCTTCATGAACTACTATCTCTTTTATTTCCGCTGCATTTATTACTCTGTGTCTGTGATCTGTGATTATTATTTACTGTATATGTTCAGTTTTGCCAATTTAAATTAACAACGCGGTATTTTGAGCAATTCAACTCCGGCATGAGTGTCTACCTATACACTTATAATGGATGCGAATGGTCCAAAATGGCGGGTCGTTACAATCCTAGTTGGTATTGCCTCATGTACCTTGTCATACTGATTATCCTATTCGCGACCACTACGATTTTGGTTTGTACCTTTAGTATATGGATTGCCCTCTGGTGACTTCCGGTTTTGGGGAAACTACGGTCTTGTATATGCTCTTGGGAATATAAACTGTGTTAAGGGTGGAATGGGCCATGGCTTAACACTATTTTAATACTTTTACTTTAATGTAGACATATTATAATAGCGTATTGTACTACATAGTAGATAGTTTAACGGATCCTTGAGAGATGGAAAATCCCGTAACATCTCTTAAGTTATTGCACTCACGTTGACACTGGACAGGAGATGTCAAACCCCGTAAACATCTCTGACGCCGTCACACTCATATTTTCTTATTTGATTTGACTTACATGAGATATTTTAGTCCTGAGTCGAGTGTTTTGTCTTTTCATTACGCTCGGGTCAGCCTGAGCATTTCAGATAAGGTTGAAGATCTATTTTGGAGGACGAAGACGGAGTTTGGTATTACATCATTTGTATTCTACTACCATATTATTTTTCCGCTGCATTATTGTATTATCTCTTATATATATGTAACTCTGATTTATGATGTATAATAATAATCAAATTTATTTATTTAACAGCTTCATGAACTGTTATTTTATTATTATATCTTGTTCCTTCCGCTGCAAGATTCTGAGTTTGCTTCTATTCTTTCTTTCCTTTTCTTATTTAACCCCAATAACCATCTGCCTTTTTGAACGGTTTGAGTTGGACATGTATGGATTATTGTCGACTTGAACGGTGAAAAATGGCGGGTCGTTACAGTTGGTATCAGAGCTTTGGTTTAGCGATAAACCTTGGCTCTATGGGGAATAACTCATTGAAATAGAGGTAAACTATATGAATGAGTTGAGTGTATATGAGAGAGCGTATTTGTAATTTTGATATAAAATGATTTTATATTGTGTTAATTTGTTCCGTTGAGTATTTATGAATTCTGGTTGGTACTTGGGACGCCAAGGCATCGATAGGAATTTCTAAACACTCGAATAGGACATATTGACATAATATTGTTTTGGATTATATTCTATATATAAATGACTTATCTTGAAAATTTATAAATTTTGATTGTATTGGTTGTTAGGAGATGATAATATTAGATTATCATCATTTATTGTTGATTAGTCAATATTTCTAACTATTGACTATTGGATGATTTTAAGAAATGAAACTTGTAAATATGATTGACAATGAATATAAATGGTAAATAAAATGAAATAAAAATGAATTTAAATTAAGATGGAGAATTTAAATTCCGGTGTTTTGAAAATTTATTAACAAAAATTTGAAATGTAAAATATAAGTATTATATGATAGTATTCGATTAGAAATTGTTTTCAAAGGATTTCAAATGAAGTAAGTGTTATACTCCCCTCTTGACACTAGAGAATGATTTCGGTGATGAGTGCACGCATCATCGACGTTTATTTTCGAGAGTCCAAGTGGGGGAGATCACTTAATAGTTTTTCTAAACCCTGTTTTGATTAAAATTGAATTTTATTTTGTATTCTCTATAGTATGATTTGATATATAAATTATATAAGTATATATTATTTCAAAACTTGATTTGAAATGAAACCGGGATTGGAATTCTTGAGTTCTTTAATAATTAATGAATTTTCTTTTAATGGTTGAAATGAATTAATACTTGAATCATTACGGAACTTCTGAATTGCGAAATGAGAAATGAACCTAAGAGCTAAGTGAAATATCAATTGAAGTAGAAATCCTTAGTATTAGGAAATTATGAATTTAAAATAAAATTGAAACTGTAAAACTCGCATAGTATTAAATTTCATTCTATAGCATAGATATAACTTACCAAAATATTTAAGAAGTTCAAAAATGTTATATGAATTGTTAATTGGATAATATACAAGTATAGGTTTGAATAATGAAATATGCATTTAATTAATGGTTTGCAAATATAAATAAAATTGTTAGTAAATAATTGGAATTTAAATTAACATTTAAAGGTGATTCACAATTATGTTAATATAAAATGGAAATACTATATGTGAATGTAAATGTGAAATTAAATTATAGTGAAATTTAAGTAATGACTTAAGAATTAATTAATTGAAAATTCAACTTTGAATGAAAAGAGGTTGTATGTTGTTTAACTACATTCTATTTGCATAACTATAACTTACCAAATACTTAAAAAGTTTAAAATCCTAATAAGGATAAGTAGAGGAATAATATACTAGTGTGAGAGTGAATAATAAAATGTGAAGATCTATTGATAGTTGTAAATATAAAAGAAATTTAAGCTGTAAAATGAATGATATATACAAGTGAATGAATAAAATTTAAAATTAATGAAATATAAAATTTGTAAAAGGAAACTAATTAAAGTTGAATATAACTAAATGTCAATAAACTTGGAAGTGTATGAAATAAAAAAATCTGACTTGGAAATGTATAATTGATTTAGTGTAGATTCTGGATGGATGGTAATTGATTTAGTAGAATTCATTAGTGGTAATGGAATAGAATAAACGGAATAAAATTTTAAAATAATTAAATTCAAATTTGAAGCAAAGTGAAATTAAATATAATTGAATCCAATTTAAATTGAAGCAAAATGACTTGAATTTAAAATGTGAATGAAACAAACTTGAATAAATCGGAAACAAATTGAATGTAAACGTATTTCATGGATAAATAAGAAAATAAACAACTTGTGTTTATGATTGTTTCTTTAGAAAATTTAAAGTTTGATGGTTTGTACTTTGAAATAATAAAGGCAAAATTTTGGAAAAAAAATCCAAAATTGTCCAATATATGCTGAAACGAAAACAACAATAACTTTTAAATGGCTGGACGAAATTCAACGATATTAGACTTTTCGGAAATCTTAGAAACTATAGCATGACTTTTGTTTAGACTGTCTTGAGAAATTCCTTTATTTACTTAGTTAAAAATTTGAATCTTCTCGCTGGCCTGTGTAAAAGGGAAGCAAAATTAGTAGCATATACTCTTAGTATTTTTGCCATAACATTTTACTGTTGTATCGGATTTTGATGATCTTGCACTTTCTGGAAAGATTAGAACTTAAGCTAAAACTTTTGTTTTAAGCATTTGGTGTTTTGCTGTCGTTTAGAAGGTCAAAAACGTGACCAAACGTCGCTGACCTGCGCAATTCATTGCCAGGCTGAGGCGTATCTATTTAGTAAAACGGTTGTAAATTTTGAACGGAAGGCCCGAATTCAATGATTTTGGACATTTCGGAAAGCCTGAAATGAATGCAACAACTTTGGTTTAGATTCCATTGTCAAATTTTATCGTTTAGGTGACCAAAAACTGAGATTCGTTTGCTGTCCTGGAATTGGAATTTCAGTTTTGAAGCTAAACATGTTATATGTGTGTTGTTTATGATAAGTATATCGATCTATCTTTATATGCATGGTTCTAACTTGGTTATTGAGCATTTTAGTAGGTAGCAAAGGGGTTGCGCTTCGCTTGTGGAGCTCGCTTCTGCGCTTAATGCAAAATGTAAGTTAAAATGCTAATAAACGCTAAATAAAAGGTATGTTCTCGGATTACAGTTTATGTTGTGGTATATTATTGTGTTCCCCATGTTTTGGGATGCCTCATTCTTGTAATGAGATGTATATCATGCAATTATTACTACTGTGAAATTTTTCGGTCCTAGCCGCAGAAAGGAGGTGCTGCCGAAATTTTTCAAAAATCCGGGAGTTAGAAAATTTTGTGAAAAAAAAATCCTATAACTAAATTTTGCAAATAAGTAGAATATTTTGAATGAATTATATCTAAATGATGGTTTCCCCTTCTCCGTTCCTTTTCGAGGATGAAAAGTTTTAAGTGGGGGAGAATGTAACGACCCGTATTTTTAACACTTTAAAAATACGAATTAAAATGAAAATTTTGGATAAAAATCCGAAGGAAATAAAATTTTGTGTTGTTAAATGTGAATTACAAGTTAAAATACAAAACGGAATTCTGAAATAACTTATTTGTAAATTAAATATGGATGTTAACTTGTAGTGAATGTAATGATTGTAAACAAAGAATAAATAAAATGGTAGATTTAATAATGGAAGTTTATGTTATTGAAACTAATATAAATAAATGTAACTTAATATTACAGTTGATTGAAAGCAGATAATAACTGAAACTGTAATTCGATAAAGATGTTAACTTGTAATTGAACGTAAGTAAAGATTTAAATTTGAATGTAACAAGTAATTGACTTGAATTGAATTTGATTGTAAACAACGAAATAAATAAAATGTTAAATTTAATATTGAAGTTATAATATGGAAATCAACGTAAATGAATGTAATTTAATATTACTGTGAATTTAAATAAGATGATAGCTGAAGAAAATGAAAGTAAATGAATTATAAACTATTGATAATAATGTATAAGTAAATGGTTGATTCAATAATGAAAGTGTAAATCGAAATAAAAGAATTCATTTGGAATTAAATAACTTGAATTTGAATTACAATATAATTGAACGCTAAATCTAATATAATCTTTTATATTGGATTTATAATGGAAAACTACATTGTAAAAGATTGTTAATTACTGTGAAATTAAAAATGGGATTTGTGAACAATTGAAATTTGATTTAAAAGTTAATAATTTAAAATTGGGAATTTTATATTGAAATTAAACAATCGAATAATTTATTTTTCGAATATTGGATTTAATTAGACAATTAAATCGATAATTTAATAAGTTAAATTTCAGAAATAATTGAAAATCGGGTTGAATATGATTGAAAATGATTTGTAAAATTTTATCTTATCATATTGGAGTTATAGTAATGTTATAGAACTTTTAAAATTGAATTTAAAGTTAATTTGTGAAAATTGAATATTTTTAATATTTAATTATCGACTGAAAAATAGCCATTTTTCGAACAGTCTCAGAATTGAACGAAACTAGTTCCATTGGATCCGTAATAGTTTGTTATTGTTGGATTTCAATTTTCGTAGCAATCAGAGTTATCGTTTGACCGTGGCAGCTCGAAACGCATCGAATTGTTTTTAATATTAATTCGGCGAGAGAAAATAGTCATTTTTTAAAAAGTATCGGATTTCGACGAAACTAGTTTCATCGGATCCGTAATGTGATATTATTGTATGTTTTCAAATTTCGTGTCAATTGGATGTACCGTTTGTCCGAGGCAAGCCAAAACGCATCGAAATCGGTTTAATTTAAAACTGATCGTTTTTCTCTGTAACTCGCCCAGATGACCGAATTAGCCTCCGAAACATGTTCCATTGCGTTCGGAACGTGGGGTAAACCTTAGAAACGCCAGCCGGCACGCTTCGTTTGGAGTTCGGAAAATTTCAGATGAATAGTGTCGCGTATTTTTCTATAAAAGCCCCTCCATCAATTCATTTTTCACAAAAACCCAACCTGCTAGGGTTAGCCGCCACCATCAGTTTCAAAGGCTAGAAATTCATCTTCTTTTCCCTTTAATTACTTCCAATCAGTGAAGAATTAGAAGAAGTGTTCAACTACAAAGTTGTAGCACTCGTCGAGAGCTTTCAACCCATACGGAGATGATGGGGTATGGCGCAACGATGGAGGAGTTGGGGGGCCGTGTTTGGGGTCGGGCTGGGCACGTTTTCCCAGGCCATAGGTTGGCCGAGCTGGCCATGGTGGCAGGCGTGGGTGGTGTTGTGTGGGGGCTTCAAAGTGGTGTCCTCTGATCATCATCAAAATGGATGAAGCTTGTGCAAAATGAAACCCTAGGCGATGGATGATGGGTTCATCATGTACGTGTTTTACTGGAAGGAGTGCGTTTGGGAAGAAGGAAAAACATGCGGCCAGATCTGGTAGAGGCAAAATCAAGGGCCCAGATCTGATGAGGTTTAAAATTTGAAAAGAAATTGTAATTTATTTATATTAAAACGTGTACAAACTTTAAAATAGCATAACTTCTTCATACGAGGTCCGTTTTGGACGAAACTTTTTGCGTTGCGATCGTAATGACGAGAGCTTCGAAATGAAACTTGTTTGGATGGATTTGGAGACAGTGGAAATTTGGGTTAAAGTTGGGCGTCGTCCAGTTTCAGTTCCAAACCGGAACGTCTCGGCGACAATAGAAAATCAAGGTGAGTGTTTTATAACGCTCACAACGTACTGAATATCTTTATGGTAGTTAAATTTGATATTATGAAGTGATATGAATTTATTTGTCGTTGTTTGATAAAAATTTAATTGTCATATAGATTGTCGTGTGAATTCACCGTTGAAAATTTAAATTGACAGTAAATTGAAATTGGGATTTAATTGAAATCAAATTTCCCGATATTGATAACTATGAAATTGCCGTGAATTGTATTGACTATTGGATGATTTATTTTGATGGATGCTGTAACAACCCGGTTTTTCGCGTCAGTTTATAAATGACGATTAAGTCATTGTTAATTGCTAATGTAGATTTTAATCGAGTCGGAATCCTTTTTGTAAAAGTTTGTTATCGTCACTAGACGATTGAAATTGATAACAAATTTCTATCAGCAGTTTTAATCATATTGAAATACTTTTTAGGCTGTAAAATTCTTTAAGATGTTGAGTTAAATGTTGTTGGGCTTTAAAGAAAAGCTAGCCCTTTGTTCTTTTGATTGCCGTGATAACCTTGTAAACCGTCCCTCTTTATTTTATTCTCATTCCAAACCCTAAACGTTCGAAAGCATTAAAAATGGCGGACCTCGATTGAATTTGTGACTTCGTTCCTGCTTCAAAAATTAGGGTTTCGCAACCTTGATCGCCGATCTAACTCTAGTCGTTGTTGCTTGCGATCGATTCCAGTTAGTTCGTTCCTCTGTGATTTGTACTTTGGCTCTTCGTTCTGAAAATTGGGGCTTCCGTGAATTCGAAGATGGCTTGCTCGATTCTTCGATCGCCCCGGCTTCGTCTTGGAGCTGCTCGTCTCTGCTACGTAAACAAGGTGAGTGAATCACCACTCACATCTAATTCAGAGTTACAGTTTTTTTGTTGTTTCTTAGTTTTCATGAGTTTTTGATTTCGGTTGGAAATTGTTGCAATTGGATTCGTTGGTGTTATCTGCCTTTTGATTTTGACCGTGTTCGATTTCGTCGCTATGTCAATTTAAATTGTTGTAGATTCATATGTTCATCTCGGTCCATTACTGTTTTCGTGAACTTCGAATCCACTGTGAATTAAAGCTTTAGTTAGCCGGCCCCTGTGAGCTTCGTCTCTGGCCATCTTTATGCCATTTCTTATCTGACTCATCAAGCATCATTGTTTACTTACTTGTAGTTGCTGCACTGCTGTTTGTAGTTAATTGCTTTGAGTTGGCCCTGTCTGATTTGAGTCTTGATATACTTGTTTCACAGTATATTTAGTTGCCACATTATCTCGACTTTGTAAACCCCTTGCTTGTGCTTGTCATTGATTCTGTCTGGTTGCACTTTGATGTTGTTTAAGTGTTCATCCTTGTAGTAACATGCACTGTTCTCTGTTGATGTCTGGACACTTGCATTTTTACAGTGCTTCATCCTGCACACCGCTACCTGTCTGCACTCATTTGTGAGATTTGTTCATCTAAACATGTTTGCATTTCCTTTCCTGTAGTTATTATGTAGCCACTGCAGTTTGATCTTCACCATTTATAATATTGCTGCATCATGTTGTATTGAACTTGATACTATTCCAGTTGAACTTCTTTCCAGTTTTCTCATCCTTGTTCATGTGCACTTGCGGTTGCATTTGTTGTAGATATTGGTGTTGCTTGAAATCTTCATACGAGTGATCTTTTGTAGCATTGAGTTGCACTGTTCTTTTGTTGGAATGACTTCGACATTGTCTATGCCTCTGTGCATTTTGTTATTGTTGAGTTTGTGATGTTATCGACTTCACTGTGAATTCTGTGACTTCCCTGCAGTTTTCTCCATGTTGACTTCACTGTGAATTATGGTTTTGATTTTCTGTTCTTCCTTGGTCCAGATTGTCGAACTCTGTTAAACTTGACCATTTCCATTCATTCTGACATCACCTCTGTTTCACTCGAACCTGTTCACTGTGTTGTACATGTATTTGAATCGTGTAGCTTGTATTCTCTGCTGCATATCAACTTGCTCATGTACATTTTGATTCATGTAGATGATTCTGCATTATGTAGCTACTGCAGTACATTGGTTTAGGTTGCTGTGTTCATCACTGTTACATTGTTGTATTTTTGTCTTTAACTTGTGATGATCATCTGTTCATCACTGTAGTCTTTGTAGTTGCTCTCTGTATACTTGAAACTGGACATGTGCATTTCTTTGTTGTTGCTGCTTGTTGCATGAGAGTTTGTTATCTTCCAATCTTTGCCATTTCAGTAGTTTGTGATGTTGGCATTTCACTGTGTCACTGTCCATATTTGTTTGTGACAGTCTCTGCATCCATGTTGATGTTTCGTATATTGAAGCTTTGCATTGATATGCTTGTCATCTCTGAGTTCTTCCATGTTGATCTGTTGTGATATTGTTCTCTAGATCACTTCTAGTTGTACTGCTATTTGAAATGCAGTGCTTCATGTTGTAGCTTCTCTTGAGTTTCGTTCATCCCCACGGCATTGATGTTGACTTCGAAATGTTGACATTAGTTACTTGAACTTTGGTAGTATTGCAGTGTTGTTTATATGGTACTGTGTACATCTTTGTTGAGTCTGGGCATTTTTGTTTTCCAGACTTGATACTTTTGCCCACTTCACTGCTTTCCTGTGTGTACATGCTATCATGTTTACAATTTGTACATTCATGTTTTGAGGCTGTTTGCATGCAGTTGCTTTTCAGACATTTGTGTTGTTCTCACACTTGAGTTGAACCCGATTTCGGGGGTTTGGCCTTATGATCACTTATGACTTTCACTGTGCTTTTGTGTATCTCCTACGATAGTGGCGAGGCAGTACACGCGTGCGTGTACTACAGCCCTATCAGATTTGACAGTTTTAAATTGAGGATTCGATCTGCTGAATTCTTTCGCTGGTTAATTCAATATTTGATTTGTATTCTGATTTGGATTTGCTGATTTATCGCTTAACACTATTTAGTGTTACATATGTTGTTATCCAATTCTCGTATCGAGAGTTGGATATACGAGATTTCTGTGACTGTCGTCTATTTGACTATCTGATTATTATCGCTACTATGCACTAATAACTGAGTTTGAATTAGACTGACCCGTGTATTATTTTCTTCTGAATGTAATACTCGGGTCAGACCCGAGTTATTTCAGGTTGTAGATTTTCTTCTTTGAGTTGCTGTTTAGGATATGAAGACTTTTCACATCTTCTGAAGTTGTCAGTGTCATTTTGTAGTAGTCGTGTCATTGTATAGAACGATATGTATTCATGTATATTAGTTGATAATGTACTTGTATATATAACTTCTAGAGTCGACAGTTGTAGTTGTATCATATGTATCGTGTCAACTATATTGTAACTGACATCGGTTATATATATGAGATTTTTGTTATTCTGTGTTCCGCATTTATATTATCTGTGTTATTGTTATATCTAATGTCCTAAACTATTATGAACTATCGTAGTTTGTTTTATACTGATAATTGGATATGTCGATGGGAGTAAATAAATAATAGATGAAAAATAAAAAGTATATACCACTCCTATCGAGATAACCAATATTAGTGTAAGGCCAATTACGGATGGTCTCTCCTATCCAGCCTTATTCTTCGTAATAATAGATAGTATTTCTTTTAATACTCTTTGTTATTATGAGCATAGAGGTGGGGCGTCACAGATGCTATTGGTTGATATTTAAATGTTTGGATGTTTATTTGCTTATATATATCCTGTTATACATGCACATGACACTGTGATTGGTTTAAGTAATATATATTCATCCTTGACATTTAATTGAAATAACTAACCACTTGGCCATAGGTTAGAGAATTATATACGGACACCGGGTTGGTTAAATTAAATGATTTTAAAAGTTGTTTTGAAATTATTTAAATGAATTGATTTAAGAATAAAAATCCAATTTATGGAAATTGAATTATTTTGAATTAAAGCTCGAGATGTTGGAATTTAAACTTGGTAAATGAAATGGTTTAATTATTCGAAGTTTAGATTTTTAAGAAAAATAGAAATATGGCGTAAAGTTTTGAAAGTCGATTTGTTTTAAAAGATTGGACTTTTAATCAAACTCTGAATATTTCTAAGAAAATTTATATGAAATGATATTTCAAGTTTGAGTTTGGAAGTGAAAATTAATTTGAAATTGAGATTTAATTAATTTGGAATTAAATTGAAATTTAAATAAATTTGTGAATTGAACTAAATTGAAACTATTGAATTAAATTTGAAGATAAAATTGATTTGAATAGGATTTGAACTGAAATTGATTTGGAATGTAATACTTAAATGAATTCTTGAAATCCGAATATTAATCTAAGTTTATTAAATGGGAATTGTTCCAGAAATTAAGTAAACTACTTAATACGGATGTTTAATTTGAAGTATATTCTAATTTGAATACGAAATGGTTTTAAAGCGAATCTTATATTTTTATATAAATATATGAGCTGTTTTGAAATGTGAAATATTTAAAGTTTCGAAATATATTGGAAGTGAAATTGTTTATTTTGTGGTTCAAATATGTATTTGAAATTGATAATTTGAAATGGTTTATTGAGAAGCTGAATCGAGTTGAAATTGATGATTTGAAATTGGATTAAATTTTAAATTTTGGAATTCGAGTTTATGTGAATCGTTTTGTGAAAAGTAAGGCGAAAATGATTTTTGAAATGAAATCGTATATTTTGAGTAGATAGGACGATTTTGAAATTGAAATGAGATATTGAGGCGAAAATGATTTTGAAATGAAATCGTATACTTTGAGTAGATATGATGATTTTGAAAAGGCTTTTATTTTTGAAGCGAATATGATATTTTTGATAATCAATTATGAATTGATTTTGAAAATGTAAAAGAGCCATCGGTGTAATAATACGTAGTTATTAAAGAGATCGGGATCGGATATGGACATACTTTCCGTCGATACCGAAAACCACTTTAATAACTAGTATACGCGGAGTGTTGATCCAGAACGAAGTGGATGGTTTGATGAACGCGTTGATTGAAGAAAGAGAACGATATTGGATGACCCCTGACATGACTAAAACAGGAGCCGCGCCGGGCCATTGAGGTCCGCCACCTCTAGCGGACACACTTCTTCGTTACCATGTCTATTACTTTTGTGATTCGATTTGGGTGCACCCCTCGATTTTGGGAGTGTTGTTTCGCGGTGTTAGGGTAGTAGCTGCTATGCCCAACATCAGTCCGGATCACGCAACTACTAGTATCCTAGTTGGTATTGCCTCATGTACCTTGTCATACTGATTATCCTATTCGCGACCACTACGATTTTGGTTTGTACCTTTAGTATATGGATTGCCCTCTGGTGACTTCCGGTTTTGGGGAAACTACGGTCTTGTATATGCTCTTGGGAATATAAACTGTGTTAAGGGTGGAATGGGCCATGGCTTAACGCTATTTTAATACTTTTACTTTAATGTAGACATATTATAATAGCGTATTGTACTACATAGTAGATAGTTTAACGGATCCTTGAGAGATGGAAAATCCCGTAACATCTCTTAAGTTATTGCACTCACGTTGACACTGGACATGAGATGTCAAACCCCGTAAACATCTCTGACGCCGTCACACTCATATTTTCTTATTTGATTTGACTTACATGAGATATTTTAGTCCTGACTCGAGTGTTTTGTCTTTTCATTACGCTCGGGTCAGCCTGAGCATTTCAGATAAGGTTGAAGATCTATTTTGGAGGACGAAGACGGAGTTTGGTATTACATCATTTGTATTCTACTACCATATTATTTTTCCGCTGCATTATTGTATTATCTCTTATATGTATGTAACTCTGATTTATGATGTATAATAATAATCAAATTTATTTATTTAACAGCTTCATGAACTGTTATTTTATTATTATATCTTGTTCCTTCCGCTGCAAGATTCTGAGTTTGCTTCTATTCTTTCTTTCCTTTTCTTATTTAACCCCAATAACCATCTGCCTTTTTGAACGGTTTGAGTTGGACATGTGTGGATTATTGTCGACTTGAACGGTGAAAAATGGCGGGTTGTTACACATTATTTGAAATTGAATTCTATAATTTGAAACTAGGGATTAAAGAGGTTATACTAGTTATATATGAGTTAAACCATTTTAAATGTATTGATTTGGGAATTTGAATTTAATTCAAGGGCTTTAACTCATGCAAATAAAATTGGATTTTCCTGAAAATGAAAACTATTTTTTTCAAATAATAAAAGCTTTCATATAAGAAATAGATTCCCAATTTTGTTAAAAGGATTTCAAGCCAAAAATGAAAATGATTTTTCCAAGTTATGGAAACGAGTTGAAAGCTGTAAATTAAATCTTTGATTTAAAGATTGGATGAGTTAATCCTAATTGGAATGGAAATTGTTTGAAATCCATGAATGGGTCTTTGTGAAACTGGGTGAACTTTGTGAAATGAATCTTTTTGTGTAAAAGATTGTAAATGGTAATGTGTTTAAACCATTTGAAGAAATGTTTTGGATAATAAATTGTGACTTAATTGAAATCCCAATATCCATATGTTTTGAAATATTACGCTCATTATTCGGTTTAGCCGGAAGAGGACTTTGTGTCATATAACCCATTCTGAATAATGATACATCGTATATGGATTGCATTTGAAGACCGGTGTTGAAGACCGGGTATTTATGAGAACGATAGGATGACCTATCGATTGTCTCTACACTGAGTAACTACGGTATAGAGATACCCCAAGTGATGGGAAGTCCGATCGGGATTGTGAATACCTGGATTGCAAGGGCTTCTTCGGAAGTGCCTTCGGTTCTGTTCGAACCCGGAACAGACTTGTATCATTGTATGTCTGACACTACACTTTGAGATATAAAGCTGATTTCATTCAAATACATTTCTGTTTGGTGGCGGAGATTTATTCTCTTAGCTTAACACCCTTATCTGAGACGTACGAGCTCAGAGGTTATGTAGTTGAAGGTTATCAGTGATATACTCCCAATTTGGTAGTGTGGCATGCTAAGTGTTGCTGTGTGTTGATGATCATTTGTTGATCGTTTGTTGATCAAAGCATGGGTTTGTGAAAAAGCGTAGCTTTGTGGACGAGACCTCATCGAGCCTCACAAACCGGTAATGGTCGAAACAGGAAAGATGCGGCAAGGTTTCAGGGGTAGCTCCCTTAGGGTATGGCCATTCCTTCTGGAAAAAGGTGATATCATGGTATGGAGCCCAGATATTTACCTGTGTGGTTGCTCCAATCTCATTTACTCTGTGTGATTGTTGTTGTGTGATCGAGAGCTCTCGGATAAAGGTCCCAAAGGACCGGGGGTGGCATACCTTAGGTTTACTACCCGGGAAGGGGGTAACCGGCCTTCTGTTGGCAAAGAGCCATGTGGTTCTCGGGGCGTCCCTCCAGAGGCATTCCTACATGGCATAGAGAGTTCCTTAGCCTGACCATTTGTTGGAAAATCCAAAGAAGCAATACGAACCTTGTACGGTTTTAGTTGTAGAACCTGCCATTTACTTATGGTGGTTACCATTGTTTAGATGGTAGCTATAGTAGGCATAGTTCGGAATGTCTATGCTGGCTAAGATTAATATTATACTTTCGAAATGTTTTCCACTATGCACTAATAATAATAATCCAATGATTTTGCATAGTAAGCATGTTTGACTATCATAAGGAGAAATCTCCTCCAATTCTGCGTTTCCATTGTGTGTGTGGCGGGAGGCCTTATGGTAGTTTCATTTTTCAAAAAGCATTGCGGATTTCAATATTTAAATTCTTTTGTTGTTTGTTTTAAAGATAAACTGTTTTTGTTGCTCACACCAGTCCCATGACTGGCCTGGAGTTTATTGTTCCCTTCCTAAACTCTGGGTGCCTATAATTTTCCACACGGGCAGTCTAGAGTTGGGTTTTTCAGATAGTCAAGTTTAGTGGATTATCTGGAGCTAGTTAACTTCATCAGAGTTGATGACTGACGTTGCTTATCTTAGTGCAACGTGATGGTGGTTCGAGCTTGATGTCGGAGTTGTTGGACTCATTCTCTTTTGAGGATCATTTGGAGTTATCACTTCTGTTTTTCGCTGTATCATTATTTATCTCTGATATTGTTGTATCATATAGATATCATTGTTGTATATCATTTTGGATATTGTATTCATTTGAGTTGTATATGATATTATCCGTTTTTTTCTTCCGCTGTGTTGTTATACTTAATGGTGTTATAAGCTCCGGGGAGCTAGATTCGGCGTTTGAATCTACGGCATTTGAGTACAGGTGAAGTACGGGTGCCAATTTTCGAAGGCCGAGTCCATGATCTTTACAAATCCGAAGAGTTCATCAACTCTTATGATACTCCTACTAAATGGGTGCGTAGCCCTTTATTGTTTGAGATATAATTAACAAGTATCATATGATTCAAAATCATACAATAAAATTATTTCTCAAACTACGGCTTAGTCTATAATTCCAAAATAACTATAAATAATATTAGATACTTTTGTATTTTCCAATGCATCACTTTTGTTATAAAAGGGTTTCCACATTATAGTTTTATTTCACAAAGAATATTCATGATATTCATATTGAACTATAACTATGTCTATTTTTATTCAATCGATACTGAAAAATAATCATTATTTCATAAATAATGTATGGTAAGTTTTACGAAAACAATTTTCATACTATGATGCAATTAATAAGTGCTATATGGAATGCTCCCATTATTTCCACCATTACTATAACAGCGTACTAAATTCAGAGGTCCATCATTCACTTAATACGATTTGTTTATTTCATACATTGCAACTATTTATAGTGGAGAGTCCGTTGATCAAATACTTTGAGCTTAAAGAAATAAATCTCATAGAAAAAAAATTCTATATGAAAATACATTTCGGAATAGAAATCATATTTCTTATTTCAATATTAAGTATCAATTATTATTATAATTCTCATTTCCAATGTTTCTCTATGAAGCAGAAGTGACTATTCATTCTCTTCATCCCAACTTTACCTTAAATTGCATATAATATTCTTATACATTCGTTTTCCTTTCAAATGGTCAAACTATTCAAAAGAAAACATTACTATAATATCATAACAAACTCTTTACAAAAGCGCATTCGATTATCCTTAACATTTAAGAACAAGAGATATGTTGCACTTTACATAAACCGATCAAAATGACAGTTCAACGATCGAGTTCTTAGATCTATCTTGTAGTTTTTGGTCTTGTATTACATTAACACAATATGATGCCTTTTGTAATCAATCAAGTTGAATGCACGATCTCAAAAGTACTGTTTATTGGCTTATTTCCAATGAACAATATTCATTGAAGTATCGTGCATTATAGATTGTAACCGTTCACTTTTTAAATTTATAAATGATAGTATATAGATCAAATATCTATAGTCTTATATTTCTTTTAGAGTTCGAAACTCATAGAGTGCAATACACTGTCTCAACCAAATAAGCACATAAGTGACCATTTTACGAATGTATTAAGTAGTTGTAAAAATTAGATACTTGCATGGGTATAGAAAACATTAACATGCAATAGGCATTTAATAGTGGGTATTATATTTCCATTTGTCAACTTTCAATTCAATTCGTTTATATATGTTAATTGATAAACATTTTATAAATCATATTAAATGAACAAATTTATCATTGTAGATAATTATAACATTATTTAGCATATGTTCTTATAATATTAGAAAGGTTAAATGTTACCATTTCATTTTTCTAATAAGGTTCCCACTAGTCTTTTATGTTTCTCCAAACCCTAAGATGAAACATAGAAGTCTTTCGACTTCACTAGTGGGTTTAGCATTCATCTATCTTGGTATTCTGACCTTGAGTTTGCTCAACAAATCATTGCCCCCACAAACGATGGATAACTCCTTATCAGTTGTATCACATACAACTCCTAACCCATTTTTCCTTATCCTAATCTCATTTCGACCTTGAGTTTACTCAACAAATCGAAAGAGATTATTCACTCATACCTACAATATTGTGATGGCCTAAGTATAGTATATATACCTTTAGTTTGCTCAACAAATACATATAGTTATCTTACCTTACCTGTTCAATATATTAATAATACTACACATAACATCCCTAGCTTGAGTTTTCTCAACAACTAAGAAGTATGCAAGTAATTTATTAATATGTATATATGGTAGAGGACAACATTACATTGAAGATTCATAATCTTCAATATATTATATTGAGTGATATCGACTTATGGAATAATGTATTTCTTATGAAATACCTCCATGATTCAAGTGTCAGACACATCAGATATCACCGTACACATACATTTACATATGTATTTACTCCTTAAGTCTATTTGAGTTTCTTTAATATTCCACCTTTAGTTTATACATTCATATCATATAAGTTTCATTATATATAACTTTTATATAATTAACTTATACAATAATCTTATGTATAACATTTTATTAATTAAACCTAACTAATTAACTCTTTAATTAATTTTAAATTAGTATTCCAATATAACTTTTATATTGGACATATCTACTATAACCGTTATAGTAAGACACATATATCTTCTATATATGCATATTTTTAGTTAATTAACTAACCTTTAATTACTATATTAATTAAACAATTTTAATTAAATTATATTAATTTTGAAAATTTATCTTATATACATACATGTATGCTTATGTTATCTTAAACACTTTAAAATAACATAACCTATATCAACATATATAATACATGCATATAAGTATTAATTAATCAACTCATTTAACTTATTTATATTATTAATCTTATTATTAATTTTAAATTTCTAAATTAATATTTACATAGTTTCAAACATTTTGAACTTTTCATTACATTTTCAAACATTTTGAAAATTTATGTTATATTATAACCAATTATAATAAACATGTTTTTATTTTAAATTTAACTTTTAAATTTAAAATCTCGACTTACTTTTCAAAACTATTTTGAAAATTAGTCCAAGGCCCAATCAAATTGGGCCTTTTCTATTAGAGGCAACCTTTGGGCTCACTTCACTTTTCAGGCCAGGCAGGTAACTAGGTAGGACATGGTACTTGATTACCCAATTCCAATCCTAGACATTACCTTTCTAGACACCGTACTAAGTGCGCAAGCATAATTAGTTAGCCCTAACATGACTATTTTAGATGGCATAGGCTATTGGGCTGTGACACCATTGTTGGAACTGGACCAGCTCGTAGCGAAAGAAATGAGTGAATTTCAAAAAATTTACCATTTTGGATCTTTAATGAGCCTATGAAGTCTAAATACGATCTTATCTAATCAACTTTAAAATAAAATCAATATTTTATTTAATTTGATGCAAAAAAATATATTTCAAAAGGGTTTGAATATTATATAAATAACAATGAATGAGTGTATCAAATACACCCGCATGTGTAGCAGTTACTTATTAGAATAAATATGAGAAGGAAATCTTTAGTTTCCTTCTCTAATAGTTATGAAATTAATTAAGGGAGTAAACAACATTAATTTAAGAGAGAGAAACCTTTCGTTTTTGTCTTTGATTAGATTCATAATATGTTAAATAAACATGTTAACATTTTAATTGAATGTTTTATTAGGAATGAATTAGTCCACAATTTAATTAATTGCAAATGATGTTGAGCACATCACATGCGCCAGTGTGTATATTGTAAGTGCAACATATAAAAGTGTACAAAGTTTATGTAAGCATTGCATAGGTGTTCGAATTTACACCGATAGGAACACATTTCCCATCTACATATGCCTTTGTTGTCTTGAACATGAAGGTTTTTATTTATTATTAATAAATAAATACATATATATACTGAAAACACACACAAACACACACATATATATATATATACACACATATACAATTAATGTTTAGCATAGCAGTTCAAATAAATAGATTTCATTTCGATTACAAGCAGTAAATTCATTTCAATTACAAGCAGTAAATCAAAGAATATTAAGATTAATGAAAATGGTTTGAAAGAGTTGTGAAAATAATCCTTCCTTTTTAAGCAAAGATATAATTTTTAATTAGATGGAATTGCAAATCATGAAATATATCATTGATTTAATATTCTCCATTTTCTTTTAAAAGGAAGAGTTTATATTAAAATGATTTAAAACATGACAATTAAAACATCATATTAATTGGATGACAAAGATTAATCAATGTGATTATTACCAAGTTTTAATTACATAGCAATCCATGTCTAAATATTCAAGTGTAAACCTTTTGCTATGAAAAACTGAATTATGAATATAAAAATAATCCAAAGTTCAATTATATTCTGTTTTTTAAAATAATAAAATCAATCGACATAGACATATATAGATTTAAGATAAGAAGATCTAGATCAAACAAACATTGTAAACAATCATATCGAGTATAGAAAATAAATTAAGAAGGTCAAGATCTAGGTTAAATTAATTAATCAAACAATCATACATGAGACAGAAAATGAGAGGTTATAACTCATAACAAAATAGTAGTGAACAAAAGAAAACATTCTATATTTTTTTAACATGATAGAACAATCGATTCAAGCAAGGGAATGGAGACATTCAAATCAAGATTCAAATTCACAAGTATGAACACAAGGAAAAGATAGAGATTAAGGGGATAAGAACAAATTGTAACATCCCGAAAATTTTCGACTTTCGAAAATCCAACATCGATACTCACTTTATCGACTGCTGAGCCATCGAATGCCGGAAACCCGAAAAGTTATGGTTTTAAGAAAAAGAAAAGAAAAAGGTAGAAGAAAAAGATAGAAGAAGAACAACAACAGAACAAGAGCAGAACAGAAAACAATATCAGAATCTTACACATCGCAGCGGAACAATATATAATAGATAAATGAATAATCTTTAAACAAAGAAATATATCATTTTATACATACATCAATCATCAGAGTCAATATACAACTCAGTACAACAATGGACAGTTTTATAACTTGTCCTCATACAGAATACACAGCGGAATAAATACTATAAGATACAAATACTACGTCTCGCCATTCAGCTTGCTTCCAAAGCTCCAGAATATCCAGAATATCCTGATAACATAACTCTAGACTGCCCGTGTGGAAATTGGTGGGCACCCAGAGTTTAGAAGGGAAACAATAAACTCCGAGTCAGTCATGGTGACTGGTGTGAGGTCGTAAAACAGTTATTCTTTATATAACAACAAAATAATTTTAAAGTCAATTCGAAATGCTTTTGGAAAATGAAACTACCATAAGACCTCCCACCACACACACAATGCAAACGCAGAATTGGAGGAGATTTCTTCTTATGATAGTCAAAGATGCTTACTACGCAAAATCAAATCATTTTTGATATTATTATTAGTGCATAGTGTAGAAATTATTTCGAAAGTAGAATATAAATCTTAGCCAGCATAGACATTTCGAACTATGCCTACTATAGCTACCATCCAAACAGTGGGGCGCCACCATAAGTGAATGATAGGTTCTACAACTAAAACCGTACAAGTCGCGTATTGTTTCTTTGGATTTCCAACAAATGGTCAGGCTAAGGAACTTCCTATCCACGATGGGTACGTCCCTGGAATAGACGACCCGAGAATCTAACGTTACGGTTAGATCTCTGCCAACACAAGGCCGGGTTACCTCTGCAAAAATAGGTAACTACTGACACGCGTATGCCATCCCCCGATCGTCACCGATCTTCCCGAGGATCCCCGATTTCCAACAAACCACATAGATAATAATAATGCAGTAACCACAGAGGTTAAGTATCTGGGCTCCATACCATGATACCACCTTTATCCAGAAGGAATGACATACACTAAGGGGCGCTACTCCCTAGAACCTTGCTGCATCCTTCCTGTTTCGACCATTTCCGGGGTGTGAGGCTCGACGAAGTCTCGTCCACAAAGCTACGCTTTCTCAAAAAGCCCTGCTTCGGGTCAAACAAAATGATCAACCTATGATCACAAAGATATAAGATCAAACAAATGATCATATCACAAATGATCAAACACTGATCATTTCACAGCAACACTCGGTATGCCACGTTACCAAATTGGGATATATCGCTGATAAATTTCAACTACATAACCTCTGAGCTCGTACGTCTCAGAGAAGGGTGTTAAGCTAAGAGAATAAATTCTCCGCCATCAACAGAAATGTATTTGAAAGAAATCAGCTTTATATCTCAAATTGTAACGTCAGACATATAATCCATACAAGTCTGTTCCGGGATCGAACAGAACCGAAGGCACTTCTCACGAAGCCCTTGCATATCCGGATAATTTTCAATCACGTCAGGACTTCCTGTCACTAAGGGTGATAAAACCTCTAAATCGAAGATCAGTCGATGTAGAGTAACTCGACGGTAATCCTTCCGTTTTCAAAAATATCCGGTCTTCAACACCGGTCTTCGAATGCAATTCATAACGACGTATCACATATTCGGAATGGGTTATACGACCCCATGGTCCTTTCCCGGCTAATCCGAATAGTGAGCGATTATTCAAAAATAAGTGTGGCATTCAAATTCATCCAATTCACAACAAATACCTATCTAAAGGTAAATATTGATAGTCGGTTATTTAACTATCAATAAAGATGCGCAACATCATCAGATTCCAAATAATTTTCCAAATTATTGTATCTTCAAAAATATCTTTTACTAGATATATAATTTCCACACTTAACCATTTGAAAACAATTTCAAATCAATTTTCCACATTCCATTTTATCTTTGAAGATAAAAATCTCAAAACAGTTCATTTCATATTGGAAAAGCATTTCCATACTTATTTAATAATAAGTATTTCACAAATCTATTTATTTTCAACATTTGAAAATATTCGATATACTTAAATCAAATTAAGTATATACTCATTCTTTAAGGAAATCATTCTCTTTAAACATATTTATCTGAGTCAAAACGAATGTTACGTAAAACATCGTTACGACGACTCGAAATCACTAGTATAGGGATTCGGATTTAGATAGATATATAAATCCCAATACTACATCAAAACATTTCCTTTCGGAAATCATTTACTATAACAACAGTGTTATAGTCCACCATTTCCTTAAATTTCTCGAAAACGTCTATTTCAACAAGAACTGCGGAAATCTATGCTTTCGATTCATAATACATTTTAAAACGTCTTTAAAATGTTTAACTTCATTTTTAATATCACTTCTTCAAAAACGTATCCATTTTACTTAACAATATATTCACTGTCCAAAATCGTGCATATATCTTCTTTAATAACCTTCTATAATTCACTTATCAAATTTAATCAATTCCGAATTTATAAACACGGTTATAAATTCTATTTCCATTTTAATAACAACTTCGACTTATAAATCTTCTTTTATTAACTTCTATATTCAACTCATCAAAATAAGTGATTCCGGATTTATAAACAACTTTTATAAATTTCAATTCTATTCTTCTAACAACTTCGATTTATAAATTCCTTTTATTAACAAATTCAATTTATAACTCGATATAAATATCACAAGTCCATATTATAAGTTAATAACTTATCATTCATTTTCAACTTCACAATTTATAAGTCTATAAATTTCATTCACTTACGGATTCCATAATATTTCATTTTTCACACTTATAAAAACTCATTTTATAATTTCACCATTCTTAATTTTGTGGATATCAATTTCATAAATCTTTTATATAAACCGTTTACAGAAATTTAAAAATCTCAATTTAAACCATTTCATAAATCAGTCAACTATTTATTCCAAAAATAACTTTTCGGTTATATTTCCCAAATCTATAAATTTTTGTAACTTTAAAATTTGAACGTTTATTTATTTAAAATAAATCACTTCAAAAATCCCATAAAACGTGTATTTTCAAAAATCACTTTAAAATCTTTTTAAAGTAACAGTCGTTATTTTTACATTTCAAAACTGAATCCGATGATGCAACAGCATCGATTAGTCCATCACAACAGTCAATATCATATATCATCATATGATAGCAGAATATATCACAATATCTGTAAATAAGTAAATACAGTTGAGGAATCCAGTTGGATCCCTCCAACCTGTTTCCCTGCATCCAAAGATGTTAGCACAATACCAATTCCGCTCCAGTACGGAATTATCGCGGTATATAGGTTTTTATAAATCCGCTTACTAACGGCGCAATAGGGTCTCATCCGCTATACGAGGCGGGAAATCATCAATCCAATATATACATATGCCAATATGTATATACTGCTATATATATAGATATATCCTATCATATCTAATAGCACATTCAATAGCAACAATCAGTCAATAAATAAATAACTGAAAATTCCACTTTCATTTTTGAGTGAGAAAAATCTCACCTTGATTTTCCGATAGCAATTTATAGCGTTTATTTCGAATGAAACTAAACGGACGTTTAATTTCACTCCAAATTTTTCACTGATCCCGATCGCTTCCAATCCAGTTCCATCGCGAAGTATTCGACCATACGATTCCAACGCAAGTCGTTTCGTAATTTTTCGACCTCGTATGACAAAGATACAACATTTTAAATATTACATGAATTTATAAATATAATAGTTTACACTTTAATTTTTTTTATTTTTTTAACCTTATACAATTCAGGCCGTTCGATTTGCAAACGAAATCTGGACCGCTCTTCTCATCTTCCTCTCCCAGGCAAGTCGCACGCACCCTAAACCCAAAGGCCGCCTCTAGGGTTTCGAACCGCTCTTCCCTCGCTTGACTACGCGACGATCGGCCAACTTCATTTGAACGGCCATAGCCTGCTCCATCTTCACCACCAATATAGTTGAACTCGGCTGCACCTAGGCGTGGAGAAACGTGCCCGTTCGTGGTGCCTTCCCTGGACTGTTGCGCCTCCATCAATGCTCCGTTTCAGATCTCGACCGTTGATCTGATAGAACTCACGTAGCTCTACAATTTCTTAGTTGATAACTTTCGCTAAAAGTCGACGGATTAAGAGATTTGGAGGGGAGAAGTTAATTACTTTCTGGCCATTGATAAAGATAATGACGGCTGAAGCCTTAGAACCCTAGGGTTCAGTTTCTTTGCAAAATGAAGGGAGAAAGGGCTTTTATAGAAAACTGCCCAACTTACTATTCATCGAAATTTTCCGAACTCCGATTCGAGCGTGCCGGCTGACGTTTCTAGGGTTTAACCCGCGTTCCGAACGCAATGGAACAGGTTTCGAAAGCTAATTCGATCGTATGTGTGAGATATGACAATAAACGATCAATTTAACTTAAACCGATTTAAATTGATTTCGAGGCGTTTTAATTCGTACCGGACAAACGGTAATTCCAAAAATTACAAAATTTGAAACCATGCAATAATTTCACATTACGGATCCGATGAAACTGGTTTCGTCGAAATCCGAGACCGTTTGAAAAATGACTATTTAAACTCGACGATTTAAAATTAAAATGATATCGATGCGTTTCGAGCTGCCACGGTCAAACGACAACTCCGATTGATACGAAAATTGAAATCCGATAATAACTAACTATTACGGATCAAATGGAACTGGTCTCGTTCAATTCTGAGACTGTTCGAAAATTGACTATTTTTACAGTCGATAATTAAATATTAAAATATTCAATTTTCACAATTTAACTCCAAATTCAACTTTAAAAGTTCTATAACCTTTCTATAACTCCAGTATGATTAAATAAAATTTTCCAAATCATTTTCAATCATTTTAAACTCGATTTTCAATTATCTCTGGAATTTCACTATTTAATTTATCGATTAAATTATCAAATTAAATCCAATATTCGAAAAATAAATCATTCGACTTCTAAATTCCATTTATTAATATTTAAAATTAATTAAATATTCAAATTTTAATTATCAAAAATTCTGGGTCGTTACAGACTTCCCCCCTTAAAAGAATTTCGTCCTCGAAATTACAAGTCAGGAAGAAAGGTCCTTAACTCGTCTACTGTTTTTCACAATCTAATAGTTTTATCAATTTATCAAAACAAATCTTTCTACTAAAGATTCTTTATCATTCAACTCGTTTTCCAACTTCAATTATAAGTTTCAAACAACATTGTTTAACTTCTCAATTCAAATTTGAGTTTAAATTCAAATTTTAAACTTTCAAATTTTCTCAAAATTTTTCTAACACTCGAAATTTTCGAAAAATTTCGCCAGCGTCTCCTTTGCGCGGCTCGATCCGAAAAAAAAATGACAGTGTATATATATCACAAATATACATCCCATCAAGTGATGAGGCATCCCGTAGGGAAAAAAGTGTAAAAGTACGATATTTAATCCGAGATATGTACCTTATTATTTATTTAGCGAGCGTATACGGCTAATATAGCGCGAAAGCGAGCTCCAAATGCGAAGCAACGCCATCCGCACCTACTAAACACTCAACAAACCATATGAGAACATGTAGATATGAAAATATAGTCAATATACATCGTATAGCAACATAACAATGCATTCAAAAGCAACAATGCAACCATCAAACAATCATTCAACTATCATCCAACAACTTCATAACCAAATCAATATAGATTCACTTCTCATTAACATTCATTGAATTGGTTTTCAATTTTAAATCATATTCGATTCATTTACATTGGATTTAATCAACATTCTCTTTCAATTCAATTAGTTTACATTCACTAATTCACATTCGTTCACTTCCAATTTGAATTTAATCACATAGCTTTCCAATTTGCTAATTCAATTTCATTAATACTTAATGAATTTTCATACACAATCAACTAACAATCAAATAACAACCAATGTATATTCAACACAACCAAATTATAAGTTTTACATTCGATTTGGTTCAACACTTTCAAATTAAATTGACTTCCATTCAATTTATTTAATTTCTCAACTTCATTAGCTTTTAATGAATTAACACTTATATTCATTATTTCATATCAATACTTCACATTAGATTGATTAACATCCAATCCATTTATTCAATTCAATTACTAATTCATTTAACAAATAAAGTTGAATTTCATTTATATAACTCAAGTTCACATTCATTTAATAAATTCCCTTTATTAATTCACTTTGATATCAAAATCAACTTCGTTCAACATTACTTAAGTTATATTCCAATTAAACATCATTTGTTTAACTTAACTTAAGTTTCCACTTATAAATCCAAATTCAAATTTTAATCCTATTTAACTTTTACCAAGGTCAAATTTCTTCACTTATTCAAAATTCATATTAAATCCAGATTTCATATTCCACAATCTCAACTTAGATTTAATTGATTCACTTATACTTACTTTAATTTAACTTCATCCTTTAAGTTAAATTTATTCTATCAGAATTTAAATTATATAAGTTATCAATCCATTCAATTCCAGAATCTTTTCAATCTTTCAAAACTATTTTGAAATCTGTTCAAATTTATCTTTTGAATTCCCAAAACAAAATCCAAAATTTCCCAATCAACCTTTATTTAAAATATTCTGGCAGCAATTTCCTCTTTTGGAAACCCGAAAATGAACACCAACGATGCCGCGGTCATCATCGAAGTTATTTTCCAGCGACCGAAAAGAGTTTAGAGCTTTCATCTCTCTAAAATACTTTTCAAAAGCTTTGAAATCCATTTTCAAATCAAAAATGATTTAAACTTTCCAAATCTCCAAAATTTTCAAATTCTTTTCAAAACATTTCCAAAAACTTTTCTGGAATTCCGTTTTAAATTACAAATCACATTTATAATTTACATTCTCAAATTTCATTTGTATATGGATTTATTTTCTTATCTTTCAATTCACAATTATAAATTTCACTTGTTAAATGAATTTATCTTCAATCTTTGGTTATTACTTTAATTCAATTTCAATATAACAACCATGCAACCATATACTATGATAATTCATAGAAAAACCTTTATTTTCTATATAAAAATAGTTTTGGGCAAAATTATTTCATTTACCCTATTTAAAACGATACTGTGCCGAATTGTTCTATATAAGTGTTTAGAGATCCCTATCGATAGAGTTGTACGGACAATACCGACCAGAATCCATATACCACTCAATAAACCAATCATCACAATATAAAACAATTTTATATTCACTAACAAATACGCACTCGTATCTATTATTACACTCAACTCATTCTAGAGTACTACTGACTCTATCTCTAATGAGTAACACCCAACAGAGCAGGGTTGTCGCTTAACCATATGCTCTGATACCAACTGTAACATCCCGAAAATTTTCGACTTTCGAAAATCCAACATCGATACTCACTTTATCGACTGCTGAGCCATCGAATGCCGGAAACCCGAAAATTTATGGTTTTAAGAAAAAGAAAAGAAAAAGGTAGAAGAAAAAGATAGAAGAAGAACAACAACAGAACAAGAGCAGAACAGAAAACAATATCAGAATCTTACACATCGCAGCGGAACAATATATAATAGATAAATGAATAATCTTTAAACAAAGAACTATATCATTTTATACATACATCAATCATCAGAGTCAATATACAACTCAGTACAACAATGGACAGTTTTATAACTTGTCCTCATACAGAATACACAGCGGAATAAATACTATAAGATACAAATACTACGTCTCGCCATTCAGCTTGCTTCCAAAGCTCCAGAATATCCAGAATATCCTGATAACATAACTATAGACTGCCCGTGTGGAAATTGGTGGGCACCCAGAGTTTAGAAGGGAAACAATAAACTCCGAGTCAGTCATGGTGACTGGTGTGAGATCGTAAAACAGTTATTCTTTATATAACAACAAAATAATTTTAAAGTCAATTCGAAATGCTTTTGGAAAATGAAACTACCATAAGACCTCCCACCACACACACAATGCAAACGCAGAATTGGAGGAGATTTCTTCTTATGATAGTCAAAGATGCTTACTACGCAAAATCAAATCATTTTTGATATTATTATTAGTGCATAGTGTAGAAATTATTTCGAAAGTAGAATATAAATCTTAGCCAGCATAGACATTTCGAACTATGCCTACTATAGCTACCATCCAAACAGTGGGGCGCCACCATAAGTGAATGATAGGTTCTACAACTAAAACCGTACAAGTCGCGTATTGTTTCTTTGGATTTCCAACAAATGGTCAGGCTAAGGAACTTCCTATCCACGATGGGTACGTCCCTGGAATAGACGACCCGAGAATCTAACGTTACGGTTAGATCTCTGCCAACACAAGGCCGGGTTACCTCTGCAAAAATAGGTAACTACTGACACGCGTATGCCATCCCCCGATCGTCACCGATCTTCCCAAGGATCCC
The DNA here is from genome assembly GCA_030737815.1 of Allium fistulosum. NCBI lineage: Eukaryota > Viridiplantae > Streptophyta > Magnoliopsida > Asparagales > Amaryllidaceae > Allium > Allium fistulosum. Next base: position 1,038,289,253 of record CM060907.1, on the reverse strand, counting down.
CGATTTCCAACAAACCACATAGATAATAATAATGCAGTAACCACAGAGGTTAAGTATCTGGGCTCCATACCATGATACCACCTTTATCCAGAAGGAATGACATACACTAAGGGGCGCTACTCCCTAGAACCTTGCTGCATCCTTCCTGTTTCGACCATTTCCGGGGTGTGAGGCTCGACGAAGTCTCGTCCACAAAGCTACGCTTTCTCAAAAAGCCCTGCTTCGGGTCAAACAAAATGATCAACCTATGATCACAAAGATATAAGATCAAACAAATGATCATATCACAAATGATCAAACACTGATCATTTCACAGCAACACTCAGTATGCCACGTTACCAAATTGGGATATATCGCTGATAAATTTCAACTACATAACCTCTGAGCTCGTACGTCTCAGAGAAGGGTGTTAAGCTAAGAGAATAAATTCTCCGCCACCAACAGAAATGTATTTGAAAGAAATCAGCTTTATATCTCAAATTGTAACGTCAGACACACAATCCATACAAGTCTGTTCCGGGATCGAACAGAACCGAAGGCACTTCTCACGAAGCCCTTGCATATCCGGATAATTTTCAATCACGTCAGGACTTCCCGTCACTAAGGGTGATAAAACCTCTAAATCGAAGATCAGTCGATGTAGAGTAACTCGACGGTAATCCTTCCGTTTTCAAAAATATCCGGTCTTCAACACCGGTCTTCGAATGCAATTCATAACGACGTATCACATATTCGGAATGGGTTATACGACCCCATGGTCCTTTCCCGGCTAATCCGAATAGTGAGCGATTATTCAAAAATAAGTGTGGCATTCAAATTCATCCAATTCACAACAAATACCTATCTAAAGGTAAATATTGATAGTCGGTTATTTAACTATCAATAAAGATGCGCAACATCATCAGATTCCAAATAATTTTCCAAATTATTGTATCTTCAAAAATATCTTTTACTAGATATATAATTTCCACACTTAACCATTTGAAAACAATTTCAAATCAATTTTCCACATTCCATTTTATCTTTGAAGATAAAAATCTCAAAACAGTTCATTTCATATTGGAAAAGCATTTCCATACTTATTTAATAATAAGTATTTCACAAATCTATTTATTTTCAACATTTGAAAATATTCGATATACTTAAATCAAATTAAGTATATACTCATTCTTTAAGGAAATCATTCTCTTTAAACATATTTATCTGAGTCAAAACGAATGTTACGTAAAACATCGTTACGACGACTCGAAATCACTAGTATAGGGATTCGGATTTAGATAGATATATAAATCCCAATACTACATCAAAACATTTCCTTTCGGAAATCATTTACTATAACAACAGTGTTATAGTCCACCATTTCCTTAAATTTCTCGAAAACGTCTATTTCAACAAGAACTGCGGAAATCTATGCTTTCGATTCATAATACATTTTAAAACGTCTTTAAAATGTTTAACTTCATTTTTAATATCACTTCTTCAAAAACGTATCCATTTTACTTAACAATATATTCACTGTCCAAAATCGTGCATATATCTTCTTTAATAACCTTCTATAATTCACTTATCAAATTTAATCAATTCCGAATTTATAAACACGGTTATAAATTCTATTTCCATTTTAATAACAACTTCGACTTATAAATCTTCTTTTATTAACTTCTATATTCAACTCATCAAAATAAGTGATTCCGGATTTATAAACAACTTTTATAAATTTCAATTCTATTCTTCTAACAACTTCGATTTATAAATTCCTTTTATTAACAAATTCAATTTATAACTCGATATAAATATCACAAGTCCATATTATAAGTTAATAACTTATCATTCATTTTCAACTTCACAATTTATAAGTCTATAAATTTCATTCACTTACGGATTCCATAATATTTCATTTTTCACACTTATAAAAACTCATTTTATAATTTCACCATTCTTAATTTTGTGGATATCAATTTCATAAATCTTTTATATAAACCGTTTACAGAAATTTAAAAATCTCAATTTAAACCATTTCATAAATCAGTCAACTATTTATTCCAAAAATAACTTTTCGGTTATATTTCCCAAATCTATAAATTTTTGTAACTTTAAAATTTGAACGTTTATTTATTTAAAATAAATCACTTCAAAAATCCCATAAAACGTGTATTTTCAAAAATCACTTTAAAATCTTTTTAAAGTAACAGTCGTTATTTTTACATTTCAAAACTGAATCCGATGATGCAACAGCATCGATTAGTCCATCACAACAGTCAATATCATATATCATCATATGATAGCAGAATATATCACAATATCTGTAAATAAGTAAATACAGTTGAGGAATCCAGTTGGATCCCTCCAACCTGTTTCCCTGCATCCAAAGATGTTAGCACAATACCAATTCCGCTCCAGTACGGAATTATCGCGGTATATAGGTTTTTATAAATCCGCTTACTAACGGCGCAATAGGGTCTCATCCGCTATACGAGGCGGGAAATCATCAATCCAATATATACATATGCCAATATGTATATACTGCTATATATATAGATATATCCTATCATATCTAATAGCACATTCAATAGCAACAATCAGTCAATAAATAAATAACTGAAAATTCCACTTTCATTTTTGAGTGAGAAAAATCTCACCTTGATTTTCCGATAGCAATTTATAGCGTTTATTTCGAATGAAACTAAACGGACGTTTAATTTCACTCCAAATTTTTCACTGATCCCGATCGCTTCCAATCCAGTTCCATCGCGAAGTATTCGACCATACGATTCCAACGCAAGTCGTTTCGTAATTTTTCGACCTCGTATGACAAAGATACAACATTTTAAATATTACATGAATTTATAAATATAATAGTTTACACTTTAATTTTTTTTATTTTTTTAACCTTATACAATTCAGGCCGTTCGATTTGCAAACGAAATCTGGACCGCTCTTCTCATCTTCCTCTCCCAGGCAAGTCGCACGCACCCTAAACCCAAAGGCCGCCTCTAGGGTTTCGAACCGCTCTTCCCTCGCTTGACTACGCGACGATCGGCCAACTTCATTTGAACGGCCATAGCCTGCTCCATCTTCACCACCAATATAGTTGAACTCGGCTGCACCTAGGCGTGGAGAAACGTGCCCGTTCGTGGTGCCTTCCCTGGACTGTTGCGCCTCCATCAATGCTCCGTTTCAGATCTCGACCGTTGATCTGATAGAACTCACGTAGCTCTACAATTTCTTAGTTGATAACTTTCGCTAAAAGTCGACGGATTAAGAGATTTGGAGGGGAGAAGTTAATTACTTTCTGGCCATTGATAAAGATAATGACGGCTGAAGCCTTAGAACCCTAGGGTTCAGTTTCTTTGCAAAATGAAGGGAGAAAGGGCTTTTATAGAAAACTGCCCAACTTACTATTCATCGAAATTTTCCGAACTCCGATTCGAGCGTGCCGGCTGACGTTTCTAGGGTTTAACCCGCGTTCCGAACGCAATGGAACAGGTTTCGAAAGCTAATTCGATCGTATGTGTGAGATATGACAATAAACGATCAATTTAACTTAAACCGATTTAAATTGATTTCGAGGCGTTTTAATTCGTACCGGACAAACGGTAATTCCAAAAATTACGAAATTTGAAACCATGCAATAATTTCACATTACGGATCCGATGAAACTGGTTTCGTCGAAATCCGAGACCGTTTGAAAAATGACTATTTAAACTCGACGATTTAAAATTAAAATGATATCGATACGTTTCGAGCTGCCACGGTCAAACGACAACTCCGATTGATACGAAAATTGAAATCCGATAATAACTAACTATTACGGATCAAATGGAACTGGTCTCGTTCAATTCTGAGACTGTTCGAAAATTGACTATTTTTACAGTCGATAATTAAATATTAAAATATTCAATTTTCACAATTTAACTCCAAATTCAACTTTAAAAGTTCTATAACCTTTCTATAACTCCAGTATGATTAAATAAAATTTTCCAAATCATTTTCAATCATTTTAAACTCGATTTTCAATTATCTCTGGAATTTCACTATTTAATTTATCGATTAAATTATCAAATTAAATCCAATATTCGAAAAATAAATCATTCGACTTCTAAATTCCATTTATTAATATTTAAAATTAATTAAATATTCAAATTTTAATTATCAAAAATTCTGGGTCGTTACACAAATTATAAGATATGCAAATATAGAATTATACACACATATAATTACCATAGGATGAAGCATATAGAAACACCTTGAATGATAGAACAATACCTAGATTTGACTGATCACTCTCTAGACCCAATAGACCTTTCCCTTCATCACACCTCGATTTGTGGCTTCTCCTCAGATTTCAAACAAATCACCATCCCACTTTGCAAGAGAAGAATGAGTCACCTTTTTAATTTAGTTTGATGTTGATTTGAATTTGTTTTGATGTTCTTTTTGGATGAAGATTCAACCATGAATGAATGATAGAGAAGAGGAATAAAAGAGAACAAAAAATGAAAGTCACGTTCTGTGTTGTGTACTTTAAAAAGTGAGGAGGTCTGTTTTTAATAGAATTAAAGGAACCGTTTTATGTTCTCATATTAAAAATTCCTTCTTTATTTCCTCTTTTTAAATTTCAATTAATCTCATTAATTGATTTCCTCATCTTACCATTATATGGCTAATCCAAGAACATTCGAGATATGCAAATTTTCCAAATAAAAGAAAACAACTTTTATGTGATTATTTTATTATTTTTAACATATTTAAAATTATAGCGATATCACATATCGAAATATGAAAATATAACTTTTATATATGCATTAAAATAATTACCAACAAAATTCTAAACATCAAATAAATTAATAATAATTAATATTTCATAAATATTAATTAATTTAATCAGTTTGCAACATTTTACAAACTAACTAAATTGTGTGGTTTTCGGAGAAATCACAAATGCAGTTGTGCAACTCAGAGGTTTGAATTCAGTCAGTGATTAATATTGAACAATTCAAATATTAATGTTCACACGTCACTTAGCACGTGGTATGACAGCTTGGCTGAATTCATCGCTTACAGGTCTTTACGGTAAAATCAAATTTCACAGACACTTAAGCGGTACCTTTTATTAACAATTATTTACACCAATTCTCTTCATCAAAATTATATCGCTTTGGATTTATGGAATTTGGTAATGGTCAAAATTCCAATGTCATCCACGTTCAACTTTATAGTCTAAACACAAAGTCCTTAGTTTAATAATAACAATTATTGTTAACCGAAATGCTCTGGCCAAAGACTTTGCCTTTGAGTTGACTTCAGTTGACCATGATATTAACCCCATATAACTGAGGAGACGAACCCTCTCTTGAATAGTGCTTCAATATAGTCGCTTGATGGAACACCATGCCGTGATTTGACTATAATCAAAGTGAAGCTTTCATATTGAAGATCCACAGGATTCTCAAGTCGAGAGAACTGTGTAAATCATTCACATCGATATTTTCTATTTAACCTTAGTTATATTAACCAACAGAAAACTGTCGAGTGAGTCATTCCATAGTTATTCAATAACTATTAGTACGTAATCCCTAGGTGCCCCCAGCAGTTATGAGTAATACATTACCAAACATTTGGAGAGCGTTACATACTCTAGTCTCAACGGATACATCGATATCCACTCTCGATGCATCTTGAATAGGGACACTTAAAATGGTATATTTGTTTTATTGTGTTAAGGTTACAACTCTTTGTAACTACTATCACAAAATATGCCATTTATGGATTTTCTATTAAATATAATTTTAATTAAATTATTTAATTAATATAACCACATTATATCAAGTATATAATAGAAAGAAACACCTTTATTATGAACAAGATTATTCAACGAGTTAGATATATGTAACAAATTACATAATTGCCCCTAAAGCATACCCCTAACTCTATCACTTGTTTGGTCGGCCATACTGAGGTCCTTAAATGTACTAAAACTCATTTAAACCCATTAGTAAATTATATTTTTAAATTCCTATTAATATAGTATATCTCTACGCACATATACTACTTTTATATCCGCATCCAATAAATTGCTAATAGCACCCCGAACATTTCTAGAGGCAACCCCATTATACTGAACACACCCCATACAATGAATACAAAACAATTAATTATTTCATAAACATTAATTAATTTAATTAACTTATAACTATTATAAATCAATTAAATTAAGCGATGTTTTGAAGACTGAGTAGATTGGATTGTCCTACTCACATATGTGAATTTTCCTCGCGATTAATATTTGAACAATTTAAATATTGATGTTTACACGTCACTTTAACTAGTGGTGTGATAGTTTGACTTAATTAATCGCTTACAAATCTTATCGGTAAAATCCGATTTTACAAATTCAAGTGGTACCTTTTAGTAACTATTATTTACACCGATTTCCTTCATCGGCATTATATCACTTTAAGACCTATGTAATTTGGTTTTTGTGAAAATTCAAATATCGTCCACATTCAACTTGGTTAGTCCATAAACAAAGTCTTAGTTTAATAATAACATTTATTAATGTTCTATTCTAGCCAGAGATCTTGACTTTGAGTCAACTAAAGTTGATCGTGATACTAAGCTCATACAACCCAGGAGATAAATTCTCTGTTGAATATTGTTCCACTTCCAATGCTTCAACACAAACCCAACTATAATTGTACGATAAATGTCATACCATGATTTAAATATAATAAAAAATGGAGTTTTGAAGTTCAATAGCATTCTCTGTTGGAACTGAGCGAGCCCACAGTGGAGAAAAATGGCAAATTGCAAAACATTTCCTATTTTAGATCTTTAAGGCCTATGAAGTCTAAAGGTTTTATTAGATCTAAATCTAACTTCGTATTTAGTAAAATCGTATTTTATTAATAATGATATTGTTTTATGATTTAGTTAGGTGTGGAATGTGAAAGGGTATGAATATATCACATATATTCATTTCAGTTATATGTCAAAATGATTAGATAATGACAAGGTGTATTAATAGATGACAAGATATGTAATAGGTAAGAATAAGTTGAATGGCTATCACGTAGGAGTTAAAAAGGGAAATAAATAAAGGATGACAAGGATGATCGATAAATTTCTTTTTTGATAGACTTAATTGATGCAACATATATATGAGAATCAATAGGTATCATAATATAAGAATATAAACAGTCAACAAAAAATTGTATGTATTATATGTCAAAATAATTGAATAATGACAAGCTGTAACCAATAGATGACAAGATATATGTACATGTAGGTAAGAATAAGTTGAATGGTTATCATATAGGAGTTAAGAAGGGAAATAAATAAAGGATGACAAAGATGATTGATACAATTTCCCTTTTGATAAACTTAATTAATGCAACATATATATGACAATCAATAGGTACCATAATATAAGAATATAACCAGTCAACAATAAAATGTATGTATAAATTATTGCCTCATTTAAATTAAAAGAAAAGTAACTATTTCAAACTATGACAATTTGAAAATAGAAAATAAATTTTATTTGAACACTTACATGTAAATTTAATTATGTATATATGAAATTCAATCAAAACTTTCTAATAATACAAATTAGATAGTTATTGCAATCAATTTTAAAACATTGATTTGTTGTCAAAATCCTTTTATTCATATGTAAATATCTAATGCAATACAAGTGCAAATAATATAGACATATATATAAACATTTAAATCCAAATTATAGTTTGTTGTGAAAGATTAAAACATAGATCTACAATTACTGATTCTATACAAACTTCAGTTTTAACTTAAAATATAATTTAATCAATGAATGTGAACATGCAAATTTTCAGATCTAAAGAATTGGACTTTAAATTGAATGTTAAAACATAGATCTAAAATAAAACAGTGTATTTCAACATATATAGATTTAGTTTTAATTTAACAAAATTAAGAAAAATAATTAGTTAATTTGAACATGCAAACTTTCAGATCTAAAGGATTACACATTAATTTGAATGTTTAAAACATAGACCTAAACTTAAGTATTGTTTAAATTATAAACAAATTTCAATTATGATTTATCAAAATAAAAACCCAACTATATCATTCAATAAGTAATCTTCATAAACAAATTTAATTAAACGAAACAATGATACATATATACAAATTATGATAGTCAAATTTAATTTTCATCAAACGTTGCATCAAAATCATTATCTATACAGAAAGAACATACTTTTGAACCAAAGCCTTAAAGCACGCCTTGAAAAAAAGAATTCTCCTGTCAAACCTTTTCCAAATCAAAGTGGTGCTAATCCTTGAATTAACGACCTTCGACTATCAGGTAGTAATTAGATCTTGAATTTGATTCAAGAGTTTTTTTTGTTGGAGAGGGGATAAATTTTCTACCATTAAAATGATGAAGAAGGAGGCTCATAAAAAGTGATATCTAATTAGGTTTAGAGAGCTTATATATGTGGACAGAAAAGAAAGAAAGGTTGATCTAATCATACATCTCTTTCCATCAATCTCAACCATCAAAACAAGCCCCTTAACCCTCAAACCCTAGCTGCCTATTTCATGTTTGTAACAGAAAATTACACCCCCTATAATGGGTATTAAACTCATTTTAGCCCATGTAAATTATTACACAATTAAATCCAATTTAACCGCTTATCAATAGCTCAATTGATATATTTATAACTATTATAACCATATCTTATAATAATTATTACTCAAATTATATTCAAATTTATAATGAATATTTTATAAATATTAATTAATTTAATCAATTTATAATAATTATAAACTAATTAAATCGTTTGGTCAATGGAGAATTCATTGTTTTGGTGTGACTCATCAGGTGTAAATTTGTTCAGCAATTAATATCGAACTGTTCAAGTATTAATGTTTACACATCACTTAGCAGGTGGTGTGATATTTTAGTCAAATTTATCTCTTACTTGGTTTTGGTAAAATCTAATTTCACTTTGTTAAGCATTATCCGGTTGTAATTTATTCACACCAATTCTCTTCGTCAAAACTATATCACTTTGGCTTTTGGAATATTAATGTTTACAAATCCAACGCTGAGTATTAAAACAAGTAAGGTTGATTTTTAAAATAAGTACATGGTTAAAAATCAGCAACGTGTTGTTTGTTTATAGTTTACGAATATCAGTGTACCTTATAACGCTCTTTCTTATGAACACACGCTTCCTATGCATTTTGATTGATAATCAAATTATTTGATATTTCTATCAAAACACTTGTTCAATTTTGATGCTTTTCTGAATGATATTTTCATGTTCGTTCTCGCATCATATCTAAAAACTCACAAGTTTAATATAGCTCTCACTGACTTCGAGACACTTTGCTTATTACATGTAAATAGTTAACTTTAAATCATTATTTAGAATCTTCTGTTTCAACACATACATACGAAAACATAAAGTCATATTATGCTATAATTTTGTGAGTAAAACCCGAACCTACTTAAGCACATCGAATAATGAATCCGTTGCGTTAATTCCAGTAATTGAAATTTATAGTATTATCCTTATCAATGTGGCTCACTATATTCCAACTACCTTTTGTCCTTTAAGGACATGTTTGCGACCAATGGATTACATTCCATTGGGTACAACTTTCAAAATCATATTTTGATTATGTACTTGGAATATATTTTGGATTTGTGCATCATACCATAACGTAGAGTCAATACTTTTAATGGTTTAATTGACCGTCTATGTGACGCCCCACATCTATACCCACGCTAGCCAAGAACACTACGGTGTAATGCTGTCAACTAGCACGGAGAATAAGGCTGTTGAGGAGCGACTATCCATGTAACTTCTTTGTGCAAGCACCGATATGTCAGATAGTATGAACTTCATTTAAGGAGGAAGTCCGACATACCGATACAAACCCAAAGCTATCACACGGTGGCTATATATAATCTTCGGAAATAAACAAAGAAATAAACATAACATAAATCAGTCATAGACATCCATATCACAAAGGCGGAAAAAGATATGAATATATATATAACATATGAAAGTGTACATCAGAGTAGTGGTCAGAAAGATCCACGATAATACAAAAGAATAGCAACATGTGCTATACAAAAGAATACATAAATGAGTCGATATCTCAAATGTGTACAACAAAAACTACTAATCTAAGTAGTTAGCCAAAAGTCAGAATAATCCTGAAGAGAAGTCAAGCAGAAGCACCTGAAACATCTCGGTCTGACCCGAGTATTATTTCATAAGAAAGTAATAAACGGATCAGTCTAGCTATAAATATCAGATAACATGGTGTAGAATAAAAGACATGGCATGAACATGTAATAACCATAATGGCATACTACTATAAGTATGTAATTGAAAATCAACAAGAGATTAATCAATATCACAAGAATCTTCTCTAAGATAAAATGGGGTATCATACCCAAAACTTGTATTCATAACAAGTCAATGTCACACGAATTCACCAATGCACAAAAACTGATAACATATCAATGAAAATCATGAAAATTGGTGAAGCACAAATTCCAGAAATCAACACACGAAATCCAGAAATCACATAAAAAGGGAGGGAGGCCTATCACAAGAATGGGAGCATGAAAACTCACCAACACGTGTAACACATGAACGAGAAGCTATCTCATGGAAGTTATCCATTAAATTTTAACACATGAACGGTCCGAAGACCATGGGGTGCTACCCCATATATGTGAGTAGAAACATCACATAAGCGGGGTCTAGTCTCCCTCGCAGACAAAGAGACATCGCACAGTTGCTAGTCTAAATCACAAAAATGATCGTCATGATCATATAGAAGTGTCAATTACACTAAGCCAGTAAATATATGAGTTTAGCTTCATGTCCCATAACCACTAGCTTAACTTAAATATTTACGAACAAACTGTAGATCTTCACTAGGAAATTGTCACAAATGGGTTCAATCGAACAAGTCCAAGAGCAAACCGACAAAGTGAACGCGAGCGTTTCATACCACTCGTTTTACTAAGTCGTTTAATTCGATTTCTCATCCGAGTGAAGTAAAGGCTTGTATATACTAGTAGATTGGAAATCGGTTTGAGAAAACGAACTTTTGATATTTAAAATAGTGTTAAAATCATTTGGAAGAAAGAGCTTTGATATTTACTACTAGTATTAAAACCTTCATGTTTTTAAAGTGACAAATCACAGAAATTGATTGTAGAATCAACAAGTCACAAAAATTCGCGTTCGAAGACGTGAATGAAATCCAAGGAAATCAGCTCCAAATCCAACAAAGTAGAAATACCCATGCGACCTATCAAGGCCGAGCTAAAATACAATGGAACGACTTAGATCGATCGACCTAAGGATAGCATGCCGAGCGACCTAGTCAAATACAGGTTATACGACCTAAGTATAAAAGGCGAGCGACCTAACGTTTTACCAGAGCCGTGCGACCTAACGTGTTACGGCCAAAGTCTTGGCCGAGCTAAATAGTTAACAGGGACGTGCGACCTAAGTCATGACCAATTCAAGAAAAAGGATCGTGCGACCTAACGAGGAAACGGGTCGAACGACCTAGAGGCATATCGTGCCGAGCGACCTAAGTGAAACGAACTAGGCACGCGACCTAACTGGCAAGCGACTTAAGAGCAAACAGGTCGAGCGACCTAAGATGTAACGACCTACCAAGCACGCGACCTAACAGTGGTGCGACCTAGCGGGGCGAGCGACCAAACACGGTCGAGTTAAGGGAAGGCGCGACCTAAAGAGGTGCGACCTAATGGGAGCGAACTAGGAAGTGGCGCGACCTAAGGAGCATGCGACCTATCAGGGGCCGAGCGACTTAGTGATGCGACCTAATATAGATTGGGTCGAGCGACCTATCAGATCGCGACTTAAAGTGAAAGAGGGCTGAGCGACTTAATGTCTTAAACAAGGCCAAGCAGCTTAACGGATCGCGACCTAGCGGGTGAGCGACCTAGCACGGTCGAGTTAAGGAAAGGCGCGACCTAAAGAGGTGCGACCTAATGGTTAGGAAAGGTCGAGCGAGTTAAATCTCAACGACCTAGCGACTTAAAGGTCGAACGACCTAAAAGGCAAACAAGACCGAGCGACCTAGGGCCAACGACCTAGAGCAGAACGACCTAACGAGGTAAATGAAGCAGAGCGACCTACGACCTAAGTGTCGAGCGACCCAACTCGTGGCGAACGACCTAAGCCCAGAACGTGCAATTTGCAGGCCTGTCTTCTCCAAACCCGAACGACCTAAGTCCAGAATTTTGCCAAAACACTAAAAATTGGGTCTTTCACCAATTCAATTCAAACGAAATGCAAATGCATATGCACAAGTGATAGCGAATCATTTCCAATAGTCCAATGACAGTTATAGGCAAGATGTGAGATTAAAAATCTCACCTTTTCCACGAAATTGATGATGGAGAGCTTAAGAGCAAAGCAAGAATCAACCACAAGCTTGAATCTATGTTCTTCACTTTGAATTTGGAGTTTTATGTTGAATTTACTAAAGATCTTGAGCTTGGAATTTTAATTTCCCGTTCCCTCCACCATTTTTGATAAAGCTTGAAGTGTTTGATGAAGTGATGAAGAGGAGATGGGTTGGGACTGAGTTAGAAGAAGTTCAGCCCAAACCAAAAGCCCAAAGCAAAAAGTGACGAAAATTTCACTATCTTCAAACATATCGAAGTTTACACTCAAAAAGATCGCAAATGTCATTTTGAACTTGACGCAGCGGATATTACAAAACAATGTAGATCGATGAATGTAGTAATCGGTGGATTGGAAGATACTGAAATGCCCAAATTCGTTGATCCGAAGATGCCGAATTCTAGCTATCTCTGACACGTTGATCGCGCACGATACCGTGAGGAGAGATCTTCAATTCTTCGAGCGTTGATCAAGCGCACTTGATTCCGCGAATCGGCTTCTGCAATCATTGAATCGAGCGCACTCGATTATCCGAAAGAGGAGATAGGAGATTACACTCAACTACCAATTTGAATGAAAGCACAAAGCTAACAAAAGAGAATTTTATTCAAAAATCAACAACCTTTACAAATGAAACAACTTGCCTATTTATAGGCTACAACACGCAAAACAGAAAAAAAATACAACTCCTAAGTCGTCGCCGACCTAACAGTCACGACCTAAAAAATCAGACGACTTACGACTTACAAACATCACGACTTAAGCCTTATAACAGAACGACTTAACAACATGTTCAAAGAAACAATACAACATGTAAGCGACCTAAAACAGATATGTAACGACTTAACTCCAGCAGCGGTCTTTCTTTGGACGACTTAAGGCATCAACGGTTCAGATTAACGCCGCATAGGAATCTTCGCTTCTGGCTTCTGCGACTTAAGATGGCACGACTTAAGATATCAGCGACTTACGAGATACTTCTTCCCAACTTAAGAAATTCTGACGACTTAAGATATAACCATCCTCACACGACTTACGACTTAAAGTCTTTACGAGTCAGAACTTCAGCGACCTATGGTAGGTCGTGGCTTCGTTAGGTCGTAACTCTTCACCGACTTAAGACATATCCCAGACGCTACTTCCTATCTTACTGCCCCACCAGTAGGTCGTGCCTCGTTTATACGATCTAACTGTTTGTTAACTCGCCTATCTTCACTAAGTCGTTCCAACGACTTAAGAGCTTTGTTAACTCGCCTATCTTCACTAAGTCATTCCAACGACTTAAGAACTTTGTTAGGTCGTAGCCTGTGATATCCCGGGATTTCAGGGGATTTAAAATATGATAATCTTTTAAATTAATTATAAAAAATTGGTAAAATTGTTGTTTTCAAACAATAATAATAATGTGATGTTTTAAATATAGATATATATAGATTTTAAATAGACCTATCATTTCAAATTTAATAAGTATTGTTTAAATGTGTATATATATGTATTTAAATTGATTTTAAAAATAGAATTATTATTTTCAAAGTAATAATGTGATTATTTAATTATATTTATATGTTAAGTTGATTTTAAATTGGATTTTTAAATTGACTTTGAAATTGAATTTAAGAATTGAATTTAAAGAAATATATATATCTTAAAATAAAGATAAAAATATTTTGATAAAATATATGAATAAAGTTTTTATTTGAATAAGATTTCTTTTATATTATTTTCCTTAAAGGAATTTATTTATATGAATTTATAAAGTATTTATTTAATAGGAATAAATACAAAAGTTTTATATTAACATTTTAAAATGGATAAAAAAATATTATTTATGATTTTATTTAGAATATAATTGGTTTATATTCTATTTTCTTTAAAGATTGTATTTATGTAATATTAAGAAAAGTATTTATAAATTTAGAAATATATTTATTAATTAGGAAATAAATATAAAAAGCTTTAAAAATAATGATAATGACAAGTGTTAACATATTAAACCATCTAAGCATATGTGTTAAGTAATTAGGTAAGGTAAAAGACAAGTGTCATCTTTTTATTTTCATTTTCTTTAATTTTATTAAATCCTAATTTAACACTATATAAACTCCTATCTTCTTTCTTATTTTCTTTTTCTTATCATTTCATTTTCAAAGAAATTAAACTCGAGCAGATCTGTAAACAATACTCAGTTCAGTTTTCTTCAACCCTTTCTCTCCTCATCTTTCCAAAAACTGAAAACAAATCCTAAAGCAAATCAAAACCTGAAACAAAAATCAGAAAAGGGTTTCAAACCTGGAAAGTAAAATCAAACTCAAGAGCCTGATTTCAACTTCAACCTGAAACAATTCAACATTTAACAACATGCAAATGGTTCTAATGCAACAACCAAGTTAAAGATTCAACATAAATAAAGCATGCAAGGATTTCAAATTCAACAGTTCCAGATCAAATGCAATTCCAGGAAATTAAATAAAAACTGCTCTGCTTCTTTAAATTTCAGGTGAGTAAACCTTTATTTTTTAAAACAGTTTTAAAATCTGAGAATAAATTTAAATGTTGTGATAAATGTTATAGTAATTTGGTTTGCATATGATTTACCTGTGAATGTATGCTAGTATAATAAAATGCATGTTCTAAAAATCAGTATGTATACATATATACTTCTCTGTTATTTTAATGTGAGTAGATTAAACTTAAACAGTTTTAATTAGATTCATATGATAGATATTTGAAGTAAAAGTGTGATGCATGTTGAATATATGTATGCATGTTGTTGTGAATATGAATAGATGTGTATAAATAAGTATAGAATTTTGTGTATATGATTTTATTCAGGTGTGCATGTCTGTTTGAATCCCTGTTCTCCTCTGTTTCATATTACAGGTTTCAAATACTAGAATTAAACTCCAATTTCTTTACCTGTTATTGTTAAACTTTGGGTTAGAAACAAAATGGTTAGTATATTCAAAATCTATGTACTAAAAATAGATTCAGGTATCTGATGTTTGGAAATCCTCTGAAAACTTAGAATTTAGTAACCATTCTAACATAAATGTTAAAATCAAATGATGTAATTTGATGAATCAATTATACAAATTGTATTGTCTTTATAAAATATGAATTTTAAAAAGAAAATCAGAATTTTTAGTATTAAAATGAAGATGCATTTTGGGAATATTGGGAAAATGTTTTCTGAGCATTTTCTGGCGATCGGAACATTTTTGGTGATCGTGGTTTCGTCTGGAGATAGCTTGATTATCAGAAAGTTTGGGAAAAATGGTAGACGAATTTATTTCTCATTGAGGCATTGATGATCGATCGAATTGGGTTTAAACCCTAGATTTTTGCGTGGTCGGAAACGGGATCACTGCGACATCTCAGGTTGATCGAGTGGCTCGAGATTTTGGGGACGATGGAGTGGAGGTCTGGCAAAGCTAGTGACATGGCGGCGTGACGTCAGATGATCGGGAACGTGAGAACGAAGAGTTTTCTGGTGATGGATTAGTTTCCAGTTTCGACTGATTTGTTCGATTTCGTTTCGCCGCGAGTTCGACAAGGCCAGGGGGTAGAGTTCATCAGGGAGATCATCGATGATTTGGAGATGGCTGGAGCGATAGTCGGAGGCGTTCTGATCGGTGTGCACGTGCACTTGTGCACGGTGGTGTCAGCGAAATTGTGGCCTCGGGAAGGAAGGATTTTTCTCGAAGGGAGACTCGGGATTTTGGAAGATACACTCGAGGCTGGTAGTGATTCGTGAGTGTTAATATGTAAGTAGTTTAACTTTAAAACTAAAGAAAAAAAATATATAATATAAAGAAGAATCTCGGGATAGACTCGAGTATATGCCGGGATGGACTCGGGTATGTTTATATCAGTGAAAAGTTTTTATATAAAAAAAACAAGTTTTAAAGTTTAAATTGAAAACTAGTTTAAACTATTACTTGTTAATGTTAAGGCATTTAAAGGAAGTTATGTTTTATTTACTTTAATTTATCATGATAAATGATTATTTATTATAAAACCTTAATTAATGATTTAATTAAGAAAAGTTAGTTATTAAGATAAGATGTTCTAATGGTAATTAAGGCATTAATAAGATAATGTTTATCTTAAGATAATTAAAGTTTTAATGTTTTGTTATTAATTAAGTTAATTAAGGAAATTAGATATAATTAATTAATTTAATTAGTAATGATCAAGGATTAGTTAAGAAATTAATTAAGAGTAATTATTTAACTTAATTAACTCAATAATGAAGGTTGATTTAATTAATGACTAAAGGATAATTAATTTGTAATTAATAAATTAAGTAATTAGAGGTAAACTCAATGGTAATTAAGAAGTACTTAATTTGTAATTAAGTTTTATAAATTAATAATTAAGTTTTATTAATTATTAATTAAGGGGTGATTAATTTGTAATTAAAGATTAATTAAGGATTAATCAAATGATAATTCAGGTTTAATTAACTAAAATTAAGGATTGATTAATTTGTTATTAAGTTTTATTAATTGATAATTCAGGTTTATTAATTAATAATTAAAAGGATAATTAATCTATAATTAAAGATTAATTAATTGGTTTAAAGAGTAATTAAGGATGAATTACTCAAGTATAATTAATGATATGAATGTGATTGATTTAAGTTAATTAATTTGTAAATTAATTAAAGATAATCACTTGATAAAGACATTAAGTATGAATACTTAATAAGATTGATAAGTATAATTACATAGTGTAGGTAATTAATGTATAATTACAGGATGTAATTAATTAAAGGAAATTACTTAATGGGAAGTAATGGAAGTATAATTACTTTACAAAAAGTAATTAAGGATTAATTATTTGGTAATTAATTAAAGGATTAAAGAAATTAATTAAGAAGTTAATTAATTAAGGTAAGTAATCATAGGATGATAATTACTGTATATGATTAATTAAGGTGGATTAATAGAAATGATTAATTAAAGTTTAATTAATTAAAGTAATTAATTAAGGATAATTAATTAATTAATGGAAATAATTAATTAAGGATAATTAATCAATGCAATTAATAAAAGTAATTAATGGTTAATTACTGTTAATGGTTAAGAATAATTAATTTGTGAAATTGATTAAAGGATAATTACTTTATGTAATTAATAAATAATTAATCAAGGGTGATTAATATTTAATAAGTAATTAATTAATTAAAGGTTTGTAATTAATTAATGGTTGATTAAGCAAGGTTAGATAATTAATTCTTAAGTAATTAATTTAATCTAAGTTAATTAAATTAATTATAACATAGGGTTAATAATTATTGCTTATGGATGATTGTTTATATAGAATATCTGAATTAGATGATATTTATTGGATGATATGGTGATATTCTGTGATATGATAAATGTATGATATTTATCTGTTAAATGCTGTGTGAATTCAAATATTGAATTGAATTAAATTGTTTAAACCTTTAAACAACTTGAACCTAAAAGATGGCGATTTGGATTTCGATGAGACCGGGATCGGGTTTGCTACATTACAGCATGATAGGGGGTTCTCGCTTCGCGGTTTGGTGGCGAACGGGAGACTCTTACCCCTACATGTCCCATTGAGGGGTTGGTTGCGAGTCGAGAGGCTGGCCGTAAAAGCAAATTCGAGGTATCACTGTTTGCCACGGTGGGTCTGGGATGGTTGCAAAGCCTACCAGTCGCCACTAGCTCGGCCCGTGACAGTTGGTATCAGAGCGCTAGGTTGAGTGAATACCTAGGCTTTGGAGTGAATTCTTTCTTGAGAGAGCGTATTTGTAATTTTTAACTATATATATATTTTTATTCTACCTATTTGTTGGGTTACCTGTTCGGGTTTTCCAATATAAGATATAAAGGTAGATAGAGTGGTGGTGTGTGAAACACGACTACCAATGTTTGGAATTTGAATGTTTGAGGTTGGAAATGTATCTGTCGAGACTATAGACCTAATACCGTCTCGAGTGAGTTTTGTTTGATGTAAGGATTTCATAAATCTCTGAAGGAACTGTTAAGGTTCATATTTGAAGTTGGATGAGTAGAGTTAGTTCTGTCGGAAGAGCAGAAGCGAGTGATGGTATCTGGGTACCTCAGGAAGCAGTAGTTGCGTGATGAGACGCAATGACTGGATGTTTATGAAGATGTTTTCTTTTGAAACAAGTTAAGGAAGTGTGTCTGCTTCGGTGTTGTGGCTGAGTTCAGCAGGGTCTTTTCTGTTTGGTTTGAGGTCCGAGTTTCTCGAGAAGCTTTGGATAGGAAGTTCTGGCATCTGTGTCAGCAGTGCAACTCGGAAGTGTTTTGTGTTCCAGTAGGAAGATCTTTTGGCTTTGCAGTTTTCTAGAGGTGGAATTCAGAAGCAGCAGAAGGGATCTATTTCTTCGATGGATTGGTTAAATAGCATAAGCTGTTCTGATTAGTTAAGAAAGTAGTATCTTTGGATATTGGATTGGATAGGATCGCAAAAGTGACTTGCGATAGTTTGAGTATTCTCTTGGGTTATCAAGAATTTTTCTGGATGTTTTCTGGGAAGTCAGAAGTTTGTCTGCATTTGAGATTGAGTTCTGTATCGACTTGATTTCAAGATTGATACCGGAAGTTCAGCTAGGTAGAAGAATGTCTCCTAGAGAAAGGATTTGGTGAAGCAGCTCAGTATTTCATAGAACTTCTGAGTTTTCTTTTTATGGATCTTTGAACCTTATCTCCAGGATGTGTTGTCTAGTTTGTGTTCTGGATTTTGGGTAGATTTTGAGAGGATCATTTTGTTGAGTTGTTTTTGGTCCAGTTTGTTCTAGAAGCATCAGCGAAGGTTGAGCTGATCGGTAAGGATGTAGGCAGCCCAGGATCGTCAGAAGAGTTCTGTGGATAAGAAACGGAGGAAATTTGGAATTCGAAGTTGGAGACTTCGTTGTTATTGAAGTTTTCTCTGGTAAAGGGAGCTATAAGATTGGGTAAGTCTGGGAAGTCAGCTCCGAGTTGTTTTGGATCTTTTTCTGTGTTCTGATTTGGATAAGAGTTTGGTCTACTTGGTTGAATTGCCAGTTTGGATGACTGGGATTCGGTGTATTCCACGTATCTCTGAGGGAGTGCATGTTTGATCTATCTCTGGTTTTGGAACCGGTAGTCCTGAAGGATTTGGTAGTTGAGTTGATCTTGTCGGTGGACTGATATCTTATTCAGATTGTAGATCTAGATGAGTAAGAGCTCAGTAGTATAGCTAGACTAGATTCAGTAGAGCGAGTATCCTAGTATCTATACCTGGGAAACTCGAGGAAATTTAGGAAGCTTATCCAGGATCTGTGTTCGGATAGCTAGAATTGTTTGTTTGATTGAATTGGTTGTTTGGATGAAATTGTTTGTTTGTTTGTGTTGGCTGATATGTATGCTAAAATTTTTGAAAATTGTTGAAATAAAATAAAAACTTTGGATTATCTTTTAAATTTCGAGGACGAAATTCTTTTAAGGGGGGAGGAATGTGATATCCCGGGATTTCAGGGGATTTAAAATATGATAATCTTTTAAATTAATTATAAAAAATTGGTAAAATTGTTGTTTTCAAACAATAATAATAATGTGATGTTTTAAATATAGATATATATAGATTTTAAATAGACCTATCATTTCAAATTTAATAAGTATTGTTTAAATGTGTATATATATGTATTTAAATTGATTTTAAAAATAGAATTATTATTTTCAAAGTAATAATGTGATTATTTAATTATATTTATATGTTAAGTTGATTTTAAATTGGATTTTTAAATTGACTTTGAAATTGAATTTAAGAATTGAATTTAAAGAAATATATATATCTTAAAATAAAGATAAAAATATTTTGATAAAATATATGAATAAAGTTTTTATTTGAATAAGATTTCTTTTATATTATTTTCCTTAAAGGAATTTATTTATATGAATTTATAAAGTATTTATTTAATAGGAATAAATACAAAAGTTTTATATTAACATTTTAAAATGGATAAAAAAATATTATTTATGATTTTATTTAGAATATAATTGGTTTATATTCTATTTTCTTTAAAGATTGTATTTATGTAATATTAAGAAAAGTATTTATAAATTTAGAAATATATTTATTAATTAGGAAATAAATATAAAAAGCTTTAAAAATAATGATAATGACAAGTGTTAACATATTAAACCATCTAAGCATATGTGTTAAGTAATTAGGTAAGGTAAAAGACAAGTGTCATCTTTTTATTTTCATTTTCTTTAATTTTATTAAATCCTAATTTAACACTATATAAACTCCTATCTTCTTTCTTATTTTCTTTTTCTTATCATTTCATTTTCAAAGAAATTAAACTCGAGCAGATCTGTAAACAATACTCAGTTCAGTTTTCTTCAACCCTTTCTCTCCTCATCTTTCCAAAAACTGAAAACAAATCCTAAAGCAAATCAAAACCTGAAACAAAAATCAGAAAAGGGTTTCAAACCTGGAAAGTAAAATCAAACTCAAGAGCCTGATTTCAACTTCAACCTGAAACAATTCAACATTTAACAACATGCAAATGGTTCTAATGCAACAACCAAGTTAAAGATTCAACATAAATAAAGCATGCAAGGATTTCAAATTCAACAGTTCCAGATCAAATGCAATTCCAGGAAATTAAATAAAAACTGCTCTGCTTCTTTAAATTTCAGGTGAGTAAACCTTTATTTTTTAAAACAGTTTTAAAATCTGAGAATAAATTTAAATGTTGTGATAAATGTTATAGTAATTTGGTTTGCATATGATTTACCTGTGAATGTATGCTAGTATAATAAAATGCATGTTCTAAAAATCAGTATGTATACATATATACTTCTCTGTTATTTTAATGTGAGTAGATTAAACTTAAACAGTTTTAATTAGATTCATATGATAGATATTTGAAGTAAAAGTGTGATGCATGTTGAATATATGTATGCATGTTGTTGTGAATATGAATAGATGTGTATAAATAAGTATAGAATTTTGTGTATATGATTTTATTCAGGTGTGCATGTCTGTTTGAATCCTTGTTCTCCTCTGTTTCATATTACAGGTTTCAAATACTAGAATTAAACTCCAATTTCTTTACCTGTTATTGTTAAACTTTGGGTTAGAAACAAAATGGTTAGTATATTCAAAATCTATGTACTAAAAATAGATTCAGGTATCTGATGTTTGGAAATCCTCTGAAAACTTAGAATTTAGTAACCATTCTAACATAAATGTTAAAATCAAATGATTTAATTTGATGAATCAATTATACAAATTGTATTGTCTTTATAAAATATGAATTTTAAAAAGAAAATCAGAATTTTTAGTATTAAAATGAAGATGCATTTTGGGAATATTGGGAAAATGTTTTCTGAGCATTTTCTGGCGATCGGAACATTTTTGGTGATCGTGGTTTCGTCTGGAGATAGCTTGATTATCAGAAAGTTTGGGAAAAATGGTAGACGAATTTATTTCTCATTGAGGCATTGATGATCGATCGAATTGGGTTTAAACCCTAGATTTTTGCATGGTCGGAAACGGGATCACTGCGACATCTCAGGTTGATCGAGTGGCTCGAGATTTTGGGGACGATGGAGTGGAGGTCTGGCAAAGCTAGTGACATGGCGGCGTGACGTCAGATGATCGGGAACGTGAGAACGAAGAGTTTTCTGGTGATGGATTAGTTTCCAGTTTCGACTGATTTGTTCGATTTCGTTTCACCGCGAGTTCGACAAGGCCAGGGGGTAGAGTTCATCAGGGAGATCATCGGTGATTTGGAGATGGCTGGAGCGATAGTCGGAGGCGTTCTGATCGTTGTGCACGTGCACTTGTGCACGGTGGTGTCAGCGAAATTGTGGCCTTGGGAAGGAAGGATTTTTCTCGAAGGGAGACTCGGGATTTTGGAAGATAGACTCGAGGCTGGTAGTGATTCGTGAGTGTTAATATGTCAGTAGTTTAACTTTAAAACTAAAGAAAAAAATATAATATAAAGAAGAATCTCGGGATAGACTCGAGTATATGCCGGGATGGACTCGGGTATGTTTATATCAGTGAAAAGTTTTTATATAAAAAAAAACAAGTTTTAAAGTTTAAATTGAAAACTAGTTTAAACTATTACTTGTTAATGTTAAGGCATTTAAAGGAAGTTATGTTTTATTTACTTTAATTTATCATGATAAATGATTATTTATTATAAAACCTTAATTAATGATTTAATTAAGAAAAGTTAGTTATTAAGATAAGATGTTCTAATGGTAATTAAGGCATTAATAAGATAATGTTTATCTTAAGATAATTAAAGTTTTAATGTTTTGTTATTAATTAAGTTAATTAAGGAAATTAGATATAATTAATTAATTTAATTAGTAATGATCAAGGATTAGTTAAGAAATTAATTAAGAGTAATTATTTAACTTAATTAACTCAATAATGAAGGTTGATTTAATTAATGACTAAAGGATAATTAATTTGTAATTAATAAATTAAGTAATTAGAGGTAAACTCAATGGTAATTAAGAAGTACTTAATTTGTAATTAAGTTTTATAAATTAATAATTAAGTTTTATTAATTATTAATTAAGGGGTGATTAATTTGTAATTAAAGATTAATTAAGGATTAATCAAATGATAATTCAGGTTTAATTAACTAAAATTAAGGATTGATTAATTTGTTATTAAGTTTTATTAATTGATAATTCAGGTTTATTAATTAATAATTAAAAGGATAATTAATATATAATTAAAGATTAATTAATTGGTTTAAAGAGTAATTAAGGATGAATTACTCAAGTATAATTAATGATATGAATGTGATTGATTTAAGTTAATTAATTTGTAAATTAATTAAAGATAATCACTTGATAAAGACATTAAGTATGAATACTTAATAAGATTGATAAGTATAATTACATAGTGTAGGTAATTAATGTATAATTACAGGATGTAATTAATTAAAGGAAATTACTTAATGGGAAGTAATGGAAGTAAAATTACTTTACAAAAAGTAATTAAGGATTAATTATTTGGTAATTAATTAAAGGATTAAAGAAATTAATTAAGAAGTTAATTAATTAAGGTAAGTAATCATAGGATGATAATTACTGTATATGATTAATTAAGGTGGATTAATAGAAATGATTAATTAAAGTTTAATTAATTAAAGTAATTAATTAAGGATAATTAATTAATTAATGGAAATAATTAATTAAGGATAATTAATCAATGCAATTAATAAAAGTAATTAATGGTTAATTACTGTTAATGGTTAAGAATAATTAATTTGTGAAATTGATTAAAGGATAATTACTTTATGTAATTAATAAATAATTAATCAAGGGTGATTAATATTTAATAAGTAATTAATTAATTAAAGGTTTGTAATTAATTAATGGTTGATTAAGCAAGGTTAGATAATTAATTCTTAAGTAATTAATTTAATCTAAGTTAATTAAATTAATTATAACATAGGGTTAATAATTATTGCTTATGGATGATTGTTTATATAGAATATCTGAATTAGATGATATTTATTGGATGATATGGTGATATTCTGTGATATGATAAATGTATGATATTTATCTGTTAAATGCTGTGTGAATTCAAATATTGAATTGAATTAAATTGTTTAAACCTTTAAACAACTTGAACCTAAAAGATGGCGATTTGGATTTCGATGAGACCGGGATCGGGTTTCCAGATTTGGATATCCGAATACCACATCGATCCAAATTAACGTTAGGTCGTGAATCTCAAGTGAAGATGAAGATTCAGAGTGCAAGGGTTATTGTCGTTAACTCTAAGGGTGATTCCAAAATGAGTGTAACGAGATAATGCCTTCGGTTTCGTTCGAACCCGGAACGAACTTGTATGGATTGAATGCTTTCAGAACATCGTCAGGAGGACGGTGAGCATTCTAAGTGATGTGTTCTGATTTAAAGGTAATCGTAGCCTCAAGCCTCATCAAACCAGGAATGGCTAAAACAGGGGAGGTGCAGCAAGGTTAGTGGGTAGCACCCAAGTATTATAAGATTCCCCTGTCTAGAGGTCCCTTCTTTTTATTCGGCTGTGTGGGCGGTTGAATAGCTACAACCGCTGGGGTTTCTTATGCGGGAATTATCCAGTAAGGGATGGTTCCAGCCTTGTGTTGCAGGGGATTGGGCGTGATCCTCGGTACGTTGATCTAGGCCACGTACTGTGACGGGCGGTACCCCGGTAGCCCTGCCATTGTATGGAATCCAAAATCCAATAAGTGCCGTACGTTTTAGTTGTGCCCAACTATGTTGGAACGTGAGATGTAAGCATTCCAGCTATTTCTGTATTTTACTTGAAAACCCTAGACCCTATTATAATATAACTGGATTTCCTATCAAATGTTTTGGTTAGCGTAAGGTAAAAACTTACCCATATTTATGTGTGGGGAGTCTTACGTGATACCTTTGTTTTCAAAAGGTTTTGAAGTTAAGTAATCTAAACTGTTTACTCACACCAGACCCATGTCTGACCCAAGTGTTTATTTTCTGTTTTATAAACTCTTGGGTACTCAAATTTTTACGAGTAGCCAAGGGATTCAGGTTTGCTTTGACGAATTCTGAAGGAGCAATGGAGCAGGAGGCTTCAGCGTGTAGATATCTGTATTTCCGCTGTGTTGATCTCTGAGTCGTTTATTTAAGTTGTATTTTGAGTTGTAATAACTAGATAGGTGTTTATAACTGTCTAGTATGTGTTGTATAAAGCTGTGTATCTCTGATGTATATGATACAATGTAATATCTTATTTGATTAATATAATTTATTCGTTCCGCTGTTTAGATTCTGATATTGATTCTTCTTTCTTCTCTATCTTTTCTCTTTTCTATCCCTTTCTTTCTTCAAGATGATACGACTTTTTGTGGAGAAAAAGCCGGGTCGTCACATAGCCTTTTCTCCCAAACTTGGTTAAGTCGTAACTCCCTGGAATTAATTCACAGCTCCCCCTCACGTGCTTCTATAAGTCGTGGACGACCTATAGTTCCCTCCATAAGTCGTGGACGACTTATACCCACTTCCTTAAGTCATGTACAACTTAGGTCTTGAAGAATTCTAGGTTGCGCTGCATCATCCTCCCCAGGTTGAGAAAAATTCGTCCTCGAATTTGTACTTTCTGCATTCACAACAAACTCATCCCCATGATATGGTACGAGATGCTTAACATTGAATGCATCAGACGTGTACACATCATCTGGCAGCTTCAATTTATAAGCATTTTCATTAATTCGTTTCACGACTTCTACCGGACCAATTTTTCTGGCTTTCAATTTGTTATACGCGCCCATTGGAAAACGATCCTTTGTTAACACGGCATAAACCATATCTCCTTCATTAAACTCAACATTTCTTCGCTTCAAGTCTGCAGATCGTTTATATTTCTCGTTTGCTTTCTCCAATCGTTCCTGAACGATTTGATGACATTCCGCCAATCCTTCAACAAAATCAGCAGCTTTCTTAACTGTCTTCTTTGATTGTGGCACTACTGTTAAATCCAACGGACCCTTCGTTAAGCTTGAATATACTATCTGAAATGGACTGAACCCCGTGCTACGATTTACCGCATGATTATGAGCAAACTCTGCCTGGCATAACTTCACGTCCCAACTTTTCAGATTATCTTTCACAAGACACCTCAACAAATTTCCCAACGATCTGTTCACAACCTCAGTTTGTCCATCCGTTTGCGGATGATAAGCACTGCTAAAGTTCAATTTCGTTCCCACCATCTTCCACAAACTTAGCCAAAAATGACTCAGAAAACGAGTATCTCTATCCGACACAATAGATTCTGGCAATCCATGAAGTCGATAGATCTCCTTGAAAAAAAATTGAGCAACATGAACAGCATCCGCCATCTTCTTACAAGCAATAAAATGTGCCATTTTCGAAAATCGATCAACCACCACATAAATGGAATCATTACCACGCTGTGTTCTCGGCAACCCCAACACAAAGTCCATACTCACATCAACCCATGGTTTAGTTGGTACAGGTAACGGCATATATAACCCAGCATTAGTTGCAGTTCCTTTCGAAACCTGACAGATATGACATCGCTCCACAAACCTCTCCACTTCTTTCCTCATCGATGGCCAAAAGTAAGACTGTGAAATCAACTGTAATGTACGGTCTCTCCCAACATGTCCTTCTTCATGTAGCTCTTTTACAATCTTCATTCTCAAACTACAATCAGGTATGCACAATCGATTTCCCTTGAACAGAAAACCATCTACCATCAAAAACTCATCCGTCTTTCCCTCCTTGACTTCACCAACAAACTTTGC
This sequence comes from Allium fistulosum, assembly GCA_030737815.1. Taxonomy (NCBI): domain Eukaryota; kingdom Viridiplantae; phylum Streptophyta; class Magnoliopsida; order Asparagales; family Amaryllidaceae; genus Allium; species Allium fistulosum. The sequence goes on along the minus strand of CM060907.1, from coordinate 1,038,262,496 downwards.
AAAATAAGGATCATCGACAAATAATTCTGGTAGTTATTCAAACCCTGTCACCTCAACTTTCAGTGTAGTCAACAAATGACTCCTTCTACTCAAAGCATCAGCCACTCGATTCGTCACCCCTGACTTGTGTTTAACAACAAAAGTAAACTGTTGCAGATATGCAATCCACGATGCATGTCTCGCTGAAATCTTGTCTTGCCCTTGTAAATGCTTTAACACCTCGTGATCAGTGTAAAGAACAAACTCCTTCTGAAATAGATAGTGTCTCCAGTGTTTAATAGATTGCACAACAGCATAAAATTCCACATCGTATGTACTGTATCTCATCTTCGCTCCTGATAACTTCTCGCTAAAATATGCAATTGGACGCCCCTTCTGACTTAACACCCCTCCAGTCCCAACCTTTGATGCATCAGTATGTAGTTCAAACACTAGCTGAAAATCTGGTAATACTAGAATTGGTGCAGACGTCAAGAGTTCTTTGATTTGATCAAAAGCAACCCCTACTTCCTCCGTCCATGCAAACTGTTTACCCTTCATGCAATCTGTAACAGGTGCCATCACACTACTAAAGTGTGGAATGAATCTTCGATAGAATGAAGCCAACCCGTGAAAACTACGAACTTCCGTTATCGTCTTGGGTTGCGGCCAATCTCTGATAGCTTCAACTTTACTTTGGTCAACCTGTATTCCTTCTTCCGACACAACATACCCCAGAAATAACACACTATGCGTCATGAACACGCATTTCTTCGTAGCAGCATAGAATTGTTCCTCACGGAGAATAATTAACACTTTCTTCAAATGCTGAACATGCTCTTCTGTACTAGCACTGTAGATCAGAATATCATCAAAGTAAACCACCACGAATTTCCCAATGTATGGCCTGAAAATCTGGTTCATCACCCTCATGAACGTACTTGGTGCATTCGATAGACCAAACGGCATTACCAGCCATTCATACAATCCTTCCCTCGTCTTGAATGATGTCTTCCATTCGTCCGCTGGTCTAATGCGAATCTGATGTTAACCGCTCTTCAAGTCAATCTTAGAAAAGATTACGGACCCACTGATTTGATCCAATAAATCATCAAGTCTCGGCATCGGAAATCTGTATCTGACTGTGATCTTATTCAATGCTCTACTATCGGTGCACATCCTCCACGTCCCATCCTTCTTGGGTACCAATAAAGCTGGTACAGCACAAGGACTCAGACTCTCCTGCACACGCCCCTGTTGAAGCAATTCTTCCACTTGCCTTCGCAACTCCTCATGCTCTTTTGGACTCATTCTGTAGTGTGGTCTGTGAGGTAACACATCCCCTGGAACAAGATCTATTTGATGTTGAATGTCCCTCAACGGTGGCAACTCCGTTGCCAACTCTTCTGGAAATACATCGTCAAACTCTTCCAGTACTGGTTTTACTTCTTCTGGTACTTCCACCACTTCTTGACTCTCTCGCCCAATCAACAAGAATACTTCAGGCTCTTCCTCAACCTCCTTAACAAACTCTTTAAAAGATAACAAGGTCTTCAGCTCCTCAATCTCTTCTGATTTACTTTCTCCTTGTGATCTTTTCTTTGGAACTAAGATAATCTTCGTACCTTCAAACATAAAAATGTAGCTATTGGTCCGACCGTCATGCTGTACAGCTCGATCATACTGCCATGGTCTTCCCAATAATAAGTGACAAACATCCATCTCTACTACATCACACCAGATCTCGTCTTTGTATTTCTTCCCAATAGAGAATGGAACACGAACTCGTCTATCCACTTTCACTTCTCCTCCTTTTCTCAACCATGCTAACTTATATGGATTAGGATGCTTCTCTGTCTTTAACTTCAACTTTGTCACAGCCTCGGTTGAAATGATATTGTCACAGCTTCCTGCGTCTATCACAAACTTGCACACCTTTCCCAGAATAGTACATGTCGACTGAAAGATATTACTCCTCAACCAACTAGCTTCTTCCTGCTTCGGTGTCAAACATGATCTCCTCAGCATTAGATTACAACCTTCATCTCCTGATGCAATATCCTGCTCATCCTCCTCAACTGGACTAGAACACTCTCCATCAACATCCTCATCTTCAACTTCTACAATCATGGTTCTCTTCTTTGGCTTTGGACACTCGTTGCTTTTATGACCCAATTCCTGGCAATTATAACATTTGAAACCATTGTTAACCCTTGCCTTCTCAGCCTCCTTCACCACTGGTCTACTGATAGGTTTAGAAACATTAGAACTCCCACTAACACCCTTCACTTGATTGTTGGAATTAGTAAACACACCTCCTCCTCGTCTACCCTGCTTCTCCCAAGCCAACGCTTTCTGATGTGCTTCCGCTACAGATCTAGGATCAAACATGTTAACCATATCCTGAATCAGCATTCGCAACCCCCCAACAAATCTGGCTGTCAATTGTTCTTCTGTCTCCATAATATCATTCCTAGCAATCAGTTGATAAAATTCGTCAGCATAGTCATTCACAGATTTCGTCCCTTGTCTCAAGTTCTGCAAATGTTGATACATCAAAGATTGATAATTGTAAGGTAAGAACGTTGCTTTCATCAATTTCTTCATCTTCTCCCAAGAATCAACTTTTGACTTCCCCATTCGTTCACGTGTAAGTTTGGTTTGCTGCCACCATGCCAAAGCTCTACCCCTCAACCTCGTAGCAACCAACTTCACTCTACGATGTTCTGGAACTTCTTTGAAGTCAAAAATCTCTTCAACATTAGCCACCCAATCTAGAAACTCCTCCGCTTGCATACCACCTTTGAATTCAGGAATTTCAGTCTTCATACCCGACTCCCACTTGTGATCATATTCAGAGTAATTTCTTCCTTGTCCTCGTCCTTGTCCTCGAACACTACCACCATCATACTCCTCTTCAAAATCAGATGTATATCGTTGTCTATCTCGTCCACCCACATCTCTACTACCTTCACGTCTACCACCATCATCCCTTCTATCTACATTCCTCCGTTCACGATCATCCACGTTCCTCCCACGCCTTTGATCATCATCAACACTTCTGTCTCGATTGGATTGTGGTGAGACTCTACTTCCCCCATGGTTAGATTCAGGTGAAACCCTTCTCCGATTTTGATTCATTTCTAACATCATCTTCTCTAATCGTCCAATTCCTTCGTTAAGCTTTTCACTAAAATTTTCATTGATTCTTTGCTCCATCTCATCAGCTTCTTCTCTTCTATACAAAGCTTATACGTTTTGGTGTCGATTAGCTCTCCTTGGTGGCATACTTGAAACTTTACAAACTCTTCAAATTCAAACACAATTCGAACTTTGATCCAAAATGAAAAGGATCGAAAACTCCTACTTTGTTGCTACTTCGCGATGAACACGATGAACACAACTTCTCCAAATGATAAGATCCGATCTCTAAACTTCAATACAAGTCGAACAACTTCAACTTGCTCTCGGCCGTGATAAACAAAACTCAAATCTTCACTTCGATTCAACTTCTTCAAGATGATTGGCTCCAAGACTCGATTTAGCTATGATTGGCTAAAACAAGCTCTGATACCAAAACTGACGCAGCGGATATTACAAAACAATGTAGATCGATGAATGTAGTAATTGGTGGATTGGAAGATACTGAAATGCCCAAATTCGTTGATCCGAAGATGCCGAATTCTAGCTATCTCTGACACGTTGATCGCGCACGATACCGTGAGGAGAGATCTTCAATTCTTCGAGCGTTGATCAAGCGCACTTGATTCTGCGAATCGGCTTCTGCAATCGTTGAATCCAGCGCACTCGATTATCCGAAAGAGGAGATAGGAGATTACACTCAACTACCAATTTGAATGAAAGCACAAAGCTAACAAAAGAGAATTTTATTCAAAAATCAACAACCTTTACAAATGAAACAACTTGCCTATTTATAGGCTACAACACGCAAAACAGAAAAAAATACAACTCCTAAGTCGTCGCCGACCTAACAGTCACGACCTAAAAAATCAGACGACTTACGACTTACAAACATCACGACTTAAGCCTTATAACAGAACGACTTAACAACATGTTCAAAGAAACAATACAGCATGTAAGCGACCTAAAACAGATATGTAACGACTTAACTCCAGCAGCGGTCTTTCTTTGGACGACTTAAGGCATCAACGGTTCAGATTAACGCCGCATAGGAATCTTCGCTTCTGGCTTCTGCGACTTAAGATGGCACGACTTAAGATATCAGCGACTTACGAGATACTTCTTCCCAACTTAAGAAATTCTGACGACTTAAGATATAACCATCCTCACACGACTTACGACTTAAAGTCTTTACGAGTCAGAACTTCAGCGACCTATGGTAGGTCGTGGCTTCGTTAGGTCGTAACTCTTCACCGACTTAAGACATATCCCAGACGCTACTTCCTGTCTTACTGCCCCACCAGTAGGTCGTGCCTCGTCTATACGATCTAACTGTTTGTTAACTCGCCTATCTTCACTAAGTCGTTCCAACGACTTAAGAGCTTTGTTAACTCGCCTATCTTCACTAAGTCATTCCAACGACTTAAGAACTTTGTTAGGTCATAGCCTTTTCTCCCAAACTTGTCGTAACTCCCTGGAATTAATTCGCAGCTCCCCCTCACGTGCTTCTATAAGTCGTGGACGACCTATAGTTCCCTCCATAAGTCGTGGACGACTTATACCCACTTCCTTAAGTCGTGTATGACTTAGGTCTTGAAGAATTCTGGGTTGCGCTGCATCAGAACTCAATGGAAGTGGTCTCGAGTCCTAATTTGACCGTATGCAAAAAGTAGCTTTTCGGACTAACATTCGACTAACGATAAAATATTTAAATATAAAATCGATAAATATGCGGGTTGTTACAGACTCCCCTCCTTAAAGAAATTGCGTCCTCGCAATATATAAGATGGAAATAAAAAGTAACAACCATAAAAGCATATTAACACAAAAAAGAAATTTGAAATAAGAAGTTCACCATAAAGAGCATGAGAAGTAAGTCCGGATGTGTTCGCTTGATGAATACTCTAGATTCCCCAAGAGAAATCCTTGGGATTTGAGAATCATAGAACTCATACAAAGAGAATATCTTTATTTTCGAAGACGTTTGACTTCCGAAGCAATAATACGAATAGGATGCTGCTCAAAAGTTAAATTAGGTGAAACTTCAGTTTTTTCCACAACACCAGACTCAAGAATAAAAATCGGAATCTCAAAAGCATTTTCGTAATCGATAAACGTGAAACATGTCACGAATAGCAGAAAATTTGAGCCGGTAATAAAAGGCGATACGTCATGGATTCACTATGTCCAGTGATAGGAAATGGCCCAATATATTAAGGCGCTAACTTTCCCGATCGACTGAAATGTAAAACACCGTTAATAGGTGAAACACGAATAAAAATATGGACCTAAAACCACCTTCTCACCGGCCTCAAGCCAACAAGAAGGGGATCGGCATAGCCTTCCATAGAGTGCCTCGAAAGGTGCCATACCCATACTAGATTAGTAGCTATTATTATAGGAAAATTTAAATAGAACAATATGATCTTCCCAATTTCCATCAAAATAAAGAACACAAGAACGAAGAAGATCTTCAAGAGTTTGATTCACAAGCTTAGTTTGTCCATCGGACTGCGGGTGATAAGCGGTGTTAAAAATCTTGAAGACTTTCCCAAAATCCACTATTAAACAATGGATCGCGATTGCTAACAATAGAAGTAGGGACAACATGCAATTTACCAATTTCCTTGATAAAGAGTTTGGCCAAAAGAGAAACGGTTCAGTTAGACCGAACGGAAATAAAATGGGCGGATATAGTAAGTTTATCAACTATCACCCATAAGCTATCATGACCCGAACAAGAACGGGAAAGGCCATAACTAAAATCCATGGAAATTTGATCCCACTTCCAAATTGGAATTTCTAAAGGTTGCAATAACTCACCATGCCTTCGTGAAGTTGGCAAGTCATGCAACACTTAACAAAGTTAGCAATAACAGATTTCATTCACTCCCAATAATAAATCCGCCTCACTTCGACGTACATTTTACTTCTACCGGGATGAATGGTAAGTTCAGAATGATGAGAATCTTCTAAACTATCTTTTACGAAGATCACTAATATTTGGTACGATAAGTCTACCAAATTTTCGAATGCCGCCATGAAATCAATATCGAAGTCTTTAAACTTTCAATATTAATTTTATCCTTACAGCTTTGGCTAAAAAGAACCAATTTGGGATCTAGCCTTTGAGCTTCAAGAATGCAGTCCAAAAGAGAAGGATGAGCCTCAAGGCTACATAAAACAAGAGATGAACATGAATTAGAATTCACGATCCCGAATCTCACAAGTGGAGGAAATCTCGAGGTCATTCCATTCGGATATCATCAAAGAAATAACTGCCTGTTGCTTAAGACTAAGGGTATTGGCAACACGATTTCCCTTTTCGGGGTATAAAGGATATCAAGATCATAAGATACCAGGGATTCGAGCCAATGTGGTTGACACAAATTAAATTCCTTATGAGAAAATAGATATCCCAATAATTTATAATCGAGGTGGAGAACAAATTTCTTCCCCAAGATGATGATGCCAAACTTGGAAAGCAAAATCAATAGCCGCGAGTACCAGATCATAAGTGACATGCCTAGCCTCGATCGGCTTTTAGGATTTAGAAGCACAAGTGATTGCGCGCTCTCTTTTGCAAGAGAATGGCATCCAAACCAATACGATTAGCATTGGTACTAAAGATAAAGTTTTGGTTTCCTTCGGGAATCACAAGGATAAGAGTATCAAAAACAAAGAATTTAATCTTCTTTCCCGAAAAGCCAAAACTTTTCAAAATCACAATTACCTTTATAGAAAGATTTACATTTTTACAAGTCAATTTATTGTGTCTGGCTGTCTCATCAAAGCGTTTAGGAAATCCCTATCGATAACATTGATCAAGCGCATCGACTAGAATTCTTAAAACACTAAATGGGCAATACAACACAAAATCATCTTCTATATGATGAAAATATCTCTTAAAAGTTTTGAGAATATTCTTTGCTTATTTAATTAAAAATCAAATTGTACTTATAAATAAATCTTATGAAAAAGATTTGCAAAATTTTAAATTTCTATTTTCATCCAAAATTAATAAGTACAAGAATGGATATTGAGATATTCATAGAATACTCGATTTATAAATTGGATGAAATAAGCTGGATAAACCGAATGAGATAATAAGTCACTCACAAGAAGCATAACGAGTGCGGAATGTGGTAAGCGAAATGCTTACTCCCGCAACTCCTAGCTAATTAAATCCGGGGGCAAGGTCAAACTGAAAAGACCTCAACACCTCTTAAAAGATTGCTTAGGTGATGATCCTAAGACAAGCTCAAAGATTCCGGAAAATTCACAACTACTCAATTGAGAGAAATAATTCTCTACTCAACACGTGAGCTTAAAGAATAAGATGATGCCATAAATTTGGAATCGAAATCACAAAGGAAAAATATGAATCTGCTTAACATATTAAAAATGTCGAAAATGAATTAGTCCATTCGGAAAAATAGGATATGGGCCTCATAATGATTAAGCCAATCCTTTCATGCAAATCAATTCCGAAACCTAAACAACGCATGATATGCCAATCGGTTCGGAAAGAAAAATCACATGAAATAATTTCGACGTCAATAAAAAGCAAATTGAGTGTTGCGGATCCACCAACCGGATTCGCAATTCTCAAAGAAGTCATCAAGCCCAAAAATGTTTTAAAGAAAAAAAAAGTCGACAAGTTCTTTTGATATAAAAAGGATAAGATGAACCCATATCAAAAATAACTCGAATAGGATAATCACGAAACAAGTGTAATCAAGGATTGATTAAGAAATAGCTTGACCAAGAGAAGAGTTGCTAGGGCTTGCAGCTTTCCTTTTTCTCTTCCTTAGAAGTTTGGGACACGTAGATAAGTAATGACCTGGTCCTTTGCAATAGAGGCAATAAAGGGGTTTCGGGCACTTAATTACATAATGGTCCGTGGAACCACAATTGAAGCATTGGTTACAACTTGGGGTAGGTGTCTCGGCTACTGAAGTTTCTGGTTCCACCTTCTTCTTGCTTAGAAGTATGGGGCAGACAGAAATATGATGACTAGAATTTTTGCAATAACGACAAAAGAGTGGTTCCGGACACTCCTTTGCATAGTGGTCCTTAGAATTACAATTGAAGCATCCTCTACAATAAGAGTTTGGAGTCTTTGCTACCAAAGTAGGTTGCTTCACCTTCTTATCGGGATAAGGGCTTTTGAACTTAATATGCCTCTTCTTGGAAATCCCAATATCACTATAAATTCCTTTACCAGCCTCTTCATGTCGAAGAGTGATATCCACAAGTTGATTGAAAGGAACTTCAAGTTTCAGAGGTAAAACCATTTCGGGGTTCTTACCCAAAGCACAGATAAACCTTTGATTCTTAGAAAGATCCAAAAGTTGTTGGGCAGACATGAATACGCCATCCAGAGAAGGACTACTGGATTGACTAGCGCTAGGACTGCCAGAATTAACCATCTCTTCTTCTTTAAGAAAGGAGGAAGAAGAAAAAGGTTATTCTCAGAATGACTATCAAGCAATCTTGATAGATAAAACAAGAAATCATAAAAGAAAATAGGATGAATCGGTATGAAGACTCGAATTAATCCTAAGGTACAACTCCTAAGAAGGACTTAGGACGATGATCCTTGTTAAGTTATTCTACATTGTTCTGAAATTTGGCTCTGATACCAAGCTGTGACGCCCCACCTCTATGCCCACGCTAGCCAAGAACACTACGGTGTAATGCTGTCAACTAGCACGGAGAATAAGGCTGTTGAGGAGCGACCATCCATGTAACTTCTTTGTGCGAGCACCGATATGTCAGATAGTATGAACTTCATTTAAGGAGGAAGTCCGACATACCGATACAAACCCAAAGCTATCACACGGTGGCTATATATAATCTTCGGAAACAAACATAGCAATAAACATAACATAAATCAGTCACAGACATCCATATCACAAAAGCGGAAAAAGATATGAATATATATATAACACATGAAAGTGTACATCAGAGTAGTGGTCAGAAATATCCACGATAATACAAAAGAATAGCAACATGTGCTATACAAAAGAATACATCGATGAGTCGATATCTCAAATGTGTACAACAAAAACTACTAATCTAAGTAGTTAGCCAAAAGTCAGAATAATCCTGAAGAGAAGTCAAGCAGAAGCACCTGAAACATCTCGGTCTGACCCGAGTATTATTTCATAAGAAAGTAATAAACGGATCAGTCTAGCTATAAATATCAGATAACATGGTGTAGAATAAAAGACATGGCATGAACATGTAATAACCATAATGGCATACTACTATAAGTATGTAATTGAAAATCAACAAGAGATTAATCAATATCACAAGAATCTTCTCTAAGATAAAATGGGGTATCATACCCAAAACTTGTATTCATAACAAGTCAATGTCACACGAATTCACCAATGCACAAAAACTGATAACATATCAATGAAAATCATGAAAATTGGTGAAGCACAAATTCCAGAAATCAACACACGAAATCCAGAAATCACATAAAAAGGGAGGGAGGCCTATCACAAGAATGGGAGCATGAAAACTCACCAACACGTGTAACACATGAACGAGAAGCTATCTCATGGAAGTTATCCATTAAATTTTAACACATGAACGGTCCGAAGACCATGGGGTGCTACCCCATATATGTGAGTAGAAACATCACATAAGCGGGGTCTAGTCTCCCTCGCAGACAAAGAGACATCGCACAGTTGCTAGTCTAAATCACAAAAATGATCGTCATGATCATATAGAAGTGTCAATTACACTAAGCCAGTATATGAGTTTAGCTTCATGTCCCATAACCACTAGCTTAACTTAAATATTTACGAACAAACTGTAGATCTTCACTAGGAAATTGTCACAAAAGGGTTCAATCGAACAAGTCCAAGAGCTAACCGACAAAGTGAACGCGAGCATTTCATACCACTCATTTTACTAAGTCGTTTAATTCGATTTCTCATCCGAGTGAAGTAAAGGCTTGTATATACTAGTAGATTGGAAATCGGTTTGAGAAAACGAACTTTTGATATTTAAAATAGTGTTAAAATCATTTGGAAGAAAGAGCTTTGATATTTACTACTAGTATTAAAACCTTCATGTTTTTAAAGTGACAAATCACAGAAATTGATTGTAGAATCAATAAGTCACAAAAATTCGCGTTCGAAGACGTGAATGAAATCCAAGGAAATCAGCTCCAAATCCAACAAAGTAGAAATACCCATGCGACCTATCAAGGCCGAGCTAAAATACAATGGAACGACTTAGATCGATCGACCTAAGGATAGCATGTCGAGCGACCTAGTCAAATACAGGTTATACGACCTAAGTATAAAAGGCGAGCGACCTAACGTTTTACCAGAGCCGTGCGACCTAACGTGTTACGGCCAAAGTCTTGGCCGAGCTAAACAGTTAACAGGGACGTACGACCTAAGTCATGACCAATTCAAGAAAAAGGATCGTGCGAGCTAACGAGGAAACGGGTCGAACGACTTAGAGGCATATCGTGCCGAGCGACCTAAGTGAAACGAACTAGGCACGCGACCTAACTGGCAAGCGACTTAAGAGCAAACAGGTCGAGCGACCTAAGATGTAACGACCTACCAAGCACGCGACCTAACAGTGGTGCGACCTAGCGGGGCGAGCGAACAAACACGGTCGAGTTAAGGGAAGGCGCGACCTAAAGAGGTGCGACCTAATGGGAGCGAACTAGGAAGTGGCGCGACCTAAGGAGCATGCGACCTATCAGGGGCCGAGAGACTTAGTGGATGCGACCTAATATAGATTGGGTCGAGTGACCTATCAGATCGCGACTTAAAGTGAAAGAGGGCTGAGCGACTTAATGTCTTAAACAAGGCCAAGCAGCTTAATGGATCGCGACCTAGCGGGTGAGCGACCTAGCACGGTCGAGTTAAGGAAAGGCGCGACCTAAAGAGGTGCGACCTAATGGGTAGGAAAGGTCGAGCGAGTTAAATCTCAACGACCTAGAGACTTAAAGGTCGAACGACCTAAAAGGCAAACAAGACCGAGCGACCTAGAGCAGAACGACCTAACGAGGTAAATGAAGCAGAGCGACCTACGACCTAAGTGCCGAGCGACCCAACTCATGGCGAACGACCTAAGCCCAGAACGTGCAATTTGTAGGCCTCTCTTCTCCAAACCCGAACGACCTAAGTCCATAATTTTTCCAAAACACTAAAAATTGGGTCTTTCACCAATTCAATTCAAACCAAATGCAAATGCATATGCACAAGTGATAGGGAATCATTCCCAACAGTCCAATGACAGTTATAGGCAAGATGTGAGATTAAAAATCTCACCTTTTCCACGGAATTGATGATGGAGAGCTTAAGAGCAAACCAAGAATCAACCACAAGCTTGAATCTATGTTCTTCACTTTGAATTTGGAGTTTGATGTTGAATTTACTAAAGATCTCGGGCTTGGAATTTTAATTTCCCGTTCCCTCCACCATTTTTGATAAATCTTGAAGTGTTTGATGAAGTGATGAAGAGGAGATGGGTTGGGACTGAGTTAGAAGAAGTTCATCCCAAACCAAAAGCCCAAAGCAAAAAGTGACGAAAATTTCACTATCTCCAAACATATCGAAGTTTACACTCAAAAAGATCGCAAACGTCATTTTGAACTCAATGGAAGTGGTCTCAAGTCCTAATTTGACCGTATGCAAAAAGTAGCTTTTCGGACTAACATCCGACTAACGATAAAATATTTAAATATAAAATTGATAAATATGCGGGTTGTTACAGTCTATGATTATCTATTTTCATCGTTGATAAGAAACTCATATTTTCTCTTTAATGTATAAGAATACTTATTAGATATTTCAATGTGTTGTGTTCGTTTAGTTTTCGTTAATTTCATTTCATTCCTTGTAATCAGTTTTATCATTGGATCGTATCCAAATCCATTTTACCAATAATTTCTTAAAGAAATTCATTCGCTATAAAGTTGGTATTTCTTGGAACAATAGTTGTTTCTTTGTGCAATTGAACGGTCATTCGTAAACATTTCATGAGTTGAATTATATAAGACTGATTTTGCATTAGTTCATAATATACTTATGTTCATAACATAAATTAGTCATCCAATGTATACTGTTTCCAAAATTCTCTTGGGTTGATTCATCACAACACCAAATGAGCGTTATGTAACACTTTTTCTATCGCAATTTACAACAGTTATTAGCGTGACAAATTGATAACATAAATAACCATGGGAAACTGTCATCACATTTTATAACCGTGACAAATGGTAGTAATTGTATAAATACTTCGAACTCCCAAGGAGGTCTGTGGAATTCCTTTTTTTGCTTACTCACTCCCTATTTTCCCTATCTGCAACGCATCCCCCTATTATCAAAACATATCGCTGTTGCGATTTAGGGTTCGAATCCTCCGATTCACTCTCTTCAATTGTTGAGATTTCTCCAATAGTTCACTCCATTGAGTCGGGATCTGGGGTTCACGTTGAGATTTAGTGTTCGAGTTGGGATCCATTATTCATGTCGAGATCTTGGTATATTAAAATTCTACCACTATTTACTTTAGATGTGAATCTATGTGTTGAATCGATTTCGATTTGAATTAGTTTCTTTTTTATTTTGAATTTCGATCAGATTTTATATAAAACTGTATAACTATGGTGAACTATATAGCTTGTTTTTGAATGTAATGGGGTGGCACCTTTTAAAATTGTCCAAATGATTATTCATATCGATTCAAAATTTTTTTTGAATGTAATGGGGATGCATTTTTTAAAACTGTCCAACTCATATTGATTTAAATATTATATCACAGAGCTAATATTTCATATTTTCTACTTGTATCTTGATTATTTTAAAAGTTACCCTCCTTACATTTTCATAATCTAAGGATTTAGCATAAATTTTGCTTGCTCTGGGTAATGCAGCACCCCTTCAACTTTAGAAGCTGAGCTAATAGATATCATATACTAAGAACATCCAAATCCGAAACAATCTGTAACATTTTCAGAGTGTTTTGTCACCTCTTCTCGATGATGTAGGCCCTAAGCTAATTTTTTTTTACAAATTTGAATAGGAGAGAAGTTTAGCGCTTAGATTTTAATATTAACGTTCTACGTTAACTTTTTGAGAACTTTGATATTTAAACCATTTTTTTTAAAATGTTGTACATCATCTTTTTGAGAACTTTTATACTTATATGCATTTTTTTGAAATGTGGCTAACATGTTATTTATATTTCTTTTCAAAAACTATTTGGATTTTTGATATTTTTAATCATCACTGCAAGAAAATCCACTTACGATGGCATAGCATGATGGCGTTAGAAGTGGACGTGCTATTATAAAACTTGTAGGATTTAAAAAGATTGATATGGCACGCTATAATTCACCTCCTCTGGTAAACGGAACATAAAGCGGTAAATTCTTTTGGCTGCCCACCCATTTCTCTTACTCTAAATTAACACTACAGCAACTCTACTCGTCGCCTTCACCCTCAAAAACCTGATTTTCGTGTTTTTTTCCGATCTAACCTCCAATCAACGCATCTGAACTCACTTTTTCTCAAAATCATCACGTCTCCATCAGATTGTAGATAAATTCGTTTTGCTTGATGCAATTTAGTAATTTAAATGAAGTATATCGATAATTTCATGATAATTCTGAGGAATTGGTGAATATGTCTTTCTTATTTCATTGATTGGTGAAGTTTTTTTTAAATAAAATAAAAAATTAATTCATTAAGCAGTTATAGGATTTTATGCTTGCTTAGCTTCTTTTTTAAAATCAGCTGATAGTTCCTTAGCTTTATTATCTTATTCAATGAAGTAGCTATTGAATTCGATTCTTTGAATTCGATTTTTAAATTCAAATGGGATTTCCTTTGTCGACCATGCCTTGTGAGTCTAGCAATGATTGACGAAGTGTCACTTGAATTGGGATTGGTATTGGAATAACTTGCAATTTGTTTACTTGCTTTTACTGATGGTATCTTTTTACTTTTGTTAACCATCTAGGGATTGCCAGAACTAAGAATAGCTTCAGGTAGGGCAGCCTTCCCTGAAGATGAAGCAGCCATGTCAGGAATTGGTGAAGTGTTAATTCCAGTCTTGCTTGGAGTTGGGACAGAGTCTTCGCAAGGTGTTTTGTGTATTGGAGAGGCAGTCTTGTTAAACACAGTTCAGATAGTAGCAGATTATCCCAACTGACTTGTAAACTGAAATGGGGTCTCAATACTAATATGGTTGTTCTGGTCTTGATGTAATGAATCAGTAGGTAGATCGTCTTCTCTGAATTTCACACCCATTACCTTGAGAAAAGTCACTGCCTCTCTAGGTGTCATAGGACAGCCTCCCGAGCTTCGCTTTTTTGTACTGTTGATTTCTTTCTCCTTCCAGTGTTGTACATGATATCTCATTTGTTCGAGTTCTTGTGCTTCACTTGATGTTAGGTTGTGGCTACAACCTATAAATGCTAGCATGCCCTTCTCATATCTACAATGAAGGTTTGGATGAGATTTTTTTACTAGTACGGTACAGGTAATATATTTCACTAAATTTTCTCAACTGTAGCTATGTACATGTATCCAAAACAGAAAAATTAATTAGATCTTTAATCTAGCAGAATTTATGTGAATACCTTTGTTTTATGTGTCATGCTGCAAAAATTTGTGATCATGCTCTTACTTGATATGTAATACATGTGTAGATATGCATTATATTATGATTTTTATGTTAACCCATAGATACATTTGCCTAGGATTCACATACTATCACTATGTGAAAATTGAGAAGACTGACCCCAGTTAATACCTCAAAAGTAGAGCAATGTAATAGTTGCTTCCATTTCTCAGTCTTTCAGCAAGTTTCATTCCTAAACCGATATGAGGTGTATATTTGAGTGCCTTGTAATTTGCACGACATCTAAGCTTCTGAATCGAAGGAGAAAGGCGAGTGTGAGTCTTGAATCTGTATGAGTAAACTTCACCACCTTGAACTTCTTCAAAACTTTCTCATAACCTTTATAGTAAAAAGTCTGCACAATAAAATGTCAATACAATAAAACTACATTCGGAAACTTGCATTCAATTGGAAATATAGAGAAGAATGACGCTCACGGATTTTATCTTTTGGTCTCGCAATGCACCGATGATAGCCTTTATTATGGGGTCTTCTCCATATTTCAGGGATCTGTAACCCATTAGTTTGTTATAATGTCATGCTAAGTAGAAATATTGCAGTTTAGAAAGACATTTCCATGTAAACTTGTTACATATATGCAATTTGACCATGGATGGGTAAAATTGTTACCTATACATTTTAATCTTGTACCTTTTCAACAGTAACTATGTAGTATGCGTACTGACAATACTGAGAAATAATATACATCATATTTTTGGTTTATCTATCTTCGACAGTACTGATAATTTATTTTTAAAATACAGAGTACTATTTAAATATTTCTTGCTACTTTTTCCATGATTGAACATTCAAACATCATACATGACTAAATATGTCTAAATTAACTTTATAATTAAAAAAATTGGTATAAAATAATTTGTAAAGTTTGATTGAGGGAATACATGAATAACTATTTGATGGTTAAATTTATATAACATGAAAACAGAAATATGAGAAATTACTGGATTTTACCTCTTAATGTCCTTAGATCCTCAAAAAGCAATTCTCATTTCCTTGTTTTTTTCCACCACTTTTAAATTGAAAACTTAAACATAATGACTTGTTAAACATGAGAATAATAAAGTTTATGTAAGCATTGATTGACTGTCGGTGAATTTGTTATCAAAGATAGGAGTTTAAACATTAATGAAAATTTTGACTTTGTAGATTGTAAAACGTATTGGCCGGAAATGTTTGGCTAAGTTGTTTATTTAATTTTGTTGATAGAAAAGGAAGTTAAATAATAAGTTAATTAATAAGTTAAACTATAAGTTGAATAAAAGCAGGTTGAGGTCAAAAGGTGACTCATTTTTTCTTTTACATGAACATGGGATATCCCTGTCAGTATATGTGTACAAATTACATATGCTGGAGATAACATGATGAATAGGATTATGCACTTGTTATTAGAATAGTTACATCAAAAAATGAAAATGGATGTTGGCTTTAATAATTTATATTCAAGTACTATTGCTTTAATAATAAACATGGTGTTATGCTGCTATGGTGTATTGTAGTATTCATAACCCACAATGCATGCCTTTATCCTCAGTTCAAGTATTATTTTAATAATTATGGATAATTTATGATTTTATTCATACCTATCAATGTAGGAAATGAGTAATCTTGAATGTAAGCTTAAAAGAGCAATGGGATCGAAAGTGACACATAAACAAAGTCAATCAAGTAGCTAACAATGTTTATCATTCCTGGCTTTTGAACTTGAAATCAAGGCATATCCCTTGTTAGAGGAGCTGACATCAAAAATCAGTACCTTGAACCTAGAGCATGTACGTCGTTTGAAAAGCAGACTTGTTGCTTTGACCCGTAAAGTCCAAAAAGTAAGACCCACCTGCTTCCCCATTCATTTTTGTTGTATTGTTTTAGCCCAATCATATACCTCTTTATTATACAGATCAGGGATGAAATAGAGAAGTTAATGGATGATGATGGTGGCATGGCTGAAATGTACCTTATCGAAAAGAAAAAGTGAATGGAACCTTTCTATGACGATCAGTCTTTACAAGAATTTAATTCTACTGGACAACCAGTATCCGAGTCTGCTCCAGTTTCTTCATCTCCTGATTCTAAGGCTGAATCCAGAAGGCTTGAGAAATCCCTAAGCCTCGCTAGGAGCAGACATAGTAGTATAAAGAGTTCAGACGTCATTCAAGAAAATATAGAGGAGTTGAAAATGTTGTTAGAAGCTTACTTTGTTGTTATTGATAACACTCTTAACAAATTAACTTTGGTATGTTCAATAAGTTTGATCTTGATTTCCTTTTACTTACTCTTTTTGTTGCTAAAATTATCTAAAGTGCCCATTGTCCTATTTTAGTTAAAAGAGTAAATCAATGACACAGAAGATTTTATCAACATTCAGTTGGTAAGTTTAGTTAATGTATTTTTTTACTAATTCTATTAAAGTTTTATTACATCCAATGGTACATGATGTTTTAAGTTTACCTTATGCAAAAAACATTTCCAACCGTGAGTATTAAAATTACAGAATTGTAATTTGAACCAAAAACCATTTTCCAACAATTAATTATGAAGTGTAATATCACAAAAAAAGTCATCAAATCGGTTACAAATTTGTAACAATAGTTAAATGAATGTTTTGATGTTTGTTTAACAAAGTACCCTATTAAAATTGCCTTTTGTAACAATAGTTAGATGAATGTTTTGATGTTTTTTTAACAAAGTACCCTATTAAAAATGCATGTTTAACATACATCTGTAAATTATGTACCTGTTTAACTAATGCTTATGCATAGCGCGTCTAGTTAACATATGGCCAATACGAAATAATAAATTATATAATATTATAAAGTGACATTGTTTATTTATAAATCAACATAATACTATGTGGTACTATGAATTGAACTGCTTATATAATATGTATATATTAGTTAATACTATATGAAGTTGGACAGGTATTGCCCTGTTCCAACCACGTTGTAATATATTGATTACGGGTTGCATGAAAAAGAAGTTACTGTAAAAGCTGATTTGGCTTATGTTTATCAGAGACTCTGCTTTCTCAGAATCTCATAGAGCTCAACTGGAACTGGATTCACAGAAATTACAAGGAGGACGGACTGTAAAAGAAAGCAAGCTTGAACAAGCTTCGAATGAGCCAGGTAATTTCCTTCTCTGTTGCTAATTTAAGGTTAATAGTTTTGTTGGATTTTATATGCTATTTTATAAATTAAGCTAATGAACATCAGGTATGAAAGAAATAATGGCAGAGTTTAAATCATACTTTTCATCTCTTTCAAAGGATATGTCTGCTATGCAAAAAGAAATCGTTAAATATAAAGCATCAGCCACCGATTTATATATTCTACGACCTAAAGTACAGTCACTTTCTAGTTTATTAGATAGGAAAGTGAAGTATATCATACTTTGTTGGCATATTTCTTATTATGTATTAGTTTTTAAGGCATTACTTTGTCATCAAGCATATTGTATCATACTTGCAGGTGAGTAAGTCGGATTCATTGTCTAACAAATCCTCATGACAACTTTTAGAGATAAAGAAAAAAGATGTACGGTTGCTTTTACTTCAATTTATATTTTTTCATCATGTTCTAGGAATAGTAATCAGTGCAATAATACCTTAATTTACTTTTCAGAGTACTTAAATGGTTTTAGTCCTGTAATTAGCAGTACAAATATTTTATACTATTTCAGACAGAATTTCGAGCAAACATCATATAGTTCAAAATTATATATGCTTATTGCATTCTTTTAACGTGGAAGTTAAGGGAAGAATAACCTGGTTTGGTTTTACAAATATTTTCTGATAACTTAGAGTGTCAAAACTGATTTCATGTATATTCTTCCACTTGGTGTTTAAGAATCATGGTTATTTATTCGCTGTTTTGTTTTTGAATTTTTCTTTAATCATCTTGTTACCTTTGTCAATGATGCATGTGGATTAGTTTATACTTATTGGTTGGAAAGGGTAGTAACCCTGATTTGATCAAAGGACTTCCGACAAACATGGCTCTTATTCAACCATGCTTTAGTTTTACTTGTAGGATCCAGTTCTTAAATGTAGTTATCAGTTGCACTTTTAGGGAGTTATCGATTTTTTCTTTAACACGTTTCATAACGGAGTAGTTTATATATATAAAATCTAGTTTTTAGGCTTCCAAGTTCTAGAAGTTGTTCTGATGAAGTCCTTATATGTAGTAAAATTTTGATACTTTCATTTTATTCATGATTTTATAACGGTCATTTTTGCCACATTTAAACTTGGTTCTGCTAAAGAAAAGTTCTTTTGAAAATATATATGTTGTTTTCCAGGTCCAAAGGTGGAGAAAAAGTGACCATGAGTTGAGGCTGTTTAGAAATGTACAAACGTGAATCAACCGATTCCAGGTATTGCTATCACGTTATTTTTGAAATATATAGTTATTCATCATATACGTTTTGATGAAAAATAATAATTCGATCACAACTCTCGTGGATGAGTTACATTTTGTGGTGTTATTGTTTTGTATGAGACGACAAATGTTTTTATCAGGAAATGTTGGATTGCTGCCTTAGCTCCTTAGAGAGTGTGTGTAGTTATCACCAAAATTTTCAATATCGTTACATATACACGTAGTATAACTGTAAATAGCTAATATGTTGTGGAAATCCTAGCCTTAGTACCCCTAGTAAGAGCACTAAAATAGCCGTGGAAACAAAATACATTATTTATTGTAAAAGTACATGAAGGAAACTTCCCCTTACCTTATCAATCGATGAAATAAAAATGATTAATTTATCAATCATGTATGTATTTTTAACTTGCTTGCGATTTCATTTTCATTTAATAATCATCATTCTTTAACTACTTACATTGATATATACCTTTCCCACTTCCTTTCGAATTTGCATAATGCACAGTGCTTATAACCTTCTTTTAACACCACATGTTATAAAAGAAATTACTTACATTAATTGGAAGGCTTAATTATGTTTTATAAAAAATAAATTAAATGTATAAAAATTAACTATGTAAAATAAGTTACATAAATAGTAATTAAAATTTTAAAATAACTAAGTATAAAAGTTAACTATTTTTTATAAAAAATTAGCCAAGTTAACTAAGTTTAATAAAAGATAACTATGTTAGCTAAGTTTAGATAATTTAACCATGTTTATAAAAATTAACTAAGTTTTATAAAAATTAATTAAGTTTATAAAAATAATTTAAATTATATAAAATTTGACCAAGTTAACGAAGTTTTATAAAAATTAACTAGATTTTATAAAGTTAATAAAAATTAAATAAGCCTTATGAAAAACAATTAAGATTTATAAAAAATTAAATAAGATCTATAAAAATTAAATTAGCATTAAAAAATTAACTAAGTTAACTAGTTTTATAAAAATTAATTAAGTTTTATAAAATTTTAACTAAATTAACCGAGTTTTACAAAATTTAACTAAATGTTATAAAAATTTACTAAGTAAACTAAATTTTATAGAAATTAACCTAGTTTATAAAAATTAACTAAATTTTGTAAAAAAATAACCATGTTAATAAAAATTAATTATTTTTTTTATACTTTAACTAAGTTTTATAAAAATTTAACTAATTTAACTAAATTTTATAAAAATTAATCTAGTTTACAAAAATTAAATATTTTTTGTAAAAACTAACTAAATCTTATAAAAATTAACCTATCTATAAAATTAATCAAGTTAACTAAATTTTATAATAATTAAATATAAAATTAACCTATCTATAAAATTAACCAAGTTAACTAAATTTTATAATAATTAATTAAGTTTATAAGAATTATCTAAGTTAATTTATTTTTATAATAACTAATAAGTTTATAAAAGTTAACTAAGTCATAAAAATCAACTAAGTTAACTAAGTTTTATAATAACTAAATAAATTCATAAAAATTAATTAAGTTCAACATATAACGTGACTGATAAATATATAAGGTCAACATGTATTTATTCTAATTTGAGTTTGAATTGTGAATAATAAGTAACATAAACAATCCTTAATTATGATAGCATTATATATCTGACATAAGATTATGTAGAATGTGTATCGACATTAAGCATGTCAATATGTTTCATATGTATGTTTCTGTTTATGCCTTACTCATATATATCCTTTTATATATGTTTTCGTACATATGCTTTAAATGCTCTTCCTTTTCTTTTAGGGAATTGGATGTTTGAAGATGACAAACATGGACATTTTACGATCATGATATTTGGGTATTTCCTTTTATAGAGTCCTAATGGTACTATTATCATGTATGTTTAAAAATATCGATTATGAAATATTGTACACAATATTGAATTTGGTGTAATTCTGTTTGTGTATAATATATAATATGTTTTGATTATCAAAAGTTTATTATTATTGTAGTTCGAGTTGATTGAATTGTTCATTAATTAAGGTATATCTTGTTGTTAGATGTTCTAATGTATAGATAGACTATTGTAAACTCAAATCGAGGTAAAGAAAATAGCGTTTTTGAATAGCATAGAAAATTTATAATGGCATTTTTATATGCTATAGTAAACCTACAACAGCGTTTCTGTGGTGTTGTAGAAAATATACAATAGCGTTTCTTTTATGCTATAATAGGCCATAAATCTACCATAACATGTCCTATACGGGATACATAAAAACGCTGTTAGATCCTTTAACAACATTCTTCAAACGCTGTTAAAAATGGGTTGTAAACGCTATAAAAAGTATTCTCAACATTGATAAAAATGCTTTAAAAAGGTACTCTTAGCTCGAAAAAATGATATGAAAAAGTGTTTAACAGCATATCATAAACGCTATTGAAAGCTATGCTTTTATAGCGTTTTATCTAATGCTATGTTAGATCCCTCACTTTTAATGGCATGTTGATATACAGCGTCATGAAAAATGCTAATAAAGCCTTTTATAGCATTTTCTGAACGCTGTTTAAAGCCCTGAATGTTGTAGTGCATATTTTTCAATTTTAGATATTTTCTTTATTTTGGATTACAAATTTTGAAACTGCACTCGGTGCCTATATTTTGGATTACAAATATTACATTAATACAACTCCAAAGTCCAATAACATAAACATAAAATATTTTAAGTTAAAAACTGCACTTAGTTCCTATTTAGTTCGACCAAATAACATGAAATAAAATGTATAAATGAAAACTGTTATACATAAATTAAAAATGCTTATTTATAAATCAATTTAGAAATGAAAACTGCATATCCTTTATTACTACTTTTTTTTTGAAATGGTACTTAGATACAACATGTCACTGGAACAACATAACACAAATCACATGTCAATATTTGTTCGAATCACGCTACGCAAGTTTCGAACTTGTGACCTCTCATACCAAAGTCGAATCACTTAACCACTGGGACAATGGTGCTTGTCACTTATTTTATAAAAGCAAACATAAATGATTCCCTTTGTAGTGTATTAAAACTGGCATTTATGAGTTCATAGTCTTCAAATATGAATTATGGAGATGCAATTTCAGGTTCTACTGTATTTTTAACATGAACAATTGTATGTGAACATATTATGATACGTAATGGTCAATACTTATGTTTACTTAGAGCGTAGGATTTTAAGTATGGTTTTCCAAAAAGTTGTTTGAAGGACTTCAGTGTTGCATATTATAGGCATAAAGCTAGTAACTTTGTTAAAAAGTTAAAACCATACCTTTGATGACTTGAATTTCATTTTATTAAATAACACTTTCCCATTTCCACAAATTTAATATTGGATATGAAAGATTATGGTTCAACCAAAATAACGTATATAGCCACAAATGTTTATTTTGACAACTTCAAAAAATTTAGAAAGAAATAAAATTTTGAATTCTTTTCTAAATTCACTTTCTGTCACATGATCACACTAACTCCAGTTTTGTAACAACCTGGATTTTTCTGTCATTTAATTTTAAATATTTAAATGGTCTAAATATTTCATTTGGAGTTTAATTGAGTTAATAAGTTTTTAAAACTAAACATTTCAAGCAGTTTTGGAATTTTCAAAAATTGCAAGTTAAAATAGCAATCTAGGACACAATTTCAGAATTCAACGAAACCAGTTCCATTGGATCCGTAATATTGTATTATTATCGGATTTCAAATTTCGTAGCGTTTGGAGTTATCGTTTGGCCGTACGGAATAGAAACGCGTTGAAAATAATATCAAAAATTCAATATAGTAATTGGGTCCAAAAAGCTATCTTCTCCATACGATCGAATTAGAACTCGAAACCTTTTCCATTTTGTTCGGAATAGGGGTATAACATTATAAACGCCTAGCGGCACGCCTCAATAGGAGATCGAGATTTCATAGTAGGTAATACGATATATTTTCAATATTTAAATATATTAAATCAATCAAAAGAATAGAGCGTTACCTTTCCCTATACGCTCAACCTATCTCCTTCTTTTGTAAGCTACCCCTTCTCATTTTAAGAAACGATGTTTTCCCTTATTCTTCCAGAAAATCGAAAAAAGATCGATCTTCATACAAAAAAATGGCCGAACTCCATTCGAACGAAAGAAAAACAAATTCGGGTCAAGACTGTCGAAGTCGAATTCAAAATCAATTCATGCAACATGAAATGATAAATTCGATCGAGCCTCTTGAGTTCGTGACCTATGGAAGAGCATGAGAACGATGCTCGTGCGGTAGAGGGTCGATCATTCTCGAATCCAAGAGATTTCATGGCCGGCATCATGATGTGTCGATCTTCATTCAGGAAGAGCTAGTAGGTCGCGATGTTTGTAGCGATGGTTGTAAGGGATTGCGATGATGGGGAGGGTTACTGATCTTCTATCGAACTAAAAGGGGGGGTCGCGGCAGCTCCAGGTGGAAAACAGAGACGGTAGTGGTGTCGCCTGGATGTTTGGGTCGAGGTCAATGAGTTGGTGGGGGAAGAGTATTGATATTGGAAGCATGCTGCTTGGAGGTATGAACGTGAGGATGGAAGGGCGCTGGTATGTGGAAAGGCTCGGCAATGGTGGTGGGCAGCGTTGGTCGATGTAGTGGTCGCGGTTGTGGTCTTGGCTGAAGTAGTGATACGAGACAGTGAGGGGTGTTAAGGTAGCACTTAAGTTTTAAAGGATTACTAATTTGAATTAACTATCAATTTATTCTTTAAAATTTTCATTAATCCATGTCAAATTCGTTCGACGTCCAAAACACAAAATCGATCACGTTGGATCCACGGCGACAGAATAATTATACAATGGGTTTAATTTGGGATTGGAACCGGTTGCAATTTAAAAATCAAGGTGAGTAAATCTCACTCGTTTGGATTACTACTATAAATTTTAAATGATTAACATTAAATTTTGGATGCTAGTTGAATTTATAAAATTTATTGTCTGTTTAATGATATAATATATATATATAGTAGTATATATATATATATATTAGTAGTTGGAGTGATATTCCCTCATATTATAGCGGATGAGACCCTATGTGCCCCACATAATAGCGGATGATCCTATATACCGTGATATCCCCCTCAAAGTGGGATTGATATTTTTTAATGTTGTATTATCATCTATGGATATGTAGGGAAACGGGTTGGAGGGATCCAACTGGATTCCTCAAAAATGTTGATTAATTTTCATATATAGTGATATATGATTAGAGTGAATAATCTGTTAGAGATTATTGCTATGATATAGAACAATTAAATGCTATAATAATACGGACCTTAAATTTGGTATTTTAAATACCATAAATAGTTATTTTTGAAATTTAAGGAATTAAAAAGGAGATTTTGAATATAAAAATATTTATAAGGAAATTTGTATTATATTAAAAGAAATTAAGTGGAATGAAAAAAAAATATAACTTGCTTGGGTTATACTTAACTATTCGTAAATTGGTTTAAATGGAGATTTTTAAATAAAATTTTATAAAAGGGTTTTGAAAATGAAAATTTGAAAATACGGGAATGAGTTGAAATCGATATTAAAAATAGGTCTGAAATTAAAATGGAATTTATTAAGGAAGGGATTTATAAAATGAAATTTTATGAATAAAATTGGTTTTATAAATAAGTGAAACTCGAAGGAGTTTATAAATTTATAAACGAGGTTTATAAATAAGTGGAAAATGATATCAGTGGATAAGTTGGAATATAAGTCTACGATGTGAATTTATATCAAGTTATGGGAATCGTATTGGTAAAGAAATAGTTGAATTTATTTTTAAATGATAGAATAGTTGTAAAGTTGAGATATAAATGATGAGATGCGAATCGAGAGGGATTTATAAAACTGAATTTGGAAATATTGGATCTTTATATTAAATATATTTTTGTCGAGAAATTAAAAATTTGTAAAAAAAATGAGATTTTTAATTACTATGCTATATAATTTAAACTATTATTTAGATTAGAATATTCCTAAAGGCTAGTTATTATAATATTTAATATTAATCGAAATAAATTGTAATTTTATTAATCAGCTTTGTTGTAATGCCCCGATATTTTCAACCATTCGCATCCGCACATGTCAGACTTGAATTGCTCAAAATATCAGATTGTTAATTTATATTTGGCAAAACTCAGGATATACAGTAAATAAATCAATCACAGAATCACTGGCACATAGTAATATAAAAATAAGCAGCGGAATAGATAAATAACAGAGTTGAAATAAAATACAACAGAATATCTCAAATACAATGTTGTCTCGAATACAAACAGATGACAAGTCTGAACCAACAAATGGATAACTGGAAGCTGAATAGATATAGATGGATCTCTAGGTGAAGCTCCAACTCCAAAGGTGAGTCTCTAATACTGTGACACTCAATCTGACCCGAGCGTAAAGCAAAACACAAAACACTCGAGTCAGGATTAACATTCTTATATCAATAAATCCAACTCAAGTGAAATATCAACTAAAATACAAGTAACTTAAAGGATGTTTGGGATTTCCATCCTCTAAGGATCCGTGGAACTATCTACTATGTAGTAATATACGCTATTACAATATGTCTATAGTAAAGTAAACTATTAAAATAGCGTTAAGGCATTACCCATATCCCCCTTAACACATTTTTATAATGCCGTAGTCTATACAGATACTGTAAACTCCACCCGTAGGTGGGCTATCAGGGAGCACACCATAGGTACGACATAAAACAAACTCGTAGAAGGCGCGATAGGGCATGTGACACGGCACTTGAGGCAATGCCAGGGTAGATATACCATTTGCACTCCCGGACTGGTAGTAACGCATAGCAGCTACTACCGCCCACCTCGTGACACACTCCCAAATCAAAGGGAGCACCCAATCACATCACAAAAGCAATAGAATGGTATCGAAGAAATGTGTCCGATATGAGGAATGACCTCACTTAGCCCGGTATAGCTCCTGTTTTAGCCACATCAAGCTGACTCACAGGAGTCAGGGCTACGTAAATACCATATGGAATCGCCACCAAACCATCCTACTTCATTCTGGAATCTCCACCACGTACATAGTTGTCAAAGTGGTTTTCGGTATTGGCAGAGAGTATGACAATTTCCGATCCCGGTCTCTTTAACAACCAAACTTTATTATAACACCGCGGTCATTTCAAAATATCATACTTCAAAACCAAAATATCATATTCATTTCAAAACCATATCAATACGATATCATTTTTCACTTCAAATATATCCATTGCCAAAATTTTAACACTTTCCCAAAATTATAATACTTCAAAATTTTAACACTTAGAAATTATACACTATGGAAATCATAACACTTTGGAAATCATAACTCTTCCCACTTAAATAGTTTGATATAGAAAATAGTGTATATATAATAAAATAGTTAATAGAATAAAATAGTTTATAAAAATTAAAATAGTTAATAAAATAGTATATATAATAAAATAGTTGCATATTAAAATAATTGGTATATTAATAATAGCTTTATATCAAAATCATTTATAAAGTAAAATATTTATATACATATTAAAATACTTTATATAATAAAATAGTTTCCTCCAAATTCACAAATCTATTCGAATTAACTCAAATTCCAAATCCCATTTAAATCAAATCTCAGTTCTTCATTTCAATTCAATTCAAGTCTCGACCATTTTATATCGATTTCAAATATAAACTACAAATTAAACCATTTCAACTTCAATAGATTTCAAAGCTTTAAATATTCAACATTTTCAAAACTAAATTTGATAATTTCAATATATCTCAATTTAACTACATTATTATTTAGTTTTGAAATATTCACTTAATAAAATCCAATATCATTTAAATAAGCCTCAAATTTCAAATAAACTAAATATTTCTTCAATTTATTTAAACTTGAAATATTCATTTAATCACTTTAAATCAAAATCTAAATTTTAAACCTTAATAAAATAACATATATATATAATATTTAAAATCAATATTTATGTAAAACCATATATATCCCTTTTAAAACTATGGAAATAATTTCAAATATATATATATAGACCAACGGTGTTTGTATATAATTTTCTATCCTATGGTCAAGTGATACGGATATCTATCATTTCAATCCATAATTAAATATATATGGGTATATATATCTTTTTAACCCGCAATCCCAAATTCCATGTCAATGAAAATCGCTGGGGTTTATCATTTCAACCCATAACGATTCTCTCCTATTCTACAAGATCGTTCGAGTATGTATCATTTCAACCCATAGGGAATTCTATACTAACAGGGAACTTGCAGAGTGATAGCATATATGACAATAATATAATAATCAGCAACAGGCATATATCATCAGTGATAAAATAAATAAAAAATCATGGTGTCAGATGTCACAGGTGAACAGATATAGATAATGGCATAAATATAGCAATTTAAATAACTAACAGCAGCATATTTCAATTGTCATTTCAATTGAAATCAAATTTAATAAATATAAGAACGTTAATCGTGAGTGATTGCTCACCTTTCGAGGCTAGAGAGTTCGACAATGAGATGAGTTACAACCCAAGCACGAATTCCAAAACGAAGCGAGATTGAACGCGAATTGACAAACGAAGCTGATAAATAGGAATTGACGAAGTCAAATCAGAACTAGACCGATGAAGGAAATTGGTATCTGTAACAACCCGGGATTTCGCTTTAATTAATAATCGTCATTAAATGATTAATCCGTTGGCTAATTGCTTTTGGAAGTTTTGATCAGTTGAAATTCTTTTGATAATTCATTGATTATTGGTGAGCTTTAAAAGTTGAATCTTGGCCCATGTTTTACTTTGGGACCATGATACTTATCTAATATTCACTACTCATTCCCCTTTCATTCTCTTCATTACAAACCCTAAACAAAATGAACGAAAGAAAGAAAAATGGCGGCCTCGTTTATTCTTCTTCGTCCCAAATTCGAATTAGGGCTTCGATAAATTGGGGCTGTCGATTTTGATTATCTCAATCAAAGATTTTGTGGCCACCGAGCTCGTTCACGGCTGCTTCTCCTTCGTAGAAAAAGGTGAGTGATAATTCCACTCACATCTAATTCAGCCTTTTGTTATATATGATTCGAGATCTTGTTTTCGTTTATATGAGTTTATCCCTTTATTTTCGTCGTATATAGATTTTTGTTGAATTCGTCTGTTGATTTTGCTCTGGCACTTGATCTTCGTTTGGATGTTTGAGATGATTACTGACTTCTTCAATTCCTGTATATTCGTTGTTTCCTTGGCTTTGAATGATTTCGTGATTGCCACGGTTTTGATGTTTTACTGTTCGATTTACTTGGCCATCACGGTATTGTCCTTCTGGTGAATAATGTTGATTTCGTTCTCTGGTCTATTGCTTACTGCTTTGAATTCTTTGGTACTTTGACTTTGGTCACTTTGAAACTGCTGCTTTGATTATCTCTGTAGCATACTTGACTTAGCGTTTCATGACTTCGGCATTGTTCATAGTTGATTTTAATTCTCTGTTGGCATCGGCTTCTGCTGTTCCATGATTTTGTGGTATATTTGCTTTGACTTTGGCCTGCTATTCCATGGCTTCAGCATGTGATCTTTCATATCTATAGCACACTTGACTGTGGCATTGCTTCATATATATATGTGTGTGCATTCATGTATGTATATATGTGAGTGATTGTTACACTGTTTTCTAGCCATTCCAGTTTGTAATTTGTCGAGCACCACTTATTCATGGTTGCGGATGCCACCGTATACTGTGTTCTTGTGCATTTTATGGTTGTTGAGTACATTAGAGCTGACACTGGGTAGGTGCTGTGCACATTGATGTATATACATTCATTTTGTACTTGCACTTGTATTTCATGGTTGTTATTTCCACACTTGTGCAAGCTGTTTCAGTCTAGATTTGATTTCTTTATGCAGCCATGTTGACTTGAAGTCTGATCTTCATGTAGCTTGACTTTGAGTTGTGTGGTCTGGACTTGATTCACTTTATTGTGTTGTCTGCACATCAACTTGTAAATGTGACTTGCTTGCATTGTCCACTTGTTCTTTGCTTGGAGTTTAGTAGCTTGTGCAGTCTTCACTTTTGTATAGTCTGCACTCTGCACATAAACTTTTGTAAAGTCTGGTTCAGTCTTTATTGTGTCTGACTTGTATTCAGGTTATATTCTGGTTCACGATAGGTTTGGCATTGTCTGAGTTCGTCATGCAGTTCACGGTCTTGATTTGAAACAGTGTTCATATGCTCTTGAGTCATGTTTCCATTTGCTTGAGTTTGTTGAGCTTGGTTTGTTGGTTCTTGATCATTGCAGATTGATTTTTGAGGTTGTACAGTGAGTTGAATCCAGTCTCAGTCTCAAAGACTCGGGTTTGACCTTGTACTCGGTTGTGGATTTTCATTGTGCATTTATGTGCACTTTGTTCATTGATGATTACTGGGTGGATGATGTACGTTGTAGTTCCATCTGGTTCATTTTGATTTGATTTGATGCCATTTGTTTCTGATTCATGGAGCTTTTGTGTATTTCATCACTGTAGTGGCAAGGCAGTGCACGCGAGCGTGTACTGCAGCCGAACAGTGTTGATTATTTTGTTGTTAATTGTCGTTAGACAATTCTGTTGTTTTCTAAACTATCTTCATTGATAATCTTTTTATTTATCTTTTTGATGATTTGAATTTGCTGATTTGTTGTTTAACACTATTTAGTGTTATATCTGTCGTTATCTGATTCTCTTATTGAAGAATTGGATAGACGAGATTTATGTGACTGTCGTCTATTTGATTATTTAATTATTACTGCTTCCGTGCATTAATAACTGAGTTTGAATTAGACTGACCTGTGTATTATTTTCTTTTGAATTTAATACTCGGGTCAGACCGAGTTATTTCAGGTTGTTGATATCTTGCTTTGGGTTGCTGCTTGAGCTATGAAGTCTCTTCATATCTTTTGGCGTAGTCGTCGTCATTTTGTAGTAGTCAGTGTATTTGATCTAGGTTGATATATATTCATGTATATTAATCGATAATGTACTTGTATATATAACTTCCAGAGTCGACAGTTGTAGTTGTATCATATGTATTGTGTCAAATGTATTGTAACTGACATCTTTTTTTTTGAAAATAGGTAAATTTAATAACTAATATAAAGGGCTGTGCGGCCCAAAGCTTTTACAACTGACAAGAGATAATTAACTTTACATTACAGGATTTTTCGACATAAACCAAAGAAAACCTAAAACTTTCCTTTAATGGCGGCTCCCAGCTCTCTCCTCGACTTGATTCGGTCAACTCCTTCATCCTCAACTTCTCCAATTGTCGTGCTTCTTGTACCGTTGTAGTGGTGAGGATTCTCTTTGGTATCCGATCTATAATTAAGCTTACATCTCTGTTAATTTGATTCGTGATGGCTAAGACGTCTTTTTGTTTTTTGTTGAAAGCCCTCTCATTTCTCTCCCTCCAGAGGTGCCAGATAGTGGTTGTGAGTCCAATTTTGCCAATTTCCTGCATCATCTTCGAGAGGCCGCTCCTATTGTTCAGGTATTCTACTTCCTCTTTAAGTCTCTAGGTGTTATTATTTCTTGAGTATTTTGTTTTTTGTATGTTCCACACCCGTGTGCTGTACTCGCATTCAAAAAATAGGTGTTCATGATTTTCCTCCAAGTCATTACAGAGATAACATGTAGTGTCTTCCACAATTCCCCATTTAAATAGTCTGTCTTTGGTTGGAAGTCTATTGAGTAGAGCTTTGTATAAAGTATGCGCCATTTTTGGGTTATTCGACCTGCTCCATACTACCTTTGTCCAGTTATTCAGGGGGTGTTTGTTCCGCGAATCTTGCCAAGCTTCTCTGAACATAAATTTTCCATCTAAATTATTCTTCCATATCCAGGTGTCCTCTCTATTCTCTGTCTGAATGATTTTCTGTTAGATCTCTTCTTTGTAGTTTAAGCATAATATGTTTCTCTCACATTGCCATTCATTGTTATCTATGATCACATCTACTTTGCATGTTGGGGCTCCATATGCTGAGAAAGCTTCCCACCCTAGTCTGTCAATGAAACTCTGTGAGTTTAGCCATGGGTCTCTCCATAAGTCTGTGTTATTGCCCATAGCAATTTCTCTGTCTATATAAGTCTGTAGTTCATTTCTGGTTTTTAAAATATTTTTCCATATGGTAGATGCATTGTTATCTATTCTGATAGTCTAGAAATTGCCATTTAGATATCTTGCTCTCATCCAACTTACACACAAATTTTTTGATGTTAGGATATTCCAGGCTAATTTCAAACCATATACTTTCTTGAGTTCATATAAATTCTTAAGCCCCACTCCTCCTTCTTCCTTTTTCCTACAAAGATCTAGATATTTAATTTTATGTATTCCTCCTTTCCATAAAAAATCTGCACAAACTGAGTTAATTTTTGCAATTGAACAATTAGGGATTTGGAAGGATTGTAGCCAGAATCTTACTTTAGATGTGATAACAGTGTGAATTAATTCAACTCTACCCGCAAAGGACAACAATTTTGATCTCCATCCTTGTAATTTGTCTCTGATATTATCAATTAGTCTACCACATTCAAAATCTGTTATTGTGTTATTTGATAGAGGGACCCCCAAATATTTGACTGGAAGGCAACCTTCTGAAACCCCCAGTTTTTCCAGCATAGCCTGTTTGTTGGTACAAAATTTATTGAAATAGCACTTGGTTTTTAGTTCATTCAGTTTGAGGCCAGCTGCTTTCTCCAAATCACTGAAAATTATCTTGACTTTCTCAATAGCCTTTAAACTCCCTTTCATCACCACTAATAAATCATCAGCATAGATTAAATGAGTAACCGGTGCAACAATGTTATAAACAGGCTGAATAATCCTTTGAAAGCACGCAATCTCCATTTGGAGAGAAAACCATTCCATAGCTACCGCAAACAAATATGGGGACAGAGGGTCACCTTGTCTGATACCTCGATTACTATGTATATAACCCTTGGGGACTCCATCTATCATGACAGAAAAAGTAGGTGTCTCTAGCGCAAACTTTATAAGATTAACTAGCTTTGAAAGAACCCCCATTGTAACTGACATCAGTTATATATATATATATATATATATATATGAGACTTTTATTATTTGTGTTCCGCATTTTTATTATCTGTGTTATTATTATATTTATTGTCCTAAACTATTATGAACCATCGTAGTTCGTTTTATACTGGAATTGGGTATGTCAATGGGAGTAAATAAATAAGAGATGAAAAATAAAAATATATACCACTCTTATCGAAGTAACCAATACTAGTGTAAGTCCCAACTACGGATGGCCGCTCCTATCCAGCCTTATTCTTCGTAATAACAGACAGTATTTCTTTTAATACTCTTTGTTATTGTGAGCATAGAGGTGGGGCATCACAGTATCAGTGAACATATATATAACTATATATATATAAAAATCTTATTCTAAACCCCAAACATATATTAAATAAAATATATGTGTATTTCAAAATCTCTATTTTAAAATAAAACATATATATTAAAATCAACATATATACATCATATATATTGAAATAACTACTTGTATATATGTATATACCTATAAAAATGAAAAATACTTAAGTTATATTCGATATCTACCTATATGTATATACTCAACTAATTTATATAAATATACACAACAGATCATGTATAAATTCATCCAACTCATTCAAACTTCTTCATTATAACATATACTTTCATCTATACACTTTAAAACAATCATTTAATAACAAATATATATTACTTACAGCCCATATTACATATATACAGTAAATATATGTATCTCTACATATCCAAGCAAATATGCAGACCATATACTTTAAAATAAATATTATTATAACCTATATACATTATATACAAAATTCCTCTAAAGCATATGTCAAATCTCGTATAAAATACATCACTATATATATATATATATATGATTTGAAACCCAGACTCAAGTACACTTTAAAATAAAATAAAATATAGTTCATTCTGAAATCTAATATATATATATATACCTACATACTTCACAGCAATTTCTTTATAAACATAGCTTGATGTCGAAATATGTAAAACTTTAAATACATTTACACATATATCTACATATATATAAGGCACGACAGCCTTATGCACTTTAGAACATATGTATATTATATATCCAAACAAACATACTTTAAAGCACTGTAATTATAAATATATATATATATATACATATAAGCAAGACAGTTCCAGAACAAACGAGCAGACTCTGACATGCAATAAGCTTTGGAAATATATACATTGTTGAAATTATATAAAATACTTATATAACTTATGAATGTTGTATTTACTCTGAATTTTGTGAAGTTTTATTTGTGCCAAAATAATTGAAAAGAAGGGAGAAATTCACTTTCTTATTATTTTCATTCAATGAAACTTACATGCTTAAATAGGAAAAACTAAGGTAACTAACTTCATGTTGCACGTCTAAGAAAATGCCAGAAAACAAGGAACAGCACACCCTACACTACTCTAAAAAATAGGAAACAGAAAAAATAACTAAGGCCATTAACTGAGGCCACTAAACAACTTACTCCTAAGTTATAGGATCGTCTTAATTAAGGAGAATATTTGAATTATATTCCAATACCTCCCCTTAATTCAAACATTGCGGATGCCAATCTTTTCCATGAAGAACTGATGCTTGACTTAGGACAGACTCTTTGTGAACAAATCTGCACTTTGATCATTTGTTCCACAGAACTTCAACTCTATCTTCCCTTCACTGACAAGCCTTCTGATATAATGATGTTGAACCTCTATATGCTTTGTCCTAGCATGATATGCAGGATTTCTGGTCATGGCAATTGCAGACTTATTGTCACACCAAATTTCCGTAGCATTCACCTGCTCATTTCCCAAATCTGTCAACAACTTTCTCAGCCACATAGCTTGTCTGCCTGCTGTACCTGAGGCAATGTACTCTGCCTCAGTTGATGATAATGCTACAGTATCCTGCTTCTTTGAACTCCATGTAATTGCACCTGATCCCAGAGTGAAAATTGAACCAGACGTGCTCTTTCTGTCATCCAAACTGCCTGTCCAATCACTATCAGTGTAGCCAACTAACTTGAAGTTCTCAGAAGCCTCATACCAGATGCCCTTCTCTACAGTTCCTGCAATATATCTCAAAATTCTCTTTGCAGCTCCAAGATGCTGCTTAGTTGGACTGTGTAGAAACCTTGACACCATACTCACACTATATGCAATGTCTGGCCTTGTGTGAGTAAGGTAGTTAAGTCCTCCCACAATGCTCCTGTACAATTTTTCATCAGCGTGACCTGTACCATCATTTCTCTGTAATTTCTCATTAGTATTCATTGGAGTAATTGCAATATCACAATCCTCCATTCTGAACTTCTTCAGTAAATCTCTTGCATACTTCTTCTGAGAAACAGAAATTCCTTCTTCACTTTGACTCACTTCAAATCCAAGAAAGTATTGCAGCTTTCCTAGATCAGGCATTTCAAGCCAAAGAGGAAAGTAACTATGACAGATCAAGTAAGTCATCAGGTAGAGGGAAAAGAAGAGGTGGTTTCAGAGGGAGAGGACGTGGCAGGTCATCTGGCCAGTCATCTAAAACCCAGTCCAGTGTTGCTCTGATACCAAATTTGTTGTATTTACTCTGAATTTTGTGAAGTTTTATTTGTGCCAAAATAATTGAAAAGAAGGGAGAAATTCACTTTCTTATTATTTTCATTCAATGAAACTTACATGCTTAAATAGGAAAAACTAAGGTAACTAACTTCATGTTGCACGTCTAAGAAAATGCCAGAAAACAAGGAACAGCACACCCTACACTACTCTGAAAAATAGGAAACAGAAAAAATAACTAAGGCCATTAACTGAGGCCACTAAACAACTTACTCCTAAGTTATAGGATCGTCTTAATTAAGGAGAATATTTGAATTATATTCCAATAATGAAGACAAGGTGTATTTATACTATTATAAACTAATATACTGTAAACATATCAGTATAACTGTACCCAATATATATACTTACCAACCCAACACCTTAAATTAATATATACTATAGAATTTTGTACAGCTAGTATAAAATATACTTACATACTAAAAGCATAAACATAATACTGGAACTAAATTAATATGCGAATAAATATATATGAAATCCAACATATATAAATTATAATATATATAGGTAATATATATACAAACCTATATACATTATATCGAATCAGAGGATACAGTTTATACAGCCTATAACCTAACAATATATATATGACATATATAATATATGCTGACCTATACAAACCCAAACAAAGAAGAGGTGAAGGTCAGAGCACGCGGCTGTAGGCTTTGGCACTTGGTAGGCTCGAGTTTCTGGAGGAGATCCGGGCTTGGGAAGATGGGCTACACACGGTGGTTCAAGGAGAGGACAGGGGAGGAGGCGGGATAACCGGCATTTGATGGTCGAGGGGTGTGGCAACAAAGAGGGAGAGGTGGCGGCAACTACAAGGCGGGTGAGAAGTGATGGAGGGCGGAGCAGCTCATAGGGGAAGGTGAGGCGAGTTATCGAGGAAGGAGGTCGGCTATACGTGGAGTGAGGAGTGGAGCATGGCGACCGGTTGCGGGTCGGGTGGTCGGGAGGTTTGGCCGAAGTTGTAGAGGAGGGAGAGCATGGACGAGAAAATATGGCTACAGGCGAATGGAGATTTACGGCTCGGGGAAGAGGAGTTCGGCGAGTGAAGGATCTGGAAGAGGGGAGAGTTGTCACGGAGGCGCGGTTGCTTGGTTCGGCGAGAGAAGATGGATAGGTGGATTGTTCGACTGCTATAGGTATAGGTGGCGGAGACTTGAGCTATGAGATAAGCAAGAAGGGAAAAAAATACAAAGGAGGGGAGGAAGATTTGTTACAAGTGGAAGAAGTAGATATAGGTTAGTTTATATAATATAAATTATAATATTTAAGGCTGAAAAGCAACGAACGTATGCACGCAGACACGTACATCGGGCATTTATTTCTTTCCTAACTACGCACGCAAGGGATATACCTTTCAAGTCAACACGTTTTGACTGAAGGGACATAAAGGAGGCCGGAGAAAAGGGCCAAACATTCCAAAACAACGGTCACGGACCATTATTTTGGCCATGCAGCGTTTGCCACGGAAGCCGAAATACGAAAATAATTATACCGCTGAGACTAACACGGCAAGACGCTCAAAACGGTATATAGATATCAGTGGTACGATCATCTGATCGAAAGTCGATGTCGGTACCGAAAATGCTTCTAAAGCGCCGGAATTAAGATAAACGGAGCAATAGCAGTCAAAATTTGGAGAAATGAAATATGACGTCTCACTCAGAATATGATTTACAAATTTATTATATAAAAATATTCAGGTTTGGAAAATATTTTATTATCATCAATTTTTAACTGATTTAAATTTAAATAAAATTACACAATAAAATAAACTTTCATATTTTCAGATGGAAATTCACCATTTGCTTTGTTTAAATAGACGTATTACAAATATCAAATTTTTATTTTGAAATTCAATTATTTAAAATTTCACAAAAATTCAGTTAATTACGACATTAAAACCATTAAAATTTACGGGTCGTTACACTCTCCCCCACTCAAAACTTTTCGTCCCCGAAAAAGAACGAGATAGGAGAATAGAAATAACCAGAAAGAAAATAGATTTGAAATACAAAATACAACAATTAATTTAAAGCCATATGAACTACATTATTTTAAAATTGGTTTATATCCAATTAATTGATTCCAGTTCCTTTTATTTAATAAATCAAATTTATTGTGTTCACATTTGATTGGTTTCAATCCCATATATTTTCATTCAATTGATTTCCTTTAAATTTATTACCATTTAGTACAAAATTTATTTTATTAAACCTGCTTATTAAATTAATTCAACCACACTCCCCATCGGTTAAGTTGATTTCACTTAAAAATTACAATCTCACTATTCTTAAGTTCATATTTATTTTCTTAAATAACATTTTTCCTCATTTAATTTATTCCACTAAACATATTTTGAATATATATTAAGTGTATAAACATTTATTCCCATTTATTATTCAACCAATTAATTCTCTTTTTTATTGTTCAATTCATTATTCAATTTATTATCATTTTAATATCCTATTACTTATATCATAGTGTATACTATCCAATTACATTATAATTACATTTAACTTTTCTAGGTAAGTTATATTGATGTTTCTGAGTGTAATTAAAAACTATGCAAATTTTCTTTTATTTACAACATTTATATTAAGCCAGATTTTTGTTTGAACAATTTATTACTTAGGTTTCCTTCTTGTACAACCCTATATTATACCCTAACATTTTTAACCCTTTTGAATATTTTAGGCAAGTTATATATATTAGAATGCAATTTAATGTTATACAAATAAGTTTTATTC
The DNA here is from genome assembly GCA_030737815.1 of Allium fistulosum. Taxonomy (NCBI): domain Eukaryota; kingdom Viridiplantae; phylum Streptophyta; class Magnoliopsida; order Asparagales; family Amaryllidaceae; genus Allium; species Allium fistulosum. The sequence continues at coordinate 1,038,224,797 of CM060907.1, read as the reverse complement.
AAATTCAACTATTTCAAGTTATTTAAATTTCATGTAAATTTTAGATATTCCACTTATTAAAAAATCGCACTTTATTTCAATAACTGAAACCATTTCTTAATATAAAACTTTAAGATTCAAATTTCCGATTTCACTTCAAACTATTCTGAAATAATTATATACATATATATTATATAAATAAAATCATATTTAAGAATTTCAAATCAAATCCATTTTCTAAAACAAAAGTGTATCAAAGCTACTAACTCATTTCTCCACTTTGAAACTCGAAAATGAATGTCGATGATGCTGCAGTCATCACCGAAATTATTTTCCAGCGACAATGGAGGAGAGTACAGGTTTTAAACTTTTAAAATTAATCTTTTGAAACCATTTCTATTCGAAAAATACCTTTAAATAATATACCCAAAAAATTTAAAAGCCAACCTTTCTAAAATACCTGAAATTGAATTCTCAAACTCTAAATTTAAATTCATTTCAATTTCAAATCAATTTATAAACCATGTTTTATAACTTCATTTCCCTATAATATACAATAATAGTTAATGGTTTAGAAATGTTAATAAAACAATAAATGAAAATTTTTCATTATCATTTCCAACAACCATTTCATTTAGCTATTAAATTTCAGAAAATATATATATAATATAATCATACAAAATTTATCAATTTTGAAAACAATATTGTGTCAGTTTGCTCTGTTTAAGTGTTTTGAAATTCCTATCGAAACCCAAAATTCAAACTTAACAACTCAAACAACACATTATAAAATATTTAAATTACAAATATACTCCCTCACTCGATGATTCCAGAAAAATGGATTTCAAAACAAGGATAGAGATTCAAATTAGAGATACCCAAATCAAAAGAATTCTAACTATAAGATAGGAATGGGAGATAAGATAATTAAATAGCAAAAGATAAAAGATGGATATACTAATATTAATCGCGGGTGACCTAAACCGGGTCAACCGTGACTTCAAGAGTAAGAACGAGGCAGAATAAGGTTGATCACAAGAGAACTACCCTGGTTGCCTATTATAGAACATTCGGGCATAGCAAGAGATAGCAGCATCTAAACCGAGGACACAGATCTCCGGTGAATCCATGCCTATCGTAAAGGAGTTTCATCCCTTTACAAATCATACAGTGGAGCTATGGGATACTCCAGAATCAAGAAGAATTTGGATAAGGGAAGACAAGAATGGATTTCAGAATGAATGGGGAGTTCCAAAGTTCAAAGGAAATTCAAATCAAAAAGGAAGAGATTCAAGCTCGAACGAAGGTGATTCTGTAATTAAATTCACTATATATGCTAAGTTTACCTAAACCCAGAGCTCTGATACCAAATGTAACACCCCGATATTTTCAACCATTCGCATCCGCACATGTCAGACTTGAATTGCTCAAAATATCAAATTGTTAATTTATATTTGGCAAAACTCAGGATATACAGTAAATAAATCAATCACAGAATCACAGACATAGAGTAATATGAAAATAAGCAGTAGAATAGATAAATATCAGAGTTGAAATAAAATACAACAGAATATCTCAAATACAATGTTGTCTCGAATACAAACAGATGACAAGTCTGAACCAACAACTGGATAACTGGAAGCTGAATAGATATAGATGGATCTCCAAGTGAAGCTTCAACTCCAAAGGTGAGTCTCTAATACTGTGACACTCAATCTGACCCGAGCGTAAAGCAAAACACAAAACACTCAAGTCAGGATTAACATTCTTATATCAATAAATCCAACTCAAGTGAAATATCAACTGAAATACAAGTAACTTAAAGGATGTTTGGGATTTCCATCCTCTAAGGATCCGTGGAACTATCTACTATGTAGTAATATACGCTATTACAATATGTCTATAGTAAAGTAAACTATTAAAATAGCGTTAAGACGTTACCCATATCCCCCTTAACACATTTTTATAATGTCGTAGTCTATACAGATACTGTAAACTCCACCCGTAGGTGGGCTATCAGGGAGCACACCATAGGTACGAAACAAAACAAACTCGTAGAAGGCGCGATAGGGCATGTGACACGGCACTTGAGGCAATGCCAGGGTAGATATACCATTTTCACTCCCGGACTGGTGGTAACGCATAGCAGCTACTACCGCCCACCTCGTGACACACTCCCAAATCAAAGGGTGCACCCAATCACATCACAAAAGCAATAGAATGGTATCGAAGAAATGTGTCCGATAGGAGGAATGACCTCACTTAGCCCGGTATAACTCCTATTTTAGCCACATCAAGCTGACTCACGGGAGTCAGGGCTACGTAAATACCATATGGAATCGCCACCAAACCATCCTACTTCATTCTGGAATCTCCACCACGTACATAGTTGTCAAAGTGGTTTTCAGTATTGGCAGAGAGTATGACAATTTCCGATCCCGGTCTCTTTAACAACCAAACTTTATTATAACACCGCGGTCATTTCAAAATATCATACTTCAAAACCAAAATATCATATTCATTTCAAAACCATATCAATACGATATCATTTTTCACTTCAAATATATCCATTGCCAAAATTTTAACACTTTCCTAAAATTATAATACTTCGAAATTATAACACTAAGAAATTATACACTTTGGAAATCATAACACTTTGGAAATCATAACACTTCCCACTTAAATAGTTTGATATAGAAAATAGTGTATAGATAATAAAATAGTTAATAGAATAAAATAGTTTATAAAAATTAAAATAGTTAATAAAATAAAATAGTATATATAATAAAATATTTTTGTATTAAAATAATTGGTATATTAATAATAGCTTTATATCAAAATCATTTATAAAGTAAAATATTTATATACATATTAAAATAATTTATATAATAAAATAGTTTCCTCCAAATTCACAAATCTATTCGAATTAACTCAAATTCCAAATCCCATTTAAATCAAATCTAAGTTCTTCATTTCAATTCAAGTCTCGATAAACCATTTTATATCGATTTCAAATATAAACTACAAATTAAACCATTTCAACTTCAATAGATTTCAAAGCTTTAAATATTCAACATTTTCAAAACTAAATTTGATAATTTCATTATATCTCAATTTAACTTCATTATTATTTAGTTTTGAAATATTCACTTAATAAAATCCAATATCATTTAAATAAGCCTCAAATTTCAAATAAACTAAATATTTCTTTAATTTATTTAAACTTGAAATATTCATTTAATCACTTTAAATCAAAATCTAAATTTTAAACCTTAATAAAATAACATATATATATATATATAAGATTTAAAATCAATATTTATGTAAAACCATATATATCCCTTTTAAAACTATGGAAATCATTTCAAAAATATATATATAGACCAACGGTGTCTGTATATAATTTTCTATCCTATGGTCAAGTGATACGGATATCTATCATTTCAATCCGTAATTAAATATATACGGGTATATATCTTTTTAACCCACAATCCAAAATTCATTGTCAATGAAAATCGCTTGGGTTTATCATTTCAACCCATAACAATTCTCTCCTATTCTAAAAGATCGTTCGGGTATGTATCATTTCAACCCATAGGGAATTCTATACTAACAGAGAACTTGCAGAGTGACAGCATATATGACAATAATATAATAATCAGAACAGGCATATATCATCAGTGATAAAATAAATAACAGATCATAGTGTCAGATGTCACAGGTGAACAGATATAGATAATGACATAAATATAGCAATTTAAATAACTAATAGCAGCATATTTCAATTGTCATTTCAATTGAAATCAAATTTAATTAATATGAGAACGTTAATCGTGATTGATTGCTCACATTTTGAGGCTAGAGAGTTCGACAATGAGATGAGTTACAACCCAAGCACGAATTCCAAAACGAAGCGAGATTGAACGCGAATTGACGAACGAAGCTGATAAATAGGAATTGACGAAGTCAAATCAGAACTAGACCGATGAAGGAAATTGGTATAAGTGAACATATATATATATATATAACTATCTATATATAAAAATCATATTCTAAACCCCAAACATATTGTAACGACCCGTATTTTACGGATCGAGAAGTTTGTCAAAATCTGGGATTTTCAGCATTTTCTAGTTGTTTCAGATTTTGGTTGAAATTTGCCTAAGTCCTAGGTCGTACGCGACCTAGAGGTTAGTTAAATATTGTTGGCAACTTAGGAGATAAGTCGTGACCGACCTAAGAATGTTGGGGATTGGTGGCCTTAAGGTTTGGAGTTAGGTCGTGGGATGGATGGTAAGGATTTAGGTCGTAGACGACCTAAAAGGAAGGAGACTTTAGAGTTTCTGGCGAGTTAACGTGTTAGCGACCTAAGGAGTTAGCTTGTTAGCGACCTAAGGAAATGTTGTGAGCGACCTAGTAGAGTTAACGACTTAGGGGATAAGCAGTTTGCGACCTATAAGAGTTAGCGACCTATGGGATTGACCGACCTAAGTGTTAGCGTAGTTAGGTCGTTAGATCTGTGTTGAGTTAGGTCATAGGCGACCTAAGATGGTTAGGTCGCGTGTGTGTTAGGTCGCGAGTTTGCTAAGTCGTAGGTCGCGTGGGTGCTAAGTTGTTAGGTCGCAGGGTTTTGTAAGTCTTAGGTCGTAGCTTAGTAAGTTGTTAGGTCGCGGGTTGGCTTAAGTGTTAGGTCGCGTGGGAGTCTAAGGTATTAAGTCGTAACCTCGTTATGTCGTAGGTCGGCAAGGCAGTTAAGTGTTAGGTCGGCAACGACCTAAGTTAGGTCGTGGACTTCTATGGTTGTTAAGTCGCGATGTGTTAAGTCGCGCGTTGCGTTAGGTCGTAGGTCGCTGGGTGTTTGGATGCGCAGAAGGGTTAGGTCGGAGAGGCTTAGGTCGTAAGTCGGAAACGACCTAGGGAGATAGCCAGATTTCGACTTAAGGAATTTCAGCTATAAATAGGAGGGGTTGTTCTCACTTTTTGGGATCCGGATTTTGAAGCGACGAAGTGCTGCCATTTTGAGAGCTCGACTTCTTCACTTCTTTTCTCCACTCTAATCTAGTGCTTCCATCCATCCAAATCAAAGATCAAGATTGAAGATTCAAGAGCTTAGATTGGAGATCTTCATCTTTTCAAGAGAGATTTCTTCGTTTGAAGCGGATTCGTGATAGATCAAGCTTGATCCCTTGCTGTCCAGATCTGAAGCGTGTTGATTAGAGGTTGTTTAGGTGATTTGGTGAGTGGTGATTATCTCTCACACGGATCCAAAGGAGTATATCGGATTGTTGGCTCGATTTGGTGTTAAAATAGGGATTTCCATGCATTTTCTTCATCCAAAGTGTAGATCCCTATAGATCCATTGTTCATGATGATGTTACATCCATTTTATCATATGTTAACCTATGCAAGTTCATTCATCAAGTTTGTAGAGATATAATCCATGTTTTCATGCTTATTGGACTTTCAACTCTTTAATTACGAAAATGCCATTATTGTTATAATTGTCTACTTAGATCATATTTGAATGCTTGATTGTTTGGATTGATGTTTGATTTGATTGATTGTTATGAACTAGATGATTGATGATTAGATTTAGACCGAAGACGATTCAAAAGCTAAGGGAAAGGCTCTTGAATTGGGAAAGCTGCTCGTGGCATATGTAGCGGGATGATGAAGCTCTTATGCATAGATTCGATGATGTGATGTCGAGATGAGGCTTTGCGAGGATGTAATGAAGCGGGTCATCATGTGATGAAGACTTGGTCTAATCCAGACGGGATCATTCCAAACATGTTGATAACTCGGTGATATGATTCGAGTTAAGGATAATGAATGGATATGAGAATAGTCGTCGAGGAGGATGACTAGGAGGTTTGGATAGCATCGTTGTTGAAGGTTCTAGCATGCTCTAAGCAAGAGTACGTTTGGGCAGATTCGATAGTCCCAACGACTAACTGTTGATGGTCGAGTACTCTGGGCAGATTCGATAGTCCTAGGCATGGGCTACGACGACGTGCGGGAGTTATGTCTAGAACCAGGGTTTCCATTAGCCCTTGACGGACGGCTGAAAGAATGTGCCGGTCATTCAATTAACGGTGGTATCGAAGCAATGATAACAGTGATAGCCAGAGTCATGGATGTTTGGTTGTAACGTCATTTCGGACTCAAGAGCGGTATTTTCTGGGTGCTTATCTGATTTAGGCCTTGGTACTTGGAAAACATCGCCCTTGACTCGAGTGATAATAACTTTACTTTAAATTGTATGATCTGCTATGTTTGCTTCTGCATTAGTGTGTGTCTGGGGCTATCACTGTAGAATGAGGTTGGAGTGGGAGGGTTGTATTCCTATCCCTTTTCCTTTATGCTCTTTTGGTATGTTGTTAGTTAATTTACTGCTCGCTAAGACTGTTGTCTGACTCAAGGCTTTATGTTTTAATTCTTATTGCCTTGGGCTGTTCGTCCATTTTGGGACGGGCAGACTAGGTAGCAGGTGACAGGTGATGTTCTCTTCTCACGATGCTGATATCGAAGACGAGCTGGAGGGTTGCATATTATCTTCTTATTATATGTACTGGATATTCCGCTGTTTTGTATTCTCTGAGAGATATGTAGTGAGGTTTGATGTATTGACTATGTGGATGCTTGTATTCAACTATTATGGAGTTTTATATGATGTCATTTTGTTCTGTAAAGCTTCACTATACATATGTTCTATTGTATTTTGTCCATGCGCTGTGAGAAATACGATAGATTCTGTTGTTTTAATCAACCCTGACAATCGTCCATGGTCGCCTGGCACACTTTACAGCGCACTATCTCTAGATTCGGTGCAGGGGTCATGGGCGGTCGTCACATTTGGTATCAGAGCATTGGTTAATCGATTTTACCCAACGCTCGCCGTCGTAACTACGTATGAGAGACGTAATTGTATTTTGATAGATGATTACTATATATAATATAGTAGCTTAGTAGAGTTTGAGTCCTTTATGCAGTTGTTTCTCTAGATGTTCTAATCATTCCTTTTTATAGATATTGAGAATGAGTCGAAGAGGGAGACCAGCTGCTAGGGAAGGCCGTGCTACTGAAGAGACTGCTGATTATGCAGCCATGATGACTTCGATCATGAGGAGGATACCAGTTCCGGGGGCAGCAGTTGATGTTGGAGTTCAAGTCCAAACTCCGAAACCAGTGGATTTTGCTAAGTTGTGCAAGGACTATACTGCTCTTGGAGGGAAGGTTTTCTTAGGAACAGAATCAACTATTGAGGTCCAGAGGTGGATAGATGCTTGTAGAAGGATCTTTGGTGATTTGGGAATTGATGATGCAACTAAGAGGAAGTTGGCATCAAGGCAGCTTCAAGGGAGAGCCTCTGATTGGTGGAACTCTATTACCATCGATACTCCGGAAGAAGAGATTACTTGGGAGCAATTCCAAGTTAGATTTGAAGCTAAGTTCATTTCTACAGCTCAGAAGTCTGTTCTGTTCAAGAAGTTTGTAGAGCTCAAGCAGGGTGGAAGATCTGTTCTTGAGTATGTTTCTGAGTTTGAAGCTTTGTCCAAGTATGCCCGGTCATATATTGAGTCTGCTTACCAAAAGAATGAGAAGTTTGTGACCGGCTTGGATAGCTATCTTGGGAGACAGTTGGTGGATCATTTGGACGATTCATTTGAGAAGCTTGTGGAGAAAGCTCTTAGGCATGAGAGTCTGTTTCCTAAGGAAGGATCTGTTGTTGCTGTGACCAGGGAAGAGTCTAAACCCCAGTAGGGTGGAAATAAGAAGAGGAAGCAGCAGCAGCAGAAGGGTAAGGATGGCCAGAAGAAGCCGAAAGGCGAGGTGACTTGCTACAACTGTCAGCAGAAGGGCCATTTCTCGAAGGATTGTAAGAATCCTAAGGTGCCGATGAAGTGTCATAACTGTGACAAGCCGGGGCATTTCATGAAGAATTGTCCAGAACCAAGGAAGGACAGGCAGATTGTGCAAGCCTATGCTTTAGGAGCTGTTCCGTCGTCTTCGAAAGCTCCTACTGCTGAAGAGAAGGGAAAGAGTGTGGTTGTTCAAGGTACTCTTTTCCTATGTGGTGTTACAGTTAGAGTTCTGTTTGATACTGGAGCGTCGCATTCATTTGTTTGTAGTGAACTCGTAGGCCGGTTGGGTTTGGAACCGGATATTGTTGATAGGCCATTGGTTGTGACTAATCCAGTTGGGGGTTCGTCTTGTTTGTGTATGTTATGTCGTGGTCTAGTTGTATCGAGTCATGGTTGCTCTTTTGTTTGTGATTGCTTTGTTCTGAACTTTGCGGGGTTCGGAATTATTTTGGGTATGGACTGGCTTAGGAAGTATGCGGCTAAGGTTGATTGCGAGAGGTTGGAAGTGACAGTCGAGAATGTGGAGGGGCGAAAGGTTGTGATACGATGTAAGCATGAAGAAGGCGTCTTCATGAGCTTCATGTATTCGCTAGTTGTTCCACGGGATGGACTGTCATCAGTGCCGATCGCTAACAGATTCGAGGATGTCTTTGACGAAGTCAAAGGGTTGCCGCCGCATAGAGAGATCGAGTTTCGTATAGATCTAGTTGAAGGAGCCAGACCTGTTGTGATGCCTCTAAGGCGGATGGCGCCTAGGGAACAGCAAGAGTTGAGGGTGCAAGTTGATGACCTTTTACAAAAAGGATTCATTCGGCGTAGTGTGTCCGAGTGGGGTGCACCAGTTGTGTTTGCAACCAAGGCAGATGGGTCGTTGAGGTTGTGTGTGGATTATCGTGAGCTGAATAAGGTGACTAAGAAGAACAAGTATCCATTGCCGAGAATAGATGACTTGTTTGATCAGCTTCACGAAGCAAAGGTGTTTTCTCAGATGGATTTGGCAACGGGATTTCACCAGTTGAGAGTAGCTAAGGATAGTGTGCCGAAGACTGCTTTTAGGACACCATCCGATTTCTTTGAGTGGCTGGTAATGCCGTTTGGATTGACTAACGCGCCAGCATATTTTGTGGATCTTATGAATAGAGTGTTCAGAGATCAGTTGAACAAGTTCGTACTTGTGTTCGTGGATGATATTCTGATTTATTCCAGAACTGAAGAAGAGCACAAGACGCACTTGTGTATTGTTTTGGAAATCTTGCGGAAACATCAGCTGAAGGCTAAGTTTTCGAAGTGTCACTTCTGGAAGAGTGAAGTGAGGTTCTTAGGCCATGTGATTTCTGGAAGTGGAATAGCGGTTGATCCCGCTAAGGTGGCAGCAATCCAGGATTGGGTTAGACCTAAGAATGCATCTGATGTGAGAAGTTTTCTTGGATTAGCAGGATATTATCGACGGTTTATCAAAGACTTCTCCAAGGTAGCTGCACCGTTAACAGGATTGACGAAAAAGAACCAAGTGTTCAGTTGGGATGCTAAGTGTGAGCAAGCTTTCGGAATCCTGAAAGAGCGATTGACGAGTGCTCCTGTTTTGACTATTCCAAGTGGGAATGATGAGATGGTGGTTTACACCGACGCATGTGGTACTGGACTTGGAGCAGTGCTGACGCAGAGGGATAAAGTTGTTGCGTATGCCAGTCGACAACTAAAGCCGCATGAAAGGAATTACCCGACTCATGATTTGGAGTTAGCGGCGATTGTATTTGCTCTGAAGATGTGGAGACATTATCTGTTGGGAGTTCGATTCGAGTTGTTTACAGATCATAAGTCGTTGAAGTACCTTTTCTCCCAAAAGGATTTGAATCTTCGGCAGCAACGTTAGCTAGAGTTTTTAGCATCATATGATTTTGGTATAGCTTATACTCCGGGAAAAGGTAACGCAGTGGCAGATGCGTTAGGTCGAAGACATGCAGGATTGGGAGTCATGTTTTCAGAATGGAAGAATCTCGAGTATTTAGCTGGATTTGACTTCAGGCCTAGATGCGAATTGGAACCTGAGATGTTGGCAAACTTATCAATAAGACCCACTCTTGTGGAAAGGATTGGCGAGGGCCAAAAGCGAGATGATAAGCTTGTCAAGATTATCCGTGAATTGGAATCTGGATTGGATCCAGAAAAGGATAAAGGATTCGAGGCCGATCGAGAGGGTTGGCTTCGGAAGCAAGGACAACTAGTTGTTCCCGATATAGATGAATTGAGGAGTGAGATTCTGAAGGAAAGTCATCACTCGAAGTTGACAATTCATCCAGGAGGAAATAAGATGTATCGGGATATGAAGAGAACCTACTACTGGGAAGGTATGAAGAAGGATGTTGGAAATTTTATTTCCAAGTGTATGAACTGCCAGTTGGTAAAAGCCGAACAGAAGAAGCCAAGTGGATTGCTTCAGCCATTAGAAGTTCCTACATGGAAGTGGGAGCAGATATCGATGGATTTTATTGATGGATTGCCTAGAACCAGAACGGGAAATGAAGGGATTTGGGTCATTGTAGATCGTTTGACTAAGAGCGCACGATTCATTCCTGTTCGATCGACTAGGACTGCGTCAAAGTTGGCTGAGTTGTATGTTAAGTGGATAGTTCGTTTCCATGGTATTCCGAAGAGTATAGTGAGCGATCGAGACCCATTGTTCACTAGTGGATTTTGGAAGAGCTTCCAGGAAGTCTTGGGAACCGAGTTGTGTTTAAGTACAGCTTATCATCCCCAAACGGATGGTCAGACCGAGAGAGTCAACCGAGTTTTGGAAGTTCTTCTTAGAGCTTGTGTTTTGGATTTCGGAGGATCATGGGAAGATCACCTTCATTTGGTGGAGTTTGCATACAACAACAGTTACCAGTCAAGTATTGGTATGGCACCGTATGAGGCATTGTATGGAAGACCGTGTAACTCTCCGACATGTTGGTTGGAAACTGGAGAAAAGTTGATGCTTGGGCCAGAGATGATTCGTCAGACTTCAGATTGTATAGAGATCATTCGGCAACGAATGAAGGCAGCCCAAGACCGTCAGAAAAGTTATGCCGATAAGCGTCGTAAGGATTTGGAATTCGACGTTGGTGATATGGTTTTTGTGAAGATTTCTCCACTGAAGAATGTTATTCGATTCGGGAAGAAAGGAAAACTGACTCCGAGATTTGTTGGACCATTCCCGATCGTCGAGCGAATTGGAAAGCTCGCCTACAGATTGGAGTTACCGGAGAAGATGTCGAGTGTGCACAATGTTTTTCACGTATCATATCTATGGAAGTATGTGCACGACTCGAGTACGGTGGTTTCCGCTGATAGCTGTGAAGACTTTGAAGTTGATCCAGTTGATAGAAGACCTCGTAAGCCGCTTCGTGTTGTTGAAACTGACACGAAACAGCTTAGGAGGAAGGTAGTTAAGTTGCTCAAGGTACAATGGAGCGATGATGATAACGACTGTACGTGGGAGGTAGAAGAGAGGATGAAGGCAGCTCATCCTGAACTCTTCAAGGTATAGCCCTAAAGTGTCGTGTCATCTCGCAATATTGTAACTTGTTCTAGTTTTAGAATTCTGCATGCTAAGCTAGAATTGGATGCATGGTTTGTTGATTGCTATGGATGATAGGCGTGCAGAATAGTTTTAATTGCTTTGATTGTGTGGAATTTCAGGAGCGAAATTCCTAAGGGGGAGAGAATGTAACGACCCGTATTTTACGGATCGAGAAGTTTGTCAAAATCTGGGATTTTCAGCATTTTCTAGTTGTTTCAGATTTTGGTTGAAATTTGCCTAAGTCCTAGGTCGTACGCGACCTAGAGGTTAGTTAAATATTGTTGGCAACTTAGGAGATAAGTCGTGACCGACCTAAGAATGTTGGGGATTGGTGGCCTTAAGGTTTGGAGTTAGGTCGTGGGATGGATGGTAAGGATTTAGGTCGTAGACGACCTAAAAGGAAGGAGACTTTAGAGTTTCTGGCGAGTTAACGTGTTAGCGACCTAAGGAGTTAGCTTGTTAGCGACCTAAGGAAATGTTGTGAGCGACCTAGTAGAGTTAACGACTTAGGGGATAAGCAGTTTGCGACCTATAAGAGTTAGCGACCTATGGGATTGACCGACCTAAGTGTTAGCGTAGTTAGGTCGTTAGATCTGTGTTGAGTTAGGTCATAGGCGACCTAAGATGGTTAGGTCGCGTGTGTGTTAGGTCGCGAGTTTGCTAAGTCGTAGGTCGCGTGGGTGCTAAGTTGTTAGGTCGCAGGGTTTTGTAAGTCTTAGGTCGTAGCTTAGTAAGTTGTTAGGTCGCGGGTTGGCTTAAGTGTTAGGTCGCGTGGGAGTCTAAGGTATTAAGTCGTAACCTCGTTATGTCGTAGGTCGACAAGGCAGTTAAGTGTTAGGTCGGCAACGACCTAAGTTAGGTCGTGGACTTCTATGGTTGTTAAGTCGCGATGTGTTAAGTCGCGCGTTGCGTTAGGTCGTAGGTCGCTGGGTGTTTGGATGCGCAGAAGGGTTAGGTCGGAGAGGCTTAGGTCGTAAGTCGGAAACGACCTAGGGAGATAGCCAGATTTCGACTTAAGGAATTTCAGCTATAAATAGGAGGGGTTGTTCTCACTTTTTGGGATCCGGATTTTGAAGCGACGAAGTGCTGCCATTTTGAGAGCTCGACTTCTACACTTCTTCACTTCTTTTCTCCACTCTAATCTAGTGCTTCCATCCATCCAAATCAAAGATCAAGATTGAAGATTCAAGAGCTTAGATTGGAGATCTTCATCTTTTCAAGAGAGATTTCTTCGTTTGAAGCGGATTCGTGATAGATCAAGCTTGATCCTTGCTGTCCAGATCTGAAGCGTGTTGATTAGAGGTTGTTTAGGTGATTTGGTGAGTGGTGATTATCTCTCACACGGATCCAAAGGAGTATATCGGATTGTTGGCTCGATTTGGTGTTAAAATAGGGATTTCCATGCATTTTCTTCATCCAAAGTGTAGATCCATATAGATCCATTGTTCATGATGATGTTACATCCATTTTATCATATGTTAACCTATGCAAGTTCATTCATCAAGTTTGTAGAGATATAATCCATGTTTTCATGCTTATTGGACTTTCAACTCTTTAATTACGAAAATGCCATTATTGTTATAATTGTCTACTTAGATCATATTTGAATGCTTGATTGTTTGGATTGATGTTTGATTTGATTGATTGTTATGAACTAGATGATTGATGATTAGATTTAGACCGAAGACGATTCAAAAGCTAAGGGAAAGGCTCTTGAATTGGGAAAGCTGCTCGTGGCATATGTAGCGGGATGATGAAGCTCTTATGCATAGATTCGATGATGTGATGTCGAGATGAGGCTTTGCGAGGATGTAATGAAGCGGGTCATCATGTGATGAAGACTTGGTCTAATCCAGACGGGATCATTCCAAGCATGTTGATAACTCGGTGATATGATTCGAGTTGAGGATAATGAATGGATATGAGAATAGTCGTCGAGGAGGATGACTAGGAGGTTTGGATAGCATCGTTGTTGAAGGTTCTAGCATGCTCTAAGCAAGAGTACGTTTGGGCAGATTCGATAGTCCCAACGACTAACTGTTGATGGTCGAGTACTCTGGGCAGATTCGATAGTCCTAGGCACGGGCTACGACGACGTGCGGGAGTTATGTCTAGAACCGGGGTTTCCATTAGCCCTTGACGGACGGCTGAAAGAATGTGCCGGTCATTCAATTAACGGTGGTATCGAAGCAATGATAACAGTGATAGCCAGAGTCATGGATGTTTGGTTGTAACGTCATTTCGGACTCAAGAGCGGTATTTTCTGGGTGCTTATCTGATTTAGGCCTTGGTACTTGGAAAACATCGCCCTTGACTCGAGTGATAATAACTTTACTTTAAATTGTATGATCTTCTATGTTTGCTTCTGCATTAGTGTGTGTCTGGGGCTATCACTGTAGAATGAGGTTGGAGTGGGAGGGTTGTATTCCTATCCCTTTTCCTTTATGCTCTTTTGGTATGTTATTAGTTAATTTACTGCTCGCTAAGACTGTTGTCTGACTCAAGGCTTTATGTTTTAATTCTTATTGCCTTGGGATGTTCGTCCATTTTGGGACGGGCAGACTAGGTAGCAGGTGACAGGTGATGTTCTCTTCTCACGATGCTGATATCGAAGACGAGCTGGAAGGTTGCATATTATCTTCTTATTATATGTACTGGATATTCCGTTGTTTTGTATTCTCTGAGAGATATGTAGTGAGGTTTGATGTATTGACTATGTGGATGCTTGTATTCAACTATTATGGAGTTTTATATGATGTCATTTTGTTCTGTAAAGCTTCACTATACATATGTTCTATTGTATTTTGTCCATGCGCTGTGAGAAATACGATAGATTCTGTTGTTTTAATCTACCCTGACAATCGTCCATGGTCGCCTGGCACACTTTACAGCGCACTATCTCTAGATTCGGTGCAGGGGTCATGGGCGGTCGTCACACATATATTAAATAAAATATATGTGTATTTCAAATCGCTTTTTTAAAATAAAACATATATTTTAAAATCAACGTATATACATCATATAATTTGAAATAACTACTTGTATATATGTATATACTTATAAAAATGAAAAATTCTTAATTTATATTCGATATTTACCTATATGTATATACTCAACTAACTCAACTAATTTATATAAATCTACACAACAGATCATGTATAAATTCATCCAACTCATACAAACTTCTTCATTATAACATATACTTTCATCTATACACTTTAAAATAATCATTTAATAACAAATATATATTACTTACAACCCATAGTACATATATACAGTAAATATATGTATCTCTACATATCCAAGCAAATATGCAGACCATATACTTTAAAATAAATATTATTATAACCTATATACATTATATACAAAATTCCTCTAAAGCATATGTCAAATCTCGTATAAAATACATCACTATATATATATATATGATTTGAAACCCAGACTCAAGTACACTTTAAAATAAAATAAAATATAGTTCATTCTGAAATCTAATATATATATATACCTACATACTTCACAGCAATTTCTTTATAAACATAGCTTGATGTCGAAATATGTAAAACTTTAAATACATTTACACATATATCTACATATATATAAGGCACGACAGCCTTATGCACTCTAGAACATACATATATTATATATCCAAACAAACATACTTTAAAGCGCTGTAATTATAAATATATATATATAAGCAAGACAGTTCTAGAACAAATGAGCATACTCTGACATGCAATAAGCTTTGGAAATATATACATTGTTGAAATTATATAAAATACTTATATAACTTATAAAGACAAGGTGTATTTATACTATTATAAACTAATATACTGTAAACATATCAGTATAACTGTACCCAATATATATACTTACCAACCCAACACCTTAAATTAATATATACTATAGAATTTTGTACAGCTAGCATAAAATATACTTACATACTAAAAGCATAAACATAATACTGGAACTAAATTAATATGCGAATAAATATATATGAAATCCAACATATATAAATTATAATATATATAGGTAATATATATACAAACCTATATACATTATATCGAATCAGAGGATACAGTTTATATAGCCTATAACCTAACAATATATATATGACATATATAATATATACTAACCTATACAAACCCAAACAAAGAAGAGGTGAAGGTCAGAGCACGCGGCTGTAGGCTTCGGCACTTGGTAGGCTCGAGTTTCTGGAGGAGATTCGAGCTTGGGAAGATGGGCTACACACGGTGGTTCAAGGAGAGGACAGGGGAGGAGGCGGGATAACCGGCATTTGATGGTCGAGGGGTGTGGCAACAAAGAGGGAGAGGTGGCGGCAACTACAAGGCGGGTGAGAAGTGATGGAGGGCGGAGCAGCTCGCAGGGGAAGGTGAGGCGAGTTGTCGAGGAAGGAGGTCGGCTATACGTGGAGTGAGGAGTGGAGCATGGCGATCGGTTGCGGCTCGGGTGGTCGGGAGGTTTGGCCGAAGTTGTAGAGGAGGGAGAGCATGGACGAGAAAATATGGCTACAGGCGAATGGAGATTTACGGCTCGGGGAAGAGGAGTTCGGCGAGTGAAGGATCTAGAAGAGGGGAGAGTTGTCACAGAGGCGCGGTTGCTTGGTTCGGCAAGAGAAGATGGATATGCGGATTGGTCGGCTGCTATAGGTATAGGTAGGCTTGAGCTGTGAGATAAGCAAGAAGGGGAAAAAATACAAAGGAGGGGAGGAAGATTTGTTACAGGTGGAAGAAGTAGATATAGGTTAGTTTATATAATATAAATTATAATATTTAAGGCTGAAAAGCAACGAACGTACGCACACAAACACGTACATCAGGCATTTATTTCTTTCCTAACTACGCACGCAAGGGATATACCGTTCAGGTCAACACGTTTTGACTGAAGGGACACAAAGGAGGCTGGAGAAAAGGGCCAACATTCCAAAACAACGGTCACGAACCATTATTTTGGCCATGCAGTGTTTGCCACGGAAGCCGAAATACGAAAATAATTATACCGCCGAGACTAACGCGGCGAGACGATCAAAACGGTATACAGATATCAGTGGTACGATCAAAAGTCGATGTCGGTATCGAAAATGCTGCTAAAACGCCGAAATTAAGATAAACGGAGCAATAGCAGTCAAAATTTGGAGAAACGAAATATGACGTCTCACTCAGAATATGATTTACAAATTTATTATATAAAGATATTCAGGTTTGGAAAATATTTTATTATCATCAATTTTTAACTGATTTAAATTTAAATAAAATTACACAATAAAATAAACTTTCATATTTTCAAATGAAAATTCACCATTTGCTATGTTTAAATAGACGTATTACTAATATCAAATTTTTATTTCCAAATTCAATTATTTAAAGTTTCACAAAAATTTAGTTAATTACGACATTAAAACCATTAAAATTTACGGGTCGTTACATTTGTAAATTAATCGGTTACTTAAAAATGATTTGGAAATGAGTTACCGATATTATTTAAAATGTTTTGATATTTTAAATTTACTTAAAATTATTTTACAAATAGACTATTATTCTTTAGAAATACTTATTTTATATGTATAGTTTTTAAAAGATTGAATTTATTTATAAATCCTCTCGAGATTGGAAGCGAAGTTTGTTAAACGAGTATGATTTTAGAAGAGAAATCTTATAGTGGAATTTGGGTAGCTTGAAGGAAAATTCCAAAGTGTTAAAACACGAGAAATTCGGAAAAAAATTAGAATTCATAAAAGAAGTTAGAAATGGGCATTTGGAGATATAGGCAAGTGCATTCGACTTTGGAAATATTAAGGGTTTTACAAATAAAATTTGTAAAGAATTGTGAGAATAGGAAATAAATGGGCTATTTACTGAATATTGGGATAAAAAGGATCTTAGGAAATATACTTATGAATATTCCTAAGTATTGGACGCAAATGATTTGAAAATAGTTAACTTCGAGATTTGAAATATAGAAAATATTGTTCAAGGGATGAGTTATAATTGGAAGCGAGAAAAATATTCTAAGTATTGAAATGACTTGAAAAATATCATGTTAAGGATATAAGAAATTTAATTTGATTTCCACTATTGAAATGTTGGAAGGGTTTGAATATATATATCTTATTAAGATATTTTGAGGATATTTTTGGAAAATTATAATAAAGCCAGATGATTGCTTATGGATGTTATTTGATAGTTAAATAACCGACTATCAATATTGGCCAATTTTCGTTAATCGTTTCGAAGAGATCGGGATCAGATTTAATTATCCGAAAACCACTTTGACCCGGTTTGAACGTAATGAATGGATACCATGAAGATGATGAAGATGGTGATTCGGTTTGTCCAGACCTAGGACAACTTGTATGGACGAATGCTATCAGAGCATCGTCATTGGAGGACGATGAGCATTTTAAGTAAAAATTGTTCTTGAAAGGTAACGCTTAGGCTCGTACCTCATCAACCGGGAATGACTAAAACAAAGGAGATGCAGCAAGGCTAAGTTAGTTGCATCCAATTAGGGTATGTTATCACTTTTCTAGATGCCCTCGGAAACCTTTATATTATGGATATGGTTGTGCATGAAAGAAGGAGTGCTTGATAGTAAGGGTGGGAACACCCAGGGTAATAACATATTCGGTCTATCCAGGTTAGGGGTAGGCCGGTCTTGTGTAGCAGGGGATCGCGGCGATGGTCCTCGGTACATTGTTCTAAAGGTGTACAGTGATGGGCGGTACCCCAGTGGTCCAGTCATTCGTATGGAATCCATTCTCCGATAAGCGCTGTACGGTTTTGATTGTGCCCAACTATGCTGAAACGTGAGATGCAAGCATTTCAGTTATTTCCTATTTACTTTCTATAGACACTATTATAATATCAGATGATTTTGATAAAAGTTGTTTTAGTTATCGTAAGGTAAAAACCCGTCGTGTTTATGTATGATGTGGTCTTATGAGATACCCTTGTTTTCAAAGGATTTTGAGAAAAGTTAATAATTCAAATTGAGTGTGTTTTCTCACGCTGGTTTTCCAGACTGACTCGGGTGTTATTTTATTATAATGCTAAGGTCAGACCAAGTATTACAGATTCCGGATAGGATGCTTGGGAGCTCAGGAGGCAAGCTGGAAGAGTTCGGACGTATTTCCGTATTTGGTTTATATTTCCGCTGTATGAGGACAAGTATCTATAACTGTCCAGATTGATGTATTGATTTTTGTACTCTGATGATTGTAAGTATAAACAGATACAGGTTCTTTTGTATAAAAATCTGTTATTATATATTATATTTTTGTTCCGCTGCGATTGTGAGATTCTGTGTTTGTTGTTTTATTTTTCTTCTACCTTTTTATTCTTCATTCCTAAAGGTTCGTATTTCCATTCAATTTGGGTTGAACTGGTGCGAATTATGGTCGACTCAAAGGGGTACGGAGATGTGGGCCTTTACAAGTTTCTATCATTAAAAGCAAACTTAGACTGTACTATAAAATAAGGGGAAATTAATTTAAAGGACAAAAATTTGTATATTTTTAGCCTCAAGGACACGATCTCAATATTTTAAACAAACATTCTTCTAAAAATTATTCATAAGGACAAACATTCTTCCAAAATTATTCATAAGGACAACATTCTTCCAAAACTGCTACCGAACTAAAAACTGATACCTAAAAACTGCTACCGATAACTACAAACTGATACCTAAAAACTGCTATCAATAACTAGAAAACTGATACCTAAAGAAAGTTGTCCTTCAGGCTAAAATACTGAAGGTCTGTCCTTGAGGCTAAAACGTTGAGAAATTTTGTCCTTGACAATAATTTCCTGATAAAATAAATAGATTGGACCTTTTTTAGAAAACATAAGTAAAAATAAATTGAATCGCTTGTAATGAAAATTGTGTTGCATTATGCATAAATTAGACCCAGTTGCCTTCCAGTTCTCCTCACCGAATGCTCTTCCTCATTCTCCCCACCCTTTCCTTCGTTGTTCTTCACTTTGTAATGCTGGTATATTTTTTTGAAGCAATGCTTTTATTTTAGATGATTTTAATAGGACTGCAATTGTTCATGTGGAGAAATGTATATTCTTTGGCTGCATTTTGTGATGATGGTTGTGGTAGTGGGCTGAGCATGTTTGATTAGGAAAATGGAAAAGGAGGTTACGATTAGTAGTTTGAGGATGGAAGCATTAGTACTTAGGGTTCAATGGCAATTTTAACCATTGTATTGCAAGGTGTTCATGATGGATTTGCCATAGATGATTTTGTGTCTCCACTACTAAAATCGGTTGGCATAGCGTCAGACTGGGGCAACGGTTAGCGACGGCTAAAAAAAGCGGCCGTCGCTAGCCGTTGCTAACCGTCGCTCGACCTGTATATCAGCCAGAACTGAGCCTTCTTCTTCCCCATTCTACAAAACCTTAAAAAAAAAACCCCCGTCGCTCCGCCGATTCGGTGCTCAAACGTTCGCTCCCTACCTCCCAAATTGATCCGGTATGTGTTCTAACTGTCACGACCCGCAAATCCGTACCCTTGATTAAACACTAAATTCCATTGATTAACTCAAGATGCACGGAAATACGAACCCTGAGGGGTTTTAAGAAAAAGAAATAGAAGAAAAGATAGAAGAAAAAGAGAAGAAGAAGAAAGCAGAAGAAGAAAAAGAACAACAGAATAACATCAGATACAGAAACAATATCAGAATCTCACATATCGCAGCGGAACAATATATAATAGATAAACACTAGTCTTTTAAAACAAAGAACTATATCAGTTTATACATACATCAATCAGAGTCAATATACAACTCGATACAACAATGGACAGTTATATAAACTTGTCCTCATACAGAATACACAGCGGAATAAATAAATAAGTACGTATGTACGTTTCGCCATCCAGCTTGCTTCCAAAACTCCAGAATATCCTGATAACATAACTCTAGGCTGCTCGTGTGGAAATTGGTGGGCACCCAGAGTTTAGAAGGGAAACAATAAACTCCGAGTCAGTCATGGTGACTGGTGTGAGATCGTAAAACAGTTATTTTCACAAAGAAAATAAAACAGATTCGCAATGCTTTTGGAAAATGAAACTACCATAAGACCTCCCGCCACACACACAATGCAAACGCAGAATTGGAGGAGATTTCTTCTTATGATAGTCAAATATGCTTACTACGCCAATCATTGGATTATTATTATTAATGTCTAGTGTAGAAAACATTTCGAAAGTATAATATTAATCTTAGCCAGCATACGACCAGTATCGTATGCCTACTATAGCTACCATCTAAACAGTGGTGACCACCGTACGTAAATGGCAGGTTCTACAACTAATACCGTACAAAGTTCGTATTTGGAAGATGGATTTCCAACAAATGGTCAGGCTAAGGAACTTCCTTTCCTCCTGCCGAATAGGATTGCCTCTGGCTGGACGTCCCGAGAGACAAACTGCTCTCTGCCAAACAAGGTCGGGTTACCCCTATAACAGGTAACTCAAGAATATGTCATCACCCGGTCCTTTGGGACCTTTATCCGAGCGCTCGGTAACCAACATCACACATCATAAAGAAAGTGTATCCACATGAGTAAGTATCTAGGCTCCATACCATGATACCACCCCTTTCCAGAAGGAAATGACATACCCTAAAGGGCGCGACCCTCATAACCTTGCCGCAACATTCCTGTTTCGACCATTTCCGGGTTGTTGAGGCCCTGATGAAGTCTCGTCCACAAAGCTACGCTTTTTCAAAAAGCCACGCTTTGGGTCAACAGATGATCAACATATGATCACAAAGATAAATGATCAAACAAATGATCATATCACAAATGATCAAACACTGATCATCACACAACAACACTCAGCATGCCACATTACCAAATTGGGAATATATCGCTGATAACTTCAACTACATAACCTCTGAGCTCGTACGTCTCAGAGAAGGGTGTTAAGCTAAGAGAATAAATTCTCCGCCACCAACAGATATGTATTTGAAAGAAATCAGCTTTATATCTCAAAGTGTAATGTCAGACATACAATCCATACAAGTCTGTTCCGGGATCGAACTGAACCGAAGGCACTTCTCACGAAGCCCTTGCAAATCCGGATAATTTCCAATCACGTCCGGACTTCCCGTCACTAAGGGTGATAAAACCTCTAAATCGGAGATCAACCGATGTAGAGTAACTCGACGGTAATCCTTCCGTTTTCAAAAATATCCGGTCTTCAACACCGGTCATCAAATGCGATCCATAACGACGTATCACATACTTGGAATGGGTTATACGACCCCATGGTCCTTTCCCGGCTAACCCGAATAGTGAGCGCTTATTCAAAAATAAGTGTGGCATTCAAATTCATCCAATTCACAACAAATACCCATTCAAGGTAATTATTGATAGTCGGTTATTTAACTATCAATAAAGATGCGCAACATTCATCAGATTCCAAATAATTTTCCAAATTATTTATTTTCCAAAATATCTTTACTAGATATATAATTTCCACACTTCAAAAATAAATCAACGTTTATTTTTAAAACGAATTTCCATTTCTTTTATAAATTCCATAGTGAATTTATATTTTAAAATATCTACTGATATATGATTTTCAAATCGATTTCAATATTCAATTTCAATTTATCTTTACAAAGATAAATTCTTAACAAACGTTACATTTCATTTTGGGAAAACATTTCCATACTTATTTAAAAATAAGTAATTCACAAATCTATTTATTTTCAACATTTGAAAATATTCAATATACTTAAAACAATATTATGTATACATTTCATTCTTTAAGGAAATCATTCTCTTAAGCACATTTATTTGAGTCAAAACGAATGTTACGTAAAACATCGTTACGACGACTCAAAATCACTAGTATAGGGATTCGGAATTAAGATAGATGTATAAATCCCAATACTATATAAAAACATTTCCTTTCGGAAATCATTTACTATAACAACAGTGTTATAGTCCACCATTTCCTTATTCCTCGAAAACGTCTATTTCAACAATGAATGTTGAAATCTATGATTTCGATATTTAACACATTTTAAAACATCGTTAAATCAATTAATTTCATTTTTAATGTCACTTCCCCAAAACAATATCCATTTTACTTAATAATATATTCACTGTCCAAAATCGTGAATATACTTCACTAACCACATTTCACTATTTTCTACACATTTTATTTTAAGAATTATCCACTATCCAAAATCGTGGATAAAATTCCCTACCAAACTCTTATTTTTACAACATTCAACTTAAAGGATAATTCGTTGTCCAAAATCACGAATATATCTCCTTTAATAACTTCTACGTTTAAAATTACCAAATTCAATTGGTTTCGGATTTATAAAACAATGTTTATAAATTCCATTCCTATTTATAAAAACTTCAACTTATAAATCTCCTTATTAACCAATTCCATTCTTATCTCAATTAAATTCCAAAATCCCATTTATAAGATTATTACTTATAAATCTTTTGTTTTACAAAATCTATTCATTTTGTAACTCCACAATTTATAATCTGTAAATTTCATTCGCTTACGAATTCCATAAATATTTCATTTTTTAACACTTATAAAAACTCGTTTTATAATTCCAATACTTTTAATTTCATAGATATCAACTTTATAAATCTTTTATATAGACCATTTACAATATTCAAAAATCCCAACTTAAACCATTTTATAAATAAATCAACTTTTATTTCAAAAATCACACTTTGGTTATATTTCGCCAAAAATCTTAACTTTAAAATTTCAAACTTTATTTATTGAAATAAATCAATTCAAAAATTCAATAAAACGTCTACTTTCAAAAATCACTTTAAAATCCTTTTAAAGTAAAAGTCGTTATTTTTTTAAATTTCAAAACTAAATCCGATGATGCAACAGCACCAACTAGTCAATCACAACAACAAACATCATATAATGATAACAAAATATACATCAATATCTGTAAATAAATAAATACTGGTGAGGAATCCAGTTGGATCCCTCCAACCTGTTTCCCTGCATCCACAGACGTTAGCACAATACCAATTCCACTTCGAGGTGGAATATCGCGGTATATGGGTTTTATAAAAATCATCCGCTTACTAACGGCGCAATAGGGTCTCATCCGCTATACGAGGCGGGAAATCAATCAATCCAATATATACATATGCCAATATGTATATATTGCTATATATATAGATATATCCTACTACATCTAATATCACATCCAATAGCAATCATCAATCAATAAATAACTGCAATACAAAATTTATTTTGAGTGAGAAAAATCTCACCTTAGCTTTTAATTTGCCATCCATTTTTATCCCAGATTGTTTTCTCCAAATTTTGGACCTTGTATAAACAATTATACAATTTATCAAATTTTGAATAATTCGAATTACCAATTATCGTTTAATAGATTTAATTAACTAATTGTTTAGTTTAAACCAATTTTGTCTTTAATAAATTTATTGAACTAATGATCTTTATTTTCAACCGATCTCTTTAAAAAATTTCATTTAACAAAAATCTTGATTTCAAAATAACTTTCCTTTATGGTATAATATATACACATATGTAAATCAACTTTTTAACTAATAATTTCTATTTTCAAAAAAAAATCTTTTATGTATATATTCTCTATTATTATTTTTCTGTTTTTAACTTTTAAACACTTTAAAATTCCAAATTTCTTTTCAAATTTGCATACATATAAAAATTGGAACTGTGTATATATATAAAGCTTTAACTTTTTAACATTCCTATATACATATATATATATTCAAAAATCTTTTCCATAAAAAAAATCTTCCTGTTTTGAATATATACATCCACTGTACATATTTGAATTTATATCCAAATCTAAATTGAATTGGGTTGAAGAAAAGGCCACATACCCAAATTGAATGCAGCTCCTAGTCGAAGCCTCGAACCCTAATTCGCGCCACCAACACGACTTCGTCGCCTCACGTATGCCTCGCGCCTGAACACCGCTCCTCCTCTACTTGCGACGTTGCCTTGACCGAACATCCCAAAGCTCGAAGTCGAGCTCGCCGCGAGCAGCTGCTGCCTCGCGATTGCCATCTTTCCCTTAAATCGCGAGCCCAAATTTTCGACATCCAGTCGACCGCCGTTCGAACGAGAAAACCCAGGCTCGAGTTCCACCGATCGCGATTTCGAGCTCGATTTAATTTCGCGGTTCGCCCCTTTTCGTTTGAATGAAAGAATGGGGATGAGTTGTTTCGAAGTTGAAAAAATGGAACGAGTTTAATTTTCTTTCGAACTGTATATGTTTTGAACGAAAGAAATGGGCGGCCATTAATTGAATACGAGATGATTTCGTTTTGTTCCTTGCGTTTAAAGAAATGGGAGACAAAGGAACGTGATTAAGCAGAGGGCAGGTCTGCTTGCTTAGAAATAGGGTGGCTGAGTTGAAAGGAATTTGACCGGTGAAATGATACAAGATATTTACATTAAAACGATATTTATTTTCTAGACGTTTTACTCTCGTACGATCACACGATAACTCCGAATGTTACGAAATTTGAAATCCGGTAATAATTTAATATTACGGACCCAATGGAACTGGTTTCATCGAATTCCGAGACTGTGCCTCGGAACACTATTTTTAAATACCGATTCAAATGATATAATTTCAAAACTGATCAAATCAATTTCAAATTCGATTCTGAAGCTTCTATTACCTTCAGTAATATCAATACGAATTTTAAAAGCTTTCGAAATATATTTTTCTTTAGCTTAAAATTGCAGATTCAATTTTTTATTCAATTTTCAATAGATTAAATTCTATAATTTAATCGCCAATTTATTCTGATAATTTGAAATTCAAGTCAACCCATCATTCAAATATTTAAAATTAATTAAATATTTTCAATTTAATTTGTTCAAAATTCTGGGTCGTTACACTAACCCTATTTCCTATTCAATTAGGGTTTAATTAGGGTTTATTTGCATGTTTATTGGGTTTGAAAATTGGTTGTTAATGGCATGTTTATGGGTTTGAGATTGGTAGTTACGTGGTATACATATGGTGATAGTAGTATTGTAGGTTAATTTGAGAATAAAATCATTTTATTTCGACGTTGAAAATGATGATTAAAGCATACTATTATGATGTTGGTTATTGTAGAATTAACGATTGGTGATGTGATTTGGATTAAGATGGTGATAACATTTTAAGATGCTTATTGATAAGTTTATGCAATGTCGGTTGTCGATTAGGTGAAAATTTAATTATTTAGCATGCGTTAGTTATAAGTGTAATCGTGTTAAAATGTGAAATTTACTTGACAAATATTTATTGAACGTATTATTAAAAATTTTATAGTTGTTAAAATATAAATTAGAAAATTTGTTTTATTTGTGTGAACCCCTTAGACTATTTTTGGCCCCGTCAGACAAGTGTTGTATATGATCGTTATATGGATGTTCGTTTTTACACAGAACGGACATCTGTATTCATCTGATACAATATTTGTTGGATTTGTCCTAGTATTGGACAAGTTACAAACACAATAACGTAATCGCAGTTTATAAATCATTTCAGTTTAAACGGTTAACGAAATTTCGATGGCACTTCCTTTTTTTCCCTGTGTACATGCATTTGTGTACGATACAGGGAATAAAGGGAAGTGCTGCCAAAATTTTGTTGAATCGTTTAATCTGAAATGATTTATAAAATATGATTACGTTATTGTGTTTGTAATGGGAAGTAGGATGACCGGCCGTTAAACAAGTATTAACAAGTGTTGTATATATATGATCTGTATTTTATAAAACAATCAAATAATTTATTAAGTGCAATTTACTAAAGTAATAAAATTTAAAAGTTAGTTTGAAACTAATAAATTTGTTCAGTCTAATTCATTAAAGTTTGTTTAAAATTTACTAAAGTTAGTTTAAAATTTACCAAATTAATAAAGTTAGTCTAGTTTACCAAATTATTAAATTTACTGAAGTTCAGTCTAATTTGTCAAATTATTAATAAAGTTTCAATGAAGTGTTTGTTTGAATTTTCTAATATAATTTTTGCAAATCAGGAGATATGTTCGATTATTTTCTCGATCGTAGTTGGATGTATGAACCCCGAAAAGGTATGAAAGGATCAATAAAGGAACATTTTGTTAACGGTGTACACGAGTTTATTTTGTTAGCTAAGCAAGCATTACAAGTTTATTTTGCTCCGTATCCATCCTTAAAAAAAGATAAAGCAGACTGGTGGGCTGTTTTTAAAACAAAGGCAAGATTTACAGATATAGAGTACGAGACCGAGATGTCTGAATCAGAAGATGATGAAGAATGATCACAGATGGCATCGTTTGTTGTATTATGTGATGTACTATTCTGAGTTATGTCATGTGTTATATTAAGCTATGTATTCACTTATGCAATGTACTATTCTGAGCTATGTATTCACTTATGCAATGTACTATTCTGAGCTATGTATTCACTTATGCAATGTACTATTCTGAGCTATGTATTCACTTATGCAATGTACTATTCTGAGCTATGTATTCACTTATGCAATGTACTATTCTGAGCTATGTAATATTCTGAGCAATGTACTATTCTGAGTGATGTATTATTCTGATTTATGCGTTATCGTTTTATTGTATGATTATGTGATGCTCATTTGATCATTATGCTTTTATATATAATATATGATTATGGTAGATATGGCTGATAGAAGACGTAGGAGTACATCTCAGCCTTCTCCATCTCAGCCTTCTCCATCTCAGTCTCCTGAAGCTGTAGCAGGTCCTAGTAGCTTAGAGGCAGATACACGCCGAGTTGCAGAGATTATTCCGAAGAGTGTTGGGTAAATGTTAAATTTATTTCAATTATATTATTTAAAATATATAAACTATATAAAATATGCACATTAACAATCACAGGGGATTCGAGGTGGAACCATCACAGTTTATTTTAGATGTCTCGAAGAAATCATATAAGGGTCGGATGTCAGCAGTTTGACCGCATTGGGATAGCATTCCAGCTCATATTAAAAATGCTATATGGGCCGACTTGATGGTAATTACAATTTATATATTTCTATTGAAAATAATATGCTGTATGTAATTCAAAATAAATTCAATATGCAGGCTGTTGTACGAGTGAAGCCACATGATTTAGATGTTTTTAGCAATAATTGGAACCAAAAAATGCAGAAGAATTATAGAGAGACAATATCAAGGGCGAAGAAGGCTGGCAAAAAGCCAGGTTGGATGAGCGATGAAGTCTGGAATGGATTTCTCACATATTGGGAGTCAGAAGCAGCTAAAGTAAGCTATGATGAGAATGCTTACAATTATGTTAGTTGCATTATTTTAATCGTGTATCTAAATTAATATAGGAAGTAGCAGCAAGAAATCAAGCCAATAGGAATAAGAATCCTGGTTTACATCGAGGTGGCTCTAAATCTTTCCAACAGCATAGGAGAGAATTGGTAAATATAAAATATATTTAGCATATGGTGATGCATATCTTCATGTATAACATTTATGCTTATTTTCAATATATCTTATTTGTGTATATCTTCAGTTTGCAAAGTACGGAAGGGAGCCTACAATGGCTGAGGTTTTTAGAGCCGCACACGCAGTTGAGTCTGTTGATGATGAGGGGAATGCGACCTATGATTGGACCGACAGCAAAGCTGAAGCAGCGATGGTAAATATGCTAACTCGTGATTCAAATTGTATATATGTAAATTGTATACCAATTATTTTAAAATTATGTTTGTAATTGCAGGGGCGATATGAGGCAAAGGCATCGGCATTGACACAGGCGAGTGGAAGAGCAGAGCTTACAGTTGAGGAGTCCAACAGGATTTGGGATTCCGTTATTGCACCGCCTACTCGAAATAGGCGTTATGGTTTCGGCAATCAGGAGGTAAACCATTTCACTAACTTCATATTAAAAGATCCACATTATTCTCACATCAAAAGAATTATTTATATACTATCCAATTCATTCAAAATTCATGTGAAATGCTATCGTATTAACTTCAGTTATTTCACAGGCTGTTAATTTTCAAAGAGCTTATGGAAAATCGATGGAGGAGGAGCGTATTGCTCAGATGCAGAGGCAGCTGGATGAGCTCAACGATTGGCGAAAGGGCCAACTGGCACAGCAGATAGATGAGCGCATTGCAGCATTTTATCAGGAGCCCGGCTCTATGCCTGGAGAGCAGGGAGATGGATCTGATGATGCCGAGGAGGATGATGATGCATAGTTTTACTATTCTTGTGGGTATGTATTTATGTACGTATTTAGACTAGATTTGATACTTGGGTTTGGATACTTGGCATTTTGGATGATGTTTGGGTTTGGTTATATTTAGATTTGATCCTTGTACCTTGATACTTTTGGTTTGGTTTTGTATACTATGTTGGTTTGGTTGGTTTTTGTGTTTTTTTGGTTATATTGTTGAATATTGATGTTGTGGGTATTGTTGAGTTGTGTTGTTGTTGATATTATTGAGGTTTGAAAAGACGGTTTGAGGTTTGGGACGAGGTTTGATGGAAGTATAGCTGCTGTATGCACAGCAGATTTTGCCCAGAAAAGCGACGGCTAGCGACGGCTAGTAACGGCTTACTGGGCAAAAATAGCGACGGCTAGCAACGGCAGGCAACGACGAGTAACAAACTTGCTTTTGGAACAACTACCTGCCACGTGGCGTTGACACGTGTAAGATACCGTCGCTTGTCGTCGCTATCTTAGCGACGGAGCCATCGCTTATGCCGTTGCTTTTCCTGATGGCAACGGATTGAATAGCGACGACAATTAGCGACGGCTAGCAACAGCTAGCGACGGCCGCGCCGACGCATTTTTGCCGTCGCTATACACTGCCTTTGTTGTAGTGCTCGTTTGCATATGATCTTGAGTATATCTTCAGTTTCTTTGATTGGAATCTTCAAGAATATATTGTTTACCTCCTAATTGCCTACTTATTGTTTTGCACTAGACTTTAGTTATGCATTAGAGGTAACCTTCTGATCTAGATTTTCTTCATCAAGTACTTGAAAATGATGATTAAATACTTGAAAGTATGTGGTTGATAACATTTACACATTACATACTCTTCTGCACCACCTTCTGTAATCAAATAGGAAGAAAACATCAGTGATCAATATTAATTAGTCAACATTATAAAAACGTATTAATAAGTGATCGATATTAATTAGTCAACATAAGTGATCAATATTAATTAGTCAACATTATTAATAAGTGATCAAAACATATTAATCATGATCGGTAGAAGAGGGAATTTTTGGGTTAAATTCTAACAATTATATAAAAACCTACATAAAATTAGGTCTATTTTGAGCTTTAATCTTAAGAATAAGCTCACATTAGATTTAGATAACCTGCGATATTGAGCTATTATTTTCATGCATTGCAGTTTCTACAAATTTAGCTTTTTTAACTTCAGCCGGTGTACTCTAACTTTTGTTGGAAAATCATCAATGCAGTTCATTGATTTATATCAATAAGGTTGACATATTTTAACTTCATCTAATATATTTTCACTTCAGTTGATATATTACTGCATTTAGTTGTACTATATTCGAAGAATTGTAACTTCAGGTTTTGATTAAATTTTATTATAAAATTCGACTTACGGTATAATGTTCGAATTTCATAGCAATATCTCATGAGAGGGATTTTATTCACACCTTTTTTCAAAGTGTGAACAAAACACTAGAAATTCAGGGGGTTCCATATGTGACCCTTCAAATTCCTCCAATAGGAGGAAGGTGTTTTGTTCACATTTTAAGAAAAGTGTGAACAAAATTGTATTAATATCTCATATACTAATGTTACTTGCTGCTGCACAAATTAAAATGTTAGAGAGCAAGTATCATTGCCTAAGTAAGCAAAATGAAGCATCAACTTTCATTGTCTGATTTTTTTCAAAAAACACAGTTACTACTACTGTTTTTGAATTAAATAATCCCATGTACAATTTTAAGTGCGGATATTTTATACATAAACATCTAATATATACCATTATAATCCCACTCAAATTAAATAATGTTGAATATAAGGACATGTAAAGGCTAAAAACACAAACTATTGAGAGCGGGTGTTGCTAAATGAGGATCGCTGCTACAAACATATGAATGCCACTCAAATTAAACAAATAATATTGTCTTAGCTCTATTTTCGCATCATGCTCAATAGGAGAAATTTGTTGTTTTAATTTCATATTTTTTCCATAGGTAGATGTTGATAATTTTTATGTTTTCTGTCTTTCTTTTTATACATGAACTTCTCTAATAAAAAAAGGGTAATGAGCGATAATAAATTGCATATAATTACATATCATTTATTTGGTATTCGATTACAAAATGATTAAACGGTCCGTAGAAACTTCCTTGTAAAATCCGGAGCCTGATCCATGTAAACTTTCATGTAGAAACGGTAATGAAAGATAATAAATTGCATATAATTACATATCATTTATTTGGTAGGACTAATGAATTCTGTTATATGTTACATTAAAGAAAAGATATATTTGGTAATAAATTCTTTGATTTTAAATGATTCTCGAGAAATGAAACATTTTTGTTAGGATTATGTCTACCGATCTTGAAAATATAGCATGTATATAACATGACAAACTTTTACTACACCTTGGCTAAAATAATTAACATGTGCCTCTTAAGATTATGGTCCCTTGGTTTCGAGTGTTAAATCCTCTTTCCTTAGCTGTATGAAAGATCCCTATAACCATAAGTTGACAAAAAAAAGTTCTTTCATTGTTATTATTATTACTATCTGGGTTTCGTGTAACAAAGACTTCCTTTTTCATTTGCTTTACAACCTTATTCATGTACAATGTTGACTATCATTCGAAATTCAATAATTACAATCAGTTTTGTTTGAAATTCAAAAGTTAAAGAGAATTAATGTGAGTGAATACAATTTATATTCAATTTATTGCAATTGATTTTCCTACTAAATTGATTTTGTAGTAATTTATTCATTTTAGTCTCTTGCTTTTATCACATTATGCAAAATGATTATTATTATACCAAAACAAAGTATTGATTCTTCTTTTATTTGTCAATTAGATTATTCCAAAGCTACTAATTCCTATGTTTCCTTTTACCATGCTTTTGGAAAATAAATTATAAATTATAAAACTACACAGTATATACATATGAATGTTGTGAATAGAGTTGCTAGATGAGGCTCGCTTCCATCACTCACTTTCAAATATTTAAGAACAGGAAGAATGCCATCATTGGCTATTGTAGCAAGAAAACATGGGGATCCAGTCATACTTTGAAGTGCTGCACCTAATGTAGAGAGAATAATCCCAACATAAATGATTCTAGGAACAGGCCAAGCCACCAAAGCAAAAAGCAACGTAGAAAAAAAATTACCCAAGCTTGTAAATATCCTGTTTGTATATGTTAATATTTTTTCTTTTTAACTTTGCAAGTATCCTATTTACATTTAAGTAAAAAAAATACTCAAGCTTGTAAATATCCTGTTTACATTTAATGAGAATTAAGTACATTGTTGTTCTCAATATTATTGGCTATATATTTGCTGCTGTATTGATTAATTGAGGTTGTAATGGAATATAATTTGCTATTATAATGAAATATAGATGATTGTTTAGTTAATGAGTTGTGGTAGTTTTGCATATGGGAGTACGGGGTTTTATAACTGTTTTAACTTTATAAAATATATTATTCTATTTCTAACATTTTTTACCATTAGAACATACAAATTTCTAATCGTTTTAAACGTTATAATCCTGATGGATCTAATGGTTTTAACCGTTGGAATATTTTAGGTTGTAATGGTTTTAACCGTTAGTAATTTTGATATTCTAAACCTTATAAGGGTTAGTAAATATGGATTTTCTAACGGTTATAACCATGAGGAAAAAAGTGATGAAATTGCCTACGGCCGCTATTTTAGCAGGTATAACTGTTAGAAATATAATTGCTCATGCTTATAACCGTTGCAATTTAGCCTTCCTTGTATTGTGCATACAAGATCTCATATAATTATATGTGTAGTCTTTCGACTCACACAACCCGCCAACTCCTTGGCCTAGGATATATAGAGGTTTCTTATAAACTCTTATCTTATACGGTTTTGTAAACAATTCTTTGGATGATACTAATTTTAACCTTATGTACTACTCTTAAGTATACACCTTATAAAAAGAATTTAACTTAACTTCATTCATCATTAATCGTGCTTTGTCTAACAAAGTTCAATTACTCTTTATCAATACATCATTATTTATTATAGAAAGAATTACCTTTTGAGACATAATATTTATTCATGTTAGATTCATATGTAACTCCTTCCAATATACTCACCCATTCGATGATATCGAATCAGTTCTATCACATGTTACATTATTTACTTCCATTTTATATTCTAAGAGCTTATCTTACACTTATACATGCGTATCAAATATACATGTCAATGTCTATGATGACTCATCGGTGAATATGACGAAATACATGAAAATGTTTTGGTATTCACAAACTTACGATTGCGTATATCTATATGTATCAATCCGAAGAGTTCACCAACCCCATGATGCTCCCACAAAATGGTGCATTGCCCTCGAATGTTTGAGATATAGTTAGCTACTACCATATGATTCATAATCATATCATAAAAATTATTTCTCAAAACTACGGCTCAGTCTATAATTCCAAAATAATTGTAAATAATTTTAGATACTTCAGTATTTTCAATGCATCACTTTTGTTGTGAAAACAAATACCATGTTATAGTTTTATTTCATAATGAATATTCATAATATTCATATTGAAATACAATTATGTTTATTTTCAGTGGACATCGAAAAATAGTCATTATTTCATAAATAATGTTTGGTATATTTTACAAATACGATTTTTATAATTTGATGCAATCAATAAGTGCTACATGACATGCTCCCACTATTTTCGTCATTACCACAACAGTGTACTATATTCGAAGGCCCATTATTCACTTAAGATAGATTATTTATTTCATATACTGCAACTAGTTTATAGCAGAGAGTTCTTTGATCAGATATCTTGAACTTAAAGAAAAATCTCATAGAAAACAATTTTCTATGTGAAAATACATCTTTGAA
The DNA here is from genome assembly GCA_030737815.1 of Allium fistulosum. Taxonomy (NCBI): domain Eukaryota; kingdom Viridiplantae; phylum Streptophyta; class Magnoliopsida; order Asparagales; family Amaryllidaceae; genus Allium; species Allium fistulosum. The sequence continues at coordinate 1,038,191,241 of CM060907.1, read as the reverse complement.
TAGAAATTGTATTTCTCATTCCAATGTTAAGTATCAATTATTATTATTATTACAATTCTCAATTTCAACGTTTCTTTATGAAGCAGAAGTAACCATTTACTCTCTTCATCCCAACTGTACCTCTACACCTGTACACCCATTTTTCTTTCTAAATGGTCGAAACATTCAAAAATACCCCCTTACTACAATACCATAATGAACTTTTTACAAAAGCGCACTCGGTTATCCTTAACATTTAAGGACATCAAATATGTTGCATTTTGTATAAACTGACCAAATTGACATTTCAATGATCGAGCTCTTAGATTTATATTATAGTTTTGGTCTTGTGTTATATTTAACACAATGAGATCCTTTGTCATCAAATACATGATCTCACAATACCATTTATTATCTTATTTCAAATGAACTAACTTCATCAAACTTAGTCCACATTTCAGCATATATAGGTAAAGCGAAATACAAGAACATTTCCGCATGTTGAAACTCCAAGCAACGTCAGATTAGTCCACATTTTATCTGACTGCTCACAGCTTCTAAAATACTCAAGCATCAAAATCAATGAGATAAAAGGAAATGAACTCACCTTCAAGGAGTTTGGGTTGAACTCGACTTCAGTAACCGTTCTTCTCAAATGATGTTGGAGTTGGCCCGTGTCAACCAGTAGGTCTGGAGGGTCGAAGATTTTCTACGGTTTGGATTTGCTGGCTTTCCGTTGAGAAGAGAGGGTATTGGACTTCACATCTTCATAACAAGCTAATGGTATCGAAGTATTTGAAGGCGACATAGATTTCTAGGCGATGTTCATTTCTAAAGTGACATGAAATCGAAGTGCCTAAAGCAATTGGTATGGTACAGAAGTTGATGAGAACTCATATTTGGTGATCTTTATTTTGTAGTTGTTTTAAATTTACAACATATTGTGACTTACGTGTCTACAATGCACTGGAGTATTTGGAAGGTATGGTGGTTTTTGAATAAACCTACAATTACGTCACTCGTACCACTAGTTGTTCCAATACTCATACTTTGTAACTCTTCTTATCTTATTTGCTAATAAAGTACTTATTTCCAAAATAAACTTCATCGAAGTATCATACATTATGAACCATGAACATCCATCATATAACATTTATATGCGATTTTATATGGATCAAATATCCATAGTTTAATGTTGCTTTTGAGTTTTGAACTCATATAATAGAAGACACAGTCTTGACCAAATAAACACATAAGTGACCAAATTATGAATGTATTTTGTAGTCATAAAATCAGCCACTTGCATAGTATAGAAACATTAACATGCAAGAACATTTATTTGTAAGCATATGTTATATTTCTATTTGTCAATCTTTGATTCAAATCATTTGTATACCTTAATTGATAAACTTTTTATCAATCGTATTAAATGCATAAATTTATCATTGTAGATTATCATTGAATTACATAGAATATGTTCTTACAATATTATAAATGTTATCATTTCATTTTTCTAATAAGGCTTCCACTAGTCTTTTATGTTTCACAAAACCTTAAGCAAAACATATAAGTCTTTCGACTTCGCTGGTGGGTTTTAGGACTCATATGCTTTAGGATTCTGAACTTGAGGAAATCTCAACAAATCATAGGCCCATATATGATGGATAACTCCTTATCAATTGTATTACGTACAACTTCTAACCCGTGGTTCCTTGTCTTAATCCCGCCTTTATCTTAAGAAAAGCTCAACAAGTAAAGTGGGACTATTCATTTGGACCTATCATTTTGCAAAGACCTAAGTATAATGCATTTACTTTATGGTAAGCTAAACAAATATATGCAGTTATCTTACCTCGTTTGTTCAATATATTAATAGTACTACTCATAATATCCCTATTTTGTGAAATGAACGGTCGGTTTAATTTCCTTATCTTCGTACCCTTATCTTTTTGCTCCCCGCATCTCCTTTCTCTGCTCTCTCTCCATCCTAAACCTAACCCTAATCCAACATTTTTTTTATCAAATCTCAAGCACATCGTTGATCATCATAGGCGGGTATCTCAACAGGCTGTTCTTAGATGAAAGCTCGGCCGTCCTCCATCGTTCTCCCTTGCTCTTTTCGGGCTACTTTCCCACCCTTGCTCAGACTGATTCCGACAGGTAGCCGCCATTTTATGGGTTAGTACACATTTCAGATTAGCTAATTTAGATATTCGCATTTTCCCGTTCAATTAGTTTTCTGTTGGTACATATCGAATGCCTTTATCTCCTTTAATATTGGCACATGTTGGTACATATCGTTTTCTTTAGCAAGCTAGAAAAGCTTTTGTTATAATAAATTGGTTATGCCTTAGAAAAGAATAATACATAACCTTTGGCATAATTATATAAATTGTTTATTCACTATCTTACTATGAAATGGTGATGTCTGTATGACGATTAAATTACTGAATTTTAGACATTGTTTTCTGGTTTCGTAGGAAGTCTTAGAATTACTCTTGCCATTAATAATCAATAAGTTTTATTATTTTTTATTTTTTATATAGGCAGAAGTACTTTAGTATGTATGTCGTGGTCCTACAGCATGTAGCTGTAAGTATCATTCATTTCTTTTATACTAAAAAATTATAGGTTTAGTAGACTCGGTTTAAAGAAGTTTTAATTGTTTGTTGGTAACTGGATTTTGCAAGAAACTATAACGATTGATAGCTAACTTAGTTTTTTACCTCACTTTCTTCACATGTTGTGGATGGAGTTAGAGAGTTGTGAAACTTTATCAATGTAGTGCTCTATAAGAAGTAGAATAATTCATTGAAAATGATAACGAACTTCTTCATCTTCAATATTGATTCATTTAAACTCCACTATAGTCGATTATTATTATTATTATTAATTTAGTAGCTTAAACAATGATACACATTGAACCCAACAGCTGCTTGCTATGTAAATTTGACAGCCATCTCATTCGAGTTAACATAAGTAGCAAACATCGTTATGTATAGTAGCATGGATAAAACTATATCAATTAGGCTCCATTGAATTGGTTCAGCCGAAATGTTATTTTCTTCACGGTTGACATAATATGGAAGTAAAAGTACATGAAGATAAGTTTTAACTATGAAAAAAATGGCCAATGAGAAATTTTGCACCAAATATTTATCTATGATTTATGAGCAAATTTTTGGTTCTAATTTT